>JAREYC010000001.1:40822500-42022500 GCA_030015325.1 Cryptoblepharus egeriae
AAGGGGGGCAACAGCCAGTGATAGGTTCGCATCTTTTCAGCCCTCTCTATTCTCCCCCCCCCTTTTTTTTAATATAATGTTAGATTTAGAGTGAAATCAAGAGCAAAGCACTTTAGAAGCTGGGCTGGCTCTGCAGAGGAGAGGAGGCTCCATCCATCCATCCATCCATCCCAGAGAGGTGGTGGTGTGGTGGGCATCTCAGGGCAGGGGGGTGCAGAGAGGAGAGGGGGGCTCCCTGTTTTGGATCGTGCCCTTTCCAAAGTGGGCTTGGAGTTGCATCCCCTGGAGAAGGGCTGGGCTGTTTTATCAAGGCAGGGGGATCATCATCACCACCATCACCATCATCATCATCATCATCACCACCACCACCACCACCAACCCAGGCTCTGAGTCTTCCTGGGGTCTCCAAGCCCAGAGGGACAAGTGTAGGGGGTGCATTGCAAGGGGGGAGGAAGGAGGGCAGCCTGTAGGGAGAGCCATTGCAAGAAGGGAAGAAAGGAGGGAAGGGAGGAAGGAGGGAAGGGGCTCCTGCTCCTCTCTGCAAGCAGATCCTGCCTCTGGCTTTGCAACGGAGCGCAGCAGCATCGACAGCCGCAGCCGGCGGCTTGGAGGGCGAGCCAGCCACGGAGACGGAGCGGAGGAGGCAGCCCATCCCCGCCACGATGGTGCTGGACAAGGAGGACGGTAGGTGGCCGCGGGGATGCCGGAGGGAGGGAGGCTGTGCTGCAGCTGAGCAGGCTCTGCTGTCCTCCCCCTCCGGAGGGTCCAGACCAGGCTGCCTCCAACTGCGCCGCTGCCCTCCCTCTGCTGTGCCAGAGTCTCTACCTCCAGCCCAGGGCTCCGGGGAGCACCAGAGGCTGCCTCCGCTCACTCAGCCCCAGCCCCGCAGAGGAAGAGCAGCTGCCGCCTCCTGCTGGGATCCCCATCCATTCTTCCTCCTTCCCTCCGGAGCCCTCCTCACACTTTCCCCATCTCCCCACAACTCTACCCACTCACTCCTCACCCCTACTCTCCCCCACTTCCCCTCACTCTCTGCTCTGCTTTCCCCCACACCTTCAACCCACCCACTTGTCACCCCAACTCTCCCCACACTTTTACCCCACTACCCCCACTTGCCTCCCCCACTTCCCTCACTTCCCCACTCTCTCCTCCAGTACTCCCCCACTTCTCTTCCCATAATTACCCACTGTCTCCCTCAACCCTCCCCACACTTTTCCCCCACTCTCCCCCCACACTCTCTCCCCACTCTTCCCCAAAACTTTCCCCACACTTTCCCTCACCCTCATTCTCCCCCAACAGTCCCCGTACTTCCTCCTCACATTTTCTCAGTCTCACTTTCCCACTCTTCCTCATTCTCCCCATCTTCCCCCAACTCTCCCCACATTTCCCCCCACACTCTTCCCCATTCTCTCCCAATTCTTCCCACTGTCTCCCCAACTCTCTCCATATTTCCCCCAACTCTCCCCATATTTCCCCCCACACTCTTCCCCAACTTTCTCCCACACTCTTTCCCATTCTCCCTCAACTCTACCCACACTTCTTCCCTCCTTGTTCCCCTTCTTCCCCAGACTCTTCCCCCTCTCCCTCCACTCTTGCCCCAATTTTCTCCACTTTCCCCCACTCTGTCCCCTCAACTCTCTCCACACTCCCGCTTCAATCCACCGTCCCTCCAAGCTACTCATTCATGACTACTCATTAATTCTGTCTCCCCTCACTCTTCCCCCACTCTCCCCATTCTCCCCCAAATATCCCCACACTCTTCCCCCAACTCTCCCAACACATTTCCCAACTCTCTCCCCCTTTCTTCCCCACTCTCGTCCCCAAATCTTCACCACTCTCCCCAACTCTCCCCTTCTCTCCCCACACTTTCCCCCACTTTCTCCCCCATACTTCCCCACACTCTCTCTCTCCCCAACTCTTCCCACACTCCCCCTTCAATCAACGGTCCCTCCAAGCTACTCATTCATGACTAACATTGGGGGGAGGGGGCTTTGGGATCTGCCCCCAAAAGACTCTTGGGGTTCTTATGGGCAAGGGATTCGCTTCCCAACCTCCCTGGAGAGGTTTTGGAGCCTGAGCCTCGTCTGGTCTACTCGGAAGTAAGCCCATTGACTTCAGTGGAACTTACTCTCAGGAAAGCATGCATTGGCTGACAGCCTTAGAAAGGAGCAAGTGGGGGGGGGGGCACCAGAACTGGATGGGGAGGCGGAGGTTCAAAACAATCTCAACCTGAGGAGGAGGAGGAGGAGGAGGAAGGCACAGGGGACTGAAGAAAAGGGCAGATGGGTGCTCTCCCCAATCAGTCTCTTGGAGGCTTTGAGGAACAAATGGGCTCCTGGAAGTTTGAGTGTGAACTCAGATCCAGGAGAAGTTGGGACCTGAGTACACACTTCATCTGTCAGATCCTTTTGACAGCCCTTTGGGAGTCTCTTGGGGATCACTGAGGGAGCCCTTTGGGGGTCAAGAATGGAGGCAGCCTTTGTTCCAAAGTTGAGAAAGCAGAACTTTTCAACACACAAAAAAGTCATCTAGCCAGGATTGGGTCCCCCTTGGCTTCCTCCCCCCATCCCAAGAAATGTGTACATCCATTTATCAGCCCAGGTTCAATAAGCCTCTCCCTTATACCTTGAACTTGTTAACACTTATTTCTAAAGTATCTTGTCTGGTTTGGTTTTAAAATCTCAGCTTCACTGGCCAGGAAAAAAGTATGATCGCCTTGCAAGGTTGTGTGCATGTGTATGTGCATGTGTGCAAAATCTCTGCATTTTTCCACTTGTTGAGGTGTACACCTGATACATTGTTAAAGTGTACACCTAAAATGAACACCTGTTCCCTAAAGCTGCAAAGTATGAACAGGTGTTTGAGAGCATGTCCCATATAATGAAGACTCACTTGTCTGCGAACTGGGATTGGCTGAAGATCCCTATTGATGACTGTACATTTGGTGGCAATCTCAAGTGTCTGTGGAGTGTATCAAATGGTCCTCTGGACTTCAAAGTCTTGTACTTTTAAGTTTATAAGAGGAAGTGTATTTCCAACAGTAGTTGCTGGGTCGACTTTTCTTGATTGTCCTCTGTGAATGCAGAGAAATGCTCTCACAGTGGGCACTTCATTCATTCAAGTCATTGATATTCATGTTATTTTTCTTACATTTTACTTCTGGATGACTCCATTCCGACATTTGTATTTTAACATGGATCTTCCTTTCTCCTCATTTTTTTCCTACATACTCTGGGATGGGTGACATGGAAATTCCTTATAACCGAGTATGTTTGCCCTTTGCCCTTGTATATCTACTCACTGCTCTGAAAAGATTTTCAACCTTTTTCATATCATGGCACACTGACTTGGTATTAAGATAGTCAAAGCGCACCATCAGTTCTGTTTGTTTGTTTGTTTGTTTGTTTGTTTTACCATTGACAAGGCAAATCATCATTACAGGGAGCTCAAATCTCCCAATTGCCTTACTAGGAAGTGACCTTCCTACAAGTCCCACACTTGCAGATCATTTGCAACACATCACTGTGCAGTGGCACAGTGGTTGACAATCAGTGCTCTGTCCTATCATAGATTTGCCCAGCCCCAAGAGTGCCTTTTACCAAGTAGACAGCATTGCTTTCTGTGGAGTTTACTACCAATTAGCAGTGCATCAGATTGCAGGAGAATGCAGTACAAACCTGTGCATTCTTATTCTGGAGTAAGTCACACTGTGGTAGTTTTGGTCTGTTTTTTAGTGTGTGTATTTAGGATTGGTCTGCCTCCATTGGATGAGGATGGGTTGTTACAGAGAAAAGAAATCTCCAATTCAAACCAGTGCTGACTGCATAGGGGGAAAGGTTAAGAGGTTTTTATTCAACACTTATTAACCTCTGACTCTTCTCCCCAATTTTAGCCAAATCATGATTGCCCTATATCTGTCTAAAAGAGTAGTGAGGGGATCATCATGAAAAGAATAGGGCAGTGGTGGGTTCCAGCATGTTCGCACCTACACTATAGAACCGGTTGTTAACAAGAGATAGGACATATAAAATTTAAAATAGCCATTTAAAAGTGGCTGCCAGATGGGCATAGAACCGGTTGTTAATTTCTTTGAATCCCATCACTGGAATAGGGGCTGACCCATATGCTTCCTCGTGGAATTTGAGCGTTGGCTTGGACCAACTACAATCCTATGGATGCATAATCCTGAACCTGGCCAGGATAAAGCCCTGAACTATTATGGGAAAACAATACTGGGATCCATGTGACAAAACTTGGTGACAATTACTTTTCATTTTTATGTCAATTCCTGAACGAAATCAGTGCCACTTAAATGACAGTGTGGTTAGGGTAGCATCACTTATGTCTTGAAATTACATAATTGTTAGAAAGTTTTTCCCTTTTGGTATTGTTTTGAAATCTTTTGAATCCCAAAGATACATCTGGGAGCAAAACAGGTGAAGGTGGAATCTCTGATATCCTTCCAAAATTTGGTGCACATCTACTTGACATGCACCCATGTCAAGTAGATTCTCACAGCTTGCATGTAATCCCCAGTGGGATAAACTAAAGAGAAGAGCAAAAGGAGAGCAAGAGGAGATAAATAATATTTTGCCTTCACGTTCTGTCTTCATTCCAAAAGAAAGAATTTTGAACCCATGCAGAAATGAGCCCAGTGATTCTGTGGGTCAAGCATAGGAAGGATCTACTGTATGTTGTCAAATGCATGTTCGCTTAAGATGCTTTTGGTAACTCCACATAATTGAGTTGGATAGAATCCAGATTTTTGGTTGGTCAGGCTCTGAAAACTTTGTTATTGCTGTTTGGGAATGAAAGTTATCTTCTTATCCCTCTTCAGGACTGGCTTATTTTATCCCCGGTATATGGCTTCCATACACACCATTCATGTGTGCATTTAGCGATCTAGATTCCCAAACTGGCACCTTTGTGGGTCATAACTCCTTCCACCCTGCACCCAGATTCCTTATGTTTTCTAAAAATCACTGCTAGATCCTAAAAATTGAATACTATAATTTTTTTTACTATATATGAATTAGAACCTTGTGTTATCAAAACATAGGCCATGGCTATGAGGAATGGTATCTATATCTCTGGAACAAGCTCACTTATGGCTAAGCTTGGAATTCCCCTGGTAACTACAGAATGACTAAAAAAGCTTCCCCCTTGTCTATTCCCCCAAAGACAAAGATGTAAGAGGTTAAGTAATGTCAGTGTAATTAAGCAAGGTTAATTCATTGCTCTTTTGTTCCTGTGGGATTTCACTTGCATTTCCATCTGCTCAGATTGTGATGTGTGAACACCACTGAGTTATCCTAGCAATATAAAAATGTTACAAATTTTGTTTGATTAGAGGAAAATAATTTTTTTTTCTTTTCCCTTTTAATAAACCGGATGACATTCCGTCCTCTCTTAACTTTTTTTTTTTTTTGCCAAAGGGTGCGTGCCAGCCTATATCTGTTTAAAATTGATTGACGGGTCAAACAGCAGGATGCTGCTTCCACAGAGGTAGTAAGGGAAGCAGGTGAGCTACCAGGAAAGACTGAGATCTAAAGAGAATTTCCTAATGGGGGTATTTGGGTTCTTTCAAGTATTGCAGACATACTCATTAAACATAAGGAGCTCAGGGGCTGGAATGATGGTGGTGTAAGGAAGTGAAACTAGAAACATTGATTATCCAGACAGTTCTCTACAGCCCTCATTCCAGGAGCTCTCAAGAATGGCTGTATAAAAGGAAATAATGGGGATAGTAGTGAAGGTAAAGAGGAAATTAGAATGGGATGCACTTAAAAAGAAGAAATGTTAAGGAACAAACCCCTGATGGGAGGGATGTGGAGATCAGAGTAACAAAACTGAAGTGGTGCCTGGGAAATTTTTCAGAATTGTTTGTAAGGAAGTTACTCCAGCAGAGAAATTACTACTGTTAACGTGTATCAGGGACATTAGGCACTGAAAATCTGAGCAAAAAACCTCTTTTTCATTTAATAAGATTATATTCATTTTTACCAATATTTCTCTGTTAACCAACAGAGACTCATTAAAGGAAATGTTAAAATGGTGTAGAAGGAAGTTTTTGTTGGCTATTAATATCCCCATCAAAATCAGGCTGGACTGATCTTGCAAGCACAAAATGTTAGTGAGTCTTTATAGGCAAAAGTTGAATACTCACTTGTGTCCTTTAATAAAACCTTAACATCTCAGAAAATAATGGACTAGAAATTTTTAAAAGTTACTTCTGCAGAACTTGCTACTGAATTAGTCATCATGAACTGTCCTCTGGCCAACTACTCTTTTGTAGTCTGCTGTTCTAGGAAACCTTGGAAATGATAACACAGTTCTCCAGGTTGTGCTGATAACTAGTTTCTTTTGTATTTCTTAAGAATTAGCCTTGTAGCACTGGAACAGAATTATCCTCCAGTTCATATTCTCCAGTTCATAGGGTGATATTAGTACTGGTATGATGGGTGTAAGAAAGTCTCATTTGCCACCATGTGCAAGTCTAATGCAAGTAGTTTGCCACCATGTGCAAGTCTAATGTTTTGCTTGACAGATCTTATTTGGTAAAGGTATGATCTTGTTCGTTATCATCCAGGTAAAATCAAAGTGGGACAGGATAAAATTATGAATACATGAAAGGATATGAAGACAAAAAATGTCACATTCCTGAATTAATATACCCTGGCACTGTGTCAAGTTGTGTCAGTGAAGCAGCATCACTTCCTATATGTCCAGAATGATCTGATGTGATGAGACTGACACAAACCAATGCAGGATTGAGAAGAAAAGATCTCACTGTGGGATAGAAGCAAAGGTTGGACATTATAGTTAAAGAATGATGCTGTGGTCTGGAGTGTTTGCAGGCCGCAAAACTCATGTGGGAGAAATCTCAATGCATTTTGCCCTGTGCATCTTCATTTTGGGGGAGATAACACCAAGAGCACCAGGTTTAGGTCCAATGTCATGGTGTTTCAATAAGAGGGATATACAGGTGAGATTTGAAATGAAATGAACGAAACTAAGTTTAAAACCCAAAGCAGAATTCTGCCAAAGCTACACACTTGTCAGACCCAACCAATTTTAATAGCAGAGATTCAAGCATACTATATGCTTAACTCTCCCATTCAAATAAGTGTGCTTGAAAAGTTCTTGAGAGAAGCTGGAGTGCACCCATGAGTTATCGGACCAGGGAACATGCAAATGAGAGTGACCAAGGAAAGTTTAAATATATGTAAGAATAAAGTGAATAGATGAATTCTTGTTAGAATTCTTGTTAGGGGGTCTTGTCATGGTAGCTCCAGTTGATCTCTACAATAAGAAAGTGTGCTTTGAAAACTTAAATGGTTATGAAATATTAGTGTAAATTTTCAGTGATACTGTGCAAAGACGACCAGGATGATGCAAAGAATGAGGCCATGCATCAGGAAACTGTTTTGATTTGAAAGGTATTAAAGTTTGATTTGAAAGGTTTTTAAGATTTGAAAGGTGTTGAAGTACCGTTTGCTTAGCTGTTCTGATGATTTAATTTTTAGAACCATTCAAACACTTGAAATCTGTCAAAGATGCTGTACATTTTTGAATTGTAAGAAAGCATTGTCTTAATGTAATTATTTAAGGCATTACATGTAATTATTTAAGTCTCCAGTCTAAAATACCAAATGAATAGGTTTGTTGGGAATATTTCACCCTGACTTTTGGAGTGCAGTATGGTGTTAAAAACTCCTACATAAGCATGATGAGCAGTAAGCTCCCCTGAACTCTGTGAGACCGATGTCTGAGTCAACATACATAGGATTGGACTACTCAAGTTGCAGCATTCTTTCTGTGACATAAAATAACCTCCTTCCCAAATGGGTAGTGGCCAAGTGACAATGCGTGTTTTACGTATTGAATGGATTGATTTGTACCACTCTGTGTAAAATGATATATTTAACATCAAATACATTCAGGGACTGTTAAGATTAAACATTCAAAATGAAGGGGACAGGCAAAGCCATTTGAGTTGAGGATAAGGAATCTAATTAAAAATAGGTATTAAGGGTATTCGGCTTGAGCTTGCTATCGTGCTTTAAAAAGACGACTCTTGTATCAGTTGTAAAGAGAGGAAGAAGTATTGAGAAAACTAGAATGAAATGTGGTTTTTTTTGGATTAGAAAGGCCATTGGAACCTTATTCTTTAGCATTGAGACCTTAAGATCCTCGTCCTCTATGTAATTCCAGCAATAGAAATATATGGGCTCTTAAATGTAGTTTATCTGTATGGGTAAAAAAATGTTTCAGTTCTGATGTTGTCATCAACAATATAACCTGTCACAGTAATGCAGTTTGGGCTGGTGGCATGATTGAATTTCTGGAGAGATCCTAATAAAGGCCTCTTCTATGAAGGTATGTGTGTTAAAAGAGTGCTCTTTATCTCTATACCCAAGAGCAGGAGCTTCAGATTAAAGGTGAAATCCTATGCGCACATAACCTGGGAGTAAGCGTGAAATCCAGAGTAAGTACGGGGTACTTGCTCCGGAGTAAGAACAAGTTACTCTGGATTGCAATATGAATTTCCCATAGGTTTTCACTAGGTGGTGCAGTAACTATGGGTGCACAGAATGTCTCTTATGTGCTCCCATAGTTACTCTGGATTGTGCCCTAAGTCCCATTGATTATTAGGAGACTTTCTTCTCAGCAGACATGTGTAGGATTGGAAAGCAAAGTAACTATTGCAAAGCTGCAATCCTATACATACTTTCCTGTGAGCAAACGGCTCTGGACCCAATAGGTCTTACTTCTGAGTAGACATACATTGGCTTGTACTCTAAATGTTGTTTCATGTGCAGGGCATTGTTGTGACTTGAGAAGTATCATGTATGTAGAAATTTTCCTAGTGATTTTTAAAAGCAGATGTCAGATTCACATTAAAACATATGGTACAAGTGTAGTGGGACTGTGGTCTTGGATAGCAGGGACTCACTCTTTTTGAGATGGTAGAATCTGTAAGATAATGACATTCCAGCCCATTCTTTTTTGGGGGAACCTATTTATGTGAAATAATATCACACACACATACATGGAAAAATGTTATTTTCAAATAAGTGACTTCCCATATAGAAAGGAGGTTGGAAAAAGTCATAACTGGTGTATAGGTTTTGGCACTATAAAAAACAATGGTGTGAATTTGCCTTTAATTCCTCCTCACTATGGAGTTGGAAACTTTTTTCAAAAGAATATCAAATTTCCTGCTAGAAGATGCCTCTAATTTCAAATATAACAAACCAAGAAGGTGCCTTCTGGGGCAGTATTTATATAAATAAGATGAATAATGCTGTTGAAAATGTTATGAATTCTGAGGTCTGTGGGTTTTTTTTTTCCTGTTTCCTATTGAGCCTGATATTAAAGGTACATTTGATCAAAGAATCTATAAATCCAGTGTAATGAAAATCAAAAGCACCGAAGAGACAAAGTTAATAGAAACACTGCCTAGTTGATGATTTCTGGTTATGGCAGGGACGGGGCTGCAGGTGGTGCAGCTGAGCTGGAAAGCCTGCAATTCTCCATTAAAGCCAGATAGAAGAATAAGCAGGGGTCCCTGGGAAATGAGTGCATTTATTCAGCGGCAAGGGTGCAAAGCTCACACAAATGGAGAGGCAGAGGCAGCAGTAGCTCGGCTCAGATATTACCTTCCCCTCCTCTCTTTCTTTCTCTCTCTCTTTGAGTGTAATTTTAGATTGAGATTCAGCTTAAATCCAAGGGGAAAACACTTTATAAGGCTGAAAGCTGTATAGTTGCAACAGCCAAGGTTATGGGCTATCAAATGCAATTACATTAAAACAGATTATACTGTGCAAATTGAGCCATTTAGAAGGTGAGAACCAAAGAAACGGCTCTGATCCCCCCTTTTTTCTAAATTGCAGTTTTAGTTCCTTGCAATTCCAAGGTAGGCAAGGCGGCAAGACTGCTTTTGTATCTGCAAAGTGCTTCATTTCTGAAGGTAATTCTGACTGAGTGCAATCTAGGTTAAAAGCTGGACAACTGGATAATTAGAGCTCTCTCGCTGCTAAAGGACAATCAGCCCTGCCGTAGTAGCTCATCTTGGGCTCTCCCACACAGGCTAGTTCTTTTCTCCCACGCGTGGAGGCTATCGGAGACGAATCATCTGCACCCGGACATCCTGTGAACCCTGAGATGATGGTGCTGGACAAGGAGGATGGTAGGTGAGCGGAGATTCATGGAAGAGCACTTCGCGGATGCACATGTGTTCTTTCCATGCGCTAAATGAAGCTGAAGCAAGCAGAACACTCTTGCTTTCAGTTCATTTGATATCCGCGTCTGCTAGGACAGCATGCTTCTTCTGCTGTGGCAGAGAAAAGTAAACCCACCAGCTTGGTTTACTTGAGATTATAATGGAGGGATACAAATGAACTGTTTAATTTTAAAATGACTTTTCGCTTTCTCCTGGTTTGTTTTATTATTATTATAATGTACTATTTCACAGTCGCCAGGTGTTTGACTGGAACTGGCTTTATTGTGATTCAGTTCCTATCCAAGGAACTAGGAATCATAAAGATATTGTCTCAAAACCTGTGAAGATATTATTATTATTATTATTATTATTATTATTATTATTATTATTATTATTATTATTATTATTATTGTAGTGTTCATTTTAAGTGTACTTGGCATCCTTCCTCTCTCTACTGGTAGTTGGATGAGGCTTCCAAATTTTTCAGTTCGACAATGTGTCTCTTTCTTTGTAGTTAATCAGCATCATGACACTTTGCAAACAGAGCTGGTGACTGTTGTGCTGATAGAAGAACTGTTGCAGCAGAAAAGCAGTGTAACACTGAACAAATTATTTTGGAGAAGTTTGGGGTCTGTCCCTGCTTTTTCACATTTCTGATTTTTTTTATTTCTTAGAAATGATTGCTTAGAAAAGTGGCTTCTCTTAAAAGTACAGGTGATGGGGTCAGATGCTGAGGTATGGATGATGTAGTCTCTGCATGGCTGTTATATGCCCTCTGATATGCAACTTCCACTGGTGATTTCTAGAGGGGGGATTTCTATGGTCTGTGAGAATACTGTGTTTCTTATCAGTTTTGCCATCCTATCAACTTCAGCTAGCCATGATGTACCTATAGTCCAGAAAAAGAATTTGACAGGCTCAAGGGTCAAAGGTTGATCATGGGATTCCAAGGGGCAGCGCAGGAGCTGAAATCAGGATGAGACTTCAGAAGTTTCTCTCCCTCACACCTTTTCAACTGCTTGTTTCATTTTCTCAAAGTAGTTAAGGGTAAGTAGCAGAGGCTTCCAGTGTTGTAAGTTAGGTGAAAACAGTTCTGATCAATGATGTCATTTAACCATGTTTCTTAGATGTTCTAAACAGCAGTTATATGTAGTTTCACAGCTTCGGTATACGTTGCTGGATAACATGAATTTTTATAGGAATGTGTATGTGTGAGAAGGCAGGTGAGGGGGGACAGTGATAGTAGATAAGCATAGAATATGCCCAGATTTGCAGACTGGAAATTGGCATCAGTAATTTTTTTTCAATCTCCATGAGTCGCTGTTGATGCCACTGTTGCACAAATTGTACGATATAACTTTTCTGGAGATTATCTTATTTTTAAATGCAGATCTGAATATTAAATAGCTGTATTGCTGATGCTGATAGAGTCCTGTGAAGAAAGAAAGGTAGAATATATGCATGAAAAGGAAAATGGTGTGAAATAATTCCTTTTCAATATATCCCAGTTTTTGTAATGTTCCTGTTCTAAAAGGTAATGTGTGGAAGTGGAGGCACATAGAGATAAAACTGAACCAAAAACATACCATAAAACTGATTACTGCTTTAGAAAAGATATACAGTGCAATCCTAAGCATGGCATCTCAGAAGTAAATCCCATTGTGTTCAATAGTATTTACTCCCAGGAAAGAAACTGTGGTTGGGATTGCAGTCATAGTGTTTTTATTAGTGTATTTAAGTATGAACTTGAGAATTTTGCATGTGTCCACAGATGATTGAAACCTCTGTATGTGATGGGACGCCTTAATGGGTGGCATAAACTGTCATAGCTAGATATAATTTGCTGGATGTGATCACTCCGACCTAATTTGACTTCAAGGAGATTAAAAGAAAATGCTGCATTTAATTTGTAGCATCTAATATGTGCACTATGTTTTGACATGCTTTTGATCACTATTCCAGTTTAACAGCCTAGTCCTATACATGCTTACTCATAAGTAAGTACAACTCAGTATAACATGAAAGACTCCCAAGTACATGCATGTAGGGTTGCAGTTATATCTAAAATGCTTCTGATGCTCCCTTCAGTGAATTACTGCAAAAACCTATGGCTTTCTTCTCCAAGTTAAACAGAACTTACTCCTAAGTAAGTTAGTTACTCCCATGTATATAGGATGGCTTTAAATCTGCAGCTTTATATAGTAAATACAATTACATGAGAGTGTCTTTTAAATACATTGGGGCTTACTTCTGAGTGGAGATGCATAGGATTGCACTGTTTAATTCTTGTTTTGAGCTGATCAGAATACTTAAAAAAATTAATTAGAGCTACATGACGGCAGAAATTTTGTTGGTTTTTTGAGAATACGTTGTGGGTTGGATGATAAAGTTGGCCAGAAGCAACTATTCTGACCTTGTTGGCTCCAGTTTAATTGATTCTTTGACTGTGCTTAAGGAAAAGACCAAATGGCTTGTTTAAGTGCAAGAAAGTTATCTGAAACATTATATAGCATGGTAAACAGGTGACAGTTTTTTCCAGGTCTGAAAGAGGTGTCATTTCCTGTAATGTAAATTACACACACTTTTTGTGGGGGGCAGTCGCATGGTTGCCTTTGACCAAACAGGTTTTGCAGGTTGTTGAGGTACAACCTAAATAATCATTCTTTTTTTACAGAGGTGATGGGTGGTGTTTTTCAGAGATGGTGGTGTTTTAGACCACTGTTTTCTCTTTGAAATAGTTACCGTTGTTTATAAAGGTGTTTCATAGTGATTTTGGGGGGAGTAGTTCTTGTGGCTCGCAGAATGAGCAAAGGCTCTTTTGAATGCATGGCCAATATAGATTGAAATTAACCAAACATATGTACATGGAACAAGTTTGTTTTATTACTTATAAGACCAATGATCAGGAAGGAAGTCCCATTAGGTAGAATAGTTTGCTTCCCAGATAAACATGTATAGGATCAAGCTATAACCTTCCTGTGAATAAGAACCATTTGACAGACTGGGCTTTTTTTCCCACTGACCCACATTGAGTGCTCTGGTTTCATCTTTCTCTTCAGAGTTTGCTCAAAGTGAAGCAATAGCTATGTTTGTGGTTACTTGTTCTTTTTAGTTCACAGTTAGTTGAAGGTGTTACATGTTTGAGAAAGAGCTTGGTGTAAAAAAAAAAACCCTTCATGAGCGGATCAAAGAGGAATTTGTACGTGCATTTGGGTCTTGTTGAAATCCATAGGTCACTGTTTCCAATGTTGCTCCCCGATTTTTTAGGGGGAAATCTGATTGATGAATCAAAATAAAATGTAGCTCTGTTAACAAAACTCAGTCATGCTGTGTTTTTGTAAATTTTCCTATGAACATGTAAAAGAAAATTTTAATATAATTTACAATAAAAATTATTGAAAATTTTAATAAAATTTAATATAATTTACAAGGTTACAAGTTTAATGAAATTTACAAGGAACATATTTTGAAAAAAATCATTTACCTCTCTTTAGTGTTATATTAATGACCCTCAAAGAAATTCAACTGATGCACCTAAGTTTAATTTGTTTTAATCCCAATGATTTAAATGCGATGGAATGGGCTTAAATCCAATTACTTTTGCCTTTGCTTCCTCACAAGTTGGTTGGCAACATGTAGAAGCAAATTATTTATACTTTTTGCCTTTTAGAGGATGTTTGTCAGAAACAGTGACCAGGAAAATGTGAGAATCTTACATGAATTTGGAAATTACTGGAAGCAGGTTAATGCCATTTGTAAGCCTTCAGGAAATCTTTTTTCCCTACTAAATTGCATAGCCCTTCAACATAATTGCTACCCACTGGGAGAAAGAAACAGCAGAAACTTGAACTGTCAAGATCAAATCCTAAATCTGATTGTTCCACATTTATATGATGTGTGTTTGAGGCGGGTGGTGGTGCAGATGAGTTAGACCATAAAAGCGAATGCACATTGAGAGCAAATAACCTGACCATAGGTAATATGAAATTGTGGAAGTCCATCAAAATTTAGATGTACTTCCTAAATTTGGAAGTGATCTTTAATATTCCTTGAGTCCCTTTTTGGGGCATACCTTTTGTGAGGGTAGGTGTTATGCTTTACCACATAAATATTAGCAGAACTCCAAAGAACATCTCAGTCCAAAACAGAATCATAGGTAAAAATATCAAATTGTGTCTAACATCCACATCATATATTTTAGATATCTTTCAGGGTCAACTTTTGCAGTTCAAAATCTGAATTGTAATCCTTTCCTTGTGCCTTCTATTTTGACATTTCTGATTAATTTCTCTGGGACGTTTTGGGGAGGGGAGAATCATTTTTGTTTGCCAGGCGTGTAGCCTTAAGTAGCCACTGTGTATTTCAAAGCAGGCGGTCAGCTAACATGTAAGTTTCTACCATGGAGCGAAAAGAAGCACATGAGAAAAATTAGAACATCTTCTAGTATTTCTTTCACTGTTCAGTGACAGAGAAATATTGCTCATCTGTTTCATGTAACTGTTACATGCAAAAATGTACACCACTATGAAAATGAAGATGGTTTGGGGGTTTCAGAAGCAGCAGCTGTTAGAGACTGTAGAGCAAGAGATGACAACCATGACTGTTGAGAGGTGGACAGACTAAAGGTTGTTCCATCAAAGTGGTACAAAGGATAAGGAGTAGTTAGAGATCTCCAGGCACTTGCTGTTCGGGCATATAATGGAACCAGTCAAAGCTTGCAGATAAATTGATAAAGAAGGGACAATCCAATTGATGTAAAATACCATTAGCAGCACCATTATGGGTGTTTAAGAAGGCAATTATAGACTAAAGACAAATCTAAAGTTGGATGAAGGGCTGTTCGTGGTACTGAATTGTGAAGGTGGGAATACCTGGCATATCGATCCTGGATATGTCAGTATCCAGTGAGGTAAGGTAGAAGAAACAGGTGTCAGAAATGCCAGAGAATAATTTTAAAAACGGTATCTTAAGCATCCCTTCTTACTGTACTTTCCCTTACAAAAAATTGTAGATGTATGCCGCCTAACCTAAACATTGTAGATCTATTGCACAGACCATTGTGTATATTGTGCATGGCTTTCTCCCCTCCCCTGTGGTGAGAATAAATGCTTTGCTAGGGACAGTTTTCTAGAAGCTGTCAAAGTACAAATAATCTGTAATTATCTGTAGCAAATCGTAAAAAGAATTAGAAATGTATTGCGGCAGAGGGATGCTATAATGTAGCCAGTTCAGTAAATTATATAGTCCAGTATGAAGGTCCTCTGTTGTAAAGGAAGTACTATCCATTTAGTTATTGCATTAGTTATTAGTTATTTAGTTACTGCATTTGCTGTTGGCTACAACACAAAATAAACATATTGGTGGTTATGAAGGTGATTAGAATCATACAAACTCATTAGCCAGATTTATCACTGAGCTTTGAATAATGGCAAATACAGTGGATCCTCTTTATCTGTGGATTTAGAACCTGTGGATTTGATCCTCTGTGAGCTCCGAACCCACAGCTGGAAAACCCACAGATGATGAGCTAAGTTCAACCAAAAGTCATGTACTGCAAGTCTTCTGAGGTCAGATTCAAAATGCTTGCTGGAGCCTTTTAACAGACACTTTCAGTTTTAAGTGCCTGCTGAAAAGCTCCAGCAGCCGTTTTGAGGAATGATCTCCCCACACCTCAGAAAACAGATTTGGACCATGGATTGCATTGTCCACAGCATCCTCAGCGGTTCTGGGAATCTCTGTGGATGCCAAGAATTGACATTCTTGGAGTATATTCTTGGAGTCCATCCTTAGAATTCTTTACAAGTACTTTAAGTAGGGTGAAAAGGTGGGAAAGACTTTAATTAAATCCAACAAAATCTATTGGTTCCCCCAAATTTTAACTCTCCCCATTGCCTTCCTAACTATGGAGGCCACGCAAAAGATCAAGAGGCCAGCCTCCCTCTGACCTATCCTCTGACCCTATCCTCTCTCCCTTCAGACCGGAGAGTGTTGGTCTGAAAGAACATGTTTGTTTTTCTTCACCGAATATATTGGGCTATAATGTATCAAATTCTAGAGAGAAAATTCAATTTGATGATTAAAAGTCAATGTTAAACAAGCTATCCAAGGGCAGCAGTAGCTTAACTTTTGAGAAAGTGTAAACGAAGCCTTCCCATTAAAACAACAATCTTGGGATTCTTTCTGCATCTGTGAACAGGAAGTTCAATGGTGTGAACAAGAAAATGTGGCTTGAAAGGCATTTATTCCCCAGAGTTTTTAATCATTGCTACTTTAATCAATTTAGTTTATCCATTCCAAAGAGGGAACATGTCATATTACCAACTCTAAAAGTGAATATTGGCAAGAGCAGAAAGCCTGTGTTGTCCACCTGACAGAGTATTTGATCTGCAAGACAAAGGTTCAAAACACAACACTCTAGTGCTGTACACACTTACCTGAGAGCAAGTTCCACTGAACTCACGTGAGCTTATTTCTGAGTAGACTCAAGGGGTTGCAGTGTTAGACTGCATTCCCCATATATATTTGTCTGAGAATTAGGCTAGTTGAATTCAACTGAACTTAACTTCAGAATAATAGGCATGGGACTTCTCTTAACTAGATGACTTAAAGCAACTTTCTTTCTTTCTTTCTTTCTTTCTTTCTTTCTTTCTTTCTTTCTTTCTTTCTTTCTACCTACCTACCTACCTACCTACCTACCTACCTATCTATCTGTTTGCCTGCCTGTCTGTCTATCTATCTACCAAATATATAAATTATATATATATATATAGAGAGAGAGAGAGAGAGAGAGAGAGAGAGAATCAAACATGAAAATGCTCACAGGTTAATAGTAAAGAGGGAGTGAGCTAAGGCTTGTACATACCCAAAGTACATAATTCAAAGATGCTGAGTTTAAAATAAAGCAGGCCTCCGTCAGTCTTGAAAGACTATGGTATTGTGCTCAGCGCTGCATACACTCCATGCGAAGCATGAAAGCCTGGGTTAGATTGTTATGGAGGATAGGCTGTTACCCAAGCAGCAAATCCCCCCTCTCCACACCACTGAATTAGTCCAATGGAAAGGAAGAGCCAATACGATTGGATCCAGCTGGCGTTGCAGAGCTGGGCTAAGGACAGGAGCTCACCCTGTCTTGTGGGGACCGACATGGGTCTCGAATCCTGGCCTGCTGGTTAACAGGCACAGCGTCTTAACCGCTTACGCCACCCACATAAAGATAAGGTTTTCTTATAAAAAAGGCAACAAAACAGGCAACTAATTACAGTCCAGAGTAACTACAGGAAGATGTAAGAGGCACTTACTCTGGATTGCTCTATGCATTTCCTATAGGTTTCCCATAGGTCGCACCATAACTATGTTAGTGTAAAAGGTTCTGTAGTTACTCTGGATAGTGTTTGTCCTATGCGGTGACAGGATCCACTTTTTCTGATCGGAATCATCCAAACCATGGTTGATGCAACATTGGGGAAACCTGGCCTGTTTTTTCTTTAAAAAAAGATTTAAAATAAAATTCTGCGACTGTCGAACACCTTTGAACACACTAAAGGCTCATTGACACAAGAGACATGTGAGTACTGTATAGCAATTTGAGGATTGCACCCAGTTTGGCTGGCTATTCAAGGAGACATGATTTGCTAGTCCAGGTAGCAAATGTATGGTCTCTAGGATGACTGAAGCCAAATGTTGCTTAAATTTGTGTTCCAGATTCCTAGGTTTTGCTATTAGGAAACTGTTTACTGCAAAAAAAAAAACCCCAAAAGCAGTTTGGATAATCTGTTTCAGCTTGAATTGGCAGGGACAGGACAGCAGGTGAAACTGGACAGAACAATACTACAGATATGGGGATATACCGGGAGGTTTATTTTTAAATAGGGTATGGAAGAATCCCCAACACATAGGGATACAGAGTTTATCTTCCTACAGGCTGGCATTCGATTTTCATTCTGCACTCATGAGAGATGATAAAATATCAATCTCTTTGCTGTAACAGCTCTTATGAAACACTGGAACTACAGAATCTTCAAAAAATGTTCCTTTTAAGAGCAGTACATTATTAATAAAGTAGTCCATTAGGTCTGGTGATAAAGGGTCAGGGAGTCTGAAATATCTGTCTCTCAAATGGTTAAGGAATTTATCACGGTTGGAGGATTAATTGATTTCATTTGGAAAGCATTTTAGTTCCTCACATTTCAAGCTTGGAGGTAACAGTGCTCTGATTGGAAATGTGACTTTTTCTCTTGGAAATTCTGGTTTAATCTACATCTCACGAAAATTTTTTTTCTTGTGTCAGTGAGCATCACACTTTGTTCATTAATTTCAATTCCAAGGAGTTCAATTCCAGCTGCCATTCAGAGTCTCACAACAGCCCTGTGAGGTAGCTTAGGCTAATAGGCTGCAATCTTAACCTTCATTTAGGCTGGCATAAGCCTTGGCATAAGTCCTGTGCTGACTTGGGGGTGTCACAAAAGGGCTATAAGGCACTTCTACCGCACTCTTGTTGGGTTTAGGCCAGTGTACAGGAATAAGCTGACATCCCCACATCATCACGGTAAGATATGCCAGGTGAGTTAGGCCGGCCTAAATGGGTTACAATTGCACCCCCATGGTGGTGATTTGTGCCAGCCTGCTAAGTAGGTTTTCCAGCCAAATTCAGAGCCCAGTGCATGTCTACTCAGAAGTAAGTCCCATTATAGTCAATGTTGCTTATTCCCAAGTAAGTGTGCATAGGATTGCAGACAAACCTAAGCTGCCCTGGCTCTACTAGCTGTGCCGGGATGGGGGTTGCAGACTGTAAATGCAGCATAGTTCTGAAACTCACCATGGAAGCCTTCTTTCCTCCTCACTCTCAGGACCATACTGAGGAGTGAAAGCAAGGCAGCAATGCAATCCACCATGTTGCTTTTAACCCCAAATTGACTCTGAAGAGGGGCAACTTACACTGTGAGTTTCAGAATTATGCGACACTTACAGAATTATGCGACATTTACAGCTCCACTCTCCTTCTAGCTCAGGTATGGACTGGCAGAGGGGGGCTGCATAGCTATGCTGCATCCACTGCAGATCTGGAGGTCTCTTAGGGCTAAGGGACTCCCAGGCCTGATCTACCCTTTGTTCTACAGTCCCTACCCAGAAACTCCATCACCCTCCCCATGCCCTGGACCGCAGGGTGCATCCTTAGCTATGAGATCTGGCCAGTTGCTTGGATTCAGTATTAACCAGGCAGCACTAGTTGCTCCACTGGTGCTGCTAACTCCTAAGGTGTTGCATCCATGCTTTTTCAGCATGTTTGCGATATCTTTAGCTGGCTCGGTGTTCCATACATGGAAGAAATTTGTGCTGTGCCATTAGTTTCTGAAGCTGGGTCTCTCGCATCGAAGCTCAGTACAGTATTCTAGTCATTGTTCCTTCCGCACTCCAAAGAAAAGTTCTAGACATTAGCTGACCATTTGATGAAAAGTGGATGTTTTTGTAAGCTGCCAGGAATGGTATGCCAATCAGATGTTCACAAATGGAAAAATGTTGTTTCTAAGATATTTTAGGTTTGAACTGAAAATTAATGAACAGAATTACAGTTCCTTTCCTTGGGGATAGACTGTGTTTAAATATATTTCTGCCAGTTGTTAGCTTTCATGCAACCTCTGAAAGTGGTAGCTGATGCATGCACATGGAACTTCCTGTTCTGATTTCTAGATGTCCTGGTCAGCATTGTTGGTCAACAACAATTTTATTGTCCCCTTTTTCATGACGCATCCCATGAATATTCTTTGTACTTTTGGTTAAGGAATAATATCAAAAGAAGAAACTGGGCAGGATTGAATCATATTTTAAATGTATAATGTTAAAAGGGTTAATTTACTATGTTGCTGAAACTTACCTGAAAGGTTTTAGCTAAAGTTATGTTTAATTTCATACTTTTTGGTGGTGGGATTTAAAAATAATATTTGGAGTAAAGATGACCAAAGTACATGAGGAGTGGCCATCTCCTCTCCCATGGGATGGTTGAGGACTGCAATGTTGCAAGCTGGCTCAGTTTGGAGGGAAGAAAAGCAAACATATCACAGTGGACTTGATTTCTAATAAATAAAAGCAAGTATAATAAGTGTATAATTGGGAAGAAAGATAAAGGCAGCCATGCTTTAAATTGTTAATGATGGTGCCAATGGCTGCAGCTTTACCACAGCTGTTTAAATTGATCAATTTTGTTTCAGCGGTAGCCTGACATAGCCCTTTCAAGGGAGCTCCAAGATATTTCTAAAGACAAATCTGGATCTGATTAAATGGGCCCTATAAAAGGTCTGGAGTGCCAGCATTACGGATTACTTTTAAGGGTGGATTTGCTCTCCATTGTCACAGTTTTGACAGGAAGGCATTCTGGTTGCCACCTCTGAGCCTGCTCTTCTAATGAAACCGTAGTCTTGAAACCACTTAACAATTAAAGCTCCTGGAATAGTTTGTGAGTGGATTCTGGACTGCTGCGTAAGTGTTCCACTTGGTGATTTTTAACTATGGCGTTAATCAAAATGGTGGCATCTGAACCGATGCAGCTTTGCTCTGTACTCCTGGCAAGTTGCTAGTGACAGGCTGTCATTTTTGCCAGTAAAAGCATGTACATTTTCTTTTTTTATGGCTGGATTGTAGACATGTCTTTTAGATAATCATTACCCTTAATATTTAGATATAGCACTTGAGAGTGTTCACATTGCTTCACATCTTACAAAGCTGTTGCAAGGATGGCCAGTACTGCAGGTTGGTATTATTATTTTTCCCATAGGCTTATGGACGCTGTCACTGTTTGAGAGTGGCAAGTCTAAGGCTTCCTGTTGGGTTTGGGGCAGTGGCATCTACATCTATATGATACAATTGAATCCAAGACTTCTTAATTTGTAGCTTAGGTGTTGTAGTTTGGAGGAGAAAACCTTCCTGAACATAACTTGCTCTCAGTACAATTGCTCTCAGCATATAATAGCCAGATAGACAGTTTATGCTGTAGCCCAGCGGCATAGCAAGGGGGAAGGCAAAGCACTACGTTTTGCAGACAGCCTCAACGCAGCATGTAGGGGCCCCTTCCACCTTGACGCCATTCCAGGCAAAGGGAGCAAAATGTGTTCACGTCCACTATGCTCCCACCACTTTGAATAGCTTCAATGCACACTGTAATTTGACTCCCTGCAAAACTTAGTGCTTTGCTCCCCTTCTAGCTATGCCACTATGCCACAGCATATATATCTAGCTGATGGTTCTTTGTATTTATTCTGCATATTCATGTCCAGTAAATCTCAGATCTGTGCTGTCAGCTGAACTACTTTGTTTTCAAAAAAAGTTTGTTTGTGGTAAGTACAGTAAGCAGGCCTCCATCAGCCTTGGAAGACTACGGTATCGTGCTCGGCGCTGCACACGCTGCATGCAAAGCACGAAAGCATGGGTTGGATTGTTATGGAGGGTAGGCTGTTACCCAAGCAGCAAATCCCGCCTCTCCACACCACTGAATTAGTCCAATGGAAAGGCAGAGCCAATACGATTGGTTCCAGCTGCTTCGCAGAGCTGGGCTAAGGACAGGAGCTCACCCTGTCTTGTGGGGCCGACCCGGGTCTCGAACTCTGGCCTGCTGGTTAACAGGCAAAGCACCTTAACAGCTTGTGCCACCTACAGCCTTAATTGTAAGTACAACAATTGCAGATTTTGCTGGTTTTGAAATTATTCAGTGCTGAATTCTTAACACTGTTCACTTCTCAAATGTATGCCATCTATAAGTAGTTAAGTTGGCTCCAAAAGAGTATTGTTGAGACTGGCAAAACTTGTCTGGTAGCACTAGGAAAATGGACCTTGCCTGTTCGCTAGTTACTCCCTGCCCCCTGACATGCGGCACAATGTGTTTATACTGTAGTTAAGCCTGCTTAAGATGAATCTGATTTCATTAATATATTTTTTATCATGGTTTGTGCAGGGAAAATGGCTTCTATAAATATTCTGCCATGGATACGAAGCCTTTACCAGGCATCAGTCTTGCACCTTTTGACCTGTCTGCAAAAAATGGAGCTCTTCCCTGAAAAGGACTCCTTTTATGTCTGTTTTTACTCCGTGCCCTTCCATTCATTTGCCTATACAAAGCAATAAAGGGTAAAACTAAAGTAACATAAATCGGTCTGTCTTCCTGAATCCATGTCTCACTAATGTACCCAGATTAACTCAACTGTAAATTGTCTCCTTTGGATGTCGTGTCTTGCTGAAAGTTTCCTATATGATTCATGATTTGAATTGCTTTTAACAGCTATTGGCTAAGCAATATGGTAAATGTACAAGGTGATGCAATTGGCATTAGTGAGAGAGAGGATGCACAGGAGCATGTAATGCAGTCAATACTACATTAACTACTGATGCCCAATTACAGAAACTGGAAGAGTGGGCTTTTAGGAGCATTAGGACTTGCAGAAGAGCTGAGATCACCTGCCGCTCCTTCCCTAAAAGCTTCACCCTTTATGCGCTGGGATCAAAGCAAACATTCAGTTGCTATTTTGTCATGTACAGCAACAAAGGGGTGTGTGGGGAGGGGGTGTTCTTTCTTTTCCTTTCCTAAAAGAAAGTGTCACACTGATGCTTTTAATACATGCAAATTCAAATCTCCATATTTCAAGATTTCACTCTCCATCTCCTGGGGAAAAAGACCTTATTTGAATAAAGACTTTAACCACCTCTATACTTACTAGTTATGTTTGCCTATTTTTTGCTTTGCTCCCTTTCTTATTTAATGATGTGCTCATTACTGTTCTAGTATCTTTAGTGATTCTGTGCCTCCATCACATTTTTTTTTCTGCCCTGATCATCAACGCTCAACCTGATCGCTTCAGATCCTGGCATCTCAGGTCTCTAGAAAATATTCTATATATAGTCAGAGACTGTGGTTTATTCTTACTGACATGGTAAAACTATGTCTCAGCTATACATCTTCAGACTACAGATGAGAGCTCACATGATTGAATGCCTGTCTTTAAGAAAAATCTCTTTACATTTAAGAATCCTTGCTATACTAGCATGTTTTGTCCCTGAGATGCTAGCTTTCCCTGTGGAAGGAATCAGTTTATCATGAGAGCCCTTTCACCATCAGCCTAAATCAGTACAGCCTGGACAAAGGTTTACTTCTCAGAGAAAGAATCAGAGTGGACTTCAAGAAAGTTGCTCTGCTGCCACATGGACGCCCAGAACAGTTCTAAGGACTCAGCAGAGAAGGTTTCAGAAGAGCTTATCAGCTGCCCAACAATACCAGCCTTGGGCCAGTTATTAGTGTGTGTTCAAACATAACCCATGATTTTCTTCTGTTCTTGCTTCTGTTCTTGCTGTCCTTGCTTTTCTTCTGTGCCTGTCTGTAGGATTAAAAATATCTAGTCCAGCTCAGCACTGGATTTAGGCTGCAAACCTATACACCAGTATGGGCAAATACCAGTTTGGGGGCCATATGCAGCCCTTGAGGACAGTGGTGGGCTCCAGCAGGCTCGCACCTACTCAATAGAACTGGTTTGTTAACGAGAGATAGGATGTATAAAGTTTAAAAATAGCCATTTAAAAGTGGCTGCCAGATGGGCATAGAACCGGTTGTTACCGTATTTCCCGGATTATTACACACACTGGACCATAAGACACACCAAAATTTAGAGGAGCAAAACAAGAAAAAAATATTCTGAACCAACTGGTGTACTAATATATTTAATAAAATATAGCAGAATAATATTTCAATCATGTAAAGTCAACAGTGGTATTAAGAACCATTATCACTGTCATTAACAAATGAGGAAAGACTTTAAGCTTCAAGCACTCTTCTAATTTTCTGGAAACCCCAAAACTCCTCATCTCTAGTGTCAGTGATTTGTGACTTTTGCACAAATCTCATTGCAAATTATCAGACACCAACGTTTTGCACAAATCTCATTGCAAATAGTCCAGGAAGGCAAGTAAGTTGTGTGGGTTCTTTTGGGGGTGGAGGGATCCAGGTAGGTAGGAAAGGTGAGGGGATCTAGATAGGGAAAAGTGAGGGATCCACAGGCATGGAGCAGCAGGGACCAGGTCTTGTGCATATCTACTTTGGAGCAACTCTCCAAGCCAGGGAAGGCTGGTTAGGATTGCAACTGTGCCAGGGTGACCAGATGCCAAACCCAAAATTCCTGAATCCCAAGGCCAAAATTCATACCCCCCAAGCCAAAATTCCTACTCACTTAAAAAAACTGCAAAAAAATTGTTTTTATATTTTTGTTTTTTTGTTTTTTTTGTCCATAACTTTTGATGGAAAAGAGATATTTCAAAACTGATTTTTGCATTGGATTCTGCTCTTCAATATGAATCCAATGACATATGGTACTGCACACCCCAGGATTGGCCCTATCACTTTATAAGATGCACAGACATTTTCCCCCCTTTGGGGAGGAAAAAAGTGTGTCTTATAAGCCAGCAAATACGGTAATTTCTTTGAATCCCATCACTGCTTGAGGACCCGCAATTTGGCCCTCTAGGAGTATATATTATACTATAATATAGTATTATAATTTTCATGTGTATTATAAATAAGCTCAGTAAATTTCATTCATATAAGTTCCATTCACTGTATTCCTGTAAATTTATATATTTATTCAAGTTAGAAATGTAAATCAATTCTTTTTCTCAACAGTGTCAGAGTGTTTATGTGGTCCTCCTTTCAAAATGTTTGCCCACCCCTATCTTATTCGGGAGTAAATTCCTATAAACTCAACTGGATGTAGTTCTCAGAAAACATGGATTGAACTGTAAATTGTACAAGACAATAAGGACAAAGTCTATACATTTGAAAATAAGGAATTACTTGTTGATTGAGACTGTCAGCCTAATAATTCACTGGTTAGACTGTTGGGGATAAGATTTATAATGGTAGAAGATAATTCAGCTGTCATAAAATATAGGCTGATGAAGCCTGCAGAGCTCTGCTGGTGGCCATTTTTGGCATTGCAACTGCAAGAGGTGACTCCGTGTTTGTCCTACTGTGTCCACCAGATCAGGTAAGGCAGCAATGGGGTGGAGAATGGACAGACCTTGGTGGGAGGTGGGGAAACTGGTGAGGAGGCTGTGAGAGGGGGTTTCTCTGCCTTTCTCTGCCATTCTCTGATCTTATCTTTTTTAGAAACCACCTGTCCCTTTCTTCTCCTTTAACTTGCACCAACTACAGAGCTAGTCCTGAAAAAACCAACCCAGAGCAGGAAGTTTATTATTATTAATTTGGTTTATATTTCACCTTTCTTCCTTAAAAAAGGAAACTCAAGGCAGCTAACAACATGTAGGACAATAAATACAATTAAAACCAGATAGAACAATAAATACAATTAAAATACAACTAAAATTCAATTAAAATATAATTAAACTGTATAGGACAACCAAAAACCAGATTAAAAACAGGCAGATAGCAATAAAATAACTTTATTTAAGAAGAGCTATCATAAGCTATCATAAATAAAATGTCTTTAGGCCTTGCCAGAAGTATAATAAAGAGGAAGCTTTCCTTAACTCAGGGGGGAGGGAGTTCCACAGGGTAGATGCCCATCATTGAGAAGGCCCATCCTTCTTTCTTCTTTCAGTGGTGGCACTACCAACAGGACCCCTTCTGATGACCTCAGAGAGCGGATCAGATTATATAGAAGAAGGCGGTCTCTTAAGTACACTGGTCCCAGACCATTTAGGGCTTTATAAGTAATAGTCAACACCTTGAATTGGGCAGGGAACAAAAGGGCAGCCAGTGTGACAGCCAAACCACCTACGTCCAGCAACTACACAAGCCACCGCATTCTGCACTAGCTGTAACTTCTGGACCATTTTCAAGGGCAGCCCCACATAGAGGAGTAAAGGGAAATAATTCTCTCTGCTCCAAATGCTTCTGACTCATCTACGCCTTGCCTAATACTGTGTGTTCATTTGTGACATGGTTGCATTGACTGGGAGGAAGGAGGATTTAGACTGAGCTTTGGATTTGCTATACAAGTTATGCCTCCTTATCTACTGGGTTCCATTTCAGAGCCCCAGTGGATTTAAAAATTAGTGGTTACCAAATCAGTGGAAAAATATATTTGAAGACCAATTTCCAGGTTTCTTGGTCCTTCATAGTCATTCCAGAATGCATTGGTATAGACTGGGATGGGGCAAGTGCTGGTCTGCCAGCCATTGCAATCTTCAGGGATCCCCAGTTTGGCCTCCAATCACCAATGAGTCTTTAACATTTCAAGGTTTAACCTTTCAAGGTTGCGCTTGCCAGACATGAACTTTTGGTCTAGTTAAATCAAGTCTTTCATGTTTTGCAATATCTTAGTATATTACATTTCTTAGTACATCTTGTAGTACATTTCTGTTCACACTATCTCAAAAAAGATGCCGAAGTGAGTTAAGAAAGGAGCCATCCTGAGTAAGGGTCTGGAGCAAGGGATGGAACAGGGCAAGGCTAGCAGCATGGTTCTGCAAATGTTTTGGGATTTTTGGGGCTAGCAGCATGGTTGTGCAAATGTTTTGCACACAGTGGAATTTAAATTCAAATTACACAGTAAATTCCACTGTGTGCAATGCATCTTAATCCCAAGACTGTGTACAGGATGTGTGTTCAGGAAGTGCACAAATGTGTTCTTCAGTTTACAAAAAGGTGGCTTAATTAAAGTGGGAGGATAAAATTAGAAGTTTATAAAATTATGGATGGTGTGGAAGATGTGGATCGCTAGAAATTGCCCATTATCATCATTGGAGTCTTCCAATCTTTCAGATTGGAGTGGATTCGGGACAGGCAAAAGGAAATACTACTTCATACAACACTGACAGACTAACCCCCAAATCCAGAGCAACTATGGGAACACCTAAGAGACTTTATGTGCACCCATAGTTACTGCACCACCTAGTGAAAACCTATGGGAAATTCATACTGGAATCCAGAGTAAGTTGTTCTTACACCGGAGCAAGGTGTAAGTTTACTCATAGTTACTCTGGATTTTGCCATAATTCTAACTGAACTCATGTACTGCTTCCCATGGGGGGAGCTTTGGCTGTTAGAGGTCTCCTCGGACTAAGGGGATATTTGTCCCCTTGCTCCAGAGCCGCCCCTAGCAGCTCCGAAAGATTAATTCAGACCTGCGCCAGTGATATACTGTGAATGTGTATTTGGGGAATAATATGCATTTGAGTGGTCTTATGACTTAGTTCAGACCCTCCAAAATCAGAAAACCAGGAGAACAAATGGCATCTAATTTGAACAGAAGTGTAGAAACATGGGTTCTCCCATCCTACATACGGGAGAAGCCAGAAACAATTGATGTTCTATCTCAGACTGCACGCTCTCAATACTCCAGTGTGGTATGGAACCATCACACCACTTATAAGGCTACTTAGTTGTTGCTGATGCAACATCTCTTCCTACTTTGTTCTCAGTGACTCCTCAGCTGTACAGTTCCCCCATTATATGAGAGACTTGGGGCACAATCCAGAGTAACTACAGGGAGTCCTTGCTCCGGTGTAAGAACAATTTGCTGTGGATTGCAGTATGAATTTCCCATTGGTTTTCATTAGATAGTGCAGAAACTACGGGTACACTTAATGTCTCTTACGTGCTCCCGTAGTTACTCTGGATTGTAGGGCCGGTCACTGAGTTGCTGGACAGCTCCCCAGCCTTGCCAATAGGACAAGATTCTGAGCCACACAGTAGTAGAAAAATAGGACCTGGATTCCTTTCCACATCCAACTCCAAGTGGTTTTCTGGAAGCAGTTACAACTTACAGACCAGTGTCATATTATTATGAATATACATTATAATGTTTGTAAGTTGCTTTCCAACAAAAACATTTTCAGAACAGTTTACATATTGCTATAAGCTAGAATGATATCACATGCCAGAGACTTACAGCCCAATCCAGAGCAACTAATCTGTCCACATAAGAGCCCTTAGGTTGCCCTATCTAACACTAGGTTGGAGCAACTGCAAGATGCTCCAGCCCAGTTACTCTGAAGGAGGCTTAGGGCAGAGCAAGGCAAGATAGGGTGCCCTAAGAGAGGTGGACCTGCTCTGCCCTAACTGGGGCAGCCTAAGCAGCTCAGGAGAGGCAAGTTGAGGGCATGTTTAGCATTGCCTAGGGCAGAGCAGTTACTCTGTATCCAAAGCCTGTTTCCAAGGCAGAAATGCCCTCTTCCAGCCCTCAGAGTTATACCACCTCAGGAGCAGGTATAATAATGAGTAGACCCATAGGGGTCCATGATAAGGCCCGAGTAAGAATGGCAGTGCTGACCAAAAATCTGAGTTCTTGGCCAGCCTAGCTGCAACCCCTTCCTCTCAACCTCAGGATATGGAACAAACTACGGCTGCCCACAAACCTCAGGATACAGCAGGCCACTCCAAGAAGCCCCTTGTATTCACTGTAGAATGTACTGGCATCTCATCAGGGACTCCTTATAAAGCAGGCACCCAGTGGCATCACCAGACTGGTGCGGCTGGTGTGGGCTGCATTTGGGATGCGCTCCATATGGGGTGATGTGCCGGAGGAGTTTGACTGTCCTTTGGCAGGCCCCGGGCGTCAGCACCCCCATTCAGGCCTGCTCCAAGGCGGAGAATCAGCCAGAAGCTGACACTTGTCTGAGGAGCTGGCCTGAACGGCCATCTGAGGTGCACTGCGCAGAAACACACTGAGCATGCCGAACAGCTTCAGAGGAGACTTCCTTAGAGCAGAGAAAGTCCGCGCCTCTGCACAGCCATTCGGCCTCACTCAGGAGGTGGAGCGGCAGCCGAATGGCTTCAGAAAGAGTACTGCACAGGCACCAACTCTGATGCCTGCACAGTCTCCCCCGAAGCCAAAAGGCTTCAGAAAAGTACTGTGCAGGTGTCAGAGATGGTGCCTGCGCAGTACTCTTTCTGAAACCAGTTTGCTTCAGAAACAACTGCGAAGGCGCCAACTTTGGTGACTGTGCAGTCCGGGGGGGGGCACATCCCAGGGATGACGCACAGACTTCCGCACCAGGTGATGTGCAGAGTCATGTCACCACTGTAGGCACCACAGCTGTTCCTTGTTCAGTGTGATCTGAGGGGTGTCTCCTCAGGAGCAAGTCTTCCCCTTGTGTCAATTACTTAGCATGCTCTGGAGCAGTTAGGGCAGCCCAGGCTTCCTGACTCTCTGGATTCAGCATAACTTTCTGCTCTGGATACAGAATAGTTAGGAGAGTGCAGTTAGGTCAGAGCAGGCTGAATTTGCTCTGGATTGCAGCGTTAAAGTCCTCCAAATGGAAGTATGGATGAAGTCTTAGCTCCAAATCATATGTTTAAAATTCTCCCATTTGAATTCAGCCCATTGCCACAGGTAGACAGTAGAAGTAACATAGCCATATCATCTCATCACCCTGGGGAGGACCCACATGCATGCAATTCTTTTTCCCCTTTTGAGGAAGAAAAAAATTGCTTGAGGGATCCTGATGAATCAGGTGTCATTATGGATATGTGAACTTCCTGGTTCCTTTCCCCCACATAGCTATGGCAGTGAAGCTACTTTATGGTGGAGCAAGTTTACTTGGGTGAGGGATTTGTTTCCAGTGAATAAGATGGGTTTTATTGAACACAAGGGGCTTATTTTTGAGTAAGGTAAATAGCACTGTTTTCAAACACCTCAATGCCTGGGGAATTTCTTAACACATATTTGAGTAGAACTTCTAATTCTAAGACTGCATCCTAGTTCTGCTGCTTTGGAGTGGATGGATGAAGAAGATAATCACAGTTGTTTTATCTTTTTGGGACTGCAGGGGCTAAGTGGCTGTTGAGCTGAAGATCAGCAGGTTAGTGGTCTGAGAGCTTCATAACATTCCTGCCAACTTAGCAGTTTAAAATCATGCAAATGCAAGTAGATAAATAAGTACCACCTTGGTGTGAGGGCAACATCCTGGTTTATGAGTGGGCAACAGGCTCTAATGAGTGGCCAACCAGGTTTCCCCAACATTGTGTCAGCCATGGTTTGGATAACTCCAATCCTTGGCACCACATGGGACAAATGTTGAAGATGCTGTTTTTATCCATCCTGTGAGTATCTTGCTAGACCAAGAAGCAGACTCAGCATATTAATACTATACTATGAAGATAATAAATACACCTCTTCAATGATGAGCTGATCACATGCCAGTGTCGGCCCTGTCCTAAACTGAACTACTGACACCTATTGAGAATTGCTTGAGCAAAATGTTGCTGATCCATCTTTCTTTGACCATCCAGAGATATGCAAGACAAGAAGGTGGTTTCTTCTGAATGAACGACACAGTGCATTGGAACAGAGGTAATAGGGAGACACAGGCTGCAATCCTATACACACTTTCCTGGGAGTAATCCCCATTGAAAATAATGATACTTACTACTTCTGGGTAGACATGCATAGGATTGCACTGTAACTGGTTTTGAAAAGGCCTGTGAGAATCAGAATATTACGTTTTCAGCATGTGCCAACTTAAGATTAAACAGCTAAAAGTTTCCAGATGGTCAAATGCAAACTTATCTACTAAATATTTAGTTTAAACTGCACTGTCTGCAGTGTCTTAAACTATACTAGTACAGACACTGAAACCCCACAATGTAAGGAATCTGGGCCTTGTTTTTATTTTGATCACATGATTTGTGATACTTGCTTTGGTTAAGTTATATGCCTCATTTAGATTAGACAAAACGTGTGTGTGTGTGTGTGTGTGTGTGTGTGTGTGTGTGTGTGTGTGTGTGTGTGTGTCCATGCATGCACACCCAGGTGCACATATACACATTATATGTAGAGAGAGTGTTTTTGGGAGCTCTTAAAAAGTGCACTCTTTAAGTGGGCTGCTCAGCAAAATATGTACATTCATAAAATAGCTGATTGAAAAGCAATATTTCAGATAAATACAAGCCAGCGATCTATCAGCAGCTGTAATAAAAGCTGGGCTTCAGGCTGTGATTTTATTTTGAAATAATAAGAATTGCTTTATTCTTTTTACTTGAGTTACCATGGTAATTCTGTCGTGTAGCGGTGTTATATTGATTTAGAAAGTGGACAGTAATATTTCTTTTGTGTTACTCTGTTTCTAGGGGTTGATTTCTAATTTCCACTTGGAGATTACTTTTATAAATTTCTTAAGTCCTTCCCCCCTTTTTTCCCTAGCAGTGTAATTTTCCTCTCACACAGTGCTATTTTCTGAGCTTATTGGTTTGCTCTTATTTTAAATTAAACTTACTGGTTTCAAATATTGAAATGACATCTTTGTCTGTGTCTGTACTTTGGTTTAGCAAAATATTACAGTCTGGTGTTTTATGCTTAATAATTTAAAGGAAGCTTTATGGCTGCCATCAGTGGTTCTTGGGTAACATATGACTAGCCAACGGAGAGCGCAGACCTCTAACATTTTAATACAGTGTAATGATGCTTCCACCTTGAATACTATTACCTTTTCAAGAGAAATGTACCTGGTATGCAAGAGTAAGTTTTAATAATTAAGATATGAAATTATTTATGGGTATTTATAATAGCAGAACTGGCTTTTCCATAAATTGCAAAGCAAGTAAGAAAGCAGTCAATTTCTGAGTTTGGCATGGTGAGGAAACATATTTTTCTCTTCCTGGCTCCGTGAGCTTAGTAGCCATTGCTACAGAATGTATATATATATATAATGTTGAAAGCTTAAAACACAGGGTTGTGGTATAAAAGTATTACCTATCAACAGTTTCAAGATGATGTATTGGTTGGCTCATTATTGTTCTAGACCAACACAACCAGACACAAAACAGGTGAATATATAATAAAAAAACAGCTGAATATATTGCAGTATATAGGTGTCCCTTGTTATCCACTATGGTTCTATTCCAGAGCATCCTCCTGTGGAGAAAAAAAAGTCAATGTATAAAGAAACAATGGAAAAATATGTTTAAAACCCCACTTCCAAGTTTCTTGCTCCTCTTTTGCACCTAATTGAATAAGTTAGTGCCTCAATATCTGCAGGAATTTGATTCTACTGAAAAAAACTGAATGATTGCTTGCATGACTACCTATCTACAACAGTAGAAAAGCTGTTTTTAGACTGTGATTTGCAGTGGCCATTCATGTTGAGTTAAATCTGTGTATTAAAAAAAAATCAGTGAATAACAAGGTTTGGCCTATATACTGGAGCAGTTCCTTTTTCTTCTCTGAATTCACCTTTTCTCTTTGCTCTTTGTTACCTACTTCTTTCTTTCCCTGTTCTAATTCCAGAATCCCCTAACCTTTCCAGCAATTGACTGTTAATTCGGTATTTGTGGGATGGTTCTTCTGTCTCCTCTGCACAGTATTGCAAGAATCCAAAGGGGGACAAAAATCATAATCTAGGGTCAAATATTAAGGACCTGGGTCTTTTCTGAGCTGTCTCAGACCTCAACTATTTTAGTAACTTGGATTGGGACACCCAATTTTATGGCACTGCTACAGAATGTGTCTTACTTGTCAACCCCATTCACTCCTTGCTATAGCTTATCTCTCCAGTGCTTTGGGTACATGAAAAATAATGCATAGCAGAAGCTCTTTACCAGCAATAACATCTCTTTAGGAGCTAGTTTTGCAGTGCTTTCCATAGGATTCCAGTGCAGTCTGTACTCAAGAGAGCTTCATACATGGCTGCATGCAAATCTTCAGCATACCATAATTGTGCAGTTTAATTCATGGAAGTGCTGCCAATGTAAAAGTAAATATTTGAGCTATATATAACCTGACCTTAATTGTTATAGACTGAGAAGCAAATCCCATTGATTACTTGTTGGTTTAGAAGAGCAAGACCTAATTTAATTTTATTGGCTCATGTTTGGGGAAACAGTTTTTGCTTTTGTTTTAATATCTTTGCACTTGAAATATGGTTGAAATATTTAAGCCAATTTAAAAAAATTGTGAACATTTAAAAGAAGACAAATTTTAATATGCTTTCTAAACCACTTAATATAGTGGTTTGCATTGCTATCTTAAATGCATTTTCTAGGGAGAAAGCCCCACTGAATAGGGCACAACTTACCATATATAGTTGAATCTAATGCACACCCCTATTTTAAAAGGCTTGAGATTTTAAAAAAAAATGTTTACTGGCAATTGTAATGTGCAAAGCAGGTACAAAATTTAATTTTACTGCATATAACAATGAGTTGTTATAATAATAATAATAATAATAATAATAATAATAATAATAATAATAATAATAATAATAATAATAGAGAAGCTCCCATATTGGGAGGTACTAAACCAGAAGAAAGCATGGAAATTTTGTGTGAAGCTTAGCAAGAACCTGAAGGCCTTGGTGAGCTGCCAGGAATACTGACTACAAGGCAACAAGAACTGAAAGATAAAATCCTGACCCATGCTGCCTCAACTGCAGAAAGGACAAGGCTTCAAGCTCTGAAACATATACCCAGAAAGCACCTACCACCACTAATAAAAGACGCCAATGCCGCACTTGCAACAATTTACATAACATCTATTGAACAAACAAATCAGCTCGCCTCAGCACAGCAGTGATAGTAACAGAAGAACTGGGGATTGAACCACCAAAGTCCTCTGGAAAATCAACTGGAAAACCAAAATGGAAAATCAGACTGGAACTGAAGATCAAGAGTTTGCGATCAGATGCAAGTAACTTAAAGACAATGAAGGAGAAAACAGTGAGGAATGACAAAATCAAGCAGTACTTGGTCAAAAAGTACTGACTGAACACAAGGAATATTGAAGAAGCAATGGAAATTGTGAGACAACAGATAACAGCAACAGCCAGAAAAATTGAAAGATATGAAGCCAGAATCATCCAGTATAGACAAAATCAAATGTTCCAGTCAGATCAAAGGCGGTTCCACCAGGCGTTGAATCAGAAAGCAGATATAAAAGTAATAAAACCTGAGAAAAATACGACTACCCAACTCTGGAAAAACTTATGGGAAACCGAGAAAGATTACAACAGAGGTGCTGGTGGATAAAAGAGTTTGAAGAACAATTCTCCAAGAACAAAATGGAACAGATGGAAATAACAACTGCAATGATCAGACAGAGAGTGAAAAGAGTTAAAAACTGGACTTCATCTGGTAATGATCAGCTACATGGGTTCTGGCTCAAATACCTGACTAGCCTGCATGGAAAAATGGCTGAACAATTTAATGAAATGCCATGAACAGGTAACATCAGCCAGTGGTTAACAACTGGAAGGACTCTACTAATACCGAAGGATCCAGCAAAAGGGATAGCACCAGAAAACTTCAGGCCAATAATGTGTCTACCCACCATGTTCAAGCTGCTGACAGGCATCATAGCTGACAGGATTCAGGATTAGTTGGAAGTAAATAACATCTTACCAGTGGAGCAGAAAGGCAATAAACAAAGAAGCAGAGGCACAAAAGACCAGCTCCTGATTGATAAAATGATACCGGAGAATTGTAAAAGCTGAAAAACCAATCTGCACATGGCTTGGACTGACTATAGAAAAGCCTTTGATTCATTGCCACACAGCTGGATCATAAAATGTCTGGAGTCCATCAGGGTCAACAAAAATGTAACAAATTTCATTGAAAATGCAATAAAACTTTGGAAGACAGAATTATTCGTAGCCAATGAAAGTTATGGACTTGTCAACATTAGACAGGGAATCTTCCAGGGGGGCTCATTGTCCCCATTGCTGTTTGTCATCGCAATGATCCCTTTGTCAGTGATCCTACAGAAAGCGAATCTGGGTTACCAAACTGCCAAAAACTCACAGAAAATTTCACATCTATTGTACATGGATGATTTGAAGCGCTACGGAAAGTCAGAAGCAGAAATCCAGTCACTCACCAATACAGTCCGAGTCTTTAGTACCGACATCAACATGGAGTTTGACCTGGACAAATGTGGCACTAAAGAAAGGGAAGATCACAGAAAGTGATGGCATTGAAATGCCGAATGGTCAAACCATTAAATGCCACCAACCTGAAGCCTACAAATACCTGGGCATACTGCAGCTGGACAATATCAAGCACGGGCATGTAAAAACTGTAGTCAGCAAAGAATACAAACAAAGGGTTAGAAAAATTTTGAAGAGCAAATTGAATGGCGGCAACATTATAAAGGCTATAAATACCTGGGCCATACCTGTAGTTAGGTATACTGCTGGCATTGTGAACTGGACACAAAAGGACCTGGATGACTTGGACAGGAAAACAAGGAAATTAATGACCATTCACGATACTTTACATCCACGTAGTGATGTCGACAGGCTGTACCTGCCTAGAAGATCAGGGGGCAGAGGACTTTTGCAAGTGAAGCAGTCGGTGGAAGAAGAAAAACATGCCCTAGCAGATTATGTGAGAGAGAGCCAGGAATCTGCTCTGAATGAAGCCAGAAAGAGAAAGTTGTTGAAAGTTCAGCAGACCAACTATGAATATTGCAAAAGTGCAATTCAGGCTCGGACTGCCAGTTGGCAGAATAAAGTATTGCATGGCCAATTCCTTGCCAAGATCAAAGGAAAAGTGGATCAGGATAAGACTCACGAGTTGTGGCTCACGAGTGGAACACTGAAGAAGGAGACGGAAGGCCTGATACTTGCTGCCCAAGAACAGGCAATCAGGACAAATGCCATCAATTGAAAAATCAGCCGATGACCCCAAATGCCAGCTCTGCAAAGAAGTGGATGAAACCATCTACCACATTCTAAGTGGCTGCAAGAAGATCGCGCAGACTGACTACAAACTGAGGCACAACTCTGTTGCCCAGATGATCCACTGGAATCTATGCAAAAGTATCATCTGCCAGTGGCAAAAAACTGGTGGGACCACAAGCCTGAAAAAGTGGTTGCAAATGAGCAGGTCAATCTTCTGTGGGACTTCAGGATACAGACTTCAGGATGTGGGACTTCAGGATACAGGTCTTAGAACACAATACTCCACATATCACCATCATAGAAAGCAGTAAGGTGTGGGTTGTTGACACCGCTATACCAGGTGACAGCAGAATTGAGGAGAAACAACTGGAAAAGATCTCCCGCTACCAAGACCTAAGAATCGAATTACAGTGTATCTGGTGTAAGCCAGTGCAGGTGGTTCCAGTGGTAATTGGCACACTCGGTGCAGTGCCCAAAGACCTTGGCAGGCACCTGAAAACTACTGGCATTGACAAAATATCACTCTGCCAACTGCAGAAAGCCGATCTTCTGGGATCAGCACAAATTATACGCCGCTGCATCACACAGTCCTAGACTCTTGGGAAGGGTCCGACTGGTGATGTGAATGAAACAAGAACGAAATTGTTCGCTGTGTATTTATGGATAATAATAATAATAATAATAATAATAATAATAATAATAATAATAATAATAATAATAATAATAATAATAACAACAACAACAACAACAACAAAAACAACAACAACAATAATAATAATAATAATAATAATAATAATAATAATAATAATAATAATAATAATAATAATATGGCAAATAGGTTTATGCTATGATTTTTACCTAAGTGCTCTCCTTTATACAACAATGTGTTTATGGGCACAATCCAGAGTAACTATGGGGAGTCCTTCCTCTGGTGTAAGAACAATTTACTCTGGATTGCAATATGAATTTCCCATAGGTTTTCACTAGATGGTGCAGTAACTATGTGTGCACATAACGTCTCTTACATGCTCCCGTAGTTACTCTGGATTGTAGGGTTAGTCACACTCTTTATTACAATAAAGTGAAGGGTTAAACTAAATATTGACCTATACTTATAATCAAAATACCGTATTTTCTTGAATCAAATGTGCACTTAGATTTTGGAGACAAAATTTGGTTTAGTCTCTAAAGGGGAGTGTTAGATTCAAATAAATAAGGTTCTTCCAAGAAACATTTTCAATACTGTATTTGATTGTATGTCCCTAATCTCACTTTTGAACTCAGTTGACCTCAAAACAGCTTACATACAAAGACATCAAATTAAATGGTCTATGTATCACAGCCTTGGGCTACAATCTCAAACCAGTTAAAGTATACTGGCATGGTTTTGTTTGATATAACCATTTTTAATCAAAATTCAGTTGGTATGGAAGATCTTTCACAGTTTATTATACAGTGAAAATATTTTTATTTTATTTTCCTGTTTCGTTTTTGTTTGATTTTTTATAGTCAGTCACACAGAAAAATAGAAGATGAGACAGACTTACTGCACAATCTTACACATGTCAACTCAGAAATAAGTCTTACCAAGTTTAGTGGACTTGGGGCCAAATCCTGTCCTTGGGACGCTGGCAATGGAACAGGTCTACTCAAACATATCCCAATGATTACAGGTCCAAGTGGACCAAAGATGGCAGACTGAGGCCCAGAAGGTAGCTAGAATATCAGTGGTGCCACTGATACTACCCTCTTCCAGACCTTGTTCTGCCACTGTGTCTGTTCTGCCCATCATGTACATCTCCATGATCCCAACTTAAACCTAACCCATGCTTACCATGAAACTGCAAATCTGTCAAATGTAGTCTGGGAGTACTATATTGGAGTGGTGAAGATGGATTAAGTTGAAAGCCAAAACCATGAAGAAACTGATCTAAGGTCACATTAATATTTACAGAATGATATTAATCAACTTGATTTCTAACAAGCCAATTTGTAAAAGGCCAGTGATGACTAACAAAATAAATATGAGTTGCAATTTAATTCATTTAACTTTTCAAAATGGCTTATGAAGGGCTTGCAAGGTTCATCATGGTTTGTAAATATTGATGTTTTTCAAACACAGAAATAAAATACAATAACAATGGTTATTGTTGAGCTTGGTGTGCTCAAGTTGCTAATATTTATTTGACCTTTGCCTCCCCATTCAGTAATAATCTTGGACCTTGAGATTCGTTGAAGTTTCCTCAACCATCAGTGGCCAAAATAACATTATGGTGTTGGTGTTTAAAGGAAACATACTGTATGTACTCGAATCTAATGTTCACCTTTTTCAGCTGAATTTAGTTTTCAAAATCATTAGATTCAACAGTTTATTAGATTTGAGTAAATGTGGTATTTTGATTATAAGTATAATGTGCATACTAGATTCGATGGCGCATTCGATTCAAGTGAATGCGGCATCTCTGATTACCAGGTATTGGGACAAACAAACTCATGGCCAGTTCTGAGCTTCTCAGTGTAAGGTGGATGGCCATTAACAAAGTCAGCTTGTCAAACAAGGAAAACCTTGGTCTGGTCAAGGTTTCTCGGGATGAAGTCCTTGAAATCATCTCAGGAAACAACTGTACTGAAAGAAGTGCTTGAAACAGTGGGCCAGAGAGAGTCTTTGCTCATTTGTTTCACTGTTGGGTCCCCAAGATTTTTGCCAGACCTGAAGAAAACACAATATAAAAGCAAAGCATAAGTTTCTGACATGAGAGTACTAGTTTGCATGTGTGCTTTTTCCGATAAACATTAGCTTACAAATGGTTTTTCTGCTTTTTCTCATTCCTACCCTTGAGTGTTTCTTAAAACTTTCCAGAATTGCGAGTTGACAGTTTACCTTATTTTAAGAAGAGGATTTTTCTCTGTTTTCGGTTATTGTGATAACAGATTACTAAAGTAGTGTATTTTTGTTAATCCATGAATCCTCACTTGCTCATTCTCAGCAGGGATGCTGGCATAGTTTTTCATGCTTAGCCAGTCTGGCATGATGTGTTGTGCTGTAAGACTTTTTTATGGCAAAAGATTCTGTTAAGTACTGTAGGAGACTGACAATTTATATAATTGTGTGGGTCCCTGTGCCAAATTGATAAGTCATCTCTGATAGGTCATCAAGTGAAGCAGGGGCTTGAGGGCACAATCATAACCAACTTTCCAGCACTGCATCACTGTGCCCGTGGGGCATGTGCAGCATATAAACAAACAAACAAAACAAACAAACAAACAAACTACTGTATGGAATGCCTGCTTATTTTGTGTATACAGCAAGACATTTTCTCTTGCTTGATAAATATCTTAATGTAGATTTGGCCTTGCAGTGGCCTGGCCTAAAACAAGACTTGAACATTGCAGTTTGTCTGGACCAGGATCCAAGTAAAATCCACATGCAACCTCATAGCTCAGTGTTTGTCTGTGGGCATGTTACTGCTTCTGAGTTAACGCACATGTACCAAAACTCATCAAGAGCTTTAAGTCCTATAAAGGGGCATTCATGTTTTTAGCACAAATACCTAACTTTCCAACACAAAGAGATGTTAGCTATCAAGTGACAATTCTCTAATATGACTGCAAACATGAAATAAGGTAAATATATGTATTCAGAGTCATAGCCGGGGCTTCTGATGCCCATTGTGACTCCATGCGGTGTCATAATGTCGTGTGCTTTTCTCAACAAGAAAACAGTTGGAACTTGAACATGTGCTTGGCAGTTGATTTTGCCCAACTTTGTATCAAGAGAGTGCATGTGCTCCAAGGGGAAAGCAGTTACAGCGCATGCTCTGGCACCTGCCCCCCTGATGCAACCATGGCATGTGCTATGTTACATCTGAGAGTGGTACACCATTATTGTAACTTATACTTAAGATAACTTTCTTTGTAACATCCTTAAGATAAACTAAATTATATGTTTAGTTAACTTTTTTCCTCCTTCCAACTTATTACAGCTGTTAATCTCTGCTTTTTCACATCTGGGAACACATGGAGGGAAAGAAAGAAGGATCTGGTCTACATAGGTCTAGTGCACTTATAGGAAAGATTTCAGAGAAGCAGAGGTCTAAAAAAACTTTTGTTCTTCACTCAATTGTCCCCACCTTTGTTACTTATGAGCATAAATTCAAGATATGGGGAAAGTGAGGTGAAAAAATAAGATTTTTTTCAGGAGCAGCAATGCCTGTGTAAAGTGCCTTCTCCTTGCCTTCAGAGCAAGTTTCAGCTTTGAAAGCAAAGGTTTTTGCAACTGCTTTACTCAGGCATTGCTGTTCCTGAAAAAAACTTGTTTTGCCCTTCTGCAGGAACACCACTGCTTTTGAGATTCTTGCCATCTTCTTCAAAATCTAATTTTGTTTTCTCTCTGTCTCCTTCCAATTTATTCCACTATGACTACAACTCACACCTTCTGGGATAGCATAATTGAGTAGTTCAAAAGTAATCTTGGTTTACTTTACACAAGAGAGAAGTTTACCAACTGATATCTGCAGCATCTCTTTAGAACTCACTAATAATCTGATTAGAGGCATCAAGATCTTTGGCAAGGTATGTAAACTCCCAGTTGACTTCAGAGAGTCAATAGATTGACACTGGTTCATCTAGTGTTGGATTAAATTAGGTTTGATTCAAATGCTACTGTCTTTGCAGTACTGATTGAGCTATTTTTAAATAGTCACTGATAACATGGGGGCCTTCTATTTCGTGCGGTGTGTATAGTTCAGCACTTGTGTGCATTTAACATAACACATTGTTGAATGTCCTACTTCTTGACTTGGTTATTTTTCTCTTTCTGTATCTTACCTATGAAATGCTGTTTCTTAGGTGTGTTTCTCTTCTCTTATTAAACAGCACCTGAAAAACTAGTCTTTTAAAGTTGTACTTGTCTTTAGCTTTCTTTCCCCTATTGTTTACCCTTTTTCTTATTTTCTGTTTATATAAGATGTTTATATTCTGTTTATATAAGATGCAGGTCCCAAAACCTGGCATGGTGGCCAAATGGGGCTCATGGCCAGCCTCTGTCTAGTCTGCGGTCACCCTCTGGTCCCCCCACTTGACCCAGCACAAAGGGAGCAGTGCTTTGGTCATGTCTGGAGGATGTTCTGAGGGCCTAAAAATAACTTGCTGGTTTTCAAAGAAAAACCAGAAGTAATTTTTGGTGCCATCTGAAGGCCTTAGAACAGGGGTCCTCAAACTTTTTAAACAGGGGGCTGGTTCACTGTCTCTCAGACACTGTCGAGGGCCGGACTTTTGGAGGATCTTGTCCTACATTTTTAAAAATGTAGGATAAAATGTACAAAGTCCTACATTTTGCCCTACATTTTAAAAACACTCCTTGGGGGCTGACCTTAGGAGTCTGACCTTTGGGGTCTGTTGAAGCCTCTTGTGTCTCTAAACACCCCCAGCCGGCTGGGGGGAGACTGCAGAGGTATGGAGCTCCCCTGAGCTCCCCAGCCAGAGCTCCCCTGAGCCCCCCACCCGGGCGGGGAGAGGCTGCTGCCTCCCCAATCTTTGTGGGCACTGGGGGGCAGTTGAAGGCTGCCGTGGTGAAGATCCGCCAGCCGCGGCAGCCATTTCTGAAGGGAAGACTGTGTGCATGCGTGCACAGTCTCCCTTATCCTTTGAGTTCTGCCGGAGAGCTGCAGGGCTTCTTCGTGGGCGGAGCAGACTATCCGCGGCTGCCCCAGGAAGTCACTTTCACTTCCTCAGGTCAGCCGAGGATAGTCAGCTCCACCCACGGAGAAGCCCTGCAGCTCTCCGGCAGAACTCAAAGGATAAGGGAGACTGTGCGCACATGTGCACAGTCTTCCCTTCGGAAATGGCTGCTGCGGCTGGTGGATCTTCGCCGCGGCAGCCTTCAACTGCCCCCCAGTGCCCCCCAAACACCCCCCAGGGCCCACAAAGCACCTCCCCAACCTCCCAACCTCCCAAAAGGCCAGATTGAGGCCCCTGGTGGGCCGGATGCAGCCCATGGGCCGTAGTTTGAGGACCCCTGCCTTAGAAGATGCTTGGGAAGTGGGAAAATGGGGATCCATTTGAGTATGTGTGCAATGTGTGCTGTGATATGAATTGGTGCTTGGAGAAATCCTAGAATTTGACCCCATTCATTCTCATTTATTAATTCATCTTGGGTCTGTCTCTAGTGTATTTATTTAAATTTTTTCTGCCCTTCCGACACCTTGCCACGTATTTGATGTGGCCCTCTGTCTGAAACATATAGAAAACCCTAATAAAAGACCATAATTCTTTTCTTAACTTCTAGCAGGGCTTAAATTTCAGCTGTATAGAAGTTGTATCATTCAGTTTGTGTCCCTCTGGGGGAGAAAAATGGGGTAGAAATAAGACCAATACAATTTACAGCATTTCTAAATCTAGAGTCTAATCATGAGGTTCTTAACCTTTTGTGTCATGGGAGTATTTATTTCAGTTGCTACTTTCTGCTTTCCTGAAATTATCTTGAACATAAATGGCAATAAGTTAAAATTTTAAAAAATCAAATTGCACTGATAGGGTAAAAATTTGCTTGCTTCATAGGATTTGAAGTTCATCACAGATTACATGTCAGGAGGACTGTAGGCAGCTTTGGGTTTTAGAGCTAGTCTCTGAATGCCAGGTTAATGGACATGGCAACAGGATACAGGCAACTTGTTATCTTGTGTGCTTTTAGAGGCATTTGGTCAGTGGTGGGCTTCAGGGGGTACTCACTGGTTCTATAGAACCCTTTGCTACTGAGCGCCTGGTTCTGACAACCAGTTACTAATGTGACATAGAACCTGTTGTTAATTTATGTTATTAGGACATAGAACCTTTTGTAAGTTTATTTGAATCCCACCACTGCATTTGGTGGTTCACTGTGAGACTTTGGAAGCTGGACAAAACTGGCCCTTGCCCTAATTCAGCAGGGCTCTTCTTTTGTTGAACCAGGCTTAACCATTTTCTATAAGGTGTTATGGGATAAGTTGTCTAGCCTAAAATAAATACTGAAGTTCCTAAACCACAGATTCTGTGGATTGTAGAGACAGAAGAAAATAAATTTTGCAACAGCCACAGAGACTTAACAAAGCAAACATTTTTGTTCATTAGTGTTGATTCATCTTCCGTCGCAAATAGATAGGTGAAGTTATTAATTGGTGAAGATTGTCTGTGTTTTCTTATTCTACACAGAACAATACCTTTGCAATTATACTTTTTGTGAATTAAATATGCCTTTGTTCAGATTTTTTGTTTTTTGTATTCTTTCTACGACATCTGGATATGTAGAAGGAGCTTCCTTTATGCCTTGACTACATCTTTTAGAGACCAACCTTGTATTTCTCTCCAACTAATGCAACTAAAAGGCTCCCGCTACATTCTGCAGGGTAGTGGCATTGTGGAGATCTCCTTTGGGTAAGGAAACATTAATATGCAGGTGGATTCTCTTCCCTTATTTCTCTATTAGCCAATGTGTTGAGAACATATTTAATATCTCCCATATTTATACCAAGCAACAGTGAGTGAGTGACTTTATCCTTTTCTCTTCTGGCCAGGGTGGTGGGGGTGGGATGCATCATAGATGGCCTTTCCAGCGACATCAACCTCTGGTCCGAAACCTAGTGGGGCCAATTACCAGAGCTGTCCATGTTTCTTCTTACCACTTTGGGTGGCAAGAGAAATAGAAAGTTCTGGTTCTTGCACTTCTAGTGGCCTCTTCCAATTTTATTTGATGTTGTTGCAGTAGACCTTTGATATTATCCTCTGGGTCTACCTTGTGATCTCTTTATATATGCCTTAATATATGCTGTTCATGCAAACTTACCAGCTAAGATTTGAATGCTGCTTGTTGCATAACTTAAGACCATTTAGACTTCTCTGTCTGCCCTCTGATCTGGTCAGGTAGATTTAGATTCCCGTTCACAACAGATGGATTGGCCAGGATAGGGTGACCACATGTCAAAACTGCAAAAGAGGACAACATACCTCCCTCCCACAAAAAATGGAGGACACCCAAGAAAAATATATGACATGATAAAATAAAAGTTAAAAAAAAAACACATGAATATTGCTTTCAGGTTGTTCATTTAAACACTATGGCTGTGATCCTAACCCCTTCTTCTGCTGGTCTAAGCCGCAGCTTAAGTCAAGTGCTGACATGGGGAGGTCACAAAATGCCGTAAGATACTTCTGTGCTGCTCCTGGGGGTAGGTTCGGCCGCTGCACTGACATGGAATGGGAAATCCAGTGAGATGTGCTGGCCTAAGTTAGGATTACACAAGTTACATATTGTTTAATTTAAAACTATTACATATAATTTATTACATATAATTTGTAAGTTTTAATAGTTTTACTATTAAAACTATTACATATAATTTATTAAATATATTAATTTCTAGAAGGCTATATGCTGCCTGCTCACAAAGGAAAGGAACACGAAGTTTTGTTTTGTTTTTTTCCAGGATACAAAGCTAAAAAAGAGGATATGTTCTGGCAAAAGAGTACATGTGGTCACCCTGGGCCAGGGTCATTGTCTTGATTGGTTCAAGATGAAGAAGTACAGCGGTACCTTGAATAAAGAGTGTTTTGTATAAAGAGCAAAATTTTCCTCAGAAATTTTGACTTGCTTAAAGAGCACTGTCTTGAATAAAAAGCACTTCTGAGGAAGTTTGGAACAGGCTTCCATGGCAAGGGAACTCACAGGCAGGACGAGGAGACTAGCTTGAGCTACAGTGGGGCCCTGGGCAAAGTCTGGAATAGGCTTCCGTTGCCAGGGAACTCATGGGACATCCGGGGGGAGCAGCCTGAGTCAGGTCTGTATGTGGGATCTGTGTGTGGCAGCGTGGAAGGTGTGCCTTATCAATGTTCTAGTGCTGCTCCCCTTCAGCAGCTTGGGAATGTTAAAGTTGCACAAAAACAATAGATTCCATTGAGCCAACGAATAGCAGTGACTCCATTAGTGATTGTGAAAGTCATCCCCTCTCTGTAACCCTCAACACCAGCCATGAAGGTTTTCAAAGGTCAGTACAGTTCAGTACTGGATAGTATTTTCTTTATTGCAGTGTTGTGTGTTACTGTATATTACAGTGCTTTGTACAGTGTTATAATGCAATGTTTTGTAATCATTTTTATAAACAGTTAATATTTTTATATTAATATTTTTTGGGTTGTGGAACCGATCATCTGAGTTTCCATTATTTCCTATGGGAAAATCTGCTTCACTTAAAGAGCGTTACACTTAAAGAGAATGCCTCCGGAACAAATTAAGCTCTTTAAGTGAGGCGCCACTGTCCTTAAATCCAGAACTGCCACAACCACTTAGGAAAAAGGGGGTAGGTGGTCCTATTTTGAAAGCAAATGGGATGACCTAATGAGGGGTGTAGAACCTTCTTGCCTTTGATTTTGTCTTTCCTCCCAGGAGCCAAGCACTTTCCCAAGCACTTTTCTTTTTTAAGCCAAGGACTGTTACCAAATGTGATCTTAACTGGGAGAAAGGAGGAGAAAGGAGAGGAGCTACATGGGGTTGAGGTGCAGAAGTGTCCTGAGGTTGGAGAGTAGTCATGGAGTCCTCCTCAAGGAAAGGCAATGGTTGACCGGAGCTGGAAAATTGGTTAGGATTGTACCCAAAACTATTTCTCATGAACTTAATCTTTTTGCTTTAAAAGTTGGACCCTCTCCCTGCCTTTTTCTGTGTGATTTAGGGCACTTTTCTGTTTAAACACATGAAACATCTGCCATTACATCTTGTTTGGCCCAATTTGCAGCATGTAACTAGGGGCCTACACAGGATTTCAACCTAGATTTCTACCAGTAGGTGGAGTAGATGGTAACTTCAATGGAAAACCTGAGGCACAGTTCAGCCTTTAGTCCTAGTTCAAAACAGTAGTCTATTCTTTCAACTGTGCTTTATCAAAGTTGCTCTATGAAAGTCCACAGAGACATTTTTTAAAATTGAAGTGGGAACAAAGTTTTAATTGTTGGATTTGGGGAGATGGGGGAAGCAGAGCAAAAGAAAAACTCAAGAGAAACCCATCTGAAAGAAGTTGATTGCATACTGAGTATTTCTGCCCCTCTCCAATGTTAAGTAATCTGTGTTAGAAATCCTTTATGTCGTATCCTTTACAGTTCTCAATAGGCTTTTTCAATCAAACAATATGGATACTAGCAGGTGGTATTTTTTGGCAAATGACCTCTTCTCAATATATGTACGTTCAGAAGTTGGTCTTTTTCTTTTCTTTTTAATACCATGCTTAAAGAAATACACTTTTCTTTCCTTAAGGAAAGAGAAATTGAAAAGCCACGAAAAAGAAAAATCATCCTGAATGGTTGATGGTGGGAGGAAATTAGTTAGAAAAAGTCTGCAAGATTTCCTTGGAACAACCAATACTTAAAGTTACTCTTGCTTTATACAGAGTAGATGCTCCCATCCCAATCCTTGGTATCCCCAGAAACCCAGCAGTGAAGAATACCCTAAAGCTTACCTTAGGTGAATCACCCAGCATTTCTACAAGCATCCAAGTGGGAACAGACTCCATCAGTTTTTGTGAAAGAAACACAGTGACATAGTGACTGGATCACTTCTTGGCAGAGCAACATTTTTGTTCCTGTTCTAGTTAACCTATCTTAAAGGTAGTTAAAAGTTCATGTTAGTTCTCACTGCCAGTTTTAAACTCTTGAGCCTGAAACTTTTCATCCCCTTTTCAAATAATATATTTTTATATACTACATTCTTATCCAGAATTCCATAATATAGATTATCCAAAATACAGAACTTTTTTTGAGAGCTAACATGCGTTTTAAAAACTTTTTTAACCTAAAGGGAAAAAATCACAGTGTTTAATACATAAACCTTGTTTCATGGAAAAAAAATTTTAATTGTATAAAATTTCCTTCTCCCTATAAGAGATATATGAAAAATTAATGAATTCTGTGTTTAGTTTAGGGTCCCATCCCTAAAATTTCTCGTTATGTATAATATAAGCATCCAAAATAGTGAAAAAAAATTCCAAAACACTTCTGGTCCCAAGAATTATGGATAAGGGATTCCCATCCTATCCTAAAAAAAATTGTACTTTATTTCTCAAATGGGCTGACATGTTTGGAATAATGGTTGGTATGGTTGGTATAATGATAAAGTCAGGAATAATGGTTGGTACTGGAGCAAAATGGGAGGAAGCTGGACTGGGGGAGCTCAGCTTTGTCAGGTCTCACCTCCCAACATGGAATGCTCTGATTCTGCACCAGCTCCAGAGCTACTACAGAATTGAGTAGCTTCATTTGAGGGGCTACTCTCCTTACCTGGAGGAAGGGGATAAAAATCCCCTTCTCTTTAAAGAAACAGTGGTGTCTGCTCAAGGCACACTGGATGTCATGGAAGCTTTTATCTGCCATCGCGGCAGCCGCATGATCCGTGCAGCTTATTTGAGTGCTTAGTTGTACTGTTAGGCTGCAATCCTTACCCCAAATTAGCCCAACATATGTACCAGCACAAATGACCTTGGGTGACAATGATGTGCCTCTGATGAAAAGAAGCTCAGTACAAATACAAAGGGAATATAATGCAGGCTTAAACATATTTTGAGGGAAGTGGTGACCCAGAGGTTTGGGCACTAAGCTTGGAGATCCTTAAGGTTTACTGCCTGGAAGTTCAAGATCCAAAAGTTGCCTGATGACACTGTTGTCACTTGTCACATGTCTGTCACTTGTCCCAGAACTGCTATCACTTGTCCCAGCTCCTGCCCACCTAGTGTTTTGAAAACATGTAATGCATATGCAAAATGATAAATGGTACCATATATAAAATGTGTGGTAAAAGTAATAGTGTTCCATGTTTCACTGCACACTCTGCTGTGTGTGGAGTTAGTCATGCCAACCACACGACCCTAGAAGTGTCTGTGGACAACTTGGCTCTTCTGCATAGAAACAGAGATTAGCACTGTTCCTAAATTAATTGGGCATGACTAGAAGGTTCACTTGCGGGGGACACTGTAATTTTTTTAAACACATCCTGCTGTCCTAGACCTATTCTTGGGTATATTTGGCATGTTGAATCCTAAAATGGCAGTAGAAACCCATAGTGTTAGCTTTCTCACAAGAAAGTTGCTTGAATAGGCACATAAGCTGCCCATGCTATTCCCCCCCAAATTACAGCCAGTCAGGCAAAACCAATGCAATTTTTGGATTCAGCACCAGAAAAATATCCCAAGTTCCTTCAAACAAACTTGGCAATTTTTGTAGGACAATGTAATACATTCATTTTTGGCCTCAGACTGCTTGGGGGCTGTAGGGGTGACAGAACACAGACCTGCACTGAGGAGTCCCTCACGCCACCTCAGATTTCCTCCTGATGGTGCGGTGGCTACTGCTAGTGGTACTGAGAGCTCAAAGGTGAGGTTAGTCAGGCTTCGTGGGCCTTTGGGTTGGGTAGGCATGGAGCAGGGGGGCCATTTATGTATTACTATGTAAACTATTTTGTGAACTACTTTCTATGGAAAAGCAGCATATAAATAAGTTTTTGGTAATAATTTGTCAGCATGAGCCATAGTGTAGCATTATATCTGCATGTGTATTGTATAGTGTAGCAAGATGTAACCAGCTAGTCAGAACTATTAACCCAAGTTAGGGAAACGGCATGAGCGAGCAGGCTGCACCCAGCACCATTTATAGCAAATAGTAGCACTGCACCAGGCCACTAATGTATACTCTTAAGGCCTCCACTGTCATATAGGAAGCCTCTATCCATGCTTTTTTCTGTGAAAGGTATACAAGTGTACTGCATGCATCTGTCCACAGAGATGTGTTGTGTACCTTTGTACATGGAAAGTGCTAAAGCAAGATGCACCAAGTGGTGAGTTAGGATGCTCCCTGCACCCGGTGAATTCACTCACTATGAAAACAGCAGTGCCTTTTATCCAGAATAGGAAGTTTAATGTAGGTTACAAAACAGCCTTTGACAATTGAATTCTAAAACATTTAAGACAAAACTCCCAGGCTAGAGAGAGGCATCTCATTTTTAGGTTCTTTTTCCTTCGCCTGCAGCTCCAACCCCAGAAGGTATAGTTTTAATGGAGCCTAAGGCTTTCAGACTTAGAAATGGTATTAAACATCAATTAGCTGACCAGCTTCCCCTGGTAAAATTGAAAAAGCTTGCCAAAAATCTTGTGGTATTTAAATCTTTGTAAAGTCTCCTGTCAAATACAGAAGTGATTGCCTTGTTTCCCTCCCTTCTTTCCCCTCCCCAGCCACTTTCAGTCCTGCATCTGGTATAATATAATGGGTGTTTGCATGAATGGCTTAGTTAGCCAGAGTGGTAATAAAACACTTTAAATTTATTGTGACATTTGGATTTAATTAAAAAGTACACACTTAGAAAAGTAAAACATAATGTGAAGAGAGAGTTAGGAAGGTTTTTCTCCTTTTCTTCCAAAAAACTAATTAGAGTTGTATTTTAAATTGTTTATGTGCTGCTAATCATTGTAATAAATCATTTATACTGAAAAAGACACACTCTAATGTGCCTGTGTAACTGTTTATGTTCTCAAGTTTCTATCATGAACAAATTGATCTGGAAGTGAATTTATTAACCACTAGGGAAGAAATCATTAGTGCTTTCTCTACATATTCCCAGGTGCATTTTTATTATAGTAGTTTACTGCTTTAACTAAACATAGGCCTATCCAGTCTTGGCTATAATTATGATGCAAATTGACTTTCCATCACTTAAAAGTGAGAAAGCTGTCTTTTTCGGGGGGTTGCTAATATTTGTCTTACTGGAATCAGAAAATGGTACATCTAAGATTTTGCAGAGACAAACTGAAATGCAGCCAATTGCCTCTTCTTGTTGGCAGTAGGAAGAAAAAAAGAAGCTTTCTCCCATTTTTATGAGATGGGTTTCTTTCTGATAAAAAGATCAGATTCGTGACATTATTTGGTCCTTGTTAAGAGTAAGTTTGGACCCACTTTTACATTTGACTTGACTTTGCCAAGTTTCTCCCCGCACAACTGCAGGAATGGAGAGATGGGTGAGTTGTTCCAGCCTAAATTTTTTAAGATTGTGCCCTCAATCTGTAATATTTCCCTAAATGCTGTCACAAAAATTGTAGCATCAGTCTAGTACTGTATATTAAAAATAAAATATTGGAATGAACTGAGACCCATCTGAATTTGGCTCATTACCCACCCACCGTTTGAGAAACACTGCTGTAGACTATCTAAGTCAGTTCATCAACATTCTGGAGCATGATTTATTAGTACTGGTAGAGTTGAAGTCATTTAGGTTGGTCAAACAATTCCTCACCAATTCTTTTCATATTAATAACCTGAAATTCTTACCTAAAATTGTTCCTGTCTCTGTAATAAATTTTTCAAGAAGTGTGAGGCATAACAAGTACTGAACAATTCAGCTTTACTGAAAACTCGTTCAAATGAGGCACTTGTACAATGCTTACATGCAAATTTCTGAATTGCTTAAGGGAGAGGACAGAGCGCATTGCACACGTTGCACACTCCATCCAGCTCTACCTTCACAGCTGCTCTGATGGACAATATCTTGATGTTAGTCGTGCCCTGTCCCAGCCACTTCTTTTGCCATTCTTTATTGCAGGAGTGTCCAAAGCCCGGTCCAGGGGACACATACAGCCTATGGAAAGGTCAGTGCAGCATACAGCAAGACCCCTCTTTTTGCCCCCCAGGCAAGCTTTGTAGTTCTCTCCAATACATTCTTATATGTACATGTATGTAAATGTATTCAAATTTTAAATGTCAGTTAGTTTTCCAATTTACAATACATTCTTATATGTACATGAATGTAAATGTATTCAAATTTTAAATGTCAATTAGTTTTCCAGCCCCCAATATGGTGTCAGAGAGATGAGGTGGCCCTCCTGCTAAAAAGTTTGGACACCCCTACTTTACTGCTACCATCTCCACCTCCTCATTTCTGAATGGAGAAAAGTTGACAAAGGGTGAAATCCAGAGTAACTACATTGAGTCCTTGCTCTGGAGTAAGAACATGTTACTCTGGATTGCAATATGAATTTCCCATAGGTTTTAACTAGGTGGTGCAGTAACTACGGGTACACGTAATGTCTCGTACATGCTCCCGCAGTTACTCTGGATTGTGCCCAAAACCTCCTACTGCTGGGTGTGTGGCACAAGAAAAAACGGGTGACCTTTGGAGAGAGGCAAGACTGGCAGCCATTAGGTGGCATTCTGTGTGGCAATGTGACAATGGCAAGCTCATAGCATAGCTGAAGAATTCACCTTGTTCTATTCGCCACTCATCTTGTTCTATTGCATCAAACATAAATCTGAATTTCTCACCAGGTTATTCAGCGGTGTGAGTAGGAAAGAGTCGCAGGTATTCTTTTGGCCAAATGCTACATGGGCAAGAGCAGTCCACAGAACTTCCACTGTTCACCACTATTGGTTAAAAGTTGGCAGAGAGGGCTGATTGGGGCAAGGAGTGGGCTGGAGCATGAGGGGGAGAATCATGGCATTATTGTTGCTTGTCATATTCTGTTCCCCGCTGTTGTGACCTGTTCTCTCTCCCTGATTCATCTTGGAACTATGCCAGCTAAAAGAGCTGACATAGGTCTGAGGAGATCAACTGGATACCAGGTACTCTATAGAGATATTTTTACTTACCTCTCCAGGGTCATCTAGTATCTTCCTCACTCGTAGCACACAATACACACTTCATCAGCTGTGCTGCCTATTCTGGGCGGGAGGGGGATAGGCTTGGATTGTTAGTCTTGGCTGTTAACTTGGACTGTTAGTCCTCCCTCCCTATGATTGGCTATGTCCAATTAGCACCTGCCTGCCATCTTTATTCTTGGCTGCTTTTTGAAGGAATTATTAATGACCTTCACTGATGAATAACTGGGCCATTGTTGTGACAGGATTCCTCAATCTGATATTCCCTTCTAGAATCAAGATTATATTGGGGGGTTTTTCCACCTTAAAATGTATCAGAAGGCGTCATAGTTTCTTGGTTATTTGGGGCAATCCACTTTCTTTTACAATAATGCATCTTTTTTCTTCTCTACTACTTGGTTGTAAGTAGACCTCACCCACAACTTGCTGCCATTGCAACTGATACTTTTCATCCAAATCTCTTCTTTAGTCTCCATAACTTGCGGTTACGAAGGAGATGTTTCCTGATTCTAAATAGTCTAAACAAAAAACTCCCTAAAACACAGTCTCACTATATTGCTGGGCATGTAGGAAAAGAATACATTCAGGCTTTTTTAAAGGAGCTATTGTGCTGTGTTCTACCACATTAGGTTTTCCTAATAATCCATAGGAGGATATGATCAAGATGTATTACAGCCTCCTGATATGGTAGACTGTGATCATCACTAAATTTTATGAAAGTTCTGCATTGGTTGAGATATGTTAATCTGCATTTTGAAACATCATTTAAAAATAATAAAGGAATCATACTGTCATCTTTTGAAGACTGCTCATTTTAGGAATGCATCTGAAGTAAAATTAGTCCATTCTGAACCACAGGATCAAATTTACTCTTTGCATCATTGTGTGAACTTTCTTGTAGCCAAAGAAAGAGGCCTTTAGCCATTTCATCTCCATCCAAATATGTTATTCAGAAATAACTTAAATTTTTTTCCATCAAGACACCATTAATTGAGAATGGTAAATGCTACTTTGCTTGCTTGCTTTCAGAGAAAGAAGGTCCCTACTGCTGTTTCTGAATGCATTTATTCCTTCAAGGCATAAAACATTCAGCATATAAAACAGCATTTGCTATCCCGTTGCAGCTCATGCAATTTCTTTCCTACACAACCACTTCTTAGCCCATAAGGAATATATTTTACAAAGTGTAGTTTCCAAATCTGGGCAGTAAAGCAAGTGTGGCATCTGTAGTTCAAAAGTAGTTCAAAAGTGAAAAGCCACAATGAGTGGCCTAAGTGTTGATATGCAGCAATGAGTGCGCAAAAGAGCTTGGCATGATTTAAACTGCACAAATGCAAATACAAAGCTGCCCCTAATCATATACACGTGGGTTTTGGTTGTTGTTGTTGTTGTTGTTGTTGTTTTGTAATACTATCATAAAGTCATCACCAATATGCTAATACAGAAAAAATAGCTTGACATCTGAAGTACTTTTTTCACATAAGTGTTTGGCCATGTTCTTATAAAAGCAGATGAAACAACAAGGCTCCAATCCAATGAACACCTTCTTGGGAACCAGCCCTATAAGACAATTTTGAGTAGCCATGCCTATGATTAAACTGTTCTGTCTCTGAATTATATCACTGCAATCCTATCCAGCTTTCCAACACTGAGAGAGCCCTGTAGTAAGGAAACCAGCTTTCTCTTACCTTGAGGAGGCCTTTGTGATTGTATATGCCCCATTGAAATGCCTGAATCAGTGCTGGATAGTTGGATAGGTCTGGACCCTCAGCCTGTACACAGGACCTCGCTCGTACAATACTGCCAAATGGATTCACTTGCATGTGTCCTCCACAATTTTTTGTGGTGTGGTCTTTTATGATGTAGTCATTTCCTGTATCTCACTAATGGAAGTTGATCGTGTAACAGACTCTTATAATATAGGGGGGTCTGTGGATCCCATACCAATTAACCATAGATGCACAGTGCCTCTGGCACACCAGCTATGTGGGCATGTCATATCAGCCCATCTCTGAAGGGCAAGGGGGTTACTCCTGGTGTCAATGTTTTCAGAAATCTGTAAGGGTGGAGGTTGGAAGGCACACCCTGAAGCCAACTTGTATGGATATAATATTTACATACACTGGTTTCTCTACATGAGTGGTGTATAAATAGTCACCCTTATTTATCTGATGGTAGGAGTGGATTTTTGAGATATTCTTTTATGGAAATTAGGAATACACACACTTCTTGTAATATTCCTAATGGAATAATATGGGGAGTCACTATCATGTCTGAACCAAAGCTCTGAGTGACACTTCCTATTTTAATGATTCCTTGAAATAGATGCCTACACATGAGCTTCCCTACCAAGAGATGTTAATTACTCAGAGGCAGGCACTGCATGTTTATCTCCCCATAGGGAAGCTTCTTTTTTAACCTTACAAATGTGGCACAACTCACATTTTTTTCAGTACTTGTTAGGTAGGGAATGCATTTTAAATCTTTCCCTCATACTTTGAGGAAATGATTACAGTATCTGTATGTACACAGGCGCACACACAGCCATTGAGAATATTGCTAATCCTTGTTACAGTTGATGTAACGGTCGTGAAAGTACCATAAATAGATATCCCATTCAAACAAATGTGTGGGTTCTGTGAAATGTAAGGGCTGCTAGAAAAGGGACACTGTGGTGGCGAAAGACTGCCTTCGAAAACCCAAATCTCATCAAAGCAGCCCAGAACTGCCCTTCTAAACTGAAGAGGGCGGATCCAGAAATAACTTTAATACACATGCATGATAGCAACTTCGTAGGCTTTTAGAAAGTGGAACTGTGTTTAATATTTAGACTCAGATCTTTGCTAGTGACCGTCTAATATGGCATTACACCATATACATTATTAAATCAGCACTGTGTTTAGTTTCATATTTCTCATCAGTAGAGTGAAAGAGAAAACTATGCTAAAATACCTTGGGGGGCAGCTTTTCTGACTCAAAAAGGGTTTTTTTGGTAAAGGCATGAATGCATCTATGTTTTCTAGTGTAATGTCCTATAAATTAGGTAAGTTTTTTTGTTTTACTTGTGGAACATACATGCATGGTTAAAGCAAATGCCTGAAATTAACAATATTAATACATATAACAAATAACCTTGCCTTCTTCTTAAATAACAACATAGTGCAAGCCATTAATAAACTTGAATTTGTATCATTTCTACTTATGTTTGAAATGGAGGGAGAGACTAGGGTGACCAGATGTCATAACTTCAAAAAAGGACCAGGTCCTCCAAAATGTAGGACACCATGAAAAATGTGCAACATGACAAATAAAATGTGAAAATACTTATGAAAATTTAAACACTTTTACTCATTATTAAATTTAAACCTATTACATATATGGTGCAATCCTAACATACTTAGAGCACAATCCTAAACATGTCTACTCCAAAGAAAGCTCCATTAAGTTCAGTGGGTGATACAGCACAATCCTAACCATGTATGTTCTTCCCCACACCACCATAGGGAGTTATGCCAGTTGAGGTATACTGACCTACGTAAGTAATGATTATTCCCTAGTTTATTAATTTCAAGAAGGTTATGTACTTCCTAATCATAGGGAAAAGGTAAGGGAAAAAGCTTCCTGCTCATAAGGAAAAGGCCATGACACAAGGCTAAAACAATGTGGTTTTATACCAATAATTAATTTTTATTATGTAAATTATAATAGTTATAATCACTTTTAAACTGTACTAGGTAGGTGATATAAGTAGTATAATGTAAGCAGATGCACCCTCCTCAAGTCCAGTCCAGCCAGTCTACAGTGACCAATATATAGAGGTGTTAAAAATGCACTTTTTTCCCACCAGCTTTGGGCTTGCTTTTTTAGTACAAAAATGGTAGTGCACAAAGCTTTGTCATGTGCTTTTCTCTTGTTATCACAAAAATCATGTCTCTATCAATAGCCAATGTTAGCACCACCAGAGACAAAAGAAATGTGACAGATAAATAATGATTGTCTTCTCAGCATCTCTACAGATATACTGCTTGAGAACTCCAGTTGCATACATCTCTAGCCATTTCAGTGCCACTGCTGCAGCTGAGGCTCCAAGGAGAAGGCAAGGTAACACAGGTAAGCAAGTCAAAAGACTCTACAGGGTACTGCATGTTTCAAAGTGGGACTCCTGCACCTTCTCAATCTCCAACTCCTACAAAGAAGAGAGATTCAGATGTTCATGTTCGTAGAGTCTCTGCTATAATAGGCTGTTTCCCACACAAAGGATGTAGGATGTACTGGAAAGAAGGGGCCCTTGTTGACCACAGTCTTGCACACCATGCACTTCCAAAGGCAATGGAGAGCCAAGCCAGCTTTGTTGATGAACATCTGCACTTCTGTATACATATTGACACTGCTGGCCAAACACTGATGAGACATTTTTCCTTGCAGGCTATGAGTCATGGCACATAGAACAAACAGAAACAGGAGAGAGAATTCCCTTGCAGCTCCCTGTGTTGGATGGGTGAGTGGCTTCATAATCACTATCATATTTTTCAGTAATTTCTAAACATAAATATTGGGATAATGTGAATGGGAATGTAAGGAGGTAGGCTGAGTAACGTAGCATGAAAGATAATTTAAATGGTGGCAAAATTTCTCAAATTCTCACTCACCATACCTATGTAAGCATCTTGTTACCTCCTATGTGTCATGTCCCTGCAGGATATCCGGTCTGTCACTCAGCATGCATAGAACAAGGATTTAGTTCACCCCAGGCCTCAAGCAAGACCTGCAGCAGCAGTGACCACGAGGATGCCAACCGTTCCTATGTAGGTTTGCCATCTTTTTGCTCTAGCAGGGCTCCTGTGCCTTTCCAGTGTACATGGAAGACATTAATGGTAATGGTAATGGTGTGGTAGTATGCAGCCTGGAGAAATCATGATGGGAAATACTGTACCTATTGCTTTTTAGTCTGTCATATAGATGTCTCATGCACAGGAAACGTGCCAGGCTGGCTGCCCTATTCCTCTTTGTATTTCATAATATTCAATAAAATTTGTGACTGCTACCAATGTGTTGTTCTCGTGGATGGCTAGAAGATGATTCCCCACACAAATACTTGCCGTACAGATCTGCTGCTTTCTTGAAAGGAAATATCACAATGGGAAGGAGGTAATAGATTTACCACCTTTATGCCCCATGCGGGTTCAGAGTCTGCATCAAGCCCACAACATTTTCACTGGAATACCTTTTTCAGGAAGTCAAATTGTTAATGTACTGACTGCCTGACTATCCCCATGCTTCGCACTGGTGTTGTTGCCATGAGGCAGTGAAATGGAAGAGACTGATATCAAGTAAAGAACTCAGTTGCTTTCTCCAAGTATGACACTTGTAAGGAAGGGAAGAAGTTTTTTCCCCCTAGACTGAGCACCTGGGAAACTACTAGCGCTCCATCTTGTGTCGCCTTTTTGTCTGAAGAGTTAGGTTGGCTTTTTTGGAAATGGGTGACCAGACTTCCAATCCTACCACATCATACTTATTCAACCTAAAATTTTTGTTGTCAATATACACCCACAAAAAGTTGGATATGCCTTATCGAGATAACCTATATAATCAACAGTTGGCCCCAAACTAAAAAATTCTTTGGTCCTATTGTTTTGTTTCCCCACTGATCTGCTGCACAGTTCATAGGTGCGTATTCTGTAAACTCCATAATGCGTCTTCTCCATAATGTGCATATTCTGTAGCTCCATAATGTGTGTTCTTCCCATCCATGTTGCTCCCCTCCAAGTGTCTGTTCCTACCACACAGACACTGGTTGAACATGTTGCATACAGCATACAGTAATTTCATCACAGTGTGAATATGTTGGCAGCACAGCAGAACATGAGCTTATTTCCTGAAATCTATGAATTCCACTTATCAGCCTCCTAATCACTGGAATGTATTACTGTGGATGCTGTGATTGGAATGACACTTGTCTGTGTTTACTCGGCAAAGGGTTTATGCAGATCCTTTATGTCTTTGACCTACAAAACTGTTTGAAAACCTGCTTGAGGGAGCCCTGGCACGAATGGGTGCAATCTTTTTGGCCACTGGGCTATTGAATTGGCATTGCTAGTTGAGGAGCTGTGGGCACTTTCTGAGAGTGGGCTCGTCCATTGCCACTCTATATAGAAAAATGTTTTGTGAAATCCTCATAGTATTATTCCACTGCCACATCATGCATGGGTGCTTTCTATGCATAGTTAACGTGGACATTTTCAGGAGAATATTGTGCTTGGTATATGACAATGATGTTCCTAGGATTACAGTGGGAGAGACTTTCTATCATTGCTGAGGTATTGTCCCTCCTTTTTTTCTTATGCTGCCGTTGTGCTTTTGATGCTATGGCTAAGTGAACATAGAATACCAGTTTGCTCTGAGATTTGCTCTGAGATTATGGCAGCCATTTTTGGTGACTCATTGGATTGACCATTTAATTGGTTAGTAAAAGGCAGACACTCAGGCTGCAATCCTAACAACACTTTCCTGAGAGTATGCACTATGGAACACAATGGGACTTACTTTGGAGTATACATGCTGAGGATTGCATGCCCTTGAGAACCTGCTGGTTCTTTGGTCCTTTGATTTTTAGCTTGTTTGTTTTGGAGAAAGCAAAGAAACAGAAAGGAGGACTAAGAACCATCACTAGGAGGTTATCTCATATGCTTATGGGGTATGTGTGTGGGTAAAGGAAATAATAGTAGGTGGAATCCAGCTTTTTGTTCAGCTTTATTGCATTTGTACAGTTTGTGTTTTGTGACCCCTCAGTATGAACTTGGAAGCACACTCTTAAAATCATCTTAATAAGAGAGGCTAGATTTTGTAAGGGGGCTGATGAAGTCAGGTGGCGCTTTTCTTGTTCTGAGTCCATTAAAAGCCTGTTCTCCCTGCATTAAGTTCACTTTAATAAAGTGAAAGAAGGGGGAGGGTGGAAAGGGAGAAGTAGAAACCTAACATGATTCAAAAGTAATAAAAGGGACTAGACAACATCCTCCTCTCTTGAGACCGTTTTGTTCTTTCAAATCTGGCTTCCAGATAACTTGTAATCCATGAACTTTTCTCAAAATCTCTCAAAATATCTGAAGCTGATCTTTTTGTGTGTGGGTTAATATATTGCCCGATTAGTTCATGATGCCATTTGACATTTTGTGGATAATTCCCTTTTTGTTCAGTAAAGAGCAAGGTCATTTCTTCCAGGTTCATTAGTTCTTAGCAAATGTTTGTGGAAAAAAGAAAACACTGAGGCTAATCTGGCTTGTCAGTGAGGAGACTGTACTGTCCTCTACTCTAAACATTCGGATGTTCTAGTACATAGTGTAGCTACTAATAGGAATTGCATGTAATTGTATAAGATGCATAACTGAGCTCCAAATATCATGTTCAGACAGATGAAAATATGGTAGCAGTTTTTTGGTGTAAGTAAATTTTTGTTAATGCAAAAATGACCATTGTTTTTAAACTTTGTATTTATGTTTTTACTTAAATTTATCCAGCAAGGAACCTCTGAAATATGCATTTCCTCCATATCTATGAAGGATATGTTATAAGCCGTAGTGTGGCTAACTGAAACCATGGATAGTTGCGAACCTCTTATATATGTAATTTCTTGTTTTCTAGGCATTACCTACCCTGGGGGCAGCAATCCTAAAGATACTTTCCTTGGAGTAAGAACCATTGGATACAATGGGGCTTACTTTTGGGTAGACAAAGTTAGGATTGTGCTCTTTTGTATTTTGACTACACAGCTGAATTTGGGAGACCTTTCCCCATCCACATTAGAACTTCTAAAACCAAGTTAAATTTCCCCAGAACTTGTCCTGTCGATGCTGGAGATACACTCCAGAGAGAGACTGAAGAATGCCTGTAAGAGGCAGGAAAAATATTCAATATTTTTTAATCTATAGATAACTTAAATTGCAAGAACTGGATCTGGTGCTAAGAGGAGTGCTACGAAAACTCTTACTTATTGCAGAACCAGCATCCATGGAATGTTGGACAGGCATATATAATGCAGCTTATTTCCTATGCAAACTGTGAGCGTCCCCTAAAATATATCACACACCCCTTTGTAGCTGCATATTCATAGAATCATAGAATCCTAGAGTTGGAAGGGAACTAGTAGGTCATCTAGTCCAACCCACTGCCTGCAGCAGGAAATCCCCCTAGAGCATCTCCAACAGGTGCTCTTGAGCCTCCGCTTGAAGATCCCTAGTGAGGGAGAGTCCACCACCTCCCTTGGCAATCTGTTCCACTGCCGAACTGCCCTCACCATCAGGAATTTTTTCCAGATATCCAACTGGAATATCCTTTCTTGCAGTTTGTACCCATTGGTTCTAGTTCTGCTTTCAGTAGCAGCTATGAACAAATGAGCCCCTTCCTCCATCTGACAGCCCTTCAGGTATCTGAAGAGGGCAATCATGTCTCCCCTCAGCCTTCTCTTCTCCAGGCTGAACATCCCAAGTTCCCCCAACCTTTCTTCGTAGGGCTTTCCTTCCATCCCACTGATCATTCTTGTCACTCTCCTCTGGACTTGCTCCAGTTTGGCTGCATCTTTCTTAAAGTGAGGTGCCCAGAACTGAACACAGTACTCAAGGTGAGGCTAAACAATGCAGAATAAAAAGGAACAAGAACTTCTCGTGACTTGGAAGCTACAGTCCTCTTAATGCAACCTAAAATGGCATTTGCCTTCTTTGCAGACACGTCACACGGCTGACTCATGTTCAGCTTGTGATCCACGGCAACTCCAAGGTCCTGCTCACATGTTGTGCTACCAAGCCAAGTATCCCCCATTTTATACCTGTGTTTTTGGTTTTTATTGCCAGAAGAAGTGCAGAACCTTGCACTTTTCTCTTTTGAAGTTCATTCTATTTGTTACAGCCCAGTATTGTAGTTTATCCAGATGCTCCTGGAGGTTTCTCCTGTCTTCTGTTGTGTTTGCTACTCCTCCCAGCTTGGTGTCATCTGCAAATTTGATCAGGCTCCCCCATCTCCCTTCCTCCAAGTCATTGATGAAAATGTTAAAGAGGACTGGGCCCAAAACAGAATCCTGGGGCACTCCACTACAGGCTGATGCAGAACCATTTACTAAAACCCTTTGAGTGCGGCCATCGAGCCAATTGCAGATCCACCTAATGGTTGTCTCGTCTAGCCCATGTTTTTCCAACTTCCCAATTAAGATGTTATGTGGAACACTGTCAAATGTGGGACCTTGTCAAATATATAAAGGGACTGGTAGGGATCGATAAGCAGTCCCTTAGAGTAGTTTATATGATATTACTGAACTTATTATTGAGGAACTTCTGATATTCTTCCAAGGACTCTCAGTATTTTCAGTGAAACATAATTTGAAAAACCATATGAAGCGGCTCATAGCCAGAGCTGGAACCTTCCTATCCACTTCCCTTTCTACCCCACGTTAAGTCATTTGAGAGTGAGGTGGTATCAATCAGAGACTGGATTTATCCCAATGGTCCCAATGGTAGAATCCTGCTTTCTTGACTTATGTTTTAAAGCTAGCAATACATCTTGTTCGTGGTAATAACTGACCTCGATTCCTATGGGGCAGGGAAGGTAAGAAAAGGCAATTAAAAAGTCAAATTCTTACAGGAAATATGCAATTTTAAATCGTTTCTAGCATATTCAAGGCCTATTTAAATTATTTCTTTCCAACTCACAGTCTTTTGAACAGTGTAGTTTCTTCTAATTGCCACATTTTTGTTCTTTTTTCTTCAAGAGCTTGTAGAACTTTAAACCATTTTAATCTCTGTCTATCTGTAGACTTTTTCCATATTAACAGAGCCATTTGGTCTGCTTTAAAGGCTTTCTTGGGTCTTTCTAAATAACTTAATTTGAGCTTGACAGGTTTTAATTACAATCTCTTGAGATGCTTAGTGCTAGTTGCGAATACAAAGCAAACCTGTGTGACGTTCAAAGTATTAACCATCTTAATTGCTTTGGGACTGAACTTTGACCTCTGTTCTCTCGTCTATATGTCTCTCATCAATGTATCTTGCGAACCTCCATGCCTCATCTAAAATAATTTGGGAGGATTTTTTTATAATCACATGAATTCATTTAGGTTATTCAACTCCTTTAGATTTGGGAAGGGAGCATTGTCTTTGGTTGAAGCATGTACTGACAATATGTGTATTTATTCACACAGCCAAAACTTGAGTTGAAATTAATCTGCCATTTGGGACTAAGTTTGAGCTACAGATTACTGAGGTGGTGTGAAGGTCCTGTGCTTCTGATGATGGTGTTTATGATGCAGACATTGGTGTTTGCAGGCGTAGGGCCAGATTTTGGGTCCAGGTCCTTGAAATGTTAAACCTCTTTTTAGAAGCAGAAATGCATTTATTATGTAAGGTATTAGTCAAGCTGAGAATGTATGCAACTCTCAATACTTGGTGGAATAAAGATACAAATACTATACTCCCGGGCTGTCTGGCCTATATTGCTCATGCGGAAATTGTGCAAGTCAGCCCTCCCCTTTCTAGAATTGTAGCTCTCTCATTTTCCCTGCATGAACTAGGCATTCAAGTGCTAAAAAGTTGTTGCCTTGTTTTGTTAGAAAACTTTGAGTTGTTCCAAAGCTGTAGGAAATTAGCCTTGAAAATATCCCACTTAACTGCAAGTTCGTTTTCTGTGTTCTGGAGAGTGCATTTAAAAGTTTGAATCCAAAATTGATTTTGAAGTACCCTAATCTAAAATAGCCCTGATGTTAGCAATGTGTCTCTAACTCCTGCTCGACTCTGGCTTTCTGGTTCAGTGCATTGGCACATAGTTACCTGAGGCAGTGAAATTGAGACTTGCCAAGAGAATCGGACTGTTCAGAAAAGATTGCAAGGCACTTAGAATGCCTTATTTTATTAGGTTGGTAAGTCCGGTTCTCTTTACCAGTGAAAAATCCAGCAATTATTAAAGAAAATCAGCAGCCATGAGATAAGGGGACAGGTCCTCAGTAACTTCTAGAAAGGCAGAAAGTGTGACTAGAAAAAATGGATGAAACCTGTTGTTCTGTCTCAGTAGAGACTAGCCATGTGCCACTGAAAAGTTGCAGTTTAAGCACATCATGCTCTCTCATTTACATGCAGCAAAACACTGTCTTTATTAAGGAGGCTTCATTTGGTTGGTTATATAACTGATGTTCATTATGAGATACTGTATACCCTTAATTGTCTTTTTTTCTTGTTTTAGCCATCAAAACCAATGGTCAGGACTAGGTGTTAAAATAGTACTATACATTCTAAATTAATTATATGTTGTGTGAGGAAACACTACTTTTGTCTATCCTGAATCTTCTCCCCCACACGCTATAAAATGAGCATGGTCCTCCCCTGGTAGATATTAGGACAAGTTTGCCGATGACACCAAGTAGTGCAGGATGCTGAATTCACAAGCAGGCTATCTCAATTGTGTGATTGGGTAGAAAGTGCAAAGTGATGCACCCCAGGAGAAAAAAAAATCATATTAGAGTATAATCAGTGATGGAATTCAAAGAAATTAACAACCGGTTCTCTGCCCATCTGGCAGCCACTTTTAAATGGCTATTTTTAAACTTTATATGTCCTATCTCTTGTTATCAACCGGTTCTATAGAGTAGGTGCGAACCTGCTGGAGTCCACCACTGAGTATAATTGACCTTTATTATCTTCAGGCTCAGCACCTGTATACAGTATTATAACATCCACAGATGACAAACCCATGCCTTAGAGGGCAACCTGGACATAACCAAAAATGACAAGACCGTTTGTAATTGGTGACTTCTGATCAGGTCAGGGAGCACCTTTACTAGCAGCTACTTATGGCATATCTGCACATCTGTTTTTTTAAGTATCTCAAAGGCCCTCAGAATTAGGTCTCCTAAGTGTGGAAACACTCAAATTGGACCAATCAGATTTCTTTCATAAGCCTCCCTACCACCACATTGCCCTTTCATTATGCCCAGGTGGCACAAAGTTTTAAAACATAGTTTCCCCCTCTACAATTTTCATCAACCATTTAAAATCATTTCCATTATCCACAGATATTAAACTTTCACCATTTAATATTGATACCACACTGTCAGTGATCAGAGAGATTCTCTTTTTTTGCTGTCTAATTGAAAAGCAGGTCATTTTTTTCAACAAAGATGAAAAGAGTTAAGTAGCGTAGTAGTAGATCTAGCAGTGTCCCAGCATGAAGAGAAGGCATATCCTCTTGCTCAAGAGGGGAATTCCAATTTTCCATTAATTCCCTTCTCCAGTTATACATTATGAAACAGTACTACTCTAGAGTATCCAAAACCCACAGAATGGCTTTTTGGGCTGCATGGAGAGACTGCAGTGAGAAAGTAGTACCTGCAAGAAACCATTTGCACTTTTCTGAATCCAAGATTAGATGATGACCTTATCAAAACACAATACAGATGTCCCTTGTTATCCACTAGGGTTTGTTTCTGGAACCTCTTGTGGATTAAAAAAAATTCATGTATAAAGAAAACAATGGGAAAAATTGGTTTTGGTTTCTTGCTCCTTTGTTGAGCCTAACTGATTAAGGTAATGCCTCAATATCTGCAGAGATTTGATTCTGGGACTGAAAAATAGAATGATTGCTTGCATGACTACCTATCTACAACAGTAGAAAAGCAGTTTTTTTTAAAAAAAAATTGTGATTTGCAGTTGCCAAATCTGTGTATAAAAAAATCCAGGTTGGACATGTACTACAAGGGCTGAAGGACAGGATATTTGGTAATGGCAACTGAGATGGTACTTCTTGAAGTACTCCTTGGAATTTTTCAGCACCATCTTGTTTGTGAAGCAGAATGTTTTCACTGTTCAGTGCAGTAAGTGCAGTAAGTTACTCCTTTCTTAAAAGTCCTGAATCCCTCCCTAAGAAAACACCACTGTAAAATGCTCATATTCCCTGGTTTGAGGCAAACTAGGAAGTTTTAAAGGTCTATAAGTTAATGGGCTTTTCAGAACGCAGTGTGTCAAAACGGCTTTAATGATGATCTGTTACTGTCTCTGACTCCAAGGTAGGCTGAATACGGATGCTGAAAGCATTTTGTGTAAGGACTGTGTTTAAGGAGCATCGCCCTCAGGGCCAGCACTTTAAGCATCCTATTTCATAGTTGTTTCTTTCCTCAGCTTCTAGCTGAGGATGAAAGGGATATCTGCTTGTGAAAGGACTGAGTGGATTAAATGTTTGAGGAGGAACTAAATGTGGAACACTTATTAATGGAATTTAGTGGTCAGGATGAACCAGGCACACTTTATGTGGCAGTCCATTACAATAACAGTTTAAAGAATGTATTTTAATCAACCCCTGTGCTATAGCACAAACACTTGGGGCTGATTTTTTTCTCCTTTTTTGCCCAGTAGGGTAAAAACTTAGCAGGGCATGTTTGATTTGTGGGGGGCAGAGTTAGAATGGAAGCCCAGGTCTAACTCCAGGTCTAACTGGCAAGTAGATCTGGGTTCCAAGTCCAGGCATGTTTACCCACCCCACCTATGTTTACCCACCCTGCAAACCTTGGCTACAGAGGCCAGATTTCAAATAGGAGCCCAGGTCTACCCATGTAGTTGATCTGGACTCCTAATTTAAGGTAGTGCTCATTCTCTTTAACCAAGATGTAGCAGTAGCAGTACTAGCAGCAGTAGCAGTAATAGGAGTATATGACTTCCACCAATTCTCTTATGTTGCAAGCCCTGTAGGATGATGTATTTATATTATGATGCCTTCTTCATAGTGATTGGTAATATTACATTTTCTGAATACTGACAAGAATTCGTAACAGTTGTCTTGATTTTCAAACAAAAATGTGAGCTCTCTGTGTGCTACCATCAATGAGAGATCTTATGGGCACTTGGAAAGTCTGCCAAGAAGGCATGATTTCCTAACATAATGGAGAAATAGACCACTTCTGATGTTTATACTGCTGGGTAGAAAATGAATTTACTCCCTAACCTTTGGATTTTCCTCCACTGCTTTCACTAGACAAAATTCTAGCCTGCTTTATTTTTGAGTCTGCAAACTGATTATATATTGTAAAAGATCAGTGTTTTCATGGGTGAATAGTAATTACCAAGTAATGGCTTAAAACATTTCCTGAAGGAACATAAAGCTGTTTTTTAAAAGTCAAGAGTACATTAAAAGGATTACCGTGTAGATTTGATTTTTAGATAACACTAAAATGGATCCCAAATGGACTTATGAAAAAGGATGTTATCTCTTTAATGGAAAGTGCATGGTCTGACAGCTCAGCATGCAAATGGTCTGTAGTTATTCCTGCAAAGATCTTGGGGAGGGAAGGCTGTTCATTTTTTTTCAACAAAAAAGAAAAGTTTTTTTTAATCTCTTCAAAGATTCAAGAGAATATGATTTAGTTTGCAGTTATTTTGAAAAGTATGTAGATGCTGTTTGTGAGGTTGCATCTTTCTGAATTGTGAGAGGGCTACATTTCACAAATGCAGTGTTAATAATTTTTCCCCTGATAGTATAAGTGGTTCTGCAACTGTTGTCTCTTCTCAGGGACAAATACTGAGATTTTTGTAATTAATTTGTAAGATTTTCAAATTGTAAGATTTTTCAGGTATGTGATTTTTTTAAGTTCTTTGCATAATGGTTTGCTTCTTTTCCAGTTTGCCACTGCATTTGAAGCAAAGCCCATGTTCAAAAAAAATTGTACAATTCCTCAGACTTCTTCAAACTGCTGTTGATATGTTCCAGTACTTCCACATCTCTCCCAAAACTTGACTTTTGTCTGCAATCATGACAGCTAAATACTGATTTTTAACTTGGGTTTTATGGAAAACATTGAAGTCTATGGGGCTAACTGTGCTATCTCTTGAACTGGCAATCATGCTGTGTGCAATCTGCCATTCCATAGAACTGTTGGAAAAGATTGCAGTTCATTTCACCTGTGGTCTCTAATTATTTTGGGCTCCAAAAACCTTGAGAAGTATCTGCAGGCCTGTAAAAGCTTTAGGCTAGAGAGTTGTCATTTGACTGCATTAGAGCCCCTGTGACAGACTGTTTTAATCTTTGTACACAGAAGAGAACATCAGATGGCCATTTGGCAATGGATGCTGAAATTCTATTAAGGTTTTTGGAAGACAGAGTTGAAACTTGTGCGTGTGTTCGTGCATGTGTTTGAGTGTGTGTGTGTGTGTGTGTGTGTTTGTGTATGTATGACGGAGAAGGAAAAATATGACTCCTTTGTTAAGATAGACCTCTTTGCGCTTCAGAACACTTTTACATGTATTAAGATTTAACAGAAAACAGGTACCTGGAAAGCAAAGTACGGAGTATAAGTCACCTGAAGGATATCCAAAGATGGTCATAAAAAGATAACATCAAAAAATAGGAACTTCTTAAGGAAAAAAGACAGTGAATTTTGTATTATATTCGGCAAACAGTATCCTTCTATGTAACCGTCAGATTGATCACAATGAATTCAAATAATCAAATGAGGCTCAGAACCCTCTAAAGATGGGTGAAAAGTTGTCTGGCATGAATTCACATTCTAATTAGGTGTCCAGAAACTAATGTAAATCATGATAAAACAAATTCCATTCATCCTTTGACAGAACCCTGACTAGCTAATGGCCGTTTCAGCACTTGCCTTATTCTTCCAGTTTCATCTGAATGACTACAGGTGGTATGGAGTTGGCTCTAAGGAAAAGTCTTTGTCCCCAGGCATAAATTCAGCTCTGATAGAACCACAATTGACAATAGATTTTAGTTCTGAAGATATGTGTAGAGCTAGATCAGTGTTTGTTGAGGGTCTGTCCTCTACCATACCACTTCACATGGTCTACCTCTTCAAAGTACCACCAGAAGTAACTGGTGATTACATCATCACCAGTTACTTCTGAGTTGGGAGTCTGGATGCAGTATGACAAACACCAGTAAGAGGCTCAGGCTTCAATCCAGAGTAACTACAGGACATTTTACACGAAGTAGTTACGGTGCTACCTATGGGAAACCTATGGGAAATGCATAGAGCAATCCAGAGTAAGTGCGTCTTACGTCTTCCCATAGTTACTCTGGATTGTAGGGCTAGGGATAATGGGAGAGCTTTCTCAAACAGAGGAAAGCATGCTTTGGTGCTCTGCTCACCAACCTGAGACTTCTACAGCTGTTCCTTGCATCATATTCCTGTTGGTGGGCAGCAGGTGTCCCAGAAGTCATGTGAGTACCCAAGAAACCACCTCAAGTACCACTCACGATGCCTGTACTACTGATTGAGAAACACTGTATTAGATTTTTGCATCTTTGGCTATTCAATTGGTGACCAATGTAATAAAAAATAAAACAATACCCTATGAAACTAAATTTAGCAAAAGCTGTGTATCTGATTTTTTCAGTTGGACATTAACCCTACAATCCAGAGTAACTACAGGAGCACGTAAAAGACATTTACACTGACGTAGATACAGCACCACCTAGTGAAAACCTATGGGAAATTCATATTGCAATCCACAGTAAATTTATGTCGGAGCAAGGACTCCCTGTAGTTACTCTGGATTGCGCCCTTAGAGTTTTAACAATCTCCAACAGAAAAAAATGGTCAAATTTGTGATTTGTTTAAAGTACTTCTTGCATGGGAAACTGATCTTGTAACAACTGCTAAGACACTGGATGAGATTCTAACCTTCTTCTGTCAACACATGTGAGGAAGGAGGCAAAAATTCCTTTCAAAGGCAGCCTCTTGTTCTTTATGGGGTGCCATTCTATAGGATCTCTTGAATTGAGGTTGAGGTGACTTTTCTGCTGCTTAAAGGCAAGAGCTTAAAGGTACATGATTATAAGTGGAGCAGCAGCTCTTGCTTATCTGGGTTTCAACAATGTGTTCTCGGTTGCTCATGTCATACAACATTCTCATATATTGTTACCTTTAGTGAATCTGAACTCCATCTTCCTGGGTAATAGCACTCCAAGCTGTCATGCAGAGGTTTTTCACTCAACCTCATTCCTTTCTTATGTATAAATGTCCACTACTTTTTTCATGTTTATACTCCTTTGGCAATGCAATATGATATGTGTGCCTACAGACAATACTGCAGAAAATCAGAATTAAAATGATGTGGGATTTCAGCATGCATGTGATTCACATAGTGAAACATATTGCCTGATGGATAGCGATCAAAGATCAGCTCTTTGCTGCAAAAAACTAAAGTATACAATCACAAATGTTTGATGATTTACTGTTGGATGTTTTCTGTGCTGAATTATGTGTCTGTTAAAATATTCCCCAAACATGTGGGCAGTAAGAGAATTTTGCTTAAAAGCTAGACTAAAATAGCATTTATTATCCTTGCTGGAAGATGAGCACTTACTTTGTGCAGTGAAGATAGTCTGACATTTTACAACCATTGGAAACAACTTTGAAATGCTTCTTGTTTATTGTGTTGACCAAAGTTAATGAGATTATTTGGCCATTCACTTAATTTTGCCAGTCTCCTAGATCCCAGCCTTTTTACTGGAATGAGGTGGTGCAGCTATAAATGCTGGAATTAAACCTTTCTTTTAAAAATAAGCTTGTGTGCTCAAATGCCATGCTGTGTCTTCGTAGTTTCCATCCTCAAACGATAAATCGCTTTAATGATGCAACAGTTGGGGAGTTCTTGTCCATTAACCATCTTTTTAGACTTGTTGCTTTGATTCATTTAGTGCTCATTAACGCACACGCACATCACCTGGAAAGAACTTGAATGAAGATGGCTTTGCATTCAAAAATGCAGACAAGAATGAATTAGAAATTAGGTTATTTCAGGTAAATGGTAAAAAGATTTCTTAAGAAAGCAATGTGATTTCTTGCTGTTGCTCCTTCAAGTATGCCTCCAAAGATTAAAAAATGTAACCCACTCACCAGGATATTTTGGAATGGATCCACTAGGACACATAGATTGCTGACTGCATGTGCAATAGTCAGGGTGAACAGATACTGTTCCCCAAAATTCCCCCCAGGTCCCCAAAATTCCTGTCCTCCCAGCCAAAATTTCTACCTGGTTAAAAAATGTAGGACACCCCAAAATGTAGGACAAATGTAGGACATGTAAAAATTAAGCTAAAAACACTAGTATTGCACTTTTGTACTTAATCTTTGCACAAATCTCATTTCAATAGACCAGATACCCATCAAAAAGGCAGATGTTTAAGTGATCCAGGCAGGCATGCAGAGGCTTGGTCTTTCAGCCTTCTTTCCTTCGCCCCCTTAAACAATATAAGCTCTATTGACTATAATGCTTTTGAGTGGACACAATTGGGCTTGGAGGCTTAAAACCTAAGAAGCCAGGAATTATCCCCACCAACCCTGCCCTGAGAAAGTTGCCAACTTTACACCCAGCCCCTGCTCCTCTGCTTTGACAACAGCTGGATGAAAGGCCTCAAACCTGAACAACCCAAGCCCTTGTTGTGCAAAGTATATATTGGTGGATCCATCAACCTGAGGCATAGGAGCAGGAGAGGCTGGTGTTTCTCTGGTCAGTTGGCAATCCTGCTTAAAAAAATTAATTCTTGCCCCTCCTTTCCCTCCAACCCAAACTCACTGCAAAGTTTCAGAGCAGCAGCAGCTCTACATCCAGGCTCCCTCCTTCCTCTGCTCTGCTCCTCCAGCAGCCTCAGCTCAGCACCTTCCTTCCTTTGCACAGCAAGCAGAGTTTCCTCCTCCCAGATCTTTTTCTCTGCAGGGACTGGGAGCCACTGCTAAACATAGCCATTTGATAGCTGGATCTACTTAGGGAATCTAGTACAACGCCTGCTAGGAGATGTAGTTCTTTCATTGATGGCTTGGAAAGGTGCTTAAGCATGGGGAGAAGTTCCCTTCCCTTCCTCCTCCTCCTTTAACCAGCAGCCTCAGTGGGTCTAAAAGACTTAAAGTGGCCTAAAATAGGCCTAAAATCCCAAGAAATGGCTGGAAAGGCCCCCAAATTCCTGACAGAGATGTCGCTAGCTGGGCCTCATTCCCGGTTCTGTTGGGGAAATTCCTGTCACCTGTTCAGCCTGGCAAAAGTGCTTCTCAAATCATCTTCTAACCACAGCTCCGTATGCCCCCTGGAAAGCTATTTCTGAGTATTGAGAAATCTTTATAAATGGTTCCTAGTAACCTTTGAGAACTGCCTCACTGTAAGTAACCGTGATTTGGTAAAAACCAGAGGAAACCTTATTGTATACATCAAGATTTTGCACTGCACTTGCTTAAGCAGTCATAGGATTTTATAAAGTTATTTTCAATCTATAAATAAATGCTTTCCCCCCTCTTTCTAGCACTTATGGGCCCAATCTTATGGGCACACTGTGCTGCCAGAATTCAGGTTCCAGTTGCACAGTGCGTGTTCCTGTGCTCAGAATAAGTAGTGCGTCATTCTGCTCAGCCAGGCTGCCACCAAAATTGCTGAGCGGCCACACTTCAGCAGATCCAGAAAAGACTCCTGGGGATGGTAACTCAGGTCTGAGTGGGTGGGGTAGTTGTTTGGGTGATAATGAGGGTTGGTGAAATAGGGCCAGGAGGGGGAGGAATGGGATGGAGTTTGTGATGGGGAGAGGATAGAATAGAATAGAAATTTGTCATTGCACACATGTACGCATGTACAACAAAATTAGGTGCTTTTTCAATGGTAAAAACAACACAATACTTTACAACAAGAACAAGAACATCACATGTGACCATATTGCTAGGATGTGTCAAGGCTGGCAAAGGGCAATAGTAGCAGCAACACTATCAATATTCTGTCTCTCTTCCAAGCCTAAAGGCTCAATCCATAGCAGTTATGGCATTATTGCGTCACCGCAAAGTAGATTTGTGTTGTCGCAGCTACAGTGCTAGCTAGTGGAAGCTTATGAGAAATTCATATTGCAATCCACAGTAAATTTTATGTCCATTGGAGCAAGACTTGCCACAGTTAGTATGGATGGAGCCTTCAGTTTGCATTCCTAGGTCCACTTGAACATCTGCCATCATAGTCACTGGTGCAGGTCCAAGTAGACTCAGTTAAGCTAGTGGAGGCTGGTGGAAAACTAAAATCCAAAAGCCTAGTAAGTGTATGGTTTCTGTCAGAAAACCACACTGTTTCAAAAGTGTAACAGGTTTGGTGTTGCAGTGTTTGGACTGGGGAGCTCTGTTCACTGAAAAACAGTGAATGGAGAGTTCATAGTGAGTGCTCTCTCTCTCTCTCTCTCTCTCTCTCTCTCTCTCTCTCTCTCTCTCTCTCTCTCTCTCTCTCTTGTTAGAATGATTGTCCAGCTGCACATTTTGTTGCCCATCTTGAAACTGAAGGTCTTCTTCATTTATTTCCCTGTTTGAGAAATGCATTCTTTCTACGTTTCCTGAATTTAATTCCAAAACTTTTCATTCAGGCTTCATAAACTGACATTCTGAAAGCATTTCTTTCCCTTGGAAAGTAAGACTTTTTAATGTTTTTGATGTTTGTTTGCGACGTATAAAGTTTGGTTCTGAGTTGCATGATGCAAATGTAAGTTTGGGAACCATAAAATGTAAATTTTATTTTTGATGCCCGAGTAGGGTTGCCATAATTCTCCTCCACAGAACCAGGACACGACCCCATCAAACTTATCAGTATATGAATGCAGTTCCGAATAACTGGGACAGTCCCAGTTCTCTGGGGCATATGTCCGAGGTTCTGTTGGATCTAAGGAACTCATAATGGATGAAACCATTACCAATGTGTAATAGTGCCCAAATTTGAATCTTATATAGCTTTTTTCCATTTTGGTATATGTATTGCTGCTATGCAATTTTTTAAGCGTGCCATGGCGTACAAAAACGGTGGTGTTAATTTAAATGATATTCTGAAGAAAACCTATGCTTTTGTGCATTGAACTGTGTAATGGGACAGGGACAATAAAGTACACAGAAAATGCTTGAAAAGCAACTTATAATAATTATTCTCTTCATCGTGGAAGCCATAGTCGGAGTAGATGACATGCTCCCTGATTTTAAGAGAACATCTTGAGATATATTTGAGTAAAAGAGGCTATTATGAAGTGCATGACTATTTTGTATGGAAATCTTTAGAACGAAGTTGCAGCAAGAAAGAGTTAAAGCCATCTGCCCGAAAGCATTGTGTAACGCACACACAATGTTGGGGAAATAAGCCAATTATGTGTGCATCACAGGAGGTGGGGGACTGACCTTTGTGTATAATTAGTTCTTTTATTTAAAGCAAAGATTTTGAATAGAATAACTAATTAGCTGTCATAACTGGCAAATTGGAGATTTTGGCTGGCTCCCTTATGGGTTGTGGGAGGACTTTTCTTTCCCCACATTGTACATTCACACGCTTTCTTAATTAGGCTTGCTTTTAGTTCTGTGCTGCAGTAATGAGAAATGCGGTTTCTGCACTTAACAGAGCCCCCTTTAACAAGGCATAAAATACAGGTGGAACTAAACAGCCTTCAGCTACTGTTGCTTTAATGCAAAGTTCTCTCTCTCTCTCTCTCTCTCTCTCTCTCTCTCTCTCTCTCTCTCTCTCTCTCACCCCTTCTTTTCTCTTTTTCTTTTTTGTTTAAAATCTAAATAGATTGGGAGGTTATTGAGAGCAAAGGAGTTCATGGCGATCTCAACTGTGTGCTCAGCTCTGGACTCATTTCTGTAAAACACAAGAAGGCAGGGAAGCCTTGAGGCATATTTCATTAGCCAGCAGTCCCACATTACTCTTTCAGACCAATTAACCTTTAGAGTTGCATTAACGAAATTAGATGGTGAATTTCCATGCTTTTAGATAGGATCAGTAACCCCCTTGCAAGGCAGATGACGCTGGGACGTGCATGTGCTTGGCAGTCTCAGGATCGCCATGGCTGTGCAGTGGAGACAAGCACTTTTTCCATGTTCTGTTCCAGCCTTGTAAAAGTTTTCAGCCTATCAGAATGGAAGTGCATGTGAATGGACTGTCTTTGAAGATCTTTGCATTTAACACATTTGGGGGAAAGCATTCAGTTGTTCTTATGGTATTGCTCAACTGAAAGCACTTGCTATGGAAAGTCTGGCCTGATTAAAGACAGTTTGTCATCCTTTGAATGGAAGTAACCTCTAGCTTACCCAATACAATAGCTGCCTGTTTAGACACCCTCGTAAATTTCGGTATGACCAGAGGTGCTGTCTATAATTCTTTAATGTCCACTGGAGCCAGCAGCACTCCGAACAGGTTTTGTTTTGTATTTACCAGCAGCTATTAAATGGAAAGGGCAAGTAAAGGAGTTTATTGGTGGCCAAAAACAGAGAAGCTTCATCTCTGCTTTTAAGAAAAAAATGAGACTGCGGCCGCTAGCAACAGAGTAGAGAACATGTGGTTCCCAATATGGTTCCCAAATGACTATTCAATCAACAGTTCTTTGTCAATAAGTCTTGATCATGTATTTATATAAGTATCAGTTTTGTTACTGCAGATATCTTCTTTCATTTCTAGCATTACCTTATTCAACCTGTGTGAAATTGTACCTCTGACATACTGTTTATTTCTTTTTGATGAAACACCACATAACACATAACGGCATGCAGTAAAACTTTTTTTACCCCTTGGGCTGATGGGTTTGGATGAGTACTTTGAGGAGAAGAAATCAAAATCTTCCATTTTAGAGGAAGGTTGAGACTTCCAAATACAGCTATTATTAAAAGCTCACAATGTTATCAACAGTACCGATCTAAACCAGTCTTCCCAAATATTTCCCAGCCATTTGGCAGTACTGAATTTTTACAAAAAGGGATGCAGTAGGTCAAAACTGCTGGAAATGTTCTGCTTTGGAAAAGAATTCCCTTTAATCCTGGTGCCTGGGAATTCACTATGATGAAGAAAACGTACTCTATACCTGCACAAGGGCCCTTGTATCTGGCTTGGTTTCAAAGGTGCTCTTGCACTAATGGAAGTCACGTTTACTCATTCAAGGTTACGGTCTGAGGGCAGATGGTGCTCAACAGGTCTGATCTGGTCAGTTCTTGAATGAGAGATTAGCTGGGAACCTCATGTTTCACTTTAGGATGTAGCATGGAAAAAGATGGGATATAAATAAAATATTTTCTCTCTGATTATGCTAAATCCTCCCCATTCCGTGACAGCACTTTCCACAACAACCTGCTCCAGAGGATCTAACAACCAACAGGTATGACTCTATAGCAGGTGGGGAGGACAGGAAAGCTCAGTGCACAAGCAAACTTCTGTTTGCAGTTTTATCCAAGTCCACATTACACAGTTGAGCCTTGGTGAACTATTGCAAAAACAATGAATCTGAGAACTTTGTCGACACATGGGCAGAGATTTCTAATATAATCTTTGTTACATCACCAAAATACAAAACTCAGGGACTTATAGGTTGAGTAGAGCCACGACAATTAAACTGTTTTATATCCAAAATAACACAGTCACAGGAGGGTTGCAAACATGCCATAAAGCACATTTGCACCTCCTCCAAAGTCAGCCATGCTTAGCTGACAGAGTATCCAGCATCCATATGGCAGAAGGCTTGGAGTTCTGTTTTGGCCAAGCTCAGCTAAAGAGGTCTGAGGGGGGAAGGGAGAAACAGGGAGGAGGTAGGAGGGGGTGTTCAAGGGCCAGTGGAGAGCAGTCCCAGAAGTTCACTGTGGATGGTGGTGCTCAGACCTGGCGCTTGTGCCAGATCCTAACCTTGTTCTTCAGGCAGTGTGAAGCAGCCTTTCGCTGCTTGTGTTTACCCAAATCTGAGTGAGCTTTGGAGGTGGCACAGAATCAAGTAGACCCATTGGGACTGCTGCCATATTACCCATTGTAACGGGAAAAGCTTCCCCTTGCCTCACTGTAGAGCAGCAGCAGCAGCCCAAAGACATGCTGGATGCCGCAGAGGCATGTCAGCCTACCTGCTCCAGAGCTTCCTAGGATTGCATTTAACTTCACTGTCAGTGTATTTAACTGACACAAATTCTGAGAAACCCAGTGTTGATGTAGATGGAAAGATAAAATACAACCTTTTATTTTGTGTCTACATATATTTAGGTTCCCTGCACAGGATTGCTTTAAGTGTTTCCAACATTGCAACTTAAAAGCAGTTTCATGTTAGAACGAGCACTCAATTCACATATTGTCATGTGTAATGACTGTATGCATATGCTAGTGTGTTTTGTTGTATACATACATCAGTGAGCTACCTTTTGCTGCAGCTTCTTGTGCATATAATGCGCTGTAAAATATGTGTGCATGTGTGATTTTAGCATACTCGTATGATGATCTTTAGGCAGGTTGCATGCTCATTCCTACTCAAGAGGAATTGTCCTGCATAATATGCAGCCATAGAAAAGAAGATGCACTTTGATTTTACCTGCTCTGTTTTGAGCCATCGCACCAGAGCGCTGGAACTGTAAAGTTACAATGTCGCAGAGACACAGTTCTCTCATTGTTTGCAGCAACAAATCCCTGATGATCAATTCTGGCAGTTTTGAAATTTGTTTCACACATCCCTTCTCATACCAACTTGTCAGCTAATTACAGCCCCAACTTTTCTGCACTTCTATTTGTTCCATATCCAGATTGTTTAGGGTGCCAGGGAGGAAAGCCTTCCAGACCAAAATGTAATTTCAAAAAACTGAACCCGACTGGCTCAGGTTGACCTTGCTCGTTATTATCTGAGTGGGAATAGCAGCTTTGAACATCATATGATCTCAGAAACGGGAGCTTTTTTTCATTAGAAAACCCCCTGCTGAAAACTGACCAAATGTGTGTGTCTCTGTTTTTTTTATCTTGCAAAGATAACTGCAAAAAAGATCTTTTTCTCCGAATAACTAGAAGGAAAAAATCTGAAAGTGTCCCTCTTTTACCTGTCTCATAAGCCTCTCTGAAGACCATTGTGTCTTTAAAATAGACGGTAAAGAATCCAAATTGTTTTTGTCTGCCAGGTATGTTGGAAGCAAGAAACCTGGCAATGATCAGTTTTACAGTTCTTAAAAGTATTCCTTGCATTGTTAAAATATAGTTTTTCACTAGCTTTAAAAAAAGAGTTTCTCCTTTACTGATTAATGTCTTTATTACTTTTATATAGGAAAAGGAAAGAACACAATGCCATCATCTTTTCCTAGTCACATTTTATGCAGTATATAATTCATGGGTAGGCTGTGATTGTCTTCCTTGGGGGAAATACGCTGCTATGTTATATACACTTCCATGTATGCAAGTTTCAAATTAACTAGTGCAATTCTAGACATGTCTACACAAAAGTAAGGTCCATTGAATTCAGTGGTATTTAGGGTACAATGCTAACCAATGTAGGCCAGCCTAACTCACTTGGCATATCTTCCTGAGATGATGTGGGGATGTCAGCATACAGCTGTGCACTGGTGTAACCCTCCAGGAATAGGGCAGTTTTGTGACACCCCCAGGTCAGCACCCCCAGGGCTTATGCTGGCCTAAGTGGAAGTTAGGATTGCAGCCTTACTCCCATGTCATTGTGAATAGGATTGCAGCATGAGTTATCTGTGGAGCCGTGCACATTTTGTAGGTTTCCAAACTTTTTAGCACCAGGACCCATTTCTACAATGACCCTTTATCAGGACCCATCTATCAGGACCCTCTATCAGGACTTATAAAAAGATTTAGAAAGAAATAATATTTTATTTATTTATAAGTTAAAATAACCAGGAAGAATAACTCATGAACACTTATCTCCATATAAACTGCAAATTGGAGACAAACTGCTCAGCTCCTTGGAGGGAAGTTAGTAACTAGAACATCTGAGTTTTGAATAGCTTGAGGGCTTGAGGCAATTTAACACTGATCTTTTCATCACCTTTTGGTGACCCACCAAAAATCAGCGGTCTTCCCAACTCACAGTTTGGGAACTAGTGATGTAAGGAATAAAACTGAATTTATATTTAATCCTGTCTTTCACCATAGGCACTGATGCAGCCATGCTGCTGGGTGCTAGTTGGATCCAGTGGAGGGGAAGGGTGTTATCAGGCAACCAGCAGGTAAGTAAAATTTATTTTTACTTAAAACCAACTCAGAAGGCTGGCCAGTCATCTGTGAATCTCCTTTAACCTGTGATTTTGGTGTGGTATGACTGAGATGGAAAAAAGAGATGGGGCAGATTGGGAAAGAATGATAGGATCTGACACATTAGTGATGTCAAGATCCACTGTCTTCCTCTTCATCCCTGTTTTTTCCAATCCACCCTGATATCTCCCTCTCCACACATAACGCACCTCTATCCAATGTACCAGTTCTGAAAGAGGATTTGGAAGACACCACTTCATCAACTTTACTGGTGTCTATTGTTAGCTGTGGCCCAGAAGTGATGGCAGCCCATTGTCTGTGCCATCATATAGGACCATGCATTGCTGGAACACTAGTTCTGGCAGAACAAGACCCCAGTAGGACTGGAGCTAAAACAAAATATTGCCACTGCTTTACAGTGCAATCTTATGCATGTCTAATTAGCTTATAGCTAATTGCTGTTAATTAGCTATTATTTTTTCATTTTCTTTGTAAACTGCTTTGTGAACTTTTCAGTTGAAAAGCAGTATATCAATACTGTAGATAGATACTCAGAAACTTGTTCCACTGAATTCAATGAGGATTACTCACAAGAAAGAGTATGGCAGTGTTTCCCAAACTGCACTGCTCTGTTGCAGTGAATTCACAGGGGCACCAGGGGCTGTCCACAGTAGTCTCTTCCTGGCTGTCACAGGCACCAGCGACTTGTCCAGGTCAAAATTGTGTGAGAATTCACAAGGTATTATGTGAGTCTGTGATGCAGTGCTGCTAATGTGATTTTTGTAATGTAGCTGGCTTTTATTTTGGAGAAAAGTGTGTGTATCTATCTTATCCAACCACCTGCATAAAACCCAGTGACTCTACTCCTTTTTGCTTAACTGGGTTTTATTTTTTAAACTGGTTTTGAATGTCATAACATCTCACTCCACGGATCTGTGCTCAAGTGACCTTGGGACATCTCTACAGAATAAAAAAACGTAATTGTTGGTTTACATGGACATCTCTTTTAGCAGATAGGGTTGGAAATGTGTTTCCCAATCCTGATGCACATCTTAGCCATCCATTCAGTGATTCTGGTAGCACTGATGTAGTTAAAATGTTCTTTGCACAATGTCAAACCATACATCAACATTTTCCATTTCGCTGCTATCCTCACACAGAAATTCTTAAAGCTGGAAAACACCCAGTAGGACATCTAATTGAAGACCATGCTCTATGGAAAATGGGCTGTGGTGGTTTTATTAGCCAAACGAAAATTATTGCCTAGCACAGTAAATGCAGCAACGCAAATGGACTCCTGAGTCCTTTCCAAGCACATTTAATTGAAAACTACTCATATTGATTTCAGTGGAACTTTGAAACTAATTTACTTGAGATCACACCTAAATATATACACAATCAGATCATCCATAAACAGACCGTGACAGTATAGAGGAGAAAAATTATGGAACTTGGCTAAAGAAAACACGGGTTCACGTCTCCATAAATGAGAATACGGACCTGATTCAGTGGCCATGGGCAACAAATACCTTTCAGCCATCTCTTCTTCACAGGGTAACATATGATACATTACAGTATCCTGAGCCTCTTTGAGAAAGATCAGAATGTGAATGCAGCAAAAATAACAGGACTATTTAAGGAAGATCTTGTATAATGTATGTGACCTTTAAAGAAGCACCCACATTTTAGTCATTAGCTAATTTGAGTGACATCAATTGCATGCTGTCTTTTAAGAAAACATCTTGATTTTTGCCTGCAAATAAGGGTTGTGTAAGTTTTTTTGTTTAGTTTTATTTAAAAAGATGTCAGAAGTTGCTGCCATTAACATTGCAAGTGGATTTTGTGACTCTAGTGGACTCAGTGAGGAGGGTTCTTTAAGCTTGAAGGGTTTTTGAATGTTACTTGACCTGTCTCCATAGTACGAAGACCATTTTGATAACAAATGGATCAATACCTCCCTGTTTGTCTTGAAGTGTCTTAAGTGCTGTTGTTGTCCGCTTGCAGTTCTGACAAAGCAATTATTACTGTAAGAGTGGTGAGTTTTATGTGTTGAGCATTTGCTACCCTCAGGTCACCCTTGCTTTTAAGAAAAGCAGAAAATGTCACTTGCTATAGCGGAACTAACTAGAACCACTATGGTTAAGGATCTGTTAATAATTCCATTATATATATTTTTTCTGCTTTGGTTTAAAAAAGTTAGAGAGTGGCAAGAGAGTTTTCCTTTTTACCATCCTACTAGCAACTGTGTCTTTTATCTCTTCATCCTAAGCCAAGTATATTTGTTGGAATGAAATTTGTTTTCAGTTGTAGGGGAAGTACTATTATCCCATTTGAAACAAAAAAACTTTTTAAAAAGTTTAGTAAGTGATGTGTTTGTTCTTCCTTCAATTCTTTCTTTGCACACCTCAGAAAAAACTGCAACATTTTTCTAAAATGATAGATTGCCACATTCTCCAGCATAGCAATGGAGATAGCAAAGTTATGAAGAAGAATATAAATAACTGGAAATGGGAACAGAGCCTACCAGAGGCTACAATCCAGAGTAACTATGGGACCTTTCACAGTGACGTAGTTACAGTGCCACCTATGGGAAATGCATAGAGCAATCCAGAGTAAGTGCCTCTTACATCCTTCTGTAGTTACTCTGGATTCTAGGTATATCTACTAATGCAAGAAGAATACTTTTTGTTGCAAACCAGAATACTCTTCATCAAACTAAGTATGTGGAGGTTGGCACACTTAGGCAAGTGCTTGCTAGTCAGCATTTTAATTGTTTACAGACCTGCTGAAATGTGTTTTCATACTTCTTTACTTCTGATACTGGGTATTTCTGATACTGATATTTCAGTTCTTCTGATACTGATATTTCTTTGTACCCTCAGTTCAAGCATCTTAAACCTCTTGATATTTCTCCAGGCACAAGACAGAATAGGGATGAAACTAATGTAGTATATTTTTGACTAATGTTCTTCCTTTTTTGGAGGAAGAAGAGGTATACAAGCTACATCAATGTGACTTAAGTATTTCATGTTTTCTTATTGACCTTGGTGGCAAGAGGGGGACTGATTCAAGTTTACAGCTTGGAAAAGTGACTCATTCTTTTTGGACTGAGCTGCATGTTAGAGAAACATAATGCTTTCACTCTGAACCTTCAGCTGGCAAAATAAAAATACACAAATTGTATTTCTTGGACACAGTAACATCCCCTCTCTCCTGCCCTTTGGAGACACTTCCTAAAACTAAAACAAAAGTACCAATAAAGCAGCATAATTCAGAAACATTAAAATATTACTAAAATAGCACGCTAAACAGTTAAGAAGATGCCAAAGTCAGATGCATTTTCCTACCAGGCTTCCAAGGCCTGTGCAAAGAAATGAACAATTGAAGATGCCCAGCATTACCAGTCTACTTAAACTGGTAGCATTTGACAGACTGATCCTTCCCATTTAAAGAGTTAAAACCTAATCCTTTACAGAAATGCAACTTCTTAACTTCTGTACAATGGCGTCTGCTGTGCCACAGAACTATGGCTGCTCTGTTGAAAGACCTTTCATTTTGTCTGGAAGACCAACAGGAAGTAGAATTGACAGAGCTCTTCCAAAATCTTGGGGCTATGACCAGTGGTGGGCTTTCAGGAGGTTCTCACAGGGTCTATAGAACCCTCTGATAATGAGCGCCTGGTTCTGAGAACCGGTTACTAATGGGACGTAGAACCTGTCGTTAATTTAGGTTATTTGGACATAGAACCTGCTGTTCATTTATTTGAATCCCATCATAGACTATGACCGAAAAGATCCATGTAATTCTAACTATAGTTTTAACTTTTATGTAGGATCCTTTTGAAGCTGAACCCACTTTGAAGATCTTGATTTGGATGGGGAGGGGGAATACATTCAGATATGTGGGCAGAGATATATCTCTGGTAGTACAATCCTAACCACAAGCTAGGTCAACACAAATCTCGCTACAAGTCTTTTGCTAAATTGGGGGTGTCACAAAAGTGCTATAAATCACATATGTTCAACTTCTGGGGGATTAGGTCAATGCACAGACATGTGCCAGCCTTCTCACACCAATGCATGGATTGGGAGATGGGTGAATTGTGCTGGCCTAAATTGGTTAGGATGGCACATTGAGATGTTTGAACTCAAGACCCACATATCTATATGGGTCACATATAAATACATGTCTATTTCATCTTGAATCATTGACTATAAAAAAACTGTCACAAGATGATGTTGGAAATCAAGAAATATTTTGTTTTGGATGTATAAAATGTGCTGTTAGAATATATATCTCATAAAATGTTTTCATCATAAGGCTTTTGATAAGTAAGGCCGGCTAGAATTATTACCAAGTTCAGGGAATAAAGGAGCAGTGCAATTACAGCACAAGGCAGGACAATTACTACAGTGATCAGTTTATTTTGTAGAGCAGAAGTTCTAAGAAGCAGGTCTGAGGTAAAAAAAAATCCTATCATGCTGCTTCAACAATAAAAAAAGCCCTCATATCGTCTCAGAAACATCTTTGAAAGTTAGATGACATGACCAAGAACCTGTCAGTACCAGTAATTGGGATTTTGGGGTCTGAGGCTGCCATCCAAAATACACTTTCCTGGGAGTAAGACCCATTGAACAGAATTGGGCTTACTTTTGAGTAGTCATGGTTAGGATTGTGCTCTGAATGTGGTTGATTTTTCTCATGGATGCTTTTTGTTGGTTTGTTTTTAGGTGTGCCAATGTTATCTGTGCAACCAAAAGGGAAGCAAAAGGGCTGTGCTGGCTGCAACCGCAAGATCAAGGACCGATACCTTCTGAAGGCCTTGGATAAGTACTGGCACGAGGATTGTCTAAAATGTGCCTGTTGCGACTGTCGCCTGGGAGAGGTTGGATCGACACTTTACACAAAGGCAAATCTCATTCTCTGCCGCAGAGATTACCTGAGGTAAAAATAGGTCCATGTAGCACATTCTGCCTATCAACATATCACTTAACTGCTTTCTTTTCTCTGCTTTTTTTAATATACCTACATATATGGAGCACACACCCTCCACTGAAGGTGAGCCTAAAGTTGACTGTGTCTAGTGTTGTTCCTTAGCACACTCCAGAGGCATAATGTTGGTATAGTATGGGATGCAATCTGCCATGGGCGACAGGACACCAGGGATGCCAGGGGGCACTACCTACACTCCTCTGATGGCCCCCACATATATATGGGGCTACCAGAGGAGCCACCAGAAGGACCATATATATGTGTGTGTGTTTAAATATATTAGTGCAAAAGTCTAGTCCTTTGCAGAAATCCCTCCTACTATAAGCAGGGGGTTGGACTAGATGACCTCCTGGGATACCTTCTAACTGTTTAGATAGGGGTGAAATTTCAGTCCTTGCCACGGGCAAAATTTTGCCTCGTTATACCTCAGGCACACTCCCTGTTTGGTCACTCTCTTTTGTATTCAGATACATCTCCCAAGGAACTTATGCTTCAAGGGCTGCCCACAATCATTGGTAAAATACTATAATAAAACAAAATAAAATAAAACAAGACCATAAACCATTACATATACACATAACAATAACATTCAAGTAGAAGACTGAGCAGCATTAGGGTAGAGTATGCCTATGGGAGCAAGCAAATCAACAGAAATTCTCATTAGTATAAAAACTTCTTAATCAGACAGAAGCAGAGAGGAGGCCTGACATGCAGAAAGCAGGTTCCAGAGAAGACCCTGTCATTTATTCCGCACACCTCCTTGCCTCCAAAGGATTGTGTGTGTGCATATAGCAATTTCCAAAGTGACTGTGAGACATTATTCTCTGCTCTGCCCCTTTCTGGAAACAATTCTAGAGAGAAACTGAGATTGCAAACTTCCTTCATTTTACCTCCATTTCTTGTCTCCTGTTCTCCATTTATACAGGAAGAAGTAAGTAATCAAAGGGCAATCCCACAGTTTTTTTAATGCAGACTCTCTCCTGACTCTCCTGGAGTTTTAATCTCCTGGGGCCATGGGGGTTCAGGATTTAGACCTAATTTCAGGATCTCCATTTGGCTATTTAGTTCCTTCTTTAAAAGAATGGGGAACGAAAGAGCCAAAGGAGTGCTTGTATCCCACAACTGAGGTTTCTCAGGGAAAATCTAAATAAACCAAAGGCCCTTATTTTATCCAAAACAGTGGTGAAACTGATTTTACAGAATCGACTGCCAATCCTAATACAATGCTGAGACTGAATACAATGATCTTAATACAGTGTTTGAGACTGAAGCCAGGTTCTTTAACTGAAGCACAACTGGATTGGATTATAGTTCCATCTATTTTCCCAAGGATGTAAGGCTGGATTAGTCAATATGTGGCTAATGATGTGAGAATATAATTCATTGTCAGCATGGGTAATGCTTTACTCATTTACACCAGCATGTTCCCATCTTTCAGGAACACTAATGAGGTACTGTACATAACATTGGGAATCTGCTAGGGCAGGGAAGAGTGGACAGAACAGGAATCTTTGTAGGTATACAGTAATATAAAGGGAGGAAAAGGATCTGAAGCTGAAGCTCAGTAGAAAAGCACACATCTTGTATGCTGACAATCCCTGGTTTAATCCCAGACATCATCAGGTAGGACTGGGTATGGCAAAGACCTCTGTTTGTAACCACTGATGGCTGCAGCCAGAATAGATAATACTGGTCAGTATTTGCTCAACCATTGTTTTTAAAAAGTGTGTTCATATCTATATCCATATTCATATCAAAGCTTAAGAACCAAAAGTACTGACATTCAGTTCATGTCTGTACTTTAGATATAAGTTAACCCTAACGTTAGCTGTGAGATTCTCCCCAGATTCTCCATTGATCATCAGTTCTAGAAGCTTTTTAAGTGTTTATTTTTCACATTTTATATTGCATTTTCTCCAAGATGTTCAGGGTGCTGTACATACAGGTTTTCTTTCATTATCCACTGAGGCTGCTCTTCCACTGACTTGGATACCAAATCAGTGGGAAAATAGTTTTTAAGACCACTTCCAGATTTACTCTGTTATCACACCAGAATGTATTTGTAGATGCTATACCTCCTTCAGCCACAAGATGGGGTGAACAATGGAAACAAATGAAATGAAATTAATAGAATCTATTATTTATCCGGTCTGCTGGCTAAATATGGAGTAGCATCTATACAGATGCATTCTGGGGTGACAATGGAGGAGCAAGAAACCAAGAGGTTTTTTAAAGCTGTCTTTAACCAGTGTGGTTTAACAGTGCAAAGTTAGGAAATGGATTTGGGTACTTTTTTTGCTCATGTTACAAGGCATTTAAAAGTGGAACCTCATCTCAGTGGTGGACCAGATTGGTGGATGCCAAATCAGTGGATGCCATGATCCCACTTGTAGTGCCTTCTCTCCTCTGTAAAGCAGGCCTCCGTCAGTCTTGAAAAACTATGGTATCGTGCTTGGCACTGCATATGCTGCATGCAAAGCACAAAAGTCTGGGCTGGAGGATAGGCTATTACCCAAGCAGCAAATCCCCCCTCTCCACGCCACTGAATTAGTCCAATGGAAAGGCAGAACCAATATGATTGGATCCAGCTGGCTTCGCAGACAGGAGCTCACCCTTATCCTCACAATAACCCTGTGAGGTAGGTAGGTGAAGATGACAGAGTGTAACTACCTCGAGGTCACCTAGGAAGCTTGATGGCTGAGCAGGGTTTTGAACCTAACCCTTACAAATCTAAGTCCAGTTCCCAAACCTCTACATATTCCTAGCACTCTCTAAACTGATTCTAGCCCTACAATCCAGAGTAACTACAGGAGCACGTAAGAGACATTATATGTACCCATAGTTACTGCACCACCAAGTGAAAACCTATGGAAAATTCATATTGCAATCCAGAGCAAATTGTTCTTACACCGGAGCAAGGACTCCCTGTAGTTACTCTGGATTGCACCCATAGTTGTGTTCCAAGTTGCATGTGGTATGTAGAACAAATTGATATGTTTGAGCCACAAAACAAAGAGCAATAAATACTGTAAATTGCAGGGGAAATACCTTATTTACTAAAATATAATACACCATTGAATATAATGTGCACCCCATACTCATAATAAAAATATTGTATTTATTCAGTTCTAATTAACAAAATCTAATGCGCACCCTGATTTTGGAGACTGAATTTGGCTGAAAAATGTGAGCGTTATAGTTGAGTAAATACAGTATGTGGTAGTATAGAACATATTAAAGAGCATTCCTGTTCAACTCAAAAAAGACTTTGCATTGCTCCTTGATAAAGTGCGGACTGTTTTTAATCATATAATAATAGTGACTGTTTTAAATAGTGTGTGAGAAAGACCACCTCACAATTTCAAAATGACAGTTTTCTCCTCTAACACTGATCATGTGAATCAGTCTATAAAGCGCCTTGCCAAAAATCTGACAAAAATGCTTTAAGCATACTGATTTATAGTCAGTATAGTGAGTTGAATTAGGTTCTCCTCTATGGCCTTTCCATTTCTCCCCCTAGGTAAGTAAACATGTTCGCCTTGCTTTTTTGATTTGTTATATATTATTTTCTCTCTCCCCCTCCCTGGTGTGTGTGTGTGTAAACCACAACAGATTATGATCATGATGGGTAGGGACATAAGTTAACTGCAAATTGCAGGGTTTTTTTTTTTAGCAAATAGTTGCTTGAAGAGGAAAATGGCACAAAGGAAATAGGTCAGGGAACCTCACTGCACACTTCAGTCCCAGCCTGTTTCCCCCTTCCCCAAACACTCCAACTTGGTCTTTGAAGAGATATTTTGAGTTGTTAGCATGCCTCTTAATACTGCTATTAGCACAAAGCATAGTGTCTCTCTTGACTTGCCTACTTTTTCACATGGTGAGTTCAGCCACCATCTCTATTGGCCAGCATGTTTTAGAAACAACCCAAGAGGCTGCAGAAGGGAAACAAGGATCAACATATAAAATCAAAGGATGCATTTAATATTTAGAATCACATATCCCAAAAATAGGTTAACTGATGTGCAGTTTTGAAATGATTATACCAGGTTGTCATTGAAACTGAGACATAAAGAGGCAAGTAAACACAGCTAGAAAGCTCAAGACATCTGGCTTGGCCTCACAATTTCATGAACAGTTGGTTATATGTTGAGATCTAATAGTTGAGGCCATTGGCACTATGGTGCAATATTCAGTAAGCCAGGGAAGTATCTGGTGTGACAGCTATTGATCTTGATGAAGATACATGTCACATTCCATATTTATAGTGAGAATCAAGGTGCAGTGAAAAAAGCAAGGGAACAAATGTAGCAAAGATTGAATAGGGAAGGCTTTTGTGTTAAGAGGGAACGCAATATTGGGTCTGTAAGAAGGCGAGAATCTTTATGTCAGTTTCAGAAAAGGAATCCCACAGCAAATCCCCAGATGGAGCAGCTGGCACAAGTCTGAGGAGACAAGGAGAAGTGCTGGGAGGCTCCAGAAAATGAAACATCAAATGCATCTTATGGAAGTGCTCCCAAAATGGCTGCCAACAGAGTGCTGCACACTTTGTCAGCGTCCGTTTAATGACACTGGAAGCCAGGCTAGGATTGGGCTGTCATTGTTTGAACTGATTCAGGATAGAAATAAAATTTTAAAAATCAATGAAACCATTTTAGGACCAGCTGGTCTAGATAGGCATATAGCTGTGGTTCCCAATCTCTACAGAATCAAGCCTAGAGATCCACAGAAGTCTCACAAAACCTGCAGCCTAGATAATACATAGGATTGTAGCCCTAATGGGGAGCCACTTCCAATGCCGGTCAAAAAGGTTTGGATGGCTAATGAACCACTGTACCGCACCTGGTCACTGTTGTGAAAGCCATGGCGCTGTCCATGTCAAATGATGGCTTTTCAGACAGTATAAATGTGATCTGGTACTAAATATAGGCCTACCATCTCAAAATGTCAGTGATATCACAGTGCTAGGATTAAACTTTGGGCTGTAGGATTAGGGCTTGGGTTTAGAATCTGGCCACCCTACAAAATGTTCCTTTTTCCCTCACTTTCTCATACTGTACTCTCAACAGCAAATCAGAAATTTTAAGCCCTTTCTACAGTTGAAGGATACTGTTCATTCCAGTAGAACACATCACCTCTTGTACAACGTATAGTGTGTATCAGTTGTATTACATAGTCTGTAACTTTAAAGCAAAGATCCTCCAAAAAATGATCTCTTAACAAAGTCTGTCTACTAAGTGTAGTTTTTCACTCTAAAGGCAGACTTAGATTGCATTTGTTAGTTGACTTTTTATTATTTCCCAAAGCCTTGTGATTAAGTGAAAAGCTTGCGTGGACTAAATCTTGCAGTCGTTTGATGTTCTAACCTGCCTCTGGCTCTTTCAGACTTGCTGTTTTGCTACTGATAATTTTAAACTCTCCAAAGAGACCTCTGGTCTGTGCATGTGTGTTTGCATAGCATCTCTGATACTCAAGGTGGATTGGAGCAGTTTACACCCCAGGTGCCTAGAATCGTGTACTAAATGAGAATGTGATGACTGGAAAGTCAAAATCTGTGAGTGACAGGAAGGTCTTAGATTCTTTCAGAAGTTCTTAGAAAATCATCTTTCCACTGGAAAATATATTGAGAGTTGGAATATTCTAAAGAAATGAATGAGTCTTTGAAAAACTTTGGAATCCCTGGGAAGGAACAAGTAGAGGTCTTTCATCCTTGGTGACTGGAAACTCTGCTGAGACTGCACAGATTTGAGTCTATACTACTTTCAGCTGGGATTCTGTCTGAAACGAAGGGTACAATCCTGAAGTGCAGTTAGACTAGCCTATCCTCACTGGACTTATGCCAGCCTAACTGAGGGTTAGGACTGCAGCTTAAAGCAGCTATGATAAACTATCCCCCAAATCCAGAGTAACTACAGGAGCCTGTAAGATACTTTACGTGCACCCGTAGTTTTTAGTTATTGCACCACCTAGTGAAAACCTATAGGAAATTCATATTGGAATCCAGAGTAAGTTGTTCTTACACCAGAGCAAGGACTCCCCATAGTTACTCTGGATTTTGCCCTATGATAAAAACATTTGGATCTAAAAATCCAGGAAAACAAAAACTTCTTCACCTGGTATCTCAGAATTGCTGGTGTATCTGAAGTGTATTCTCTCGAGAAACAGGATATGATCAAACAGTATTTAAAGTAAGTACTTAAAGTGGTATGTTATGCCTTTTAGTACAACCAAAAGGTTGACACTTATTTTGTGTGGTAGCTCACAGATGCTTTTCCCTATAGATATTTACCATCTATACATAATTATTTTCTCTCTTTGTGTGTGTGTTTGTATCTGTGTGCACGCACACAGACACAAAGGAGTGGTATGAACAGGCTGAAGTTGAAATCTTTCCCATCTATGTTGTGTGTCTCTTTATTGGAGTGGAAAAGTGTAAAAAGAGTCTGGAAATAGGTCACCTTTTATCATACAACACAAGCAGTTTGTAACAAGTTACTGCACTTTCTTGGCTCTGCAATTTATTAACTGCTGTCCTGTTAATTAAGAATGCAAATATTTATCCAAACAGCCTGTACAATATCTTGATTCTCTGGATAAGAAGAGCTTCTTAATAATAATAAAAGCTGTTGCAGAAATTCCATGGACTTCGATTGATACTAGTCTACTACATGAAGGACACACAACAAATTTTGATAAATTGGAGCTTGAAATATTTAAGTGTAAATAATGATTTATCAACTAAATACTAAAATTAGAACTTGACTGGAATAAATGCCAAGCAAGTCATTGTAATGCTAACAAACCTAATTACATTTTCAAAATTTCTTGGATTAGGAATATCCCAGCTTTGGTGAACATGAAATAACTGTTGCTCTTCATAATGTTCCCAACCAGTATGCTCCACATACTGGTTGAATTCAAAAAACCATAAGAAGCAGAAAAATAGCTGCTAGCAGTGTTCCACAGACGCCTGCACAAGCACTTCCACAAGGATTCCCAAACATCTTCTCTTCCACAAAGATTTCTGAAGTGTCTAGAATAGTTCTGTTCTGTAGCAGCTCATGATTCTGCAAGAAGTTGTGTAAACTGCTGAGGTGGAAAAGCATTTTTGGATTCAGTTTCATTTTTCTTTCACAACTTTCAGGAGTCAAGTGGAAAGCAACCCTTCCACAAGCAGAAGACATCTTCTGCAAGCTGAGAGGCAATTCTGAATCTGAATCCATCCAGTGCAAGCATCTGAGGAATGGTCTCCACTGTGGAGTTCTTCCAATTTTACTCTGACTTATCATGGACCCCTGTGGGTCTACTCAGATTTATTCCTGCTCCTTAGGTGGCATAATTCTGAGGAGCTGTGAATGAGCCGGAAACAGCCTAACTGCACTGTTGTAGGCCATGCTGAACATGCCCTCAACATGCCTCTCCTGAATTGCCTAGACTGACATAGCTAGGGCAGCCTAGGTCCATATGTCTTGGGCCAGCCTAATTTGACGAATGCTGGCCCAAGCCTTTCTGGTGCAATTGGACTGGCCTATCTTGAAATTGGGCCAGCCCAGTGATAGATAGGCTAGCCTGTGCACTAGCCTGTATACATTATTCATGGGATAGTAATGAAGAAAAGAGGTAGAGAAGAGCATATTCAATTGGAAAAGTAAGATAATAATAAAAATATAGCTAATTTGATATTAAACAAAATAAAGAACTCAAGCTGCCTTGTCCATCTAGCCCAGTATTGTTTACAACCAGATGTGGCTCTTCAAAAAATTTGGAGATCTTCTAACCAGCTCTACTGAGCTGTTTTTGTCTACCAGTCAATTTATATTGTCTGCCTTTCACTCAAAGGTATCAAGGCAATAACTGGAAATGAGTTTCCAGGCTGTTTTGTTGTTGGTTTTGTTGTTTTCCAAGTGGGAGAGGAAATAAACCTGATTAGGAATACATTATGGAGTTTAGGGGGATGCTTCCAAAAATGCCCCTTCTGTGATGAATCATCCTTGTCCTCTTGTAAGGACATCTTTCACATGGACCACAGTATTTCCATAGTTCTGTTCCACATTCCCAGTGGTACCATGTCCTCATGACTATTGCACAGATAACTGAGCCTTTGCTTTCCATGTGGGAAAATTTCTCTTGCATGTAGAGTTATAATAATTCTTTTCCATAAACCCAGTCAGACTTGTCAGTATATGAATGCAATCCCCAAAAATCATGGCAGTCCAGGTTTTCCAGAACATATGGCAACCCTGCTTGCATGTGACTAGGGCAGAAATAATTTGGCCGTGGAAAAGCTAAGGAACATTCCATATGAACATTACCCCTCAAATAGAGGCAGGGAGGCAGATTCAGCTATACTAGAAGTATCATCCCAGAAGGCACAGAAGCGGGAGTGAAAGAAGGCAGCCCAAGGAACTGACAAGATATAATTCTGAAAGATCGCCTGGTGAAGAAAGTGAATTGGAACAAAAAAGCAGAAGCCTAAAGTGCTTTTATGGCCCGCCTGCCATATTTGTCATCAGACGTATTCACTGCACCATAATTTGAGACAAAGTACCAAATCTTGGGCCATCGATTTGGAAGTGCCTCAGCCCTGGAAAACAGAGAAGTCTAAATAAAAGGCCACCTTCCACAGGAACATGCCAATAAGCACACTTCCTTTTTATTCCATTTTCTCCCATCATTTCATTCGTATTCACAGCTGGTCCTCTGTGCCAATTAGCTTTAATTTTTACTATACACAATGACATCAACAGCCAATGAGATTGGAGGCTTGCAGGATTTTAGTGTGCCTATAAACTACAGAAAATTGTCCTTGGCTAAACTCCTGCTTTCAGATTGGCTGACGACAATAGACATGGTTAAGTTCAGGGTAAGAGCCATTAAGCATAATTACTACCACAGGGTAAAAGTTTAATTGTGTTAAATTTTAAATCTGCATAGCCTAAGCTTATTTACAAGCTGGCTAGGCCCTCCTGTTACATAAGGGAAAATAAATCTGTACTTAAAAATTTGCTGCTTGCCAACTTTTATTTTACAAAAAGTTTTTTAAAAGCTGATAAAAGCTTCCCTTGTCTCTGACTCATTCCTTCCTGCACGGATCATGCTACCAAAGTATTGAGGATCTTATGATATACTGCACTAATATGTCTGAGATGTTTGTTGGTATGAGTGACAAGATTGTATTTTCTATGAAAGACGGGCCAAAGGGATGGAAAGTTTTTTTCCCCTTTGTTTTGACTTTTTTTTAAGACATGAAGATTTTTATAGCTGAAGAAAGTTTGAAGAAACATACCCCCTCTTCCTGCAACCTCTAATACGCCATGATAGTTCCTGTAGAGAGGGAACACAACTGGTGATGTAACAAAATAACTGCATTTATTGGTGGAAAATATACGATACCTCATTCTTCTAGGGTATATAAATCAGGAAAGACTAATCTCTAACTCAGTTTGGAAGCATATCTATGACCTTTCCATCATTGTAAAGCAGTGGTGCTAGGGGAACTGTTTGGACATTTCCCTAATCATATTTTAAAAATAGAGTAGAAAAACCAATAGGCAGATGCAGCCCATAGAAACAAAACTCACTTATTTTTAGATTCTTACAAGAAAACAAAACTGACTTATTTTTAGATTTATTCCTTGCTTCTAATTTTGTAGCCTCAAAAACTACGAGCATTATACTTTAACAACATACTTTAGCAACATACAAATGCAATATAAATAATAAAACCAAAGCAAAAAGAACCCCCCAAACTCAAGAAAATTAAAGATTTATCGCAAAGGTCCGACAAACAGCTTTTCATCAGTTCGAAAGAGATTGGACTAGGATGCCTCTTAAGGAAAGGAACTTGAGAAGCTGTGGATTGCCAGTGAAAAGAGCCCACACCAGTAACTTAGCATAAATCTTGCCTTGCTTGATCCAAATGTCTACCTACTCCAGGACTCTGGTTCCAGCTGTGATTAGCTGCTTCTTCTCCTACTACCCCGCCTTACACAAGCTTCTTCTCCCAGCTTACTTGGGGAAAACATTCATCCATCACAGCAGGAACTGGTAGAGGCAGTTCCTTCTCCTCATCTTGGAAGGCTCCCAGTTTATGGTAGTGGCTTGGAATATGCCAACCCACATTGGCCCCTGGAGAAGGGCTGCTTCCCAAGGATTCTGGAGGGTTCCTTTGGTTTCTCGAACTTGCAACAACCTAAGAGTCTGCTTTGTAAAATCTAGAGCTACTATGCTACTCTTAAGTTTCAAAGTGGGCTTTGAGGCTGCCATGATTCCCCCAATGCGAATGGAATGGATGAGCAAAGGATGCAGGTTGTGTGTTGGTAGGCCTGTCCTCTGATGCTGCCCCGTACTACTATCTCTCCATTTGTGAATCAGGAGCAATTAATTGAGAACAATTTCATGACGCCCATTCTAGAATTAAAGTGAAGACACAGCTGCCCAGAAGAAGCTGTTTCTCTTGCTTAGATCTGGGAATCATTTTTTACAACTCTACCTGTGTTTCACAACTGCTTTTTCAACATCACAGTACATTTTAAAATGTGAGCAGCTCTGCCACTCAACCACTTTCCTCAATAAGCCAATCTTGAAAGTGCTAGAGTGAGTGAGAACTGTCTGTATATCAAAGAGTGGGAAGGAACGTTAGTGGCACAGATTAGCACACAGACCGGCTGGGCGCTATATTTGTTACAGACATTAAAAAGCAACATGATTTCAGCTGGACAGAACATAAGCCTTAAATCTTATGCAAACATTCAAAGCTGTTTAACACTGTCTCACCCCCAAAGCCCCTGGAAGGAGTCAGGTGAATCCAGTACCAAATACATTTTTCATGTTCCTTAAGCTGACTGTTTAAATAGTTAAGTGAACATCTGTCCAAACTTCCCATCATTTCCATTTAGAGAAGCTGCTAATTCAAAGGGTGACGAATAGTGCCTCTTTAACAATGCAGATGGTGCTGTCTGGGGCCCCTTTATTTTGTTTAATCTAGATTGAGCTCCACACAACTCTGATGCTAATGAATAATGGATTTTTTTTAATGTTCGCACATGGAGTGGCACTGCATGCCGAACAAATCTAGGATTAGCTTGCTTCTAATTTCCTTATTTGGATATAAGACAGCAGTTTTTTTTTAATGGTAACTGATGTGGATATTTTAAAGCTCAGAGGGGTAACATTCAGGTTTTAATGATGAAAGCCACTTGTCAAGTTTTCATTTGGAAGACGAACCATATTAATTTAAAAATAGCCACAATATGCTGATAACCTCCTTTCTAATGCAATTTAAAAGAGCTGCATCTACCAGTACAGGCTGTATATTTTTCCAGCAAATTTAACAGCACATATAGAAAAACATCAATACATTTCCTCACAATTTTTCCTGCACACTGGACTAATACTTTGTGGTGGTGGTCCTCTTGTATTTAGCCAGGGAGAAAATACTAACTAACTAACTAGCTATCTATCTATCTATCTATCTATCTATCTATCTATCTATCTATCTATCTATCTATCTATCTACAGTATTTATATACCGCTTTTCAATTAAGAAGTTCACAAAGAGGGTTACAAAGAAAATGGGAAAATACTGCCCCTCTTCACCACAGGCCAGCATCATATTTGGTCACTGTTTGCGAGTGTTTCTTCCATAACTTTCAAAAACTGAATGCTCTGGGAGCGATGTATTTATGTATTTTCTTCTTTAAATCACTTTAACATCTTTTCTGGAAAGCAAATCTTCATGATTTCATAATTTTCATAGTACTGTAGCTCATCCCATTTCTTATTCTCCAAAGGCCACTTCACTGTTAAGACAGACAAATATATTCCCACTTTAGACACTGAGGTAGTGAGGGATACTATATTTTCATGTGGACCAACCAGGCCTTTGTGCTTCGCATACAGCATCAAGCACGATACCATAGTCTTTCAAGACTGATGGATGCCAATGCAATGCAAACCTATAAGGCAATGTGAGATTGTTAAAACTTACTTTATACTGTCTGTATTCAGAAAACCTATAGCAAAATGGTCAATTGGTAGTAATTCAGAGGTTCCCATTTGAGAGCCAAAATCCAGGGTGACCAAATATGCATTTACATGCTTTTGAACTGCTAGATTGACAGGAGCTGGGCTAAGGATGGGAGTCAACCCACTTTGCAGTACTCAGATCTTGAACTGCTGACCTGCTGATCGGAATTACAGTCAAGCAGTGTTCTAAACCCAGTGTTCTATCCACTGAGCTACTTATATTTATATTTTTTATAAAAATAAAAGTAAATGAACATAAAATTAAGACAAATTGAAGAGTACAAATAGACGCAGTAACCAATCCATAATTAAAGCAGTTGATCTGAACCGATGTTAACATTCAGGCAAACAGAATAGATTTTTCTTGATACATAAAATATAATGATGATGGAACAGGGAAAATTTGCCTACAGATGGAGTTCCACAGCAGATGCACCACTGAACCTTCTCTGCCCATGGTCAATTGGCTAACAATTGAAAGAGAGGACTTTCAGAGAAGGGTCTCAGACATTGCTGTCTACTGATGAGCAGATTCCTATAGAGGAAGGTGGCCCTTTGTGCTGGTGGAATGCTTGTTCTGCTAACCCTGGCTGTCACAAAAGCACATTAAAAGGTTTTGTGGAAGGTCAAAGAGGGAGTCTGTGATCTGCGGTACCACCTGCAGCTCCACGGCTGCCTCTATTAGTGTTTGGGCAAGAGGGGAGCAATACTTTGCTGTGGGTTTTGCTGTAGGTTGCCTCCTTTCATGTAGCAGCAGCAGAGCACACTCTCCACCTCTCTTAGTACAGCACATTGTATAGAATTGTCATTTTCAAGAAGGTTGACCTTCTGCCTATGTGCTCTCCTGACACATCCACCAGCAGCATTTTAGCTCAGCCCTACTAAGCAACTGGAACCACTGACAAAGCAACAGTTGTAATTGATCTTTCAGAGTTGGGACACTAATCTAACTTGTTTGGGAGAAGAAAAGGACATCCATCAGACCCATAGTTCCAAGAATAGACTGCACAGATTATTCTGCTTTCACAATTTATTTTAAACTGTTTTTCTCCTAATCTTGTGATACCTTTTTCAGTCACTTCATAGTGAAAGCATGTGGAAGCGGGTCATTAGAAGCTTTCCAAGCATGTTATAAGCATGGTACTCAAGGAGCAGAAAAGAGATTCTGCAAAAGAGATTCTACAGTACATTCAGTTACAAAGAGAACATGGATATGTCACACAGTGGATTAAAAGTTGAATTTAGATCTAGGTCCAAGGACTGTCTCTACCATAGATTTCTTGCTACCTTTAGCAATCATCAACTTTAAGTCCTCATTTGTAATAAGAGTACACTCATGAACCACATCACCAGATTGTGAAGGCATTCAGAATGGTGAAGTCAACAAAGATGACAAGTTGCTTTGAAAAATTAAAATTATAAATGAGGTCAGCAATAGTATACTCACACATAGAAACAATATGATTGAAGCCAAGAATGCTATTTCTCACTAAGACATTCTTCTTGTCTTACTCTATTTATGCATCAGAAAGTTTGTTTGCTTAACTGTAATATTATTCTGACCCAGTGTATTCGAGTTATAATGTGCAGGTGATTGGATTGTACACAAAGTAGTTTCAGGTAGGGCCAGTTATTGAAAGACTGCAGATAAACTCCATTTGGTTGGATAAGTTAATGTCTTCCAAGTGCCCTGGTTACCTTCCGAGGAATCCACCTATGTGGCAAACATGGCTTAAGCAATGTCCTGTGCCAAAAGACTCCCACAACACGTTGTGAGCCTCTGGATGCCTCTGAGTTGATTCCTGTTGTTGTTACACTTGCTGTAATACATCTGTAATATCCACAGGGTTACTGTGAAACTGACCAGCAAGAGGCCTATGGGCAGGAGAGGGGGTGAGCCACCACATGGCCCACTCAGTTTTGGGCTTGACAAATATGGCAACCCTAGTTAAGGTGTATACCAGTATAGGGCACCCCACCACCACATAATATAGTGGGCTACCCATTGGCCTGGCTGCATCAGTCCTGGAAAGTTGAATTGAATTGGGCCCTGAGTACAGGTGTCCCTCATTATCCACCAAGGTTTCATTCTGGAACATCCCATGGATTAAAAAAAATCCATGTATAAAGATTTTTAAAAAGAATAAAAGATGTATACAGATTTTAAAAATCCATGTAATAAAGAAAACAATGGTAAAATAGGTCTAAAACCACACTTTCATGTTTCATACTTCTCTATTATGCATAATGGAATAAGGTAGTGCCTCAATATCTGCAGGGGTTTGATTCTGGGACTGAAAAATTCAATGATTGCTTGCATGACTGTCTACAACAATAGAAAATCAGTTTTTTTAAATTGTGATTTGCAGTGGCCACTCATGTTGAGTCAAATCCATATATAAAAAATCTCTGTATAACAATGTTAGACCTGTATGTCATAACTTACAAGACAGCTCATTTTGGGACTAGTTGCCAGGGGTACCCTACCTACCCATATCTGCTAGGATAAGTTGATGCTGGAATCAGGGAGTAATATTTAGCCCAGTGGTTCCCAACTTTTTTCACTTGTGTATCCCTTGGTAGACCATTTCTATAAATTGTAATTCTCATTTTAGCAAAATGTTTGTAATTACTATCGGGTGCAATCTTCAGGCAAACACATGTCTGTTCGCTGACCTCACCTTCCCCCAGGAGTGGTGCAGGAAAGCCTTTACAGCATTTTTGTGACTCCCCCGGGCCAGCACAGGACTTGTGCTGGGACTTTTGTCAGCCTAACGGGTTAGGATTGAAGCCATCGTTCTTATTATTTCAAATGTATGTTTTCAACTAGTTATTTATGTCTGATAATGCACGAATTCATGACCAGAAACTAGCAGTTGCAATTTCAGCTAGTTGCCTTCCTTCTTGCTTTGCTAGCCCTGCAAGTTACTGAATTCTGACACAGACCTACATTTTCCCACAATTATTCCTTTTTCAAGTACCTGTTTTCAAGTACCTTTTTTCAAAAGGTCCTGACAAGTACTCTTGGAGGTACATGTACCCAGTTTATTGGTTTAGCCAATACACAATGACTTCCCAGTTTAAAGGGAGTGGGATTCTCACAGGCAGTTGTTGGGCTACTGTGGGGAAACAGGATGCTGGTCTGTATGAACTTTTGGCCTCATCCCAAAAGGTTTCTGTTCAGCTTACTATCTTATTTTTTATTTTTTTGAAGAGGTGAAAGATATATTTGTCTATTATATTTTTCTTAGACTATTTTTGATTGTTTTTGTCTCTTGATGTCTTGGATGGTGTGTTTGCCATTTCTGTTTTATGATTTTTATATTGCTTCATGTTTTTATCCTTTCGATGTGAACCACTTTGGTTCACTGCAGAAAGGCAAGATAAATGAATAACAATAGCTGCCCCTACTCATTACTACGTAAAAGTGCACATTCTGGAGTTTTGACTGGGTCTTCTCAGAAACAAGGCTCATATGGATTGGAAATATCCGCTAACAAAATTTGAAGGAGGGGTGTGGGTTCTTATGGCTAAGCACATAACTCTGTGAAAAAATGCCATAAATCAATTTGTTGTACCATAAAGTTACTCATCACATACATTTATTGGTCATATAAAGTCATGCTATATGTGAGCTATGTTATGAGACTCTGACCATCTCTAGCCCAATACTGTACTGTCATCTTAAACTTGATAGCGGCTTTCCACTGTCTCAGGCAAGTCTTTGCCAGCTGTGCTACCTGAAAGTTTTAGCTGACTGTGAACTAAACTTTTAGTGTGAACCCAGGATCTCTGTCCACAAAACATTTGCTCGAACACTGAGCTCTGGTTACCTCCCCATGCTGCATGTTCGCCAATAGATTTCTGCCTCTTTGATGAGAACTCTTATGATGCTTTCTCCATGGTGTGGCAATAGTGCATTGATCTTCAGCAACGAGCAGAAGGGCCTGGAAGAGCAAGTGGTATGACTGAGTGTCATGCTGTGAGAGCAGCCAGTACCTGGGGAGGGAGATAGCAAAGGCTTAAATGAAATTGGCAAAGCATCCATGTTGACATGAAATCTATCTCCAGAGACCAGCAGGATGATGTTGAACCATTTGATGCACAGGTAGATATTGTATCATAGAATTGGAAGGGACCTACATAAAGTCCAACCCTTGCCAATGCAGGCTCCTCACAAATACACCACCTCCAAGTAATGCCTCTTCATTGTCTACTTAGGTGAAGGAAGAGAAGCTAATCTCTTCACATTTTTTTTTTGCCAAAATTCATTTCCAAGTTGAGATTTTAATTCAGATGGCATCATCACAATAGGCAGGTTGGACTTTTCTTACATGGAGAATTTGGTTCAATTTCTTATTGTGTACTTGAAGTCAACACATGGGTGTTTATGTGCTCTATCACACTCATGAATGCCGCTGTAGAATCTCACATTATATCTCAATAATGAATTGGAATATTGTTTAAAATGTGTTTGAAGATATAGGATATAAGAAAGACATAGAAAAGTTTGGGTAGGGTCTATTTGTAAGAATTTTTCTTGCCCACCAAGCATCATCTTCCATTTCCAAGTTACTGCTAAGAGCCCAGATCTATCTTCCACCACATTACAATATAGAGCCACACGGCAAGAGCATGCATTGCATGCTTTTCTGGGAGAGGTAGCCAGATGATGGCCAGATGACCACACATCCTGTAGAGGGGCAAATAAAATACATATTTTATATATTTTATAGTATGCCTAGTTTTCAAATGGATATTTTTGCATCTAGGCATGTTGGACTAGGATAACAGATGCATGAGCAGCTATCCATAGGATTCATCCTCTCCTGTCCTCCTAACTCCCAGCCATAAACTGGCCACAAAACTACCTCGCCAGCACTTTACCTGCTCCGGTGTAATTTGTGTCCATTTCTTGTGGTTATGTAGAGCCTCTGGCCATTTGCATTGGTGGCTGTGACATGCATGAGTGACACAACACTTACAGAACTGCTGTGGCACTTACATGAGTAGAGATCTGCCATTGTAAATGCCCACTACAAATGTGTGGGCATTTTAGAAGAAGGGGATTTAGGTCAAAATCAAATTTATACCAACTGTTTGGCTCTGCCACATTTAAGTTTGGCTGAAAAAGTCCCTGAAAAACAAAGCCACGATCTTTGCTCCATTTCTATTTATTTTGCTACTCATAATTATTAAACCGATGGTGTCCACCTGTCTTCACTACACTTGCATAGGCAGCTTGCGGCTTACAGAGATCACCTTTACAGGATGAATATGCCCAGTCCTTCCAAAAAATGTGTTCTGCACATTTTCTCTTGAAAGGTAGCTTAATCAGTAGGAATTAATTAAGGAGCAGCAAGTTAGAAAGCAGACAGGTTGCTAAAGAGGCCTGTAAAGCTGATTTGCTAAGACACTCTTAATTTGCACTGAAAAGATTAGGCTGTTTTGTTGGAAATTTTGTGAGCCCCCAAATAGCACTTTTATGCATGTGTTTTAATGCATTTTTTCATTGGGCACTAAATTAGCTGGAGGCTCAGTAGCCAGCAAAGGACAAAACTTTGTCTCCATGCAGTTCTAGCCCACATTCTCACACACTGGTTGGTCAGCAAAACAGGGACTGCAACTTCTCTTTATTGGTGCAATACAGTATTTGATACTGCTAATTACACTTAATTAGTCCTTCCGCCATTTAATTAAAACAGCTTCTAATGATTGTGCTTCTTTGGCAGGCTCTTTGGGACCACTGGGAATTGCGCTGCCTGCAGTAAGCTGATCCCTGCCTTTGAGATGGTGATGAGGGCCAGAGATAATGTTTACCATTTGGACTGCTTTGCCTGCCAGCTTTGCAACCAGAGGTGAGGACATGGGGCGTTTACATGAATTAAAAAAAACAACAGGCAAATGATTTTTTCTTCCCCACGGAACAGGAAATCTGGTTCACTGTTTGATCTCCAGCATCTTCTCTCAGGCCCTGTTAATTGGAGTCCTCTCCCTGCAGGCCACTGACTTAAAGTGCAGCAACAGTAAGAGGCTGGACTGGAATGGATAAAAAAGGTGGGTGCTGCTATATAGGCCAGCAGGTGGTGTGAAATAGCACCCAGGCAATTGAATGAATAGCTTCAAAGTCAAGCTTCTAGTCGGTCTGCTGCACATCCATTGATATGAGGGTCACTTGGGATAAATACTTTAAAATCACGGTTGCTTAAGGCAGGCATCTGACAAGGGCAGGAGGCAAAGGAAATCCACTAGTCTAGATAATCCCTTATCAAGTCTCAGAAGCGCACCTGTTGCACAGTCAGCAGGATTTGTTCATGACAAAAGTTGAAGTGAAGCTTGTATGAAATGTGCCTAAAAGGCAGGCAGTGTACTCAAGGTGATGTTCAGTCCTCTCTTACCTGCATAAACCTATGCTGCATGTATTTTGCATAAGAAGGACTTCTAAAGAGGAAGAAAGCTTATTATGGTGAAGCTTATGCTAAGCAATATCCAAAAGTTAGAATGAATACATTCAAGATAATGCAGAATCAAAATAATGATTTAGAAAATTAAAGATGAAAATATTGATGCTATGGATTTTAGGAAGATGGTTACATGAATATAAATGTGTTTTGTATTAGGAGACAAATTATAAGCTGCTTCAGACATTACACAGTGTTATGAGATAGGAAGTGCTGGTGACTAGTGCTTGCCTCTTGTTTTTACTTCACCTCATTTACATCTTCCTCCTGCAAACATGTAACTTGAACTACTGACATTTTTGAAGAAACAAGAACAGGAATTGAGAACCATTTAAACTTCCTGTTTCCCTCACACTATAAATTGACTGAAATTGTCCTTTTACTATTAAGGGCCAAGTTTCATGTTCTTAAACTACAATATTGCTAGGTGTGATTTTATTTTAAATAGCTGCCTCACTGTTATTTGACGTGTCACTGCTTAACCCACACTGAAAAAGTCTGCAAACAGCATGTTGAGTGTATTTGCATAAGTGACAAATCATTCTCTTGGCCATGTTGCATTAAAAATAATGGCCCCTGATTGTGTGAATTCACAATAACAAACAATGTACACTATTTATACCTTATTCAAAATACTTTTTCTCCTCTCTTATATGCAAGCTCAGTTCATGTCTCCTTTTCTTATGGAACTATTTAACTTTTCAGTTCAAAATTATCAGTTCTCCCAACCTAAAAAAAAAATTGGATCCGAGAACAAGGCTAAAAACATGCTGTCATTTGGAGAGGCTTTTTTGAAGGGATTTTATCTAAGACAAAGCTGGCATTATTTGTTTGGAGTTGACTGCCTTTCTGTTTAAAAGAGTCAGGTACAATGGATCATGCGGCCCAATACGATAGGCTATTCCACCGAGGTTATAGTGACATCTAGTGGGTTCAGATGGATATCCCAATTTCTGTGATGACCTTTGTTGCAAAATGCTAGAAAGCTATGGGGTCTCAATGGTTCCCCTGATTTTAAATGACTATTGCAAGGGGCATTCCCAATGTGAGGAAGAAGGGCAGTGTATTTGTTGGTGCTGTGATGGCGCAGAGGATAAGAATCACAACTCCACTCTATTCATTGCATCCAGTGGGCAAAGGGTTGCCTCAAATTGTTAAACTATTATGGAAATCCATTCATATTAAAATCCATATTAAATATTACAGATATGTAGACAACCCCCAAGATATTTTATTTGTCTTAAAGAAATTTGTTTGACTTTCCTTGAATGTTCCTTAAAGTTTCAACATTGGAGGAATGCCAACGTTTGCTTCAGACTTCCCTACATTGAAATTATGATACCAATTATATAAGTCCAATGACTGGGGATTATCAGCTTATGCAACCAGGAACTCTGTCACACTTCTCAGACAGCACTTTAACAGTTTTAGGCATATAATCATCATCTTGTATTTTTTTTCCTGGACATTTCTTACATGGATCTCACAGTATGCATGTGCTTACTTTTGTTTACAATGGCCCTATTATGTTGTCCAAAAAAAGAGAATGGTTTGACCTGGTTCAGCTGGAATGAAGCTACCTTCAGTCCCCATACTTTAGCCATTGTGTCTTATCGATCCTCAGTACCATCAAGATGGAATAAGTTCATGTTTAAAAGTAGAACGTGTTTCCAGAAGTCAAAGAAGGGCTGCCATTCTGGATACTTTGCATCTATTTCTTAAGTACTGATGGGTGCAAAGCAGGAGAGTTCCTTGTATAGGTGTCCAGCCATATCTGCAGATCCCATATCCACAGTTTCTCTAATCTATAAAGCAGGCCTCCATCAGTCTTGAAAGACTATGGTATTGTGCTTGGTGCTGCATACGCTGCATGCAAAGCATGAAAGCTAGGGTTGGCTTGTTATGGAGGATAGGCTGTTACCCAAGCAGCAAATCCCCCCTCTCCACGCCACTGAATTAGTCCAATGGAAAGGCAGAGCCGATACGATTGGATCCAGCTGCGTCGCAGAACTGGGCTAAAGACAGGAGCTCACCCTGTCTTGTGGGGCCAACCTGGGTCTCGAACCCTGGCTCAGCGTCTTAACCGTTTGCGGTTTTTTTCTAATCTATATGTCCCTGTGATTCACCATGAACTCATTACTTAACTGTCTTCCTTTTTAGCACTCTTTGTTTGCAGCCCTTCTTGTTTCAGAAGACTAGAGGAGGAGTGTGCAAAGCAGTCAGACACAATGCTAGAGAAGTAAACAGGAAACCATGAGCGTACTGGCTGACTGCTTCTCTCACAACTCCTCTCGCATTCTGTAACAGGAAAGACTGCAAATGAAAAGCACTGCCAGGAAAAGATGTGGGGAAACAATGCTTGGTGCCACAGTAAGTATAGTTTGCTTTTACCTATGGTTTTGGCATCTGCAAAGGAGAATGGGAATGTATCCCCTGTGGTTATGGGATATGGGACACCTGTATGTTTGAACTATTTTTTAAAAGAAAAAATTCTGTTTTCAATAGAACCAAAAGCAAAATTATGATGGTTTAATATGACTCAGGGGCGTTACCAGACTAGTGCAACTGGTGCGAAGTGCACCAGGGTGACACACACCTGGGGGTGATGCACTGATGGAGTTTGACACTCCCCCAGCATGTCACAAGCCCCATCACTCCTCAAAGGAGCACTGAAAGCAGCCTCCCGCCCTGGGCATTCCGGACGGAGGAGTGACCAGAGCCTCCCTCCAGAGCACTGAGAGAACCAGTAATCCTGTATGCCACCCCAGATACAACCGACAGAGTTACAAGTCAAAGAATCTGTAGTTTAAAGTTTCCAGTTAAATAATCTGTAGTCTTTCTTCTCATCCCACCCAAACATAGCAAAACCCTGAAAAATGTATCATGGAATAGTTTGCTTGTTTCCTAAAATATATCACTACTTGGCATCCATCAATCTTGAAAGACTATGGTATTGTGCTCGATGCTGCATACGAAGCACAGTGGCCTGGGTAGACTGATATGGAGGATAGGCTGTTACCCAAGTAGCAAATCCCCCCTCTCCACGCCACTGAGATAGTCCAATGGAACAGCAGAGCCAATATGATTGATTCCAGCTGCATCGCAGAGCTGGGCTAAGGAGCTCACCCTCTCTTGTGGGGACCTGGGTCTCGAACCCTGGCCTACTGGTTAACAGGCACAGTGTCTTAACCACTTGTGCTACCCACAGCCCTGGTTAAAATATGTCACACAGCGAACTGAAAGTTGAACTCCTTCTCAGTGCTTAGCCTATGTTGTTAGTCTATGCTGTTAGCACACTGTTGTTGTTTTTTAAAGCCACAAACTAAAATTACTTCAGCACTCTATTTCCATTAATTATCTTCTACAGTGCACAGTTAGTGTTACTGTCAGCATTAACTGTTACTTTTAAAATATTTCCTGGCAATAACTCAGCTGCATTTTGTTGGAGAGGAACTGTGTGTTATTTTAAAAAATGCACATCCTAATTTCAGGAATTAGAAGCAGCATTTAAAAAAATCTTAAAGGTGATTTTAAATTAAAAGTTATTCATGTAAATATATTTAGTAGTAGCGAAAACATGACCGCATTTCAGGAGTAAAATTCCCTCCGTACGCCATCCCCCCACTGTGCATTATCTCCCCATGTACATGGTTCCCCCATGTGCACCGTCCCCCCATTCGCACCAGCCCCCATGTGCACCATATGCAACAACCCCCACGTGTACCATTCCCCCCTGTGCATCACCCCCCATGCGCAATACCCCTGTACAACATCCCCCGTGTGCTCCATCCCCCAATGCACACCATCCCCCCAGTGCACACTGTCCCCCAATGTGCATCGTCCTCCCATGTACATCATCCTCCCATGAGCACTGTCCCCAATGCACATCATCTCCCATGCACAACACCCCCATAACAACATCTCCCCATGCACACCATCTCCCATGCGCATCATTCCCCCATGCGCATCATCCCCCATGTTCATCATCCCTTCGTGTGCACCATCCCCTTATGTGCACTATCCTCTCATATGCATCATCCATGCATGTGCATCATCCCCCATGCACAATACCCCCATGTGCACCATCCCCCATGTGCTTCATCCCCATGTGCAACACCCCCGTACAATATCTTCCCATGCACACCATCTCCCCATACGCATCATTCCCCCTTGCGCATCATCCCCATGCACATCATTCCCCCATGCACATCATTCCCCCATGCACACCATCGCCCCCTGTACGCCCTCCCTCTCAGTGCATCAACAGGATGTTGATCAGTCTTCAGTGTTAAGTTGCACCCCTTTTCACCCTCTTGAGAGATAAATTTCTCAATATCGGTTCATGGTGGGTGCTGATGTCACAGAAGGAAGACCCTCCCCAAATTTCATGCTTCTCGGTCTGGGGGTTGGGGCAGAACATCTCTCAGTCAGGGATTCTACAATGCAAAGTATAGGGAGGAAATTGCGAAGCACCCCTTTTCACCCCCTTCTGGTTGGAATTTCTGAAAACTGATTCTTAGTTGATGCCTCTGTCATGAAAGGAATACCCTCCCCAAATTTCACGCTTCTAGGCCCAGCAGTTTTGGCAGGGCATTGATGAGTGAGTGAGTCAGTGATTATATATATATAGACTAGTGAAAATGTACTTGTGTTGCAGGAGCAAAATTCCCCTGTATGCCATCTCCCCACTGTGCAACATCCTTCCATGCACATAACGCCCCTATGCACATCAACATCTTATGTGTAACATCCCCCATGCGAATTGTCCCCATGCGCAATATCCCCCATGCGCAATATCCCCCATGCGCATCAACCTCACATGCACATTATCTCCCCATTTAATGGTGATGCCTTGGATCAATTAGTTTATTATATTGGTTTTTGGAGTTTCATGGCCCATCGATTTTGTCCATGTAACATTGTAATGCTGTATATTGCATGCAGTCATGAAGGGATTGTATCACATAGTTTTTTTGACTATAGATGAAGATGATGACAATGACGATGGTGATAGTCTATCCTTTCTCCAAAGAACTCCAAAGAGTGGATTGATAATAGTTTCTATGAGTCTCTATTTCACACAGCTACTAGAACTGGCCTCAACTACACCACTCACCTACACCAGTCACTGGGCATCCATGCTTATCATCAGATGCTTGTCTATGCAAAGTATGGCACCAGAAAACATAAAGTCAGAGTCAACTACTTCTGGGAGACCCATTTCAGGCCAAACAGTCCCAGTGAAGGATGAACAAGTCCACATTCAGTTTGCCGCACTGTCCTCTCAGGCTACTAGATGCTGGCTGAAGTATTGGGATATGTACCCACCCACCCCCAGTGCATGGACCCTTGTGAGGAGGGCCAAGGTCACAACATAGGCCACACTGCCCAAAGGTGGTACTGGGTTCCATTTCAACTGAGACGTTTTATCATGTGCTTTCAAGTCATTCTCTGATAATTTTCTGGCTGGGCCAAATCTTTTAAGTTGCGGTGACCTCTCCTGAAAGCTAAGTTTGCTCTGTTGAACAGCAGCTGCAGATGTATGAGCCCTGTCTTCCCTGAAAGACCAGGGACAGACCTCTTGTGAGAAAAACACACAGGTTTCCTCAGGGCTTGTTTTTCTTCCCCAACATAGGACTTGTTTCTTTCCACACTATGGACCAGGCATAGAAACATACGTTAGCAGAGCAACTGAGCAGAGCAGAGCAATTACACAGATTGGAATGAATACAGGAAAAGGAAGGAATAGTCCTTCCTTTTTCTGTACAGTACAAGTTTCTCCTGCAACCGTGTCCAAGGTGAGTTGGTGCTTGAAGCAGCACCCAAATTTTCCAGCCTCCATTTGGTCTCTGAATTGTACATAATTTACCTAGGGCACCTCCCTGTTGCAAGCCTACTACCAATGGAAGATAAAGTCCTTTTCTGCTCCCAGCCTGCTAACTCACAGCCATCCCACAGTGGCCCACCCACCCCACCTCCTTCCCTCACTCTCAGCTACATGGCCTCCTCCTTGCTTACCCAGTTTTTTGCTCACCTCCTCCTTGCTCACTCAGTTTTTTGCTTTCTATTTTTATTTTTGAAAATGAGGAGTTGACCTGACTGCAAGGTGGTGTAGCTGGGTTGGTAACAGGCCAGGGGAGGCAGTGAGGATTGTGAGCCAGTCCATGCAATGTGTGGGTCAGTTTAGCTCCATGTCCCCAACTCAGAAAAGCTGCCTCCCTGGGCTTCACAACCAGCCCTAAATGCTGCACAGCATCAGTAACACACATTGTACAGTGGAGGAAGGCTGGATCAGGATGCAGGAGGCACACATACAAACTTCTCATTTCCTGTAATGCTCTGGAATCTTGCTTTGGTGTAAATGCCTATGCCCACACAGGCAGAAAGTGCAAGGAGGGCCCAATACAAATGGAGATCCTCTGTGGGACATCCACACCTGCTCCAACAATAGAGCCAGTCCCAGAGACTGTCTGAGTAGCCCCACATAACAGGTGATTCACATAACAAGCACAAATTCCCATTGGGAGTGTGCTCTTCTTAACAAGCCCACTTCACTTAACAAGCCCCAGGCAACCTGAAAGCGACCTGGCCAGGTCATCTGGGGATGCAAAAGGCAAAAAAAAGGAGAAACAGCTTCCTAATGGGCAGCACGCTAGACAGCCCTGATGCTCTGTGTGGAGCCTGTTTTTAAAGGGCTGCCGGCCAGCGCACTGCTGCTTCCAACTGCCCCCAGCTTGGGGGCAATTGCCCCTAACTGCCCCCAAGTGCTCCCACCAGCCTCCAGCCTCCAGCAGCAGCCCAGATAATTCCCCTATACTCCATGCAGCCTCCCAACCATGTCTACTTAGAATTAAGCCCCATTGTGTTCAATGGGGCTTACTCCCAGGAAAGTGTCTTTGATTGCAGCCTCCTAACCATGTCTACCCAGAAGTGAGCCCCAGTGTGTTAAATGGGTCCTACTCCCAGGAAAGTGTCTTTAGGATTGCAGCCTAAATAGACTTCATAGGATCATGCACATTGAATGCATATTTTGAATTCAGTTCAGTGTTTTGTCATCATTTTTACAGTTAATATTTTTATATGAACATTTTTCGTTCTGGAACCAATTGTCTGAGTTTCCATGATTTCCTATTGGAAAATCCACTTCACATAAAGAGTGTTTCACATAACAAGCATCCGGAACGAATTAAACTTATTATGTGAGGCACAACTGTACATCTAAAGTCCAGGGATGTTTTCATGTTCTTACATGTTTCCCACAGGACTTCTGACTTACCAATCAAGCACAGGGGTATATAATAAATTGTTTTTGACTCTCCCATCTGTTTAAGAGCAGTTTGCCAAGAGAGTGTTGTGCAAGAAACACCACTTTGGTCCAGCAGTATTCATTCCACAGTTCTTTCTACTATGGCCAAGATATTTTAAATCCCCTGTAAACATCTACATGAATGTGACAAGTATATCTTTGCTGTCCTCCTTGTTGAGTGCACACTTGGTGGCAAAAGCCCACATTTGCTGTCCACGCAAGCCCATGCAATGCATGCAAAAGCCTGCGGGTGCCTATTTTGACCCCATTTTGAAACTCCTGCCTGCAAGCTTCCCAAATGTTGCTTTGAAAACATAAAATATTTCTTTTGAATGCTTTGCAAGATCTTCCAACCCTGCTACTCTAAACCTCAGCTGATTTGGCAAGAGGCAGCTGTCAAGCATGCCACATTTGAGCCGGTGGCAAGACTTTAATCTTCATTTTGCATTACTACTCTTTCCGTTTTTTGCTTTCTCGGTTTAAGGCAAAAATAAGTCGCGAGTCAGCAGCTGTCGGTTTTCAGTCAGCAAAGGAAACCTTTCCAGTTCAGCAAAACACTTGGAGAGGCCTTGACTGTCAGGACAAATTTCAAGGTGCAGATTTTCATTTGGGTTTTATTTTTGTTACTGGGATCTTCCCCCGCCCCCAATTGAAATTCAAAATTGTGAAGCAGGGTAACCGTTAAAGAAGTTTGGAAGTATTTGCCTGGACAGTAGATACCGAATACCAAGCTGAATTTTACATAACCTTTTCTTCAAGTCATAACTACCCCACAAATTTTCTGGCAGCTTCTTGAATAACATCTGCAACTTAAGGTTCCAGAAAATATCTCAGGAAAAAATTAGAAGTTGTTTAGTGGATTCTGATGGGCATATATTTGTAGAGATCAGCATACACGCTGCTTCCCATCTTGGCATGACCATTGCAGGGGTCAGGCGACATTTGCCTGAGATTAACAGCTCATACTCGCCAGACTTGGTTCCTCTGTTTGGAGGTCTGTACACTACAATGCAACTCATCAATCTGAAAGCAACTTCCAAGATATTATAAGTATACATTTATTGGAATTAACAGAGCATGTTTGACTTTTTAATTGAGGAGAAGAAAATTCTAGCACTCTCATATCCATAAATATTGTTAAAGGATAGTTTGGAGAATAACCCAAGCCAAATAGCCTCCTCCACCATTCAGAAAAGGATCGTGGGCACATGTTAGACTTCTGCACCTTTACTCCTGTCTAGCCTTTGTATAAACTGTCCTTCACCCTGAATATAGACAGAAAATCAGAGCTTTTTATGATGCAGTTCACTGCACTATTCAGAAATAAGTCCTCTTGTCTTCAGTGGGCATTATTCCCAGGAAAAGCTTGCAGCCATATTGATTTAACTAGATTTACCCTTCAAATAATACAGTGGCACCTCACGTAACAGAATTCGTTCCGGAGGCAGCTTCTTTACGTGAAACTTTTTTTACGTGAAGCGGATTTTCCCATAGGAAATAATGGAAACTCAGATGATTGGTTCCACAACCCCCAAAATATTCATATAAAAATATTAACTGGATGTAAAAATGATGACAAAACACTGGAATTGAATTCAAAACATGCATTCAATGTGCATGATCTTATGAAGTCTACTTAGGCTGCAGTCCTAAAGACACTTTCCTGGGAGTAAGACCCATTTAACACAATGGGGCTTACTTCTGGGTAGACATGGTGAGGAGGCTGCAATCCAAGACACCTTCAAAGTGTCTCCCCACTTTCTCCTTCTCTCCATCCTGAGCCTCTCTCTCCCCTGCTCCCTTCTGGCTAGCCCTGAGCTGCTTCCCTCTTCTCCACTGCTCTTCTTTACCTCTGCCCAGCGGACATCCAGCCACAGGAGGAACAGCACGGAAGTGTTGCTTTCACTATGGGCAGGTGCGCTAGGCAGCCCTGACGCTTTTTAAACAGGCTGCCGGCCAGCGTGTCTGCCCCAACTGCCAACAAATGTTTTCTTTACGTGAAGCACTTTCTTTACGTGAAGCAGAATCCTGGAGAAATTTTTGTTTGTTATGTGAAACATACTTTACGTGAGGCGTTCTTTACGTGAGGCACCACTGTATTTGGAATACTTGTGACCTAAGCAATATTCAGATAAAAAGTTAAATAGCAAAAGCTTCTCTGTCAATCTCCATTTAAACAGAACAATTTACATTGTATATAGGAAACCTTAAGCAGCTGTCAAAAGTTAACTGAATCCAGAAGAAAATTCATTTATTGTTCAGTATTGCACATAAGGAAGCAAAGAATAGACTTCACAGCTGTTAAAAGGAAGTAAATACTATGGGTTACCTCAGCGCCATGGAATGATGTAAGTCATAAAATGGATAATAATGTGTAAGGCCTTTTTTTGTCTGACACCCGGTGCCAGCCGGAGGAGTGTCAAATGCCTCTTGCGCATCACCCCCCAGTGGCATGTCACCCAGTGTGTCCCGCACCAGCTGCACCAGTCAGTTGATGCCACTGACTCTTGTAGTGGATTCTCACTGCTTTTTCCAATTGCAAAATCATTGTGTACTCTGATTACATCTGGCCAGTTCATGGTGGGGTACTTAGAAGTGTTAAATGTATTTCAATCTGAGATCAATGGAACTTGCAAAAACAGGATTAAAATTAGATTTTTAATACAAAGTAAAAAATCAGTAGAACTGCTAGATTCACTTATGCTACGTGGTTACAATTATTTTATGCAGTTTTCATTAAGTGTATTTTAGTTATCTTCTTTTTATTGTTATCTTTTTGTTTTTATTTTATTAGTTATCTTTTATTAGTTATTTTTTTGTTTATTGTTTGTATGTTTGTTTTTTTCATTACACTAGTAGATAAATAAAAATATTATAAATTGAAAAGTTGATTTTTAAAATCTGCAACTCCAAAAAGTTGGACTTTCTGGTTAGCAGTTATAGTTAATGACAGCCCAAGACATTTTTATGCTTGAGGAAAAAAATTATTTAAAGCTTCTCATCCCCTGTCCCCATCAACAGTGGGAAATATAAAATAATCCTACAGTGACATGGCCATCACCACACTGCTCTGACAGAGGGCAGCTTGCTAAAGATGGCATGGAAGCACCGAAGCTCTGTGCCAGCAGTGGTGAGCTCCAAGAGCAAGTATACCAGTGGCAGAGGCAATTTGGGGGAGAATTGTAGGGGCAGGGACTGGGCAGGACCAGGGGCACAATGGGAAGAATCTCAATGGAACATGCTGAGAACATGCTCACTTTTTATGGCCCAACATGCTCCTGATTAGCTTGGAGTTGCATAAGCTAAATAAAAGATGTAGATCAAAGGTAAGAAATTTTTTTTACTTACTTCTCCTGGGCTATCAGGTTATCTGCCCACCCCAGCATACATGGGGCACTCTAAACACTATTGTGTTCAACGGGATTTGTTCCCTGGAAAGTACTTATAATGCTGTAGCCGTAGAAGGCCATTGAAAGGTGTTTTCTCATAGTTGCAGGTACTTTGAGGTTCTTCAAGAATGGTAAGATTATTAAAAGCACAGTAATAGGATGTGCAACGTAGATGGTTAGACCTAACCATGTCTACTCAAAAGTCAGCCCATTGTGTTCAATGGGTCTTACTTCCAGGAAAGTGTCTTTAGGATTGTAGCCTTAGTTATGAGAATGAATGTTTCTAAGTGAACAACGTTTTTGTTTGTGTTTCAGATTTTGTGTGGGAGACAAATTTTTCCTGAAGAACAACATGATCTTATGTCAGATGGACTATGAGGAGGGGCAGCTGAATGGAAGCTTTGAGCCCCAAGTTCAATAACAAACCCTGCTTTGCTGAAACACTGTGGGATGGACGTTCAGCCGCACTAACAGTGAAGGGCGTCTGTCAGCTTGCCTGCAATATTTTTTTAATTCTTGGTCCATAAAGGACTATATACATTGTAGTATTTCCCCCAACACAAAGCAGTTACAATTTTAGATGTACAGTTGTGCCTGCTTAGCTGAGCACTGCATTGCCTGTCTGTTCGTGAGTTTTTTGGGAATTCAGGGGAGGGCTCTGTACAGTCTGTTTTTCTGTATATAAACTGGAACATTTATTTTATGAAAAATGTAATGCAATTTTATTACAGGTGTGAATTAAAAATTATGAATGTTTCCTGGTCGTTATAGACAGTGTTTATTCAGGTGATGTCCACTTTTGAAAAAACAAACAACAATGTCACTTCCCTATCCATGTTCTTCCTCCCCCAGAGTGATTTGAAACCACAGGAAAGTAGCCTGCCTTGTCTCTACAGTAATCTGTGATTCAGGTCTGAGGAAGGTGCACAGAACATACAAGAAGCAGCCATGGTCCATCTAGTTCAAACCCTTGTCCAATTACTTCAGCTTCTTCCAGTGGCATCTCTAGGGGCCCTGGTACCCTGGTACCACCCTCAGGGGGGTGACAACTTGGGATGACCAAAATAACAAAATTGCTAAAATCATTCACAATACCCTGTCAAGTCATAAACCATTGGATGCACATTGTCCAATGGAATGCAATGCAAAAAACAGCTTTGAAATATCTCATTCCTATCAAACATTATGACCAAAAAACTAAAAAACAAAAATGCATAGAGCCCTATTGAAAGTGAAAGTAAGGTGTATCTCACTCCCAAGAATAAAACAAACTTGGGCTGAAATCCTAAGCACACTTTCCTGAGATCAAACCCCATTGAATACAATAGGGTTAACATTTGAGTAGACCTGCATAGGATTGTGCTGCTGATTGGTAAATTAAATATGAATTAATCTCTAATGTATCAATGTATTAATTTATATTGATAATAATTAAATAATTTTGATGTATCGGGGTGTAAAAAATTTGTGAGCCCCGAATGCCAAGTGACCTAGGTATGCCACTGGCCTCATCTACATTGCCTGGCAGCAGCTCTCCAGGCACTGCAGGATACTGTACTTGTATTAAACATGTTATTTTTTGATCTCAACTTGCTGGGAAACACATCCCACTCTTTTCAGGTGTCTTATGGATGAAAAGGAAGCCAAGCTGCTTAGTTTCAGTGGAAGGGAATTTTAATGCTTTGTTGGAAACTTTAGCAAAAAAATTTAGTGTGAAATAGAGGGATGAGAAAGTCAAAGAATGCCTCATTTTAACTGGCCTAGTGATTACTGATGGCAATGCATGCAAACTGCAGATATTGTTTCAGTTAAATGGAACAATGCTGTGGGGTTCCATAGATTTTAAAAGAGGACGAGAGTATTGCGGTCACCTGTTTTGGGAATGCCTGTTGACTGTGAAAAGAGAAGCTATAGTATAACTCAGATGTGAAATCACAGTGAGGAATATAAAAAAGCAAAAAAAGGAGGGGGCCATCAAAAATGGACAAGAAAAGCAATGAAGAGAGCTGAACATCAAGGAGGTGTTGAATGCAATTGAATTGACCAGCGGATTTCAAAAATTCCTTTCATGAAGTTGAGACTCAGGGCCAAATGAAACATGATGAGTCTTGACACAACTAGTTTTTCATCAGTTAACAGCTATCTGATTTTCCACTTGCCCACTCCTCTCAGATCAGGACCGTAGCAGCAATGTATAGAGACATTAATCATATTCTCCTGCTATGGACCCAATTCACAGGGAGAGGAGCGAATACAACTGCTATTAAAATAAGCCTGTTACTTTCAATGCAGTTTGGCTTTTAGTTTTCCTGTATCAGAAGCCACTTCCAAAGATACTTACAGCTTCATTCTCTGCAGAAGTAAATCCTGCTGACTTCTGTGGTTCTTTCTCAAGCAAGGAGTAATGGGCTTGCAGTCTCAAATGACCTCTTTGTTTCCCCTCTTTGCTTTTTTTTAGTGAATAACATCCACTATTAGCAAAGCAGCCTGGGGTGCTCAGATCAAAGTGTTGAGTAATCAAGTTACTATTTTAGGTCAATTGTGCCAGCAATGATCCAAACTGAAATTTATTTAAACTTTATGTGTTGTTGTTGTTTTCTCGGATGTACTTAGATGTCTTGATTTGGAAACATTCCTTCCTGTAAAAAAATGAAACTGTCATAGTAACTACAGCTTTAATGATCAATAATAAGTGTTCATAATACGGCCATTATATGGCCCACTTCAAGCATTTCCCAGGCCAATGAGACTCTTTAGATGGTAGTTGTAGTTCCCTGTTGGACTAGGTGAACTCCACAGTCCCTTCCAACTTTATGATTCTATGAGTTGGAACAGGTATGTCCCCTTTCCCTTCAGTAATGTCACATTATTTGTGAGTGCTCTGTGGCTTCCCACTCTGTTCTACAAATAAATTCACAGAACATCTCCCCTACTCTGCTTTTCTATGAGGAAGAGTAATATGAATCAGGCATTCATGCAATTGAGCAACTGCCTGGAATACTCACCTCATACATCCTATTATCTGTGTGGTGTACAGAAGGAATGTGGCCTGCACCTCTAGGTAAAGATAAAGGTGTCCCCCAAAGGCAGGGTTACCAGATGCCCAAACCTCAAAAGGAGGACAAGGTCTTGGTTTACTCTCAGCCTGGCCTTTCCGGCAGACAATGGCACGTTTGCCTACAAATTAAAAAAAAAAAAAGCAGGCCTCCATCAGTCTTGAAAGACTATGGTATCATGCTCGGTGCTGCATACGCTGCATGCGAAGCACAAAAGCCTGGATTGGATTGTTATGGAGGACAGGCTGTTACCCAAGCAGCAAATCCCACCTCTCCACGCCACTGAATTAGTCCAATGGAAAGGCAGAGCCAAAACGACTGGATCCAGCTGGTGTCACAGAGCTGGACTAAGGACAGGAGCTCACCCTGTCTTGTGGGGCCGACCCGGGTCTTGAACCCTGGCCTGCTGGTTAACAGGCAGAGTGTCTTAACCACTTGCGCCACCCACAGCTCACCGCCACTCACAAGTAAAGCGGCAATATTGGGCACTTTCCCATACAGCACAGTGCATATTTTTTAGTTTTAGTTTTTTGGCCATAACTTTTGATTGGAAGGAGATATTTCATATTACTGCACACCATTACAAAGTTCCAAAATGAAGCCAAAATGGAAGACAATGAAGCCCTTTTAGAGGACACCCGGACAGGAGGCTAAAAAAGAGGACAAATCCAGAAATTTCTAGTCATTTTTATTCACAGGTCACCCTGCTAGTTGTGACCAACTCTAGGGAGTGGTGGTCATGCCCATTTCTTAAGTACAGAGCCTGCATTGTCCAAAGACACCTTCATGGTCATGTGTTCCACAAAACTAAATGCCAAAGTGCATGGAACACTGTTACTTTCCCTCAAAGGTGGTTTATTAAAAGCATTTACATGCTTTCAAACTGCTAAGTTGGCAGGAGTTTGGCAAGGGAAAGGAGCTCACTCCGTCTTGTAGCACCTGGGTCTTGATCTCTCGCCAGGCATAGCATCTTAACCACTGAGCCACTATATATCCTTGCCCAAGTGAAATGCTCACACCAAATAACTGGGCCCTAAATAACAGCATTGGTGTCTGTTGTATCAATATTTCTGGCTATTCTACTCTGGTAGCTCTTCTTCTTAATGCAAGGCATGGTCCATTCTATTCTCAACTTGGGCAGCACTATGCAAACAACTTGGACTGTGTTGGAGATACCCAGAATTTACAGCTGTCAAACTTAAGCCAAATGGCAATAAGTGTCATTTCCAATCTGGCCGTGTTAGTGGTTTTTGTCAATCCACAGTTATAAATAAATGAAAGCTGAACAAATGAACATCTGGAAAGTTGAACTTCAGAGCCTCAGCACAGCTACCTGATAATCCAGGCCTCTCATTTGTTAAACATCTGTAGCCCATGCACTCCCATGCACACCCTTTCCTCTCTACATTCAGAACTATTCAATTCTATATTGCTAAGACAAAAGATTTTAAATCATTTGCATGCCAAAGGCTTCAATTCTACTGTAAGATTTTGCTTGGTAGAGGAACAGGCACACTTCCCTTCCCTGCACTGCACAATAATGGTATGTATGTTAGCATTCCACATAGTTGCTCACATGCATGAATCAGATCCAATTTGGGTTTTGCGCTGTCAGAACTAGTGTGAAAGTTGGGCTGCCGTCACATGCTTCCAGGCCACGCCACAACTGGCCAGTGGTGCAGCACATGTAGCAGTGGCTCCAGAGTCCTCCATCATCACTGGTAGTTTGGTGGAGAAGATGTATTTGGGGAGGGAAGAGAGAGGGCCAGGTGAGTTTGGGGGAAGATAAGAGATAGAGGAGGGAAAAAGAAGAGGACATAGGGGTTGATCTTGGCTGCACTAGTGTGCATCACCCCTACTCCCTGATTTCCCAAACTACCCACCCCTTGGACATATTTCAGCAAAATAGTAGTCATACAGCATGAGAGACTCATCAGCAATTAGGTACCCTGTAGGAGTAAGAGAAAAATATCTCTTACTGGCTCTCCAGTCACTCAATTCCCCACCATTGGATGTAAAGCACACTCCAACATTGCAGTAACCTCATGCCAATGGTAACACATAAATAAAAATACACACACACACACACACACACACACACACACACTGCAAGAAATCTTTCTAAAAGAGATGAATTGTAAGGAATTATTGATCAAGGCTGCAACAAAACACCTGTTATTTCACAGAGAGACCCCCTATTTCAGGAGAGAATGTGGACCATATCTATATAAATGTGTTCATAAATTTATATATGTATTGAATATGACCCTCCCTGCCATGACCCACATTTTAGGAGCAAAATAATGATTTCCAGTAAATTTTTTTAAAAATCCAGAATAAAAAAGCAATCATGAATTTTTGTGTGAACACTGCAAATTTCCTTAATAGAAACAAGTACTGAAGCCCAGACCTGCTGCTGAATAATTGCTGCAGCTCCGAAGAACAGAAGGCAAAAATCTTTTGATGGTGCTGAACTCATCACTTGGCATAAATATTCATTCACAGAATCAGAGCAAGGTAAATGGCATTTAGTATTAGCAGATAGCCTTTTTGCTACTCCAGATAACCACTGCTTAATCAGTTTAGTGACCATTGCCATATAGGCTGGCATTTCGCTTTTAATTTATACCCTGCATTCAGAAGAAGTTAACCCCTGCCCCCAGTGCTTGAACCTGAATGAAGCAGACTCTAGAGTCAATATAGAGGTGTCACCCAAGAGAGCAAAGGAAAAAGTGCAAGTTGGTAAACTTCTGAAGACAGTGTGGGCTGTGATCTGGGTGCAAATCATGCTTCCATGTATATCTATGCAATGCTATACTTGACTACCCAAATTATTGTAAGCAATGCCTTTCTTTTTAGATGACTCTTGACATCCAAATTAACCATGAATGGGTATCCAGTGATGCCTCACATAATGTTTGTTACGTGAAACGCTCTTTACGTGAAGTGGATTTTCCCATAGGAAATAATAGAAACTCAGACGACTGGTTCCACAACCCCAAAAATATTCATCTAAAAATATTAACTGGATGTAAAAATGATGACAGAACACTGGGATTGAATTCAAAACATGCATTCAGTGTGCATGATCTTATGAAGTCTACTTAGGCTGCAGTCCTAAAGACACTTTCCTGGGAGTAAGACCCATTTAACACAATGGTGCTTACTTCTGGGTAGACACAGTTAGGAGGCTGCAATCCAAGACACCTTCAGAGTGTCTCCCCACTTTCTCCTCCTCTCCATCCTGAGCCTTTCTCTCCCCTGCTCCCTTCTGGCTAGCCCTGAGCTGCTTCCCTCTTCTCCACTGCTCTTCTCTCCCTCTGCCCAGCAGACACCCGGCCACAGCATGGAAGTGTTGCTTTCACTATGTGCAGGTGCGCTAGGCAGCCCTGACGCTTTTTAAACAGGCTGCCGGCCAGCACGTCTGCCCCAAACAGCCAACAAATGTATTCTTAACGTGAAGCACAGTTTGTTACGTGAAGCAGAATCCTAGAGAAATTTTTGTTTGTTACATGAAACATACTTTATGTGAGGCATTCTTTACATGAGGCCCCACTGTATTTGCATATCATGTCTGTCATGTTCTATGCTGCACCTGTGGTGATGGTTCACACAAAAATATTCCCACGTGTGCCCAACTATGATCCATTTGTTCCCTAAATATTTATTTTATGTTATAGTAATACTTAAGTCTTTAAAATCTGTTGATAAATTAGTCTATTAACCAGTATGGTTTGTCTTGGAGAACCTGGAAATGGAGAACAGGGGTCTAATAGCACATTGCCAAGACTCATTACACAGCCTTCGACAATTTACCATCTCTGTACCTCCTTTCTCTTTGAAATGGGAATCATACAAATCCCACTCAGAACACTCTGAGGACAAAGTTCAAGAGAAGCAGGTAGGCAATCTGTGATCTACCAGTGGATCAGCAGTTCGTTTCCAAAGGATCAAACAAAACATGATGGTTCCTGGGATTATTTCCAAAGAATGTTGGACTTAGGGCACAATCCAGAGTAACTGCGGGAGCACGTAAGAGACTTTACGTGCACCCGTAGTTACTGCACCACCTAGTGAAAACCTATGGAAAAGTCATATTGCAATCCAGAGTAACTAGTTCTTACTCCGGAGCAAGGACTCCCCGTAGTTACTCTGGATTTCATTCTAAGTAGAATTTGGTATGATCCAATGCGACACCTCTCCTATTCCTAAACAAGAATACATGCAAGGTTCATTTGACACATAACTATTAGGCTTAAGTATTAGAGGATCTGGGATGTGACTCTTGCTTGGCCACTTGAAAGTATTTTGAGGTCTCACAAAGATTTTAGCCAAAACAAAAGGAGGTCCCATAAATCTGGTCAGCTCATAATAAATTATGTAATGAGGAAATCCACAACGGAAGGCATTTGGATTGGTTTTGATTCAGTCCTATAAAGTGTTGAGAAAACCAAGACCAGTTCCTTCCATGAAATCCTTAATGTTGGGGTAATTGCTCAGCCTCCATTTCCATTTTAACCCTCTCTGCTTTGTGGCACATTCACCTTTCAGAGAGTGACAGCAACGCCTTTCCTTGGCTGCCTCCCTTTTGGATTGCTCCAGGCAATCTGGACTCTTGTGAATTCATATCTTCCCAAAGAAGTTAATCTAATATTAACAGCAATTTGTTACCATGCTATTAGCTTAATTTGAGTGACAAAAACTGCTGCGTGTGCAGCTCCAGCCTGCGTGGTTCATTTGGAAGCTTCAACCGGCCTCTCTGCTGTTCACGATCACTACTCTGGGTTGAGAGCAAGTTACAGATCTCCGACAGGAGGCCCTGTAATGAGAAGTGCTCACTAATTGGCTGGGTGGTGCAAGATGGTCTGAAGGCGGCTTTCTGTGATCAGGGCTACGGAACGAAGCTCTGGGTACGTCCTGGAAATGGAGTCCTGCGCCGAATACAAATGCAAGACTGCTCTTCCAGTAACACCGCAGAAGAGTAGACGGCAGTTTTCCCTTGTGGCAAGCGTGTACAGTAAATGTCTTTAGTATGGAAATCAGCAGACATATGAGCACAACAGCAGACATTTCTAATACCAACAGATTCCTGACGCATTTATACAGTACTTCCATGCTCATCGTCAACATGTGCATTAGGGTTTTCCGAGATTTATCTACTGCCAGAGTAAGCATCTGTCTTTTCACTGGCAAATTCTTGTAAGCACAGGGCGGGGAGAGCAAAAGGAATGCTGATGAGCCAAATGCAAAAAGCTTTTCTCCAGCTTCATCCTGCTGAGCTCAGAGTTCAAAGCAAAAGTGGGTGATGTCCGGCAAGATTTTGAGAGAAGGGCCTCCAAACCTCAGCCACAGATCACAAACTTAGGTTTGTCCAGGCCATGCAGCAATGAAAGACGGACCTGTCACATTCTCTAGGTCAGCATCTTCCTGCACAAGCTCCTTGATGAGAGGAAGACTTATTAACCTGGCTTGGTTCAAGACTGACACTAAATGGACTGCTCTTTCAAAAACAGATTGAGCTGATATCAAAAATAGATATCTTTGTTAGGCGCTTGTTAACCCATCCTGTAAGACTTTGCCAGTGGCCCAAATGTCAGGTAGTTGCCAGCAAAGGCAGCAGAGCCCAAATCTTGCTGTGGCTTCATAAGCATGGATTGGAGACACTGTTTGCCCTGTTAGAATAGCCTCTATATTTCTTGTATTTTTCACAGTTATGACATGGCAATCAATATTAGACTGTGATTACAAGGAACGTGGATAATGTGAATGATCTTCTCTGGTTTCATGCCATCCTATACACCTGCCTTACTCTTATCTTGATGCACTCAGTCGGGTTTGGACAAGGAAATATGTGTCATTGAAATCCATTCCCAGTTAATGAGTTAAGTAACTGTTTGGTTTGCAACACACTTTAGAAAGAAAGATGCTAAGCTGACTTGCATTATTAAAAGCCCAAGCCTCTGAACCATTTATAATGCTGGATATATCAATCCATGGCTGTAAATAGCACTGTGATCGTTGTGCAACTCTTGTCATGACGGAAACATTGGAAGCAGCCTGTGGTTCTGCATGTGCATCAGAGTCATCCAGATGCTCTGCTAGGTTATGTGAGAGAGGGGGTGGTTTGTGGATGGGTTCAAAAGAGGTTCAGGGTGAGGAGAGGGGAGGACATAGGATGTTAGAGATGTCAGCCATTAGCAGTGGAGAGTTGGGTAGGATTGGGCCCTAAATGTCACAAATATTCACACAGGAAAAGAAAGCTCTCTCTCTCTCTCTCTCTCTCTCTCTCTCTCTCTCACACACGCATACACACACAGAGAGAGAGAGAGAGAAAATCATAGTATTCTTCTACCATATTGATTCAGCAGCAGCCTTAATATGATGATAGAAATAGAACCTGGGCATGGATCACACAGACACATTATGCGTTATTAAAATTATACATGGGATTGATAAAGGATAAAGTGAGTAGATCAAGGGCAGGTTTTTTTACCTCTTGCACAACATCAAAAACCAGGAGACATCCACTAAAATTGTTGGAAGAGTCAGGATAAATAAAAGAGAATTTTTGCTTTATCAGCATGTAGCTGATCGGTGTAACTCTTTGCTGCAGGATAGCGTGATTACACCTGGCCTAACTTCCTTTCAGAGGGGAGTGGACACATTTATGAATGTGTCCGAGTTACAAGCCATGATGATCATATGCAACCTCCTGGTTTCAGTATTCTATTTCTGAATGCTGAATGTGGTGTTGGAGGACAGAAAATTGGTATCTTTTTTGTTAGGTATGCTCTATGAGGCTTATGTGAAATATTGGAAGCTTGACTAGATGGAACTTTGACCTTATCCAACTGGCTCTTATTTTCTTATGCAAGTTTATCAGCTGATGACTGGAATATCCGTTGAGTCTTATGGCACAATCCAGAGTTAGGGCAGTGAGGAGTGCCCTAGCTGGGCTCACCCAACTATTCTGAATCCACAGCAGAAAGTTATGCTGCATCCAGAAAGGAAGCCTGGGATGCCCTAACTGTTCCAGGGCATGCTCAATAGGCACCAAGTCAGTGACACCTGGGGAGGACTTTCTCCTGAGGAGACCCCCCTCAGATCACGCTGAATAAGGAATAGCTGTGGTGCATGCCTTATAAGGAAGCACTGATGAGAAGCCAGTGTAGTCTCCAGAGAATTCAAGGGGCTTCTTAGAGTGGCCTGCTGTATCTCCAGGTTAGTGGACTGCCATAGTTGTTCCATATCCTGAGGTGAGAGGCAGGGGTTGCAGTTAGGCTGGCCAAGAACTCAGATTTTTGGTCAACACTGTCATTCTTACTTGGCCTTATCATGGCCTCCTATGGGTCTACTCATTACTATACCTGCTCCTGAGGTGGTATATCTCTGAGGAGCTGGAAGAAGGAATTTCTGCCCTGGAAACAGGCTCTGGATACAGAGTAACTGCTCTGCCCTAGGCAATGCTAAACATGCCCTTACCATGCCTCTCCTAAGCTGCCTAGGCTGCCCCAACTAGGGCAGCCCAGGTCTACCTATCTTAGGGCAGCCTATGTTGCCTTAGGCTGCCCCAAGCCTTTTCAAAATGACTGGTGTGGCCCACCTTGCAACTGGGCCACCCCATGATAGAGTAACCCAAGAACACTTCTGGATTGTGCCCTTAGTATTGAACGGGGCCTTTAAGGCTATCAAGTCTTACCCCGGGACCCTTCCAAAAAGCAGGAAACACATGTCTTGGATGTGTTACTGATTTATAGATAATAAAGAAGGATAGCTTCTATATTACTTGATGTCAATTCAAATATAATATCTTTTTGGGTCAATTGTTTCTCTGAGTCATTGTTAAGTATTGTATCTCCTTATAGGCACTCAAAGAATCATAGGGTTGGTATCAAAAGGTCATCCAATCCATTTGATCCCATCAATTGATGCTTCAAACCTGAACCACATCAGCCACAGTTCCTGTTAGGTTGAATGCTTCTCATGCTGTTATGCTGCATGCTTTGGAATTCAAACACTCGAGCTTAGAGGTCAAAGCAGAACACAGACTCGAATCATTTTCCAACCACATAGAACTTTCCAGCACCTCAACTTCTCACCAATTTGGGGCAAAACACCATGCCTCTCCCCCACTGCAAGCCCACCTTTCTCAACAGCTCTATGCCTTGTATTTTCAGCTGTTTATTTTCAGTGATGGCTGAACTAGGTGCTATAGGACTCACCTGAAATTGGCTCAAGGCCCACCTAGTCAGTCTCAACCCATAATTTGAGACAAATTGACCACAGGAGTTACTTCAGCAGAGAACTCCAATGTATAGTTGAGAAGATTTAAAAGGTTATTGTTTTTGGCTCAGTTACTTTTGTCTCAACCTTATTAGTATCTTTCCTCTGTCTTCCACCCCATTCCCTATGCATATTATTGCATTTTCTCAATGGCTGAGAACTGTTTCCAGAAACCATGCTTGGAGTGCTGCATATATTCTGCAGATATTGATGTGAAAGTATGACTGGAGCTCAGGAAGTCGTTCCCCCCCCCCATTACTGATTTATTAGATCCTGCCTAGCAAACTCAGAGATTCCACAGTATATTTTGCTGATGCACACGTCTATACTATTACTCTATTAATGCTACGTTGACTTTACTTTTGCACTCAAACCCAACTTTAAATCTACTGCACCAATGTCTATTCACATTTTGTCACATTAAATTCAGGAAAACCTTTCAGATCAAATGTTAGTTTTATAGTAGCTGCTTGACATTTGTCAATTCTCTGCATTTCAGAACTGTCAAGATTTCCTTTCATTGCCACTGACTCTTGATTCTCCCATCTACAGCTTTTACTATGTTCCTACTTTAATTTCCTCCAGACAGGGTTTATTTTAACATTCCCTACTTCAATCTGACCTGTTTTCCCAGTACTCCTTTAATTTCTATCTTAATTCTTGCCATGGGGTACAAAAATGCCTTTGTTTCGCCTAATGAGGACACATGATGTCTTTGATATCACTGTCAGATTTCTGACAGTGCCCGTTTTCATGAATCAAGCTGAAGCTTTCTTTAAAATGTAACTAATGTTTCCCACATATAGTACAAAGCTATAAAGATTTAGATCAATGGTCCTCAAGGTATATACTAAGGGTGTAATCCACGGGGTGTCCTTGCTCCGGTGTAAGAAAAATTTGCTCTGGATTGCAATATGTATTTCACATAGGTTTTCACTATGTGAAATGTGCTGTAACTACGGGTACACATAATGTCTCTTACGTGCTCCTGTAGTTACTCTGAATTGTAGGGCAATTCAGGGAATTCAGTTCCTGATAGCCACCCCACTATTCATGCCTATTTTGTGCTAATTTATTTATTTGAAAAATGTTTTCGCCCAAGCTTTCCAGGCTGAGAGGAAAACTCAAGGCAGCTCACATCATGAATGAAATGAACAATCCGAGAAAGTAAACAATAAAGTTACTTATAAAGTTACAATAAAGTTACTTACTTAAAGCTCCAATAAAAAGTATACCAAAGCAAAACTGCAACTCAGCAATTCATGAAATTTCATTAACGAAACCAGAAGTCACCAACACAGCTATCTCTTAATCTTGCAGATACCTCTGAGGCTACGTAAGGCCAGCATGACATTGAGGCAGCTGCTAAAAGTTGGTTCCAATCAGAAGTGGCTTTCATGTGCATTTGTTTGGTTCCAGTTTGTTTGGTGGGTGAAACTTGTGAGCCATCTTGGCATCGGGTCACAGCCCATCAGTGAGTCACGATTCACCGTTTGAGAAGCTCCGCTCTTCACATTTGCACTAGAAGGCCTAAAAGAAGGGCTTTTCAAAAGTGATGGTGGAAGTCTCGTGACTAACTTGTGCTGGAATTCAGAACAGTTTGTGGGCCTTCATTCTCAATGGTAAATGGATGTCAGCCTAAGCAAATATTTCACAGACAAATACTATCAACACATTCTTCAAGCAATTAACTGATTTTACCTTCATTTAAAGATGAAAGTTAATGAGACGATGACCTACTTTTAAGAGGCAGCAGGAGAAGCATGGCTGAGCAAATGACACAAGGTGGTCCAAACTAAACGGAATCTGCAGATATGTGAAAGGGTTCAAGATTTAAAGACCATTTTGGTTTGCGGAGACGGCTGTCTGGTTAACCAGTGCTTTTTAAACAGCTATTGCTAATAATATGATGGTGCCATTAATCCCCCAAAAGTTTCTTGGACAAATAGTGCTTTCCCCTCTAAATCAAAAGGGTAATAACTACAGAGGTGGTTTCCCCTCCCAGCATTAAATGACATTTCATTAGGGTTGATAGAATAGCGTGTATTAAGGTTTCATACTGTACAATTCCTCTCGGAGACTCTGAGGAGGAAGAGACTCTGCATCTGAGGGAAATTTCCTCCTAAATCCATTTGCTTCAACTCTGATCCAAAACCCAGAAGCTGCATCAAAGGAGAGCTTGGGAATCCAGAAAGGGTAACAGTTCTGCAACCATTACTGCCACCAGCCATTTATATTAAAAAAATCATCCCTCACATATCAAGTACGCAAAATAAGTGTAACTTGTATTACTGTTTTGGATATCAGAGTGCTGAAAATGTTGCCAATGGTGTCACTTCCTCAGGTGGCACCATCAGATATCAGGCTTTAACATACAGGTGTAGAGGCCACATGCATCTTTCGACCCATGTAAGCCGCAAATAACCTGAGCAAAAACACATTAATGCCCAGGCTCATTAATGCCCACACTCTGTTTTGGAACCCATTATACGAAGCAGTGATTTTCAATCTTTTTCATCTGCTGGCACAGCACCCATGTGCTAAAATTGTCAAGGCACATCTTCAAACTCTGGGCAATTAACAAGGCATACCATGCAACTGGTGGGGGTTTAATTCCTCAATAACCCTATTAATATATTATGTTTATTTAATTAATAAATAAATTTGCCAAACTCCCATGGCATACCTGTGGACCACTCATGGCACACCAGTGAGCTACAGAACCCTGATTGAAAACCGCTGACATGAAGCATATTCTCGACATATTTTTAATCTGTTGCTGATGAACTATTTCTACCCATATCTGGGCAGTTTGGGACACTGTGAGTGATAAGAGGATACTTAGTTAACGTGTATTAGTGTTGTGTTTTGAGATCTATGGTTTTTTTTGGGGGGTTCCTGTCTGAGGAACTATAAGCTGCATATTATTTCTTGCCTGGAACCCCACTGGAATAATGCTAAATAATGGGAGTTTCATGTCTCACTTGCCATTTGCAGAAAGTGTCATGTGTCATCACACAGTTACAACACTACTCCACAATTTAGTATATTATATCCAAACCCTCCCTTCTAAAAAGAGCTCTTTAACAACTCATTTGCACCCCAGAAACTCTGCCAGAACTATTTTCTTCTGAAAATCAGCTGCCCATACATTTGCATGAAGTCAAACAGGAATGCTTCAGTGTCATATGGGGCTGCTCTTGGCCAATGTAGAAGAGCAGAGGCACAAACTGAAGGGTAGGGTCTGAGGATCATGAGTCTGAGGATCGTCAGATGGCAAAATTCCAGAATTCAGACTGAACTCCAGGGATCCCAGTTATTTTTACTAGGATAGATATACCACAGATGCCATCTTTATGTCAGAGATACAAAACAAAGTGATGCCATTTTCTCAGGCCAGGTTGTCTAGGGAAGGGGGTTTGCAACTTTCAAGATCTGTATCACTTGTATCAGCAATTCCTAGTAGATGGAGCCTTTCTGAATTGCTTCTTCTTGGTGCTAGGATGTCAGGTGGCCTTCAGGTGCTACAATGGCAGTGAATTTAAAAGGTGTTAAAACTGCCGCAAATCACATTTATAATCAAATGCAAGGTGTTTCTTCTGCAGACAGTTCAGTATTCAGCAACAACTGATCTATCACTACATGTGATTATGCTCGATGCAGCATATAAAACATTACAAACAGTGTGCTGTATTTTTAAGGATTTTGCATAGGCAAGAGGGATTGCCTTGAGTTTATCACTAATATGCTTTCTTCCCATTCCCTGTGAAACAACTTTCAGCATTTACTCCCAGATAAGTGAGATTGCAGAAAAAGTTACGCAGATAAAAGTTGTGATAAATGTTAACTAGATAGGATGTTACTTTCTTCTTGCACTACCTGAATATGGCTTCCAGAAACTTCCAGATGGGGGGTTTATTTTGCCAAATGGGAGCTGCAGGGGACCCAGTTTGGAGATGGACTGCCGTGCAAAACACCCTCTATATCACATAAAGAGCATCTTTATCTCAATTTTGTTTATCCCATAAACAAAAACGCATCTTTATTCCATAGCAACGTTCTGGTATTTAGCAAAAAGTCAGCCCAAACCTCAAAACCCAATCATAGATTTCTTCTTTTGCCCTGAGATGCACATTTTCATTGGTATTGCAAAATGGACATTTGAAATCTCATCCATACCATGTAGTCCCAACTGAGGCATGGATGAATCTAAGGGCATAATCCAGAGGTGCACTTGGGTTACCCTGTGTGTCACTGGGCTGAGCCAACTGCAGGATGGCCACGCTAGTTATTCTGGAAAAGGCTTGGGGCAGCCTATGTTGCCAGCTCCTTAGATGGAGCTGGGCTGCCCTAGCTGGGCCAGCCTAGGCATTTCAGGAGAGGCATGTTGAGGGCATGTTTAGCATTGCCTAGGGCAGAGCAGTTACACTATATCCAGAGCCTGTTTCCAGAGCAGAAATTTCCTCTTCCAGCTCCTCAGAGTTATACAACCTCAGGAGCAGGTATAGTAATGAGTAGTTTCATAGGGGTCCATGATAAGGCAGAGTAAGAATGGCAGTGTTGACCAAAAATCTGAGTTCTTGGCCAGCCTTCCTGCAACCACTGCCTCTCAATTCAGGATATGGAACAACTACGGTAGTCCACTAACCTGTGGATACAGCAGGCCACTTGAAGAAGACCCTTGTATTCACTATAGACTGTACTGGCAGTCTCATGCTGCAGCTGTTACTGGACTCCTTATAAGGCAGGCACCACAGCTGTTCCTTGTTAAGTGTGAACTGAAGGGGGTCTCCTTGGGAGCAAGCCCTGCTCAGGTGTCACTTACTTGATGACTACTTAGCATGCTCTGGAGCAATTAGGGCAGCTCACTGCCCTAATCCTCACTGCCCTAACTCTGGATTGAGCCCTTTATGAATATCCAAAGTCAGTCTGAAGGCTCATCCTGTCTGTATACTGCTATGTATACACAGGTCTGGTGGGAGACAGAAGGGAGGTTGTGAGGTGGAGGGAGGTTGTACTTGAGGGACAGTGGACAGGGAGCAAGGAGATAAGGCTGGGATCCTGAAGTTATGCCTGATCTGAACCTCCCTCCCCAGGCAGCACAAAATAGTTTCAGCTATGCTTGGCAGTGCCCCACCTCTGAAGATGGTGCATAATGGCCTAGATTGAGCCTGCTGCTATATTACCCTGGATAAAGGAAAAGGTTCTCCTTGGAGTAAAAACTGGAATTAGAACATTATTGTCATCAGACAGAGTCCACGTAATGAAAGATTCAGTTCTGTGAGGCCGTGTGTTAGCTGCTTTTTGAATTTTCTTTCAGAATTGAAATAGTAAAGAAAACATGTCCATTTTTGGACTGTGCAGCCTGAAGAGATTTTCAATACTGAGCACTTCTATTTTTTTTCAAAAATTAATGTTGAGACTACCAGAACAAGAACGTTGTCTCAAAACCAACCACTGCCGTCACAGTCTATCTTAAACACTAGGGTTGGTAGTCTCAAATGAATGCTAGTATCTTCCCCCACCACCTTTTAGGAAGATTCCTTTGCTTGAATAAAAACCAGCATCAATCTCTCCTGTCTGAAAGCTTTTTTCCTCCCGTAATTTGCATTAGTAAAACATGAAACAAAAATAAGAGTCTCAGTAACGCATTCATCTTAAATGCCGCAATTCTCTACCCACTCATGTGAGGTTTAACCTAGATTGTCTTTCTAGATCTCCTTTTTTAATCTTTGCTTCCAGATGCAAAAATTATTTTAAAATAATGTTTGTATTAAATATTGAGGGAAATTTCCCTGGAAGATTTTTTTTAAAAAGCATTTCAGGGTAGAAGCCTCTTGAAAGTGACAGAGTGAGCCTTGTCCAAGACAAACAAAGCAGCATGAAATTTGGCTGCAAAAAGCAAGTGCTCAGTGAATGAACCATCTGCACATTTGCAGTAAGGACATTAAGGCAGAAGTCTGTGGACTGATTTTGCCATTCCATATGCTTTCCAGCAAACCATTCACATGGATTTATCGCTGCAGCTGACTCCGGGAGTGTCCTTTCCTGGCAAGCTCTTTATCATACACAATGGGCATAATTGGGGAGGGGGAGAAATTAGATTATCAAGACCTCTTTCTGGAAAAAAAGCAAAGCACAGGAGCACATGGAGACCCTAGTACAGGAAAAACAGCCTTCTAACAAACAGGGAGACAAGAGGTGTAGGAAAAGGGCTGATTACAGAAAGAAGATTCAAACAACAAAGAGTTTCACTGGGCAGCAGGGCTGATCTTCTGATGCTCATAAAAGTTTTCTGACTCTATCTTCAACTGGCTAATGATAGATGAAGAGAAAAGGAACCTAAGAGTCATGTAGGTCTTCACAACCTAGTGGCGATTGCCTTCATGAAAGTTGGACACATGACACAACACATGATATTTGCTCATGACACATTTGCTCATGTGTAGAGCAGGCGGTCAGAGAACAGATCCCCTGTTGAGGTACCGTATTTGTACCTCATATGTAGCAAAACACAAAAGAAGGGCTATTTCTCTACCTCACAGGGTCATTCAAAATGCTGTAAAGTTGCCGCTTGGAACTTTATAACTGTCTACCAGCACTTCTGATGAACTGCTGATGGGTTTTGGAACATTTGTGTGTGAGCATTAGAACATAAAACTACAATAAATTCATGCCAGTCCTTTATATGATCCTGCCTGAATCACAGCATCAAATACCATTCCCTCCCCTCTCCTTTTTTCTATTAACATCACATCCCAACTTCTTATTTCTGTCAAATCTCTCCTGGTCTAGAAGAAACGGTTGGTGCCATTTTGCAGGCTGCCCATATTGATGCTGGATATGCCGGTGTGGTACCTTTGACAACTGTCTCACAATTGATCACCTGGAGCAGCTCCTTTCACCTGTTTCACTGTCACAAATATGTTTCTTCTGTAATAAAGCAACAGAAATTGTGAGTTATCTTAGGGGTTCAAATCTCAATGTGTCAAAGGCAGCAGGACTGCTCATTGCAGCCCTTCTCTGGGAGGAGTAAAGGACTGTGGTTGCCCAGTGGTTAAAGACTCTGTCAACCTGAATGGTGAGACCTGAGCACTGCACAAACCATAGGCAGGACAATCCAGAGCAACTAATCTGTCCACATAAGAGCCCTTAGGTTGCCCTATCTAACACTAGGTTGGAGCAACTGCAAGTTGCTCCAGCCCAGTTACTCTGGAAGAGGCTTAGGGCAGAGCAAGGCTAGATAGGGTGCCCTAAGAGAGGTGGACCTGCTCTGCCCTAACTGGGGCAGCCTGAGCAGCTCAGAAGAGGCAAGTTGAGGGCATGTTTAGCATTGCCTAGGGCAGAGCAGTTACTCTGTATCCAGAGCCTGTTCCCAAGGCAGAAATGCCCTCTTCCAGCCCTCAGAGTTATACCACCTCAGGAGCAGGTATAGTAATGAGTAGACCCATAGGGGTCCATGATAAGGCCCGAGTAAGAATGGCAGCGCTGACCAAAAATCTGAGTTCTTGGCCATCCTAGCTGCAACCCCTTCCTCTCAACCTCAGGATATGGAACAAACTACGGCTGCCCACAAACCTCAGGATACAGCAGGCCACTCCAAGAAGCCCCTTGTATTCACTGTAGAATGTACTGGCATCTCATCAGGGACTCCTTATAAGGCAGGCACCCAGTGGCGTCACCAGACTGGTGCGGCTGGTGTGGGCTGCATTGGGTGATGCGCTCCATATGGGGTGATGTGCCGGAGGAGTTTGACTGTCCTTTGGCAGACCCCGGGCGTCAGCACCCCCATTCAGGCCTGCTCCAAGGCGGAGCAGCAGCCAGAAGCTGCCACTTGTCTGAGGAGCTGGCCTGAACGGCCATCTGAGGTGCACTGCGCAGAAACACACTGAGCATGCCGAACAGCTTCAGAGGAGACTTCCTTAGAGCAGAGAAAGTCCACGCCTCTGCACAGCCATTCGGCCTCAGGAGGCGGAGCGGCAGCCGAATGGCTTCGGAGGGAGTGCTGCGCAGGCACCAACTCTGACGCCTGCACAGTCTCCCCCTAAGCCAACTGGCTTCAGAAAAGTACTGTGCAGATGTCAGAGATGGTGCCTGCGCAGTACTCTTTCTGAAGCCAGTTGGCTTCAGAATCAACTGCGCAGGCGCCAACTTTGGTAACTGCGCAGTCCAGGTGGGGGGGGCGCATCCCAGGGATGACGCACAGACTTCCACACCATGTGATGTGCAGAGTCATGTCACCACTGTAGGCACCACAGCTGTTCCTTGTTCAGTGTGATCTGAGGGGTGTCTCCTCAGGAGCAAGTCTTCCTCTTGTGTCAATTACTTAGCATGCTCTGGAGCAGTTCGGGCAGCCCAGGCTTCCTGACTCTCTGGATTCAGCATAACTTTCTGCTCTGGATACGGAATAGTTAGGAGAGTGCAGTTAGGTCAGAGCAGGCTGAATTTGCTCTGGATTGTGTCCTATGTGAGCTGCCTGCCAATCTAGCAGCTTAAATGCAAGCAAGTGCAAGTAGATAAATAGGTACTACTTCAATGGAAAGGCAACAGTCTTCCATGTACCTTTGACATTTAGTCATGCTGGCCACATGACCATGGAGACATCTTTGGACAACACTAGCTCTTTGGCCTATTAGAGTCCTCTAAGAAAATGGTTCTCAATCATTTCAGCCCTTCTGAGAATGACAATCTGTCTGGGACATCTCGGAAGTGATGTCATGGCTAGAAGTGACATTAAAGGTGCCCAGTGCCAGATTCTAAAAAGGCTGCACCCAGCTTTTCACAAACCTCCTGAAATGAAGTTACAACCCCCCAAGGGGATCCCAACCCTGCACTAAGATGTTATATGGAAGTGGTTCTCAAGCATTTCAGCACAGGACCCCTTTCTTTCTTGGAACTCCCCACATCAGAAGTGATGTAATCAACCTGGAAATGATGTCATGGCTGGAACTGCGATCCAACAGAAAGTGACATTACTGTTATGCCATAGCTCCTCCATGTCTACTTGGCGGAAATCTCATTGGGTTCATTGAGACCTACTCTCAGAAAAGTATGGATTGAAGTCTGAATGCTCCATTCCAAGACGGTGGCACGCAGTGCCAGATTCCAAAATTTTTGCAACACCCCTGAAATGAAGTTGTGAACTCCCCAATGGGATTCTGACCCCCACTTTGAGAACTATTGTTATATAAGGTGTGCTAAGCACTGGGGGAGAGGTGTTGGGGGGTATGCCACTTAGCCATTAATTTTTTCATTTTCTTTGTAAACCACTTTGTGAACTTTTTAGTTGAAAAGTGGTATATAAATATGGTAGACAGATATCAGTGCCAGATGCCTTAGCTCAAGGTTTCTCAAACCCCGGGCCGGAGACCACTGGAGGTCCTTGGCAGCTGCCTGGAGGAGTCCCCAAGAGGACTCATACCCCCTCTCACAGTCCCGTAACCCCTCTTCACAGCAAGAGGGCTCTGTCAGAGGATTGCAGCCTCAGAGCCCAATCCTATGTCTACTCAGTAGTAAGTCCCATTGAAGTCAGTGGAGCTTACTCCTGGCGCGATTAAGATTGCAGCCTCAGAGTCCAATCCATTGTCTGTCTACTCAGAAATAACTCCCATTATATTCAGTGAGGCTTACTCTCGAATAAGAGTGACTAGGATGGCTTTGTGCTTTTTCAATGCATCCTGCCTTGAAAATGGTTGAAAATCCCTGCTCGGAGTAGACATGCATTGAGACTCCGGCTCTCTCACCTGCAATCCCATCCACAGTAACCTAGCAATAGTTCTATTTGTTATAATGGGATTTACAGTTGAAGGCAGCTGTGCTGTGCTCTAGGTGGTGAAGCCCTTCCTCCAGGTCACCAGAGGCAGAACTCAGAGCCAAAAAAGGTTGAGGAACACTGCCTTAGCTAACCACTGGAGCAATTTAACTTGCAATTATTTAAACTGTTTTTTCCCTACAAAAAAAAGAGAGTATAGAGCCTTTCCTCACCCCTCCAAAATGTCGGAGCACTGGCCAGACATGTGTATCAGTGACATAAGTGTTCCCTGACCAAAGGACTGCCCTGCAGATGTCAGAGTGTACCAGTATGCTGGAAGACAAAATACATCTGCTCCTCCAACCAAAGCAACTAAACCCAAATAAACATTTCCACACCTGAGCTGCGGGCTCTCCAACATGTTCTCACCCAAACTCTGGGTCGTTTTCTGTGCCTAATAGCTCCATAACCAATAGAAGCATCCTGTTCAGTGTTGACAATTTTGAGTGTGATTGTTTATGAAAGACAATCTGGAAAAGATCCTGATCTACACATCTGTGCCTTCTGCACCAAATCGGGTGAGCCTGGTCAATGCAATTGCATCTGGCCTTTGCAGTGCAGGTTGGGGACAAGCACATTCTCTGAAACAATTAATCTTTTTTCCCCTCCCCTGGCACCAAAATATATTAAAAAGAAAAAAGAACTGCCTGTTGGCAGCTTACCTGGCCAACGCAATAAGCGCATGACAGATACTGCGTACATAATGCCAAGGTGCTTGGTACGGATGGAATGGAATTTTCCCTGCAGTTTATCTTTTACACAGCATACAATGTGCAGGCAGAGTAGGTTATGATGCATGATCAGAACATTTGTGCAAAGCATGCCTCACGGAATTGGACGGGGAAGCGAACTCAGCCAGAGATGGTTCTTGAGTTACCCTACAATCCAGAGTAACTACGGGAGCACGTAAGAGACATTTACATCAATGTAGTTATGGCACCACCTAGTGAAAACCTATAAGAAATTCATATTGCAATCCAGAGTAAATTTTTCTTATATTGGAGCAAGGACTCCCCGTTGTTACTCTGGACCGTGCCCTTAGTATAACCTGCCTGTTGAAGATCCGATCAAAGATCTTTAAGTGCTTGTAAAACATATGCCTTTGGCTAATTTGAAAGGAATAGAAAACTAAGTGATAAGTGCTGGCTTCCTGCGAGTCCCTTTGCTAGACTGCTCATCACTTCATTATGGAGCCCAACCATTTGGAAAAGGATCATTTTGTGCAAAATATCTGAGAGATTGTGGTCCCCAAGAAAACACAGATTGGCAAGCCATGTTTTACGCTACCTGTGCACACTGTGAAAGGATCTTTCACACTTAGCATTCCCTTGCAAGTATTTCCTTTCACTGTGGTGACAGCTGTAAAAAACAGGCATGGTCCACATACAGGAATCCCACACTTTCTGACAGTTAATTTTCTGATAGTTCCACTCTTTCAACACCTTTCAAATATACCCAGAATGCATGCTCTGCTCTTTCAACCTCTCTCTGTTGATTTAAAAATTCCTCCTCTATGTTAATTTACATGTGACATAGTGATTCAACCTCTTGGGGGGGTGGGGTGAGTGTGAGAGAAAGAGCATGCACTCTACCTCTGGGTCTATTCCCATTTCTGAAGGCATTAATGAGAGTCAACTTGCAGAAATCTTTGTATGAGAGCAGGAATTTGTAAGATAAAAAAAGGCATTTGCGTTTGCTAGTTTTAAAAACAGTGGAAGCAACATTTTTAAACTATAAAAAACTGGGTTCCGCTTTTGAACCATTTCCGCTTTTCACCGCAGCTTTGGTCCCTGATCCATTAGATAAGTGAGAGATACTGTAGCTCTAGAACAGAAATCTCCAATTTTTTGGCAAGAGAGCCACATCATTTCTTGGGACAGAAAACTAATTTACATTTCAAATTTGAATAAATTTACATAAATTTACAGTACAGAATGTATTGGAGTGGCTTACAAGACTTACCCAAAGGCCAGATAGCAGGGTATTGCCAGGGGCCACATTGAGGCTCACCAAGGGCCGCATCAGGCCTCTGGAATGGAGTTTGGAGAACCCTGCTCTAGAAGTCAATGCAGAACAAACTCTCTTTTTTAAAAAGATTTTTGTGAGAGATTTTAAAAAGTTTTTTGTTTGTGTGATTTTTAGAATTTTTTATTTTTTTATTTCAAATGGTATTTAATCAACATTAAGATGCTTTGCATTTGTGGAAAAAGAATTCAACAAATGTTTTAAATAGAAAAATGGATAAGATAGTATTTATTTTTGGCTTCAGTATTTACTGAAGAACATGAAAAATCCATTAAAAAATGAAGACGCTGGACTTCCATGTAAGGGGATATGTATAAGAAGTGCAGCCCAATCCTAACCAACTTTTCTGATGGGGCACATGCTGCTATTTTGTGGTGGAGGACCAGTCACAGATACCTCCTCAAGGTAAAGGAATGTTATCTTGGAATTGCATTATGGTTGCATCAGTATTGGAACATTGATTAGGTTTGGGCTGTAAAAACCTCAAAATGCCAGATGCGGGGGGGGGGGGGGGGACACCTGGATGCAGGTGTCATACGTACTCCCTGAAGCATCTGGTAGCCCATTGCATGATACAGGAAGCTGGACTAGATGGGCCAGTGGCCTGATCCAGTGGCGGCTCTTCTTATATTCTTACGTTCTTAAATACAAATGGCTGCCCCCCAAATCTTGGCACCAGTGAACAGTACAATTGCAACATACTGGCACCTGCATTTCCTATCAGCGTCAATAGCATTGTCACACTAATATCCAGTCAAACCAGCATACAGAAAGGGGTTACATGTCAACAGGTAGTGGTCGGTGGCTCCCCAAGGAAGGCCCACTGCCTATTTTGAGAACCGTTATGAAGATGGCTGACCAGAAAGCACACCAGCATCTCCAAGAAGGATTCAGAAACATAATGCAATTGAAAAGTGAGGAATGGGTTTCAAACACTAATAGTATGAAAACAAAACCGTTGACAGTTCTATTAATGGTGATGTGATTGGGGCATCATTTCCAGGTACCAGAGATGTGGGGTTAAAGCTTGATTAGTTTTTACAACACAAAAATAAATACAGTACTGGCAGAATAGCGTCTGTCCTATTATAACTAGATTTCTTACATTTTTGAACAAGTCTATTATTTAACAAAAAGAGTCCCTTCAAATTAGCATTCAGGGCCTGACATAAATCCATAAGACACTTAAATTTAATTGATGTTGGGAGGAGGGATTTTTTTTTGTTTAATTTTGTTCATTTCTCTCATTATTTCTGACAATACTACAGCTTCATTTGTCATGAAATTGGTTTGGTTTTACACCACTACAGGTATTGAAATGGCTTCCTTTAGTGGCACACATTGTAATATAATTGTAACACACTACAGCGCATTTGGTAATTTCCTTCAAAATATACTTTAACAGATACCTATAATAAAATTGCAGACAGAATTCATAATTGTAAGTTACTGCAAGTGACTCCTTTTCCTTCTTTCATTTTAAACTTCACAATAAGATTTTCTTTGGTAATGTTCCATTTAATGCATATTTTTCTGCCTTTGAATGAATATGTCTTACAAAGAATGTTGACTTTCCAAAAACAAGACTTTCCAAAAAGTTCAGTGCTCTGAATTTCAAATTTGGACATGTAAGAATGTGTGAAGATATCAGAATAGGAGTGGCTGGGTGATTATTATTTCTGAAAATCTGACCATTTTACCAGGTGTAAATCAATTTTTTTTTTGAGGGGGTCAATAAGAAAGGTTTCATCAACAAGTACAATAACATATACAAGAATTGTTTGAATGAACCTATGGGCAAAATCCAGAGTAATTACAGGGAGTCCTTGCTCCAGTGTAAGAACAACTTACTCTGGATTCCAATATGAATTCCCCATAGGTTTTCACTAGGTGATGCAGTAACTACAGGTGCACATAAAGTCTCTTACATGCTCCCATAGTTACTCTGGATTTGGGGGTAAGAGATTAAATACTCACAAGGGAAACTTGATAAATTGTTCAGTGCTTGTCAAATTTTGAGCCCAATCTGACTTGGCCTTTGTTGTCGAAATACCTTGGAATGCATTCTGAACTTTTATGGCATTTCATGCAATATATACAGGAGTGTCCAAACCCTGGTCTAGGGATCAGATGCCCCCACAATTTGATCTTCTGACAAGCCCAGTAATCCTCCAGAGGCGAGGGGAACTCTGCTCACCTGATCTCTGGAGGGTATTCTGAAGGCCAGAGAGGCTGCGCACATTTTGTTTCCCTATGTGTGAAAGTGCTGATTTGAAGATCACCCCCTCTCTGTGTTAGAAAGTGTTTATAAACTGATTAGAATTCAATCATTCATTAGTCTTTTTTCAAATATATTCATTCATGTAAATTTAGGTAAATTTTTTCAACTGAACACTGAGTGGCTCATACTAAGCATCACTTTAACTATCATGAATCTTGAGGGGGGAGTCATCAACCCCCTGACCACATTACGTTAGATCAAGCGGGAGAGAATTCCAGAGGGTTGGTGCCACTACTGAGAAGACTGTATTTCTTGCCACTGACCCACATATCTTCCTAGGTGGCAGTACTTGAAGAAGGGCCTTCTCTGATGACCCAAGGGAATGGGCTGGATTGTATGGAAGTAGACAGTTCTTAAGATAATCTGGGCCCAAGCTGTTTAGGGCTTTATCAGTCAAGATCAGCACCTTGAATTGGGCCTGGAAATGAATGGGCAGCTAGTGTTGTTGCTGGAGGAGCGGCCCGACAGAGTCAAATCGTCAGGCTCCAGCAATCACACGGGCCGCAGCATTTTGAACTACCAGTAACTGCAGTTTCCAAACCATTTTCAAGGGCAGCCCCACATAAGAGCACATTACAGTAATCCAGTCTTGATGTCACTGTGGCATGGATCACCGTGGCCAGGTCTACACAGTCCAGGTACAGCCGCAACTGGTGCACCAAGCGAAGTTGGGCAAAGGCACCTCTGGCCACAGCTGCTACCTGGGAATCTAGGAGCAGCTGCGAGTCCAGAAGAAGCCCGAAGCTGTGAACCTGCTCCTTCAGGGGGAGAGCAACCCCAGTCAGAGTAAGTTGATAGTCCAGCACGTGCATCGTGAATTTCCTAACCAAGAGGACCTCTGTCTTGTCCAGATTCAATTTCAGCTTGTTTGCCCTCATTGGGGTCCCAATCACCTCCAGGCAGCATTCTAAAGCCTCAGCAGCCACCTTGGATTGAGGTGGAAAGGAGAGATAGAGCTGGGTGTCATCAGCGTACTGGCACCCAACTCCAAATCTCCGGATGACCTCTCCCATGGTCGATGGTGTTGAAAGCTGCTGAGAGGTCCAGCAGGACCAACAGAGACACACTCCCCCTATCCAGTACTTGGTGCAGGTCAAGGCAACCAAGGCTGTTTCAGTCCCAAAGCCCGACCTGAATCCTGATTGAAAAGGATCCAGATCATCTGTTTCATCCAGAACTCTCTGGAGCTGTGACACCACCACCCGCTCTATCTCCTTGCCCATGAATGGGAGGTTAGAGACTGGCCGGTAATCATACAACACAGTTGGATCCAGGGAGGGCTTCTTCAGGAAGGAACATACCACTGCCCGCTTCAATGCCAGTTGTAGGGCCCCCTCTGTCAAAGAAGAATTAATACTCCTGGTATTTTGAGGGGGCCAGATGTAAAAAGATGGAACAAACCCACCGAGCATTTCTCTGCAGCCACAATGGTAGCAGAGAGGAAAGACCTTGTTGCTTGCTACCACTGCCGCAGAGTAGGCTCTGCAGAGAGTTTTACACTGTGTTAGATCGGATTCTTCATGAGTTTTCTGCCACTGTCGCTCTATATGCCTACCCTGTTGCTTCATCATTTGGAGCTCCTCATTGAACCAAGAAGCTGCTCTCCATCTGCAACATGGTAGAGGTTGCTCAGGAGCAATCTGATCCAAAGCCCTGGCCATTTCCCATTCCAGAGGTCAACCAGGGCCTCAGATGAATGAGCCGCCCTGGCAGCTGGGAAATCCCCTAGAGCCCTCAGGAAACCTTCAGGATCCATTAGCCTCTGGGGGCAGATCAAGATAGATAGCAAAGTGGTTATCTATCTATCTATCTATCTATCTATCTATCTATCTATCTGAGAGGTTTCAGGTCTCTCTGACATCTCCAGGTAGTGCAGGAAAAATCTTCTGAGTTCCTGGAGAACCACTGCTTGTCAGAGCAGACCAGAGATTGGTATGAGGCTTCCTATGTTCACAATAATCGGAACATATTTCCTGAAATGGCAACATCATCTGCGTGATCAAGCACTATGGAAAAGACAGCCTGAGGTTTCCAGCTGCTATGATCCTACAGAACACTCCTTACCAATGACAGAAAATATGGCAACCTAACATATAAATAAACATTCCCTCTGAAAAATAACCTTCCTAAGACAGCACTTGTTCCCACACAACCCTATCAATTATGATGAAAGATTAGTGGCCAGGGTTGGTGGTAAGAGCAGTGGTGGGTTCTAGCAGGTTTGCACCTACTCTATAGAACTGGTGGTTAATGAGAGATAGGACATATAAAGTTTAAAAATAGCCATTTAAAAGTGTCTGCCAGATGGGCATAGAACCGGTTGTTAATTTCTTTGAATCCCATCACTGGGTAAGAGCAAATCTCTTCTGCACAAATCCTGCATCTTTTCTAGTCTATAATTGTTTCTTTTTCATAGCAGCCTTGCAAGTACTTTCAGAATTTAGCAGCATGTGTGCTACCCCACTTTACAACAGTCCTCCATAATTTGGCACCATTATTTCACTTGTTTCACGAATCGTCCCACAATATGATTAGCACGGACACTGTAAATCAGGATTTAGTACTGTTGGCAAAATTCTGTGGAAAAGCCTTTCCTTGTCACCTGCCTGCACCATGGCTGACTCTCGTCTCATCAACATAAACACCCACCACATCAAAAAAACAGAACAAAAGTAATACAGCTTCCACCTATGAAGGACATTTTTTTCTTTTTTCCTGTCACTATAGACAAAGAAGCAAAATTTGGACGCTTTTGAAGGAAAACTGTTTCTGAACTTCTGAGTAAATGAGAAAGTATTGAAAAGCCCCGTGTTTGCAAGCTCCTCTGAGGTAACTTCTCTGCTTTGAGAGAATATTTCACAAGACATTTTATTCTTTAGAAGATGCCAAAAAATGCAAGACTTGGCACTTTAACAAAACAGAAAAATGAAAATACATAATCTTCTTAACTAGTAAGTCTTTGAGCCCAGCATCACATTGTTGCCATATAATAAAAAGGATTGCTTTGCAGTAATTTGAGCAGTTAAGAATTCTGTGCATGCTCAAAATCATGACATTTCAAGGACAATAAAGTTGGCTGGCTGTTGGCCATTGGCTGTACAAAGGGAGGGAGAGGAAAACCTGTTTTGTCAGCTGGTTATTCATGCTGCATTGTAAAACAAGTTTCCAAAAAGACAGACACGCTTTTATTTCTAGAATGTTATGCTGGAAAAAATGTACATTTTTTTAATTCTGCATGTTATTTACAGAAATTTACATTTATTTAAGAAATGACAAATCCATATGAAATATTCTTCTATACAATATGTTAGCTATTTGTGTGTGTGTGTGTGTGTTCAGCAAAAATGACAAGGGGTGAAACAATATTTCCAAGCAAAATTAAACCTTGTTAATGTGAGATGTTACCAACCACCACTCATGTTTAGAAAAGGTGGCATGATTTGCAACATAAGAAACCCCCTACGTGCAACATGTATGCACATGCAACATGAAAGTTGTACATGCAACATAAGAAACCCCCTTCCTACAATCCCCCTACCTACCAAACCCCCTTACTTTCAATCATCAACCTACCACGTAACACAAGCAGCCCTACCACCACCATTAAAAGCTCTGTTTTGTATGGTCTTTTGGAACATTGCTTTCAATGGTGTGTCACCAACAGCTTCTATGACCAACAGCTCCTTCCAGAATTGGTTGGCAAAGTCACTTGATTTTGGTGAAGAATGATTTTGGCTTATATGTGGATGAGTCCACATAATAACTCTTCCTACACCAGTATCATCCAGGATCTTAGATCAATATTAATGTGAGAAAGAAACAATACTGTAGCTGGGATGGTGGTGCTGTGGGAAGTACTGCAGACAACATAAAGCACAATCCTATCCATGTCTACTCAAAAGTTAGCCCCATTGTATTCAATAGGTCTTACTCCCAGGAAAGTGTCTTTAGTTTTGCAGCCGTAATGTGCCATGTAAGTGGTCTTGCCACTTCCCATTGGAGTCATCCTGGGCCCATGGATTGCTGTCACTGTCCAGAATTACTCTAATGCCAAATGCATAGTGGTATATGCTGTACTTCCCAGGTGATTCCAAGTATACTATTGAGAAAGAGCCACAGTCAGAATTCCTCATGCAATCACAAGCTGTTCAATTTACAGAACCATGGCGGAAGGTATCACACTGCAGAGGTTGCTGAAGGCAATGTGAATAATCATGGATTGATTATACCTCTAATAGCCTTTCAAAGTTCTGATTTGGTGCTAAAAGGGTGGGTTTTTCACCCTTTCAATGCGTGCTTAAGGATGAAGGGAAATTAAGCCTTGCAAACCAAGTGTATAGAATTTATATGCATTTGAGAGTATGTACAACTCTTCTGTGCAACTGTGTCCTCAAATCCATGGCGTCAGGTAGCACCAGCAGTTGCTATCCTCATCCTATTCTCCATCCTCCATATGTTCATGTTTGGACCCAGTGATGTTTGCATAAGGTTATAGCCAGTAAACAATTAACTAGAGATGCTAGGCATTCCTGATCAGTTATGGCAAAGCCTGGTGAAGGAAGAAAGGTGAAGGAAGAAAGGAAGGTGAAGGAGCTGGATCACTGCATTCCAAAGATCAGAATGCAGAAATTTCATTTCTTCCACAATGTGGGCTCTTTAAATCAGTGTTCTTCAAAGTGGGATCCGGGACCCCCTTGGGAATTGCGATCTTGGGTCAGGGGGATTGTGAGAGGGTATCTCACATCTTGGAATCTGATACGGGCTTTCCTGGGAGTAAGTCTCACTGAATTCAATGGGACTTACTTCCAAGTAGACATGGAGGAGCTCTGGCATCATATCCCAGTAAGTTTGACAGGGGGTCTCAGAAAGATTTTTAAGTTTGAAAGGGGGTCCTGGGCTGAAATTTAAATAAAGCAGGAAATGTGGAGCTACCGTGCTTTGATTGAAGAATCCATTTAGAGGATGGGACTAGTAAGGGGGTGGTAGAGAAGGGGGGAGGCAGATAAAGTCTGTTTGCCACCCCTCTGCTCCCTCATTTTCTGCCACCGTAAATGGCATAAATGGTTTAATGTCATATCTTACTATGCAATCACGTCTGTATCTTTTGTTAGGAGTGAGACAGGCTTTTAGAAGAGGAACTCATTTGCAGGAAGTGCATGCCTAATCTAGGCATATTAAAAACAGCAGTGCAAAAAATAAAGAAACCATGGAGACAAAGGTGGAGAAATGTGACACATGGCTCAGATCCAAGGCTTGCACATTATTCAGACACACTATCTAGTTCTTTGCCACCGTACAGCTTTCTTTTGCACAGGTATACCCTGCCCTGAGAAGATAGGTGAGGCTGGAATATTTGATTACCTCTTGGCCCCTGGGAAAGGCCTGATCTAAGCACATGCTCTTATTCTTAATTAAAATTGAAAGCATCTGAATGAATGGCTGAGTCTGGACTAAACGTACAGGTACTGGGTATACTATTTCAAATACAACATTCGTCGGTACTCATTGACAAAAGTGCTAATTCCACCCTTTCTTTTCACCTGCAGACACTCTTGGCAGGGTTCATGTTTTGCCAGACAATAAGTGAGGTGACAAAGCAAATACAGGTGAGCAAATTTTGTCCAAAGAAATTTGGCCTTTCTCAAGCTTGAAGGTTAATAGATTAGAAAATGATTGCAGCCAAAATTGAAGCTCGCCTATTGGGAGGCTTGCTTTGTCTTCCACTACAAGCAGTCAACTGACAATCATTCCTTCAGTTCTCATTTCAAGGTGGCAAGCGACTTCATTGACTTGATTTTCCACATAACTGTCGATCCCTCATGGTTCTTGTTGACTAGGTTTTATAAAAATGAAAGTTAGCAGTAAACTTGACCTGGCTGATCCTGGAAATTTATTTATTTATTTGTGGAAGGGGCAGACAGTCAAGGGAAATTAAACTGAAGCAGCTGATGTTTCATCTAATAATACAGCACAAATAATAAAAAAAAAATCTGAAGGGCAGGCTAACAGCACACTTTCAAACCGTGGAGAAGTCCTACTGAATTAATGGGAAAGACTTCCCCTAACCTGAATAAAGAAACTTTTCCAAGCAATTTAGATGAGGAAAAGGATTCAGTTAACAAATCTGTTTTATTTCCTTGACTTAAGCCGTGAAGATTTGCTTATTATTAATTTACCTTCCCATAAAAGTCACCTTAGTTTTTTATTTAGTGCCTCGAATGTGGATTTATTTTTTTATGTTGGAATAAAGCAGGGGGTTGCAGCAATCCCTGCCTGGCCTGAGGAAGTGTATGTGATGAGATACATGCAAAGCTATAAAGTAGCATACTAGGATTATGTATTCTCTCATCATTTGGATATAACCATGACCCATCACAGTTTGCAAAGTTCCCTAGAGTGAAGAAATAACTTTAATATTAGAGTTCTGACTTCAAAAGACTTGGGCATGTCTGTTTAGACAACAGGAGACATTTAGACCCACCACACTGAAGATCTCGATGCTTCTAAAATATCCAGCTGACAACTAATGGAAATAGAATTCTGGAATAAACAGGCATTTGTGTGATAGAGCAAGAAGATTCTTATGTTTTTATATTTGGCACTGGATGTGTGTGTGAATGGAGTGCAATCATGTCTTTTTGCAACTTTTACTTTTTTATAACATTTTCAACCTCAGGGCATCAGATAGACTCTCTATTTTTGCAATGCAGCACCATACCAATTCTCCTAATTTTCTCAGTCTCACATGCCAATATTTTTCATTATTATATTATAACTTTATTTACATCCCACCTTCTTTACAAAGATTCAAGGTGGCTCACAACAGTAAAAATGCAATGAATTAAAAACATCATTAAAACATCAAGAACAATAAAATACATTAAAAACCATTACAATTGCATTACAACATAAAACAATATATAATAAAAGAATAAAATTGTTTACAAGAGCTCAGTCAGATATTTTAAACATTAGCTTCTTCACTTTCCTGTAAAGATAAAGTGTAGGAAATGCTGCTGCTCTGTTTTATATTGGGAATATGGTGAATAGTCTCCGAATAATAAGAAATCCAACACTTAAAGTGCAGTTGATATTGATATGGTAAAAAAGTAATTTTTTTAAATCCAGCAAATTATGGCTTCAGAGGTCAGTGCACAAGTGCACATAAGTGTGGATAAAAAGTAAAGGTGTCCCCCACATGTACTGCTAGTAGTGATAGACTGTAGGGTGTGGTTCCCATCCCCTTTTCTCACGCCATAGAACCGAAGACACCTCTGAGGACATGGCTCCTGGAGTTGTGGATTGCCGAAAGCATTTTCTATGGTTTAGTTCCAACACAATCCTGCTAGGATAGATGGCAGGATTGGAGAGTGGTAGAATTTGGGGCAGGATTCAAGTGGCAGCCCCCGCTTCCTATGTCTCCTAAGAATGGTGTGGAATCATGTCAGAAAGAATGGAATCATGTCAGAATGAAGACCCAGTTAAGGTCCCAGAAAGCTCATTCAGCTGAGCTTTTCTCAGTAAACTATATCTCTTTCAGACTTGGATTAATTCCATATATTCAAGAATTCCGCAAAAATGCAAGACATTGTGTCCTTTGCCATATTCAAAACATTTTTGGGTGAGAGGATCTCTTACCCAAAAGTAAGCTTCCCTAGTTACTGTTTATCATGTGACCTTGAGTTTCAACCTGCAAGCAATATGCTTCACTTGTTAATTGCCCATTAACTCTCAATTACTATAAACATTCTGAAAATGAATTACATTGGAAGAGTCCACTGTGGGAGGGGAGTTTTCACCAAGGAATGATTAACATTGATGTGTACTACAGCAATCCTATTACACAAGTGTGAGTTATTGTTTCCCTTAAAGCAAGGGTAATATTTGCATAGTGGGATTGCTGAAGCAACAACAAAAAAGGGGGGAGAAGCAAAGACCCATGTACAATCAAATGAAGCACATTAATTAATAGTTGGAGGCTCTGCATTCCAATGGCTCTCCTCCTGTCCAGAAGTTGATGCTGGGAAACTGCAACACAACCCCATGGCATTTATGTGAAGGGTTGTTTTGTCACCTGTGCTATTTAACATCTACATGAAACTGCTAAGGGAGTTCATCCTAGGGATCAGGGGTAAGATGTCAAAAAAGGACAGCTGACAGCCAATTCTTTTTGTTCATTTTGCTAGATGACTAGATGTTTGGAGTCAGTAAATGAACTGGATGGAAGGATCTAATAAACTTAAGCTCAGTCCACACAAGAGTATGGGGTTGTTTGTTGACAATTTTCTGCAGAGATTAGGTTTGGCCTGTGCTTAATGGGGTCACAGTTACCCTCTAATATCTGGTTCACAGCTGGTTCACTGCTCCTTTTCTGTTGATGAAGACAGAAGTAGTGATGGTTGCCCCAGGTTGGCATGCCAGGGACATGTCCTTCAGGCAAACATTACCTGGTCACCATTATCCATGCTGTGGCAACACCTAAGGTTCACTGTTCAGTGTGTTATTACATGGGATACCCTCTGAAAAATGTTCTTATGTTCAGAAATCTTAACTGGTCCAGCATAAGACACCAGATTACTTCCAGCTCTAGCTACAAGGACATAGTTTTTGGTGCTTAAAAACCTTCACAAGCTTCCAAATAATTTCTGGCTTAATTAAAAATAGATTATCAAGGATAGGGGCCAGTGGTGGGATTCAAATAAATTAACAACAGGTTCTGTATCCTAATAACCTAAATTAACAACAGGTTCTATGTCCCATTAGTAACCGGTTCTCAGAACCAGGTGCTCATTAGCAAAGTGTTCTATAGGACCTGTGAGAACCCCCTGAAGCCCTCCACTGAGGATAATGACATGTGACACCCCCCTCCTCCATTTCCCCCTCCACCTCCATGCACAATTTCTTATGTAGTGACAACAGAAATATATCACTAAACAGTGGTTCATCTCCATTAAGAACTCCACAGGAAACCTCCGAAAACAACAGTTCATAATGGAAATGGTCAAGCTTACAGAATCCAGTTCTTACCAAAAGACACAGATGGGGATGTATTTTTTGTTGGATGCAGTGTGCTTGTAGGTGAGTGTGTGTGTGACAGAGAAAGAGAGAGATGGGGTAATAAGAAAGGTTTAGGAGTTTTGTGCAGTATTGTACAGTTCATAAATCCACACCTTCAACAGCCTGAAAAGACGGAAGTATCACTACTCCTGTAAATCACTCTGCTCAAGAGTTCGATAGATTAACTCTCCAGTCATCCCAGGTCTTTTAAAGGGCTTTTCTCTTTTTATTATCCAATTAGCTCTACATGTTAATAAGAAATTTTCTTTCTTATAAAACTGTGCAAATTTTCTCCTTTGTCTAGGGTGATATAAATAGACCTTTTCACATATAATTTCAGTATCCCGGGACTGATTTGTGGATATATATTGCTGCTAGGGAAGATTATAATTTACAGGTGATTGTTTGGAGGACTTCAAATTACCAGCACTCATATATATGGATATATAAATAAAAAATGAAGCTTCTCAAGAGAGATTCTGCACAAACAGTTTTACTTGGAAAGAAAAAAGAGTTCTCAATAAAAACTAGTATTTTTTATATCTCATACCTCTGCATAAAGTATTGATAGATTATTTCAGACCTTCACTTCTATTTCAGCACTTCTGAACCATTTCCTCTTACATTTTATCTTTTTTCCCCATCATCATATAAATCTCCATCTCTTGCAGTCCCTATGGAATCAAGCCATTCTTCAGTCTGAAAGGGGAAAAAGAATCTATGCCAGAGAATCCAAATTTTGGATGTGAATACCTATTGTGGAGCTACCTAGAAAAATACAGGAGTGTTACTGGGTGCCAGCAGCATAACTAGAGGTGGGTCAAAATTCCAAATATTGACAACATTGCAGTTTATTGTGTAAGGAGCCCCTTCCCCTCATCTTCCAAGGCATTTGGGACTGTGAGAGCAACATGAAAGAGATGCCTCTATGTTGCTTTTGCTGCCCAGTATTGCTCCGGTGGTAAGGAGGAGGGGCAGCTTACATGGTGCATTGCAGTGACATCAATACAAAGCATTTTTTGCTCCCTCTAACTATGCCACTGCTGGGTGCTAAACAGAACTCCAAAGGGATTTAATTTTTCTAAAGAGTTTGAAAATATACTTTGTAAAGTATAGAATTTCCAGGGGCTCGAGAGGTCAAATTCATTTCATACAGCAAGCCAATTTGCATTTATGTCGCCTGCTGAGGTACGGAAGTGATGTCATTAAGCAGAAACTGGCATTATTAAGCAGGCGATAAACAAATATAAACACTTTTCTCATTAGCTGCAAGCGACAGAAGAGAAAATACGCAAGCTGTAATAATAGTTTCAAAATATGGCCATTATCATACAGGTCACCCTTGGAGTTGCACCACTTTGCAGCTCCACACCTTGGCAGTGCTCTGCAATGTGACACCTCAGCAGAAAGCAGCACTGCTGAAAAGGAGGCCTGTGTGATATTTTGATTTCCCAGCAACTTGGCAGTGCCTTCCTTCACCTGTCTTCACCCTCCCTGCTCTGCCCTTTCCCCCATCTTACAAGGCCTTCTTCCATTTCTCTCTCCTAGCACCTCAGCAGAAGTAGCACTGGTGAAAGGGTAGTACATGGAGTCCAGTTCTCACATCGGTCACCATTCCAGTGCTTACACCTTGACAGAAGCAGTACTTGTGGAAGGGTGACCTGCATGGTAGTTGAGCTCTCCTAGCACTGCCCTTTGAGTACTGCCACTTTTCCAATACTGGAAGCTCAATAGATGAAAGCAGCTGATGGTAGTCCTGGAAGAGGCCAATTATCATGGAGAGGGATGGATAAATAGCTTTTATGGTCCTTATCTAGCCTGCAGGACTTACATTTGCTGCTCTTGCTAGTCTATTCAATGCCAAAACACATCCCTTCTTCTGTTCTTGAAATACATTTCAAAAAGTTGAGCAATCTTGGGACAATTAAGCAGCTTATTCAGATTTAAACAGTGAATATTGATAGCACTATTTGTAGTATTTGATTGTAGCCATAGTGTTTTAATGCAGTTATCTATGCACACCAACACCTGCCAAATGTAACTGATTTGTGTACTTGTTTAGTAATCCCACGGTTTCTATGTTCTCTGATAGAGCAAATTATTGGAATTCGTACTTTAATTGCAGCTTTCAAACTGTGCAATCTGTGTTAACTTTTATTCTCTGCCTTCGTTTAAAAAGCACAACTTACACCCACCCACACCAAAACACTGAACTATCTGCGATGAAATGCATCTTGAACCACAAATAAAGGGCTGTTGAGTTAATTGAGATGGATTATTTCTCAAAAACAAATTAACACAAACTTTATGCCAGAAAAAGAGTTGCTTATTTAAAAAGAATATTTCTGAAGTGAGAATATCTGATCCATGAACCATTAATAAAGCTCGATTCAATATATGCATTCCCTCAGAGTCAGAGAGAGATTTATTGCTTTTATTGTCTGCACAATCTCTTGTGACAGACAGAAAGAAAATCTGAGATTGCTGTGCCTGTTTTACCTGTGAGTGGTGAGCGGAGAGAAAACTGGATGGGCTCTTGTATATCATTGATCTCCTGGTCACAAAATAATGATTCAGATTCACAGAGAGATCTTTAAAAGTCTGTGGTTTATTACTGTCTTGTATCTCTATATTAACCACCTCATTATCATCCCAAATGGAATATAAATCTAGCGGTATCCAGTTGCTTTAATCTGCACGCTAGCTTCTCCGCCATCTTTATCCTGTAAATCTTAGCCCAACATAAAGTGAACAAGTGTACAATTACCAGGTTCTTGAGCAGAAGACAATTACAGGAGATATATTTCTTTTGCTTGAGGGGGCAAGGTACTCTCTGTTTCATATTTCTTAATAATACTTCCTTGTGCATACAGTTTCTATTGACACAATTGATCAGAAAAGGCTGCTAGGGTCATGGAAGCATTTTAGATTTAAATCATATCAATAGTATTCCTCCTATCCTTTTCTCTCTCGCTTCATTCCTGTTTTACAAAGAGAAACTGGACTCTCCTATCTGCAAAAGAAACCTCACTATGGAAACTCAGGCAGACTATAATAGCTTGTTATTTAAATTCTCTGTGTCTCCCTGTGCCCTCACTATATAGCCTCTGGCACTATAAACATGCATAAATGCAAATCTTAACCAGCCCAACATAAGGACATAGGACAAGTCCTCTTAGGCTCAGCATTCCTCAGCCATCTACAGCAGCATTCTCTTTCCAACAGTGGCCAGTCAGAGAGCCCTGGGAAGTTGGCAGGCAAGGGATGAGAGCAGCATCCTTCCTATATTGTATATTTCTAGTATCAAGCATTCAGGGATAGATTGTTTCTGAACGTGGAAGTTCCATTTAACATTCGTGGCTAATAACTGTTGACAGGCCATAATGTTATAGAATTCTTCCTTAAAGCCAATTGAGCTAAACTGAATGCTAAACTGAAAATTTTGGTCAAATTTTAATGTGATCAGCTACACTACAGAATAACAGCCAAATCCAGAGTAACTACATGAGCACATAAAAGACAGGCAGCACAATCCAGAGCAACTAATCTGTCCACATAAGAGCCCTTGGGTTGCCCTATCTATCACTAGGGTGGAGCAACTGCAAGATGCTCCAGCCCAGTTACTCTGGAAGAGGCTTAGGGCAGAGCAAGGCAAGATAGGGTGCCCTAAGAGAGGTGGACCTGCTCTGCCCTAACTGGGGCAGCCTAAGCAGCTCAGGAGAGGCAAGTTGAGGGCATGTTTAGCATTGCCTAGGGCAGAGCAGTTACTCTGTATCCAAAGCCTGTTTCAAGGCAGAAATGCCCTCTTCCAGTTCCTCAGAGATATACCACCTCAGGAGCAGGTATAGTAATGAGTAGACCCATAGGGGTCCATGATAAGGCCTGAGAAAGAATGGTAGTGTTGACCAAAAATCTGAGTTCTTGGCCAGCCTAGCTGCAATCCCTGCCTCTCAACCTCAGGATATGGCACAACTATGGCAGCCCACTAACCTCAGGATACAGCAGGCCACTCCAAGCATCAAACTTGCACTAGAAGAACTGCAGCTGTAACTGGTTGTCAGGAACTGCTGGGCTTCCTTATAATGTAGGCACCACAGCTGTTCCTTCTTCAGTGTGATCTGAGGGGGGTCTACTCAGGAGCAAGCCCTACCTAGCTGTCACTGACTTAGCATGCTCTGGAGCAGTTAGGGCAGCCCAGGCTTCCTGACTCTCTGGATGCAGCATAACTTTCTGCTCTGGATACAGAATAGTTGAGAGAGAGCAGTTAGGGCAGAGCAGGTTGAACTTGCTCTGGATTGCACCCATTATGTGCACCCGTGGTTACTGCACCACCTAATGAAAACCTATGGGAAATTCATATTGCAATCCAGAGTAAATTGTTTCCTACACTGGAGCAAGGACTCCCCGTAGTTACTCTGGTTTTTGCCCTAAGACTGAAATCCTATACACACTTTCTAGAGAGTAACAGTGCAACTGAGCAGGGGAAAAGTAGGATTAGGTCTAGAAGTGGGGGGTGGAGGCAGTGGCAGACTGCTGCCAGATCATATGCCCCCTCACTGCCTGTGGATACAGGTGTCTTATGTGCTCCCTGAGTCATCTGGAAGGCCGCTGTGTGATACAGGAAGCTGGACTAGATGGTCCTTTGGCCTGATCCAGTGGACGCTCTTCTTATGTTCTTACATGGGTCTCTTAAGTTCTGCATCAGCAAAATAACTGATGCACCCCAAAGAGAGTCATTGAAGCTGCAGCTGCTTTACTCAGGATAAAGGAAACATGTTCTCTGCCTCAGCCCTATATAATGCAGTGCCACCTCCACCTGGGGAGATAGCTTTGGGCCATTATGTTATCTATGGTTCTGTAAAAGAAGGAATTTTGGTAGATATGGGGGATTTTTTTACCCACAAACAGGGTGCCCAGATGAACAGAAATGCCCAGAAAACTCTGGGAAAAGGCAGGGCTTTCCAGCAAGCAGGGAAAAACCCTGCCTTAGACTGGGTTCCAGGCATTTCCCCGGTCACTTTTCAAATTTCACATGCAGTTGCTCTGGGGCTCCATTTGGGAGACTGGAGACTGGAGGTCTCTCCTCCACTTCCTGGTTGGCCAGCATGCCACCAGCCTAATGTGTGGTGGCTGCCCTGCCCACGCACCACCCCCCAAATCCCCTGCACCACCTTTGCGGCCCCCTAGGGCCTCTGCAGCCGAACTGCAGGTGCTGGAGGCCCCCCCAACCCTTCACGCCACCTCTGTGACTCTCCCCAGGACCTCCAGAAGCCACGCCTTGGCTCTGGAAGCTCCATGCTGCCTCCGTGTTTAATCGACCTTGGATGAACATCATGATGGGGATGGGTAACCATAAGTGCATAGGAAGGACCTTGATAAATTTGGTAAAAAATAATCTGATCAAAAACAATCCTAATGAACACCAAGTGCAGTGATGCCTTGGCCCCAACATGGCACCTATGGCATCACGGGGAAAATTTTATCACCAGAATCCTCCTCATACTAAAATAATATTTGTTGCTTTAACCTAAGGCAAGTGCATGCAACTTTGATGAGTTTATTCAGAGCTGCCCAAGAGATATTGCCTGCAACTCCCAGTCCCTATGTATATTCACCTGGGCTGACAACTGTCTGGAGTCTCCTCGTACAGGGAGGCAAATGCTTTGTGGAATTTTACCTTTACAGGAATGGAGATTTCGCTATGCACCGGAGATCACAGAAAGCAGAAGCCCTATTAAATTCCATCATGTGTCATTTGAACTTCCTCAAGCTCTGGCATGTCTTCAGCCTGACCTTATGAATGTTATTGTCCCAAAACTATGAGCAAGAAAATTTAACCATAAGATAAGATATAATTCCTCTGCTGAGATATATATACTTTAAGTACCTAGGTATCCCACAGTTCCACAGAAATCATGAAGAAGAGGCAAGGAAGACAGCAATATCCAAGTACCATCAAAGAATATGACAGATCCTGAAAAGCCAGCTCAGTGGGAAAAATAAGATACATGCCATCAATACACATGTGCTGCCAGTCATCAGATACCCTGCTGGAATAGTAAGCTGGCCACAGAAAGAAATGGAGGCAGCCGATGTGAAGACCTGAAAGCTTCTCACAATGCATGGGGGTTTCTACCCCAAGTCTAACACCCAGAGACTATACACTAGTCGGAAAGAGGGCGGCCGGGGTCTGATGAGCGTCAAAACTACTATCCTGGATGAAACCCAGAATATTCAGGAATACATCACTGAGATGGCACCCAAAGATGAGCTGATGAGAGAATGTCTCCAGCAACAACAGCAAATATGGAAGGAAGATCAAACTGAGGAAGTGTCCTGGCTAGATAAGACCCTGCACGGGATGTACCATCACCAGATAACCGAAGTCGCTGACATTGAGAAATCCTATCAGTGGCTGGAAAGAGCTGGCTTCAAAGATAGCACTGAAGCCCTCATCATGGCAGCACAAGAACAGGCACTAAGTACCAGATCCACAGAAGTGGGGATTTACCACACAAGAGAAGACCCAAAGTGCAGGCTGTGCAGAGAAACGTCAGAAACAATTCAATACATCGTGGCAGGGTGTAAGATGCAGGCAGGAACAGCATACATTGAACGGCACAACCAAGTAGCCGGCATCGTGTATAGGAACATTTGCTCAGCCTATGGACTAACCCCTCCCAAGACCAGATGGGAGACCACTCAGAAGGTTGTGGAGAATGACAGGGCTAAGGTCCTGTGGGACTTCCATATCCAGACAGACAAGAAGATACTGGCTAACCAGCCAGTCATTGTGGTGGTAGATAAGGCCCAGAAGATAGCCCTGGTGATAGATGTAGCGATACCAAACGACAGCAACATCAGGAAAAAAGAGCATGAAAAGGTGGAAAAGTATCAGGGTTTGAAGGAGGAATTAGAAAGACTGTGGCAAGTGAAGGTGAATGTGATCCCAACAGTGGTTGGAGCACTAGGCGCTGTGACACCCAAGCTGGAAGAATGGCTCCAACAGATTCCAGGAGGGACAGCAGAACACTCGATCCAGAAAAGTGCATTCCTAGGAACAGCTAAGATACTGCGCAGAACCCTCAAACTCCCAGGCCTCTGGTAGAGGACCCGAGATTGAGGATAACATACATACACCACCCATGAAGGGTGAGAAAACAATTTTTTAATTTTCCTGATATTGCTGTTGTTTGGTATCACTACATCTATCACCAGGGCTGTCTTCTGGGCCTTATCTTAGCTGTTCCTAGCAATGCGCTTTTCTGGATCGAGTGTTGATACACCTGACAAGGATATATATATATATATTTATATATTTATATTTATATAAAAGTTTCATACAACTTAATTTATGAGACACCACAAAAAGTAGCTTTATATAGCAGTGAATAAGAGAACTTGGCCATCTTTATGACTTGTATACCAATACTTGCCTGAAAGATATAATAAAATTATTTAATTCATGGATTAAAAATCTGTGTATTTAATATAAATTTTACTGAATAATCAAACAGTTTTTGCCTTAAAATATTAGACTGTAATAAAAACTCAACCTGTTCAGCCAAAATGCAATAGCCTCATTTGACCTAATATAGGTGAACCTCAAGGTTTAGGTGAAAGCACACCTAAACCACAAATGCTATATGCTCCATGATATCAGATCCCTCTTCAGTTCAGAACCAAGCTGAGACTTTGAGGGAAAATCCAGACTGCTCAGTTATAAATCCGGTCAGACTATATTTAAGTTATGATGGAATCTCGCTGTTAGCCAACATCTTGTTCTCAACTGTTGTCAACAGTAATTTCTTTACATTTTCTTAAATGACTCCCTTTACCCATTCTTCAGCTTTCTGAAGAAAAAGAACTCATTATTCAGGCACTCCAAAGTGCATCAAGTGAGCCAGTTCAAATTGGATCCAATCATATTTTACATATTATTAAAAAATAAGGTTTTAAGAAAAAAGGAAAGCTTCCTGTTTCCCCATCCTGCTCCCAGTAAGTGAAATGTGCTGCATTTCTCTTCCCATTAATGCTAATTACTGAACAATTCCTGTTTGAACAGGGGCTTTGTTCCTCATTTCCCTTTTACCCATCCACTCAGTGTTTGTATCATTACAATCTGATGCCATGGAAATTACTCTAACATTACAGGCAGAGAATAATGAATCTATCGCTTGAAATGGTGAAGAGAGGAGATAGATTGTAAAAAGGAAAGGTCTCGTTTGAATAATGAGACTCCAATGTTGAAAAAAAGAAAGGAGCAAGATGATGATATTGAAATTACAGGAAACAAGAATTCTATATATAAATATTAGGCTGAAATGTGCTTTTCAGCCAAAGAGATGTTTTATCATGCATTTTCAAGTGGAAGAGAAAAGTAAGCTAAGAATTATTCTCAATTCTTCATATGCAACATGGATTGCTTTTTTAGTAAGCTGCTTATATCAAAATGAAATGGTGATTCTCATGATGGTTAAGTAGCATTACTAATTAATATCTTCACTTGTATATACACACATACTCTTTAAATGTGGACCTTGATTTGGTCTTAGCTTCCTTTCCACACTTATACAGTGGTGGGCTCCAGCAGATACATACCTACTCTATAGAACCGGTTGTTAACAAGAGCTAGGACAGATAACGTTTAAAAATAGCCATTTAAAAGTGGCTGCCAGATGGGCATAGAACTGTTTGTTAATTTCTTTGAATCCCATCACTGCTCATAAACGCTATCTCTTCTCCCTCCCAACCTCAGACATACTTGAAAACTAGTTAGTTGTTACGGAAGCTGTTGTGTATTTTGGTTAGATTCTGGCTTTGGGATTTTTAAAAACAGATTTGTCCATAATTTCCAAAGAAAGGAAGAAAAAATACTACAGGACAAGCAAACAGAATGTACTCCCAGGTATATAAATAATTGGATTATGAAATATATTTATATGATGGAATATGAATTGGTAAAGGAGAACAATCACTTGAGTTTGGACAGTTGAATGTTGATTCCTGAAGATTTAAAGCCAATTCTACAGAGCTGGCAACCAGAGACAGCTTTTGTTACATTTCTCTTTTGTCCATCTGTCTTTCCCTTACTCCAAGTCCTTCTTTCTCCATTCCTCTCAGAGTCCTCTAGGGCTACATTTTTGAGAAATAGATTGCAAAGGGTCAAGCGCCACACTGAAAAAGGAAACTATGAACTGTTACAATTGTCCAGAGAGCCTTCAGACACAGCAGACTCAAAGTCAAAGTGACCAGCTCTTTACAAACTTATTACAAGCTGCTGTCTTATGAGCTGGAAATCACAGATATTTTGTATCAGTAGAATTACATTTGCTGCCTATTTGTCGTCTCAACCCAATATAAGGAATTTGGCATAAACCCTTACATAAAGTTTTGCACACAGAAACTCTTTAGTGGTACTTTGAATCTAGCCCATTATGGTGAAAGAGCTTTGCTTCTCACCAGAAACAGGGCACTGAAATGTTTCAAGGCTGGAGAGTCTTGCAGCCCAATCTTAGTCATGTCCGCTTAGAAGCAAATCTGAGTTAAATGGAATTTTCTTCCAGGTAAGTGTTGTTTTCAGGGTTGCAAACCTATGCAAACTGGATTCAAATGTCTGGGTTCAAGTGTCGGAGAAGCCATGGATTTTGCTCGTGAATTTGGGCCAATCATTTACATGCAGTCCAAGCATCCAACCTACACATTAGGGTATTGTGAGGATTAAAAAAGATAACCTATGCCTTCCAGCTGATAAAGAAAAGATCAAATATATGTTGAGGGTAGGGCAGTTTTTGGAGAAAGAGCTAAGTTAGTATTATCTTTACAAAAGGAGTACAGAGGCTAGGAAGGCCTTAGAAGTTTATGACATAAATAGGCCTAGAATGTAAATTCCTCGAATTCAGGTTCAATTCTTGTTTTCTGGTTTATATCTTGAATAGCTCAGAGATGTACTGTCATCAGTTTTGTTTGTTTTTTTCATTATGAAAGTGTAGGCCATCAGAGCAACATTTGGTATGTCTTGTTGCTATAAAGCAATTGCATTTCCACATTGTTTTGCCTTTCAGATTAAAAACCTTTGGGGAGAGGCTCACAAGTTTTATGGCTGAGGTATACAAGAAGCAAATTAAAATTCCATAAATATATTTTCTGGTGAAAATTTACACATCCTGTATTCCTCGGGTATCTAATTAGAAGCTGAGAAGAAAACAGCCCAGGAAAGGATAGGCATTTTGTTCAAATAATTTTAAAAATTGAGCTAAATAATGGTCATTTTATACAGCACACAATATAATTGTTCTTCTTGTATTGGGGAGTAGTTATAAATTATCTAGCATCCCAGTCGGCCTGGTTGCCATGCAGAGCGCCAAACAATTGTGAGGAGAGTTTCTGGCCATGTAAATCCAGGGTTTTCTGACAGCTTGAATGTTATTGTAGTTACTAACTAACCTTCCGCATATAAAAAAGAAAAAAAGAAAGCCATGAAAATCCCCATGAAAGAATGGGCATTTATCTAAGTGCTGACATTGAAACATTGTGAATAACTCTTAGAATCATTTGTATTATTATGAGTAGAAACTATAATTACTGTAATCAGCCTTGAGTCTGAGGCAATGTTGTTTAAAAAATGGGAGAGAGAAAGAGAAAGAGAGAGAGAAGGGAGCACGGAACCAAGAACTGAACAAATGAAAATGAACCTTGATAATAGAACAACCTTGAATTCCACTTCATTTATCACACTAATGGATGTCAAGATGACCTCAATCAAACATTTTGTTTTCCAGTTTCCAGCAATAGAAAGCCGCCCTTCTTTCCTGGGGAAAAAAAGTTATTTAAATTGTTTCTTTATAAAATGATTGTAGCAATTATCTTACTCAGAAGATCAATTCCATTATTGGATTATTAGATGAAGGACAGAGACTAATTGGGAGAAGGAAAAAACGTGATCATTGTTTTTATATATATTGCCAGAAAAAAGCGGGAATTTAAACAAGCATGCACTGTTCACAACTGATGTAAGGGTGCGTGTGTTTTGTACCCAGATATTAGGATAGGATCATCATGTATAATAAAGGCAAAATATTGCTATATATCTGAGACCTCAGGATTTATAGTGGCTCAGACACTAATGTACAAACCAGGAACCCATTCTTGTTTTTCTCATGAGACTCTAAAAATGAATAGGTGGAGGAGAGCATCCTGGAATCTTCCTTGGGGAGAGGAACCTGAATGGAGGACAAGCATGGAGAAGATGTGGAAGGAAAAGGGCAGAGTCATGTCATGCATCTCTTAACTGTTGGGGGAAGAAGGGTGCTGCTGCCCCAGTGGTCTTCTTGCTTGCTTTTAGCACCAGTTGGAGGGGTTTCTTCAGTGGCAGGGTGGAGAGAGGAGGACAGGTGACCTTCATCAGTTTGCCACTCTTCCTCCAAGTTGCATCTTGATGTGATGAGTTCATCTCACTGAGTTATGTGGGCTGGTTCTGCTGTTGGCCCTCTGGGTATGGAAAACTGGAGTAAGGAATTGGCTATACTGTAGCTGAAATCTAAGCACACTTGCTTGGGAGCAACTTATACTGAATTGGCTGGGGTTTACGTCTGAGTAGTTTTGCTCAGGCTTGTGTTGTGAGAGACTGACAGGTGAATCAGGTGAACTTTTCCAGTTCATGTCTCAGCCATGCTCTCACTACATGTAGTATCAGCACCAGCTTAGAGAGCCATGGGGCAAACCCCTGCTCTGGGCCCCTCATAGAAACATCCCTCAACCTCATTCGCCTCCTGTGGACACAATGGACTCTACACCCAGGTTTTAAGGGTTGATCTGGGTGGATGGGCCTTTTGATGGGTATGGGCTATCAGCCATCCTCAGTGCCAAACTGAAGATAGTGGCCTGAAACAAGCACCTCCTTCTCAGCCTCAGTTTCCCACGTATAACATAGGGCTACTAATCTATACATCTATACTTGTAGCAAGGACAAGATCAAGAGAACCCATGCCAGGTGCTTCACTCATGCACTGCGTATGTACGTCCTTTTGCTTTGTCTTTGTTCTTTTAAACACTCAGGAATCTTCGGCTATCATGGATCATTCTCTCTTCCAGAGAATTATGCCTTATTATTCCCTTAAATCCTTAATGACTTTGTCCATTTTCCTAGTTTTCCAGTCCTGTTCCTATGTCAAAAGGCGAACATGTCACAAAAGAGCACCTCCTGATGGGCAAGCAAAAGTTGCAATAGTCAGAAATCCATAATAGTCATCAATCTGGGTATGACAACCATGATTAACAAAAGGTAAATAACAGAGAATTACAATTGGGAAGTTGAGATAAAATGACATTATGTGAAAAAGAAGGAAACACTGCTCCCGTCTTTCTTTACTAGGATTAATGAGCACCTCCCTAGTTACCACAGTCTAAAATAAACCCCAAACCAGTGAATCATAATAACAGGGTTAAAAAAGATTGTGGACATTTTAAAGTTAAGCTTTAAAAAAATTAAATTGCAGAGTACCACATAAATCAACTACCTTTTCTGCTTTCTTTCCCTCCTCTCCAACATTAACCAAAAGGGTTGGAAACATTTGTGGGTTCTTTTTTAAAAAAAATTATAAGTGCTTTTTCTTTCTGTTTTTTGCCAAATCATGCAGAAGATGCTGGCAGCTTCAAAGATTCAATTATACACAATGCAAAAAATAATTTTAAAAAAATAATGGCACTTGAAAAAAATTGCCTCTCCAGAAATTGCGTGGAACAATAAATCCGTTAATTAGCTAATTAATATTCAATTGGGGTCAGTGGGCTTAATATAACATTTTTCTGAGACCCAAGAAATTTTCAAATCACAATGTTAAGTCTGCCCACTTCCATTATCATCTAAGAGCAGGCAGCCCTTATCTAGCTGCCAGATGTCTTAGAACAATACAGGACCATTATCATCTCATTGCAGTGGGTGAGAATACTACATTTGGATGTTGCAGGCTGTGAAGTAAAAATGCATGAGCATTTAGCGTAATTGATATATGGTTTCTGCTATATTGTTTCGGGCTGTTTGTTTGCTCTACTGGTATTTAAAGCAGCGAAGCATCAGAAGATTGATTTTCATTGGCTGCTATTTTTTTCCTCCACAAAGTCAGGGACAACCTGTCAGTGCCAGAGTCTGACCAATAGAATCCATTCAGTACTCAGGCCAGCCCATGTGTGCTTGACAGTCCGGTTGGAACTAGGAAGCTTCATCTGTGCAGAGAAAAGCAACTTTTGAAAATTAGTTTGGCAGGAGATTAGCAATGTTTTGTTAGCAATGGACACACTTGGCCATGAAATCTTGGACAAGCCAAGCGTCTTCTAGAGTTGTCTGATCTTGTGGGGAATTCTTCTGGTCAAGCTCATTTTTACAAGTTAACAACAGCATACATGTATGGCCAGTTTCACCATAAAACTCTTCCTCCACTCTTTGTTTTTGTTTATCATTTACCATAATAAGTTCTATATAATTATAGCCTCAGTCCACAAACTATATTCAGCATGCATACAATCTGTTAAGGCAAATGTGAATTTTGACCTGTTATACCATGCAATTTATATAGTTATTCATCATAGTATAAATTAAATAGCAGTACATATTAAATCTGTGCTCTATATTTTCAAGAGACTGGATCCAAGACTGGTTTACAAAAGGAACATATGTAGTCATTCACACAAAAATACACAAATTCAGACAAGAACCAGCATGCACCATCAACTTAACAACTGAATAGTCTTTACATCTTTACCATCAGATATTTGTGTGAATGATTTCCAATATTGTTGGTTGGTATCTAAGAGAACATTTAGGAACAAGGGAAACTGATATCCAGAAATAAGAACATGTTGCATGTTCATGTATCCTTATACCAAATGGAATTGCCCATATTCTGCTCTCCTGTGAAGACTACTGAAGACAGTTCATATGGTGTCCCATGATTTTACAAGAATTGCAAATGAGGGAGAATGCCAAAAACATGTGAACTATTGAACACCTTTAAGAAGTCCCACTGTCATGAATTTGAATTTGAACTAGACCCAGGATTGCTACCAGGAAGAAACTTTGCCGTATGCTACAATATCTCATTTTACCTTGCTTGTTTTGCCACTTATTTTAAAACATACTGTTCTGCAAGATATTGTTCTTCCTGTCCCCCTAAGATAGCATATTGCAAATATAAACCCTTCCAGTAAGAGATGATTCATGAATGATTCCGGACAAAGACATCAAAGGAAAAAAATCTGTATATTGTTCCATATTACAATTGCATAAAGGTAAAGGTGTCCATGACAGGTTTCCCTGCCAGTTGTGACTGACTCAAATGGTGATGCTCATCCCCATTATTAGGCTGAAGACTGAAGATTGTCCAAAGAGATCTCCATGGTCATGTGGCCAGCATGACTAAAGCCAAAGGTGGACAGAATACTGTTACCCTCTCACCAAAGTGATATCTATTTAAATATTTGCATTTAATGCTTTCAGAATACTAGGTTGGCAGGAGCTAAGTAAGTAACAGGAACTTACTCTGTCATGCACTACTCAGCTCTCCAACAGCCGACCTACCAAACTTCAGGTTTACTAGCATGTGTCTTTAACCACTGAACCACCACAGCTCTTGACAAATTGCATACGTGAGTCTTAGAGCACAATCCTAACCATGTCTACTCAAAAGTAAGCCCGACTGTGTTTAATGACTCTTATTCCCAGGAAAATATCTTTAGGGTTGCAAACTTAATTCAGAAAACATTAGTTACTCTTAAATCACTCTAAAATTTGTAGGATTTAAGTTAATCCTGATTAATTTATCCTAATGGCATAAGGCCCAATCCCATGGGCCTCTAGCATTGAGCACTGACCCCAGTGCTGGACAGACACTGTCCAAATTATAGTAAGAGATCCAAGCAGTGTTGAGCATTTTGAGGATGACTGGGGAGAAAGTTGTGGAGCAACCAGGAAAGGAGGGAGTGGGACTGGCAGATCCCTGCTCCACCAGATCCTATCCTCCAAATTGGGCTGAAAAGCCCAACATGGTGATTCTCTCATCTGTCCAGTAAAATTGCTGGCACATACTTGAGAAGACCCATTCAGGAGCTTGGGCAGAAGATAGGAAGAAGGGGAGTGGGGCCAGGAACCAAAACATGTCAGATAATGACCTCATCCCAGGGAAGATAGATGATGCACATTGCCGTTCCTGTCTTCTTAGACTCAAGCGCCTCGAAGTGGCCTAAATCCAAGTAGACCCATAGAGACTCCTGTAGCATTACACTTGGGTAGGGGAGAAGCTTCTGTATCTTGCGCAGGATGCAGTGCAGGCTGCCTATTCCAGCACTAGTAAGGATTATGCTGCCCATCTCTTTTTTAAAAAAATCAGATTATGCAAAAGGTCACATATTATTTGTTATGGGATTTATAACCTGCCTTTCCCATGCCAAAGCAAATGCCCAAGGTGGCTTACAAAGAGCACAATCCTAACCATGTCTACTCAAAAGTAATCCCCATTGAGTTCAATGGATTTACTCTCAGGAAAGTAAATCCTGGGGATTGCAGCCAAAACTGCAAGTGTCTTTGGGATTGCAGCCAAAGCTTTTATCCTTTTTTCCTCACAATAACCCTGTGAAGTGGATGAAGCTGAAGGTGAGGGACTGGCTCAGGTTCACTCAGGAAACTTCATGGTCAAGGAGGGATTTGAACCTGGATCTTCTAGGTCTCAATTCAATTCCCTATCCCATTCTTAAGTTCTTATATGAAACATTATATATTTTAATAAACATTATATCTTATATATCCTTGTGTTCTTATGAAACTCAAACAGGAAAAGTTGGGAGTAAAAGATGTAATACAGTTCTGAAGACTGTTATTACAACTTTTGGAGTTCACTGGAGTGTACACAGTTGTTTATGGCATTCCACAAAATTTTATAAAATAGTTGTGATCAGAATTAGATTTTTGTTTAGTTCACAGTAAATCCTCCAGGTTAGTTTAGGAAGGCCATTTAGGTCCAAGCAGTTTGACGTGGTCTCCTTAAATCACTGTCACAGCATCTTGACATGTAATATACTCTTTTGATGATTAGATTGTAAATGAAAAATATAGTCAGCATTAACACCACTGAAAATGAACAGGGTCTACTGTACTCACCTGCCTGCCTGTATAGTCCCTTTGTGAACCCTAATTTTAGCTCGGTATTACAAATGACACCCCATCCACATCCAACAAAAATATTTAAAGACTAGAACAGTTAGCAACTGCAGGGACTTGTCTTTTATACTTTGCTTCACATGTCTGAACTCTTGGTAAACTTCATTTTTTAAAAAGTCAGGGATATATATTTGACTGAAGATTTGTAATTCCAGTTTGTAATTGTAGCCTCCCAGAGGCATTAAAATGTCCGGGGATTTTCATGGTGCTCTGGCGCCATGGGGGGTGCTCTGGCGCCACTCCCCTTAAGGAGGAATGGACCATTTCCAGTTCCCCTGATGGTTTGCAACCCACCCGTTGGGAACTGCTGGATTAACAGTTGGAAACTGCTGCTTTTGTGGACAAGAGGTCCATGAGCAGCTGTTAGTCATGACCACAAAATGCAAACTGCCAAGCCAGAGGTCACATAACTCTTCCAAATAGAGACAAGCAAGAAAGGACGGTTCCCGCTAGCTATACTTCTGAGCTTACCACCAAACAGATACTACTTAGGCAAGAAACATTTGAAACTGAAAATGAACTGAGAGAGGAATTGACATATCTGTTTTAGGAATTGAGATCCAGCTGTTTTTATTTATTTGCTTTCTTCTTGCCACTCCAAAGCAGTTATTTTATATATCTCCTTAGCACAACTCAATTTTTTAAAAACTTGGGCTCACTTCCCCACCTCCTTGCAAGTTACCAAGCTGTTGTGTTTAATTTAGACAGAGCCTATGTGCAATTGTTCAGATTAGATGCCAATTGCTACCTCTCTGCTGTAAAGCTCAAGCACCCAAAACCTTAACAAGAAAATGAAAGCTCCCTTTTTGCATTTCCATAAACGAAAAGATGTTTAAGTATTGGGAGACACTGAAAGAAATTCTGCAGTTTGAAGATACTTCAACTTAACTGCTAATTGCAGGGGACCAGTGGGCGTCATTTTGGCACTGTATTAGCTCTGCTACTCTATGAATAATTTGCATACAAAATGCTTTATTTTGGCAATCTATTAAAGAGCTATACAGTATTTGTGGCTTATCACATTCACGCAGGAAGCAGGATCCTTGGCCATCTCGTTAAATTCTGTTGATGCATAACAATTTAAAGCATGGCACAAGCTGGTATGACATTTAAAAGATGCCTTCACTTAATTATATTACACAAATATTGGGTTGTTTATCCTTGGGAATAAAGTCTTTTTGAAGTCAGAGTTGGCATGTGTATAAAGGAGTAAATTTTAACTGATCCCTCAAGTGGGCCTCCTAGCTGCAAATTGGGGTGCTTGCATTTTTTAAATTATTTGTGATAAGAAGCATTACATTTTTTTGAATACAGACACTGGAGTTTGGATGTTTATTTTTTTCTTCTCCTCTTCTTTTTCTATGATGGAGAATGTGTTGCTTAACAATAAATCATGTCATGAAAATAGAAAGTGTGGAGTGTGGAACAGTGGGGGAGAGATTGAAATTTTACAAACAATGCCTTCATGACAGTTACCAGCTGCAAAAGAAGTATAATTAAAATGGCTTTTTAAAAACTTTACTTGAAAAGTAAAATAGTCATAGAGAGTTCATTCTAGAGCATTTGGGTGGACAGAAAAATAAGGAACAATAACGATGCTTCATTTCTTTCCAAAGCAATATTTTGCAATGATGGAATCATCTTGTACTGATAAAACTGTATTGCACAAGTTTTCTCTCTAATCTAAAGAATGTGCCAATAGTTTGCCAAGAACTGCAACAATCCATAATGCAGCTGATGTTTATGACATGGAGTGCTTATGACATTTCACATCCATATGTTAGTTTAACAGCCAGTGGAGCACAATCCCACTGAAATTCCCTATGGAGTAAAACAGGTATTCTTCTGTGGTTGGTGAACTGGATAAAACAAATCCAGGAGGCAATGAAAAGTACAGTATATTATATTAAGAGAAAATCAATCTTTATTCTGGATATTTTTCATTACTTGTACTACTAATACCTCATATTGGCCCATATGAAGATATGGTCATTTATTGGTTGCTATGTTGAGAAATCAGTCCTTTCATGTACAAATATACCTGTGCACATGTATTCACTGTGTGTCAGTACGCATGTTTACACATGTGCACAATCACAGACCCTCCAAGCATTTTCTTCAGTCACTTTCCTGCTTATTTTCCCACACTTATGTACAAAAAAACAAACCTCTGTCAGTCTTGAAAGACTGTGGTATCGTGCTCGGCACTGCATACACTGTATGCGAAGCACGATAGCCTGGGTTGGATTGTTATGGAGTTCAGGCTGTTACCCAAGCAGCAGATCCCTGCTCTCCATGCCACTGAATTAGTCCAATGGAAAGGCAGAGCCGATACGATTGGATCCAGCTGGTGGGCTAAGGACAGGCGCTCACCCTGTCTTGTGGGGCCGACCCGGGTCTCGAACCTGGTTAACAGGCAAATTATGTACAATCCTCACAATATTGCCCCTGTGCTGACCCACTACATCTGACGGCAAGAAACAGAAAAGTCATCTGGCTTTTCATTGGTCCAGATTACTTAAACATAAGCTATGCAGCATGCAACCTGTAAAGATCAATTCAAGGACCAAATTAGCTGATGTTGACCTGATTGCATAAGACAAACAAAAATCTACTATTAGTTTCCTCAAAAGCACATGCTTTGTCCTTGGGGTGACAATAAGGCTGTAATTCTAACCACCTCTTAGGCCGGCACTAGTCCTGTGCTGGCCTGGGAATGTTACAACAGTGCTGTAAAACAATTCTGTGCCAGTCCTAGGGGTCGGTGCATAGAAATGCGCTTGCCCCCTTCATTACCATCAAGACAGGAAGACAATGAGTTGTGCCAGCTTAGGTTAGGATTGCACCCTAAGTGAATTTTTGAGTGTGAAAGTAGTTGCTGAAAGGACAGAGACCACCTTCCCCACAGCCTTCAGACATTGCCAGCAGTGGCTGAAGGGGGTGGGGGAGGGAGACATCCCCCTCCTCAGCGACTTAAGCAGCCACTTGCAACCCTGAGGAGCGAGACCGCTTTCCCACTGCCCGCACTGTATGTGTATATAATGATATATCAGGGGTCTCCAAACTGTCAAATTCACGGCTCTGGGACCTTTAAAAGTTGTGTAGAGGAGGACATTTCCACAGGTGAAGCTTTTCATCTCAAACATCACAAGCTTCACCTGCTGAAATTCCCTCCTCTACACAACTCTTAAAGGACCTGGAGCCCTAAAGTTGAAAGTTTGGAGACCCCTGTGATAGATACATATATCATAAAACAGTTACTCATGCTAACTGGGTATACAGACACTTCTAAGTGGTGCTTCTCTTATATTTAGCAGGAGAAAAAAATAGCCATTCCTCTTTGCTCCTGTACAGTTTCCACAACCAATAAGAAACACATCTTCTCTTTTTACTTAATTAAATTTGATTTTGTTGTCGTTGGTGGGCAGAGTGATCAGATGCCTGAACCTAAAAAGGAGGACAAGGTCTTGGATTCCTCTCAGCCTGGCCTTTCATGCGGACAATGGCATGTTTGCCTACTCATGAGTAAAGCCACAATATTGGGCACTTTCACTTTCCCATAGAGCTCAATGCATATTTTTATTTTTTGGGCATAACTTTTGATAGGAAGGAGATATTTCAAAACCAATTTTTTGCATTAGAATCTGCTCCAATACAAATCCAACAATATATGACATATTTTTGTGTCTTTTGGGTCATGGTCCAGGTTTTTTTAGTTGCTATCTGACAAATGGTTAGGATTAGAACACTGCTCTGTCTTTCCTGACTAAAGTAACACTGTGACTCATGAGGCAACACAGAATGCAAAGTGGCATAAGGAACTGGAATTAGATATGAACATGCAACTTATGTTGTAAATTTGAAGTTTCTCACAGTCATGTGAAGATCTTAAGGAAAGGCTCAACCTTGGTTCCTAGACCTCCTAGGAACCAAATCAGTACCTCCATTTACATGGAAGGGAAACTACCATTTTTGAAGACTCTATTTTTCTACATATGAAAATTAACATGTGTGCACATACCGTGGAGTCAATAGAAACATACTGTGGAAAACATGCCTGACATTTTATCAGAATTGAAATTTGGATAAAAAACAATCCTAAGCAAGGACCCAGGTGCAGAGATAAAGCCCCAAAATTGTCCTAGAGCTTCTGCTAGACTCATATATAGCTTTGGGCTTCTTTTTGACTTTGAATAGGAATTGTTTTTTTTTTAATTTAATTGTTTGCATAGCACCATCAGATGTTTAAATGCAAAAGATTAATGAATGTATTAACTGACTACTGTTTTCTACAGAACACTAAAACTGTATGAACTGAAAACTGCAAGTCCTGTAGTAAAAGTTGTTCCCAGTTATTGGCACCTACCTCAGTGAACAGAAGGTTCATGCAACCTAATTTTTTTTCTTCAAGATTCACTATAATGTTATATAATATTGTATTCACATTTTATAAAATAAAAACAAAAATTATATTCATACATTACAATAACAGCAAACCATAAATTCAATCACTTAAATTTTCTAACCTATCCAACTACTCAGTAACAACCATATTTATTTTCAACATATTCTTTTCATCTATATAAAATGTCTCTAGAAACCACTTCCTTCCTTCCTTCCTTCCTTCCTTCCTTCCTTCTTTCTTCTCCATTTAATTTTTGGATTCTATATAATTTTTAATGCATCTGCTATACTCACTTTTTCTTTCTTCCTTCAACCCCTGGCAACCTAATTCTTATGGGTTTAGGGCCATTGAAAACACAACTAGGCCAGTGCACAGGGTGACTGCTGCTGCAAGCAGCTGGGAACACACAAATCCATACACCAGATGCCTGCTGGTGCAAGTAAGTCAGGGAAGGGGACATGGAAAGAGGTGGAAAGGAAGGTGGATGTGACAGGGAGAATGATAGGAGGGTGCATCCAGGAGTGGAGCAAGTTCAGCAGCAGTGGCACACAGACCTGAATCCAATTTCTTGGGTCTGATCTGTCTTCGCAGATCAACTCAGACTCGCACCAGTAATTGAGCTGTGCAAGTACAAGTTGACACATGGTGGCTTCAGGGGTTTACCCCAGGATAAGATAATTAATTTTCCCTTACTGTGAGGAGGTCTCCAGTGGTCCAAAATCCTGCAGGGGATACAGAAGAAGCAAACCACTGCTGCGCTTTGGCAGGCCTGGGCTGTTAATGTGAGCCAAGGTGTCCAGATTTAAGACCTATAACATGACTAACACACAATTCTATGTTTATCTTCTGAAGAAGCTGTATATATATACATACACATATATACATATACTATATATATATACATATATATATGGGGATTCTCTTCCATTTGTGGTTTGTTCCAGTAGCCCACTTGCGGTCAGATTGTCCTGGTCCCTCAACATCTGACGCGGACCTTGTTAATCCGGGCGACGTCCGAGCCGGCATGACTCTCTTTGTTCGTTTTGCTCTCATATTATTTGAGGTTGGCAATTAAGGCATTAGGGGGGTCTTGCCCAAGGACCCCTTACTGGAGTAGGAGGTTTATAGACCAGGGTTGAACCCAAGTGGCTGTATGGGGATTTGAACCCTGATCCTTCAAAGTAAGAACAGAACAAAGAACAAAGTAAGAACAGAACCCCCAGTAGTAGAAACTGAACAGTACTGGAAGAACATATGGGAAAACGAAATAACACATAACACCAGCGCAAAATGGCTAAAGGAACTAAAAACAAGCCATAGCAATCTCCCAGAACAAGAGCCAGTCACCATCACAACTGAAGACGTCCAGCAATGAATCAGGAATATGAAGAGCTGGACAACACCAGGGCCAGACATGATCCAAACTTACTGGCTAAAGAAGTTCACAGCACTGCATGAACGACTAGCAGAGCAAATGAACCAACTACTAGCAGCAGGCTCCCACCCAGGCTGGCTCACACAAGGGAGGACAGTACTGATTCAGAAAGACCCGTAAAAAGGAACAACACCATCCAATTATCGGCCTATAACCTGCCTCTCTACAACATGGAAAGTCTTATCAGGCATCATAGCCACTAAACTGCAAAAGCATATGAGCCGATACATGAGCACAGCTCAAAAGGGCATTGGGAAGGATACCAGGGGCTCAAAACATCAACTGCTCATAGATAGTACTGTAGCCCAAGACTCCAGAACCAGACAGACTAATCTGTGCACAGCTTGGATTGATTACAGGAAAGCCTACGACTCAATGCCACATACTGTGAATGCCTGGCATTATATAAAGTAAATAAGACCTTAGAGCACAATCCTAACCATATCTACTCAAAAGTAAGCCCCATTGTGTTCAATGGGTTTTACTCCCAGGAAAGTGTCTTTAGGATTGCAGCCTTAATGACCTTCCTTAAGAACTCCATGGGGCAATGGAAAACAACATTGGAAATCAACTCAAAAGAATTAGCACAAGTATCGATCAAGCGTGGCATATATCAAGGAGATGCACTGTCTCCCCTGCTGTTCTGCATAGGCCTGAATCCCCTAAGCGAAATAATTGCAAAGACTGGATATGGGTACAAGTTCAAGAGTGGAACTACCATCAGCCACCTCCTCTATATGGATGACATCAAGCTGTATGCAAAGAATGAACGAGACATCGATTCACTGATACACCTGACAAGGATCTACAGTGAGGATATTGGGATGTCATTCGGCCTGGATAAGTGCAGCCGAATGATCGTAAAGAGAGGAAAAGTGGTTAAGACCAATGGGGTAGAACTACCAACAGGGTACATAACAGATGTAGAGACCAACTATAAGTACCTAGATATCCCACAATCCCACGGAAATCATGAAGAGGAGGCAAGGAAGACAGCAATATCCAAGTACCATCAAAGAATACGACAGATCCTGAAAAGCCAGCTCAATGGGAAAAATAAGATACATGCCATCAATACACATGTGCCGCCAGTCATCAGATACCCTGCTGGAATAGTAAGCTGGCCACAGAAAGAAATGGAGACGGCCAATGTGAAGACCCGAAAGACTGTGGCAAGTGAAGGTGAATGTGATCCCAATAGTGGTTGGAGCACTAGGGGCTGTGACACCCAATCTGGAAGAATGGCTCCAACAGATTCCAGGAGGGACATCAGAACACTCGATCCAGAAAAGCGCATTGCTGGGAACAGTTAAGATACTGCGCAGAACCCTCAAACTCCCAGGCCTCTGGTAGAGGACCTGAGATTGAGGATAACATACATACATACACCACCCGTGGAGGGTGAGAAAACAATTTATATATATATATATATATATATATATATATATATATATATATATATATATATATATATATATATATATATATAAAAGAATGAATAAGACCATTCAAAGACTGTAATGAATGCTGCAATCCTAAAGACACTTTCCTGTGTGTGCTCATAGGAAACCTCGTCAACTGCACAAAAAGTAATACGTGTGTGGTGAGAGAAACCACATTCTGTGCATGTCAAATATCACCTTTAGCAGTGATGTGCCAATTTCTGTTCAGTGCCTAGTTTGGAAAAGGAAGAAGGGATGGAACAGAAGGGGATGTGTGTCTCACAGCAGTCACACTAACAGACCTGAACATTCCCTCAACATTGGCTTGAATGACTGTAGAATAGTTCTTGTCACCTTTGATCCTGCTCCAGTTCATGCAGCACCACAATCAGACACATTCAAAGACTTTTTCCCAACTCCGCACCCTCATGTGATATTTGGGCCAGGCCAGTGTTTAAGCATATTTTGAGTACATCACAGACAAGTCCATTAATCATGGGACATCACCTGCACTATAGGGACAAGGGAAGTTCTAGGTGGGAGACCTGATGCCATTTGGAGAGAAAGCACTTTCACCCCACCCAGGTTAAACCTCTTCTGCCATCTGGGTCAAATTCTACTGACCCCAAAATGAGAAGACTTCCTCCTGAGTTTCTCATCCCCTCCTAGTATTGGCATCCATCAGTCTTGAATGGTATCGTGCTCGACGCTGCATGCAAAGAATGATGGGACCCTGCATGCGATGCTGCATGGGTAAATTGATATGGAGGATAGGCTGTTACCCAAGCAGCAAATCCCACCCCTCCACGCCACTGAAATAGTCCAGTGGAAAGTCAGAGCTGATACGATTGGTTCCAGCTGCGTCGCAAAGCTGGGCTAAGAACAGGAGCTCACCCTGTTTTGTGGGGACCCGGGTCTCGAACCCTTGCCTTCTGGTTAACAGGCACATTGTCTTAACCACCTGCGCCACAGAAATGGTCTTGTAGCATAAGTATTGAAGAGCGTTTCCAGTTCCATTAACATGACCAATGAACCCATGAAAAGCAGGCACATTCCAAAAGTTGTAATGAGTGCTATCATTACTGCTTTTGACAATCATTGACGTATCATTATCTGATCATCTGTCTCCCTACAAAAAATTAGGACCTCTAACATATCAGCATTTTGCTGGCAAATGATTCCAGAAATCACAGCCTCAGATGGTCCAAGCTGTTTTTTTCTAGATGGATGCTGCCACCTTCTGGAAAACCAGAATCCTTGCGCCTGTCTACTCTTTTAGCTCTCACTGTTCTGCAGTGGCTATTTCTACACGTGTCTCTAAACCACAGGTAAGAACACTGAACTAATGGAAACTGAGCAAAACTCGGAAAGTGAATGGATTTGAAGGAACCTAAAAGGAACACTTTTTATTAGCCCAAGTCCTCGTTGTGCATGAGTAAGTTCAAGCTACAGAGGAATTTTTATGACATTGAAAAGTCTTATTCTTATCACCATCAGCTAACATGGTGCACTCCAAATTATAAGTCCCTGCCACCAAAGGGAACACAAATACAGTAGGGTTGCCATATGTCTCGAACAACAGGGACAATCCTGATTTTTGTGGCTTGTGTTCACATACTGTCAAATGGGACAGAGGGTCCTGTCCCCATTTTGTGGAAGAAAATTCTGGCAACCCTAAGCACAAACCTATGCATATTAACACAGAAGTTTCTTACTATGGTAATTGGACTGCAACCAGTGGTGGGCCCGGCCTGGCCCAAGATCCGGTTCTCGGAAGTGGGCATGGAAAGGGGGCAGGGCCAGGGCCAGGGGGCGGGGCCAGGGAGGTTTTTAACTTAAAAATTAAAAAAAATTTAAAATTACTTACTTCAGGGTAGACCTGCATAGGATGGATCTCTGAAGCTGCAGTCTTCTCCACACTTTCCTGGGAGTAAGTCCCATTGACTACACTGGGACTTACTTCATAGTAGACCTGTTTAGGCTGGGGCTCTGAGACTGCAGTCCTCTCCACACCTGCCTGGGAGTAAGTCCCATTGACTACACTGGGACTTACTTCAGAGTAGACTGCTTAGGCTGGGGCTCTGAGACTGCAGTCCTCTCCACACCTGCCTGGGAGTAAGTCCCATTGACTACACTGGGACTTACTTCAGAGTAGACTGCTTAGGCTGGGGCTTTGAGACTGCAGTCCTCTCCACACCTGCCTGGGAGTAAGTCCCATTGACTACTTCTGAGTAGACCTGCTTAGGCTGGGGCTCTGAGACTGCAGTCCTGTATAGAGAGGAGAGACCTGCATAGCGAGAGCACGATGGTGGCACTGCCCCCCCCCCCGAGCCTCCCCACCTGCAGGAGAGGCAGGGAGAGCGCGATGGTGGCGCTGCCCCCCCTTCTGAGCCTCCCCACCAGCAGCAGAGGAAGGGAGACTGCGGTGGCGCCCCTGGCCAGCTGGGAGGAAGGGGGAGGAGGGAGGAGGAAGGGAAGCAGCAGCTGTGCTGCATACCGGTCCCTAGTGTTCTGCTCCTCCTTGGTCCTACCGGCTCCCCATTGGCTGCCAAAAGACAAGAACCTATTCGTGAGAGTAGGTGCGTCCCCCCTAGTGCCCACCTGTGACTGCAACATATGATAAAAAGTAAGCAATGATTCTAAGAATTAACAAGGTAGACGGCATTGAACCTGCTGAGAGCAACATGAGTTCCTACATTTGTTCCAACACTAAGCAATACTGGGAAAATATGAGAGTTACAAAACAATATGAGAGTTACAACACATGCACAGAGTGTATTTCCAAGCATTTGTTCCTACATTTGTGCCTACACTAAGCAATACTGGGGCAAAATGAAAGTTACAAGGTGATCCGGTTTTTCTGTAAGTTAAAAAGTGATATATAAATACTATGATTGATAAGTCAATTTGCAATACAAGTCTGTGCTCCTGAGAAATAAATTTCACTTGTTGTAATGAAACGAGTTCCAGGCAACTGTGTATAGGATTGCTGCCTAACTTTGGCTTTACTTTGCCAGACCAACGGGATACCACACTGCTAGCAGCAATATTGCTGCACCACTGTCAGCATTCCTTCCAGTTCCTACATAGAGCACTTGCAGAACTTTGGATAAGGGCAAGATCACCAATAGGTACTTCTACAGCATCTCTAACTCTTAAGGAGCAGCCTAAATTTTTCAGTGACTGCAGCAACCCTCCCATTATTGTGGGTTATAAATACACAAATGAAAATAATAGAGGGCTGTAAAAAATTAGTAGTAATAATAATATAGTATTTCCCATATATGAAAAACAAGTGGATCTTAAACAAGTGGATTTAAAACAGGGGATATGCAGTTGAGGGTGCGAGATATTTTATCAGTTTACATTCTGTCAGACTTTTCAGAAGGCTATGATAAAGAATTAGTGAAGCACCTCCTGAAAAGCTAGGTAGAATTTATCTTTCTGTACTCATTGGAGCAAAGAAGATTTTGCTTCCAGAAGACAATAACAATGCTGAGAACAGGAACTGAAAGTGAAATTGGCCTAACATTGCATATACGAACCAGAGATCAAATGTGTACATCTGTGGGCTGGGCAATAAAGGGTTAAACAGAGACCTGATTCTGGCCACAGAAGAGCAAGGTCAAAAATATGGTCCACATTACAATGCAAAACAGGTTCTAGATATGCACACAGAATGCTGAGTGAGGTGGTACCTATTTATCTACTTGCTTAGATAAATAAGTTCCATTCTGGAACCTCATTCATAAGTTGAAATGTTCATAAGTCCAACAAAGATTGGACTTACCAACAAAACACTTTCCAGCAGTTACTGGGCCACCTCGGTGCCTGGAGTGAGGGGAAGAATCCCCTCTCACACCTGGCACTGAGTGGCAATCATGGGTCCCCCATGCTTGGAGTGAGAAAGAAACCCAAGCGCAGAGGACGTGCAATCACCTGGCCACCTCAGCAGCTGGAGTGAGGGGGGAATCCCTCCTTCCTCAAGGCACTGAGTCCGACCCGTCACCTAAGGTCATCTGAGGGGGCCCTTCTGACTGTGCCGCCACTGAGAGACGTGAGAGGTGTGGCAGCCAGAGAAGCCAGAGGGCCTTCTCGGTGGTGGCACCCCGGCTTTGGAACTCCCTCCCCTTAGAACTGAGGAAAGCTCCCTCAATACAGAGCTTCAGGTGGAGCCTTAAAACCTTTTATTTTAAAAAAGCTTTTTAAATGGGGCAGAGGCTGGAGGGCAGTTTTATTGTTCTATTTTTATATTGTTTTTAACTAAAGCTTTTAGTCTGTTTTTATTGTTCTTATTGCACTTTAATCTAATTGTATTTTAATTGTATTTTAATTATGTTTTAATCTTTATTTATGATCATTTTAATGGTGTTTTACTCTGTTGTTAGCCACCTTGGGCTCCCTCTTGAGGTGAGGAAAGGTGGGATATTAATTAATTAATTAATTAATTAATTAATTAATTAATTAATTAATTAATTAATTAATTAATTAAATGTGTTTGGGACTCCCCCCCCACTCCAGACACTGAGGTGGCAATCGCAGGTCCCCCACACTTGGAGTGGGAATCCTCCCTCACTCCAAGCACAGATGACATGCGATCACCCGGCCACCTGTTCAGAACATACAGTCATTATATATATTGAAGGGTCACTGATTGATTCACTCACTGTCTCATCAATGCCTAGCCAAAACACCAGACTTAGAAGTGTGAAATTTGTGGAGGTTATTCCTTCTGTGATATAGCCATCCATTAAGTTTTTAGAAACTTTTAAAGAAAGTTTTTTAGAAACATTTTTAGAAACAGTTTTTAGAAACTCAAACCAGAAGGGGGTGTAAAAGGGTGTTTTCGTCCCTATACTTAATACTGAGGACTGACCAGCACCCAGCCCAAACCCCTTGGATCACGATGCATGAAATTTGAGGAGCATATTCCTTCTGTGATATAATGATCTATTAAAAACCAGTTTGGTGCCTGGTGATGCCCTGTTCTACCATCCGGTGTCCAGTGCCTGGTGTCCAACAGGTATCCCTGGTGGTGCCAGGAGCCCACTGCCTGATGGTGCCTGCTGCCTGCTACCATCCAGGTGTCATCCAATAGGACTGTGTGGTACCCGGTGGTACCTGGTGTCTGGTATTGCCTGATGGTGCCAGGTAGTGATGCCTTGTGCCCAGTGGAAAGTGGATTCAGCTCTGCCACTGCTGTTGAACTTGCTCCACTCCTGGACACACATCACACACCCTCCCATGACTCTCCCTGTTATGCCTGTTGCTGTCTCAGGCAATATCTTTCCCACCCCTCTCCAACTCCAGTTCCCTGGCTTATTTGCCCAGTGCCTAGTAGGGATGTCCAGTACCCACTGGTGCCCACTGCATGCTGGTGCCTGCCAATCAGTGCCAGTGCCATTGCCCGGTGCCCACTGGTGCCTGGTGCCCAGCAGTGCCCAGCCATCCCTAACATACATAGAATGTTGTGTGATGACACCAGACTGGTTTCTTTGGAACTGATACTTGAGTCTTGTCCTCTGTTTTAAGCTGATCTTCCATTTCTTTCAAACGCACCTTGTTTCTCGCTGCAAGACCAATCTCTTGCTCTGCAAAATAGTGAAGATAAACTGTCACTACTGCATATGGTTCTGAGAATAAAATATTATGGTAGTAATAACAATGGCCATATAAATAAATACCTTAGATAAATTTTTACTTGTTTGCAAAGAACATTTGCAGGTATCTGTAATGAAATGTTTTCAGTTTGTTTCCTTTACATCCCACTAACGTAAAACACTTGAAAAGTGGCTTTATTTTTTCCTGTTCTTTATTGATAGAGGTGTTAGAAAATTTTGTTAACTACCTTCCTCAGAAGGAAGTCCATTGTGTTCAGTAAGACTAAGGCCCATATCCTAAAGTCAAATTAAGCCTGTTGCTCCAGAGCAGTTAAGATGACTTTCCATAAGATAAAACTAGAGGGTGCCATAACTGTGTGGACCCGTAACTGCTCTGGGTTTTGCCATAAGTTTGTAATCCTATCTTACTTACCAGAAATAAGTATCTTGGCTTATTGATTAACCAATTTTCAGTTTTTGGAAAGACAGTTTTCAATTTTGCTTACATTGTTAGGCTGCTGCTTGGTCATTACTGGACTGCTGCCTAATATTACCACAGTTAATGTGTTTCACTAGTGAATTAACAACAGACCATTTCTTGATAACTCTGAATCTCCATTGTTTAAAGATAAACTGATTGATAAGGTGGCACTCCAACATAAGAGGATGGCACTCTTTATTAAAAGCAGGCCTCCGTCAGTCTTGGAAGACTATGGTATCGTGATCGGCGCTGCATACGCTGCATGTGAAGCACGAAAGCCTGGGTTGGATTGTTATGAAGGATAAGCTGTTACCCAAGCAGCAGATCCCCTCTCTCCACGCCACTGAATTAGTCCAATGGAAAGGCAGAGCCAGTACGATTGGATCCAGCTGGCGTCGCAGAGCTGGGCTAAGGACAGGAGCTCACCCTGTCTTGTGGGGCCGACCCGGGTCTCGAACCCTGGCCTGCTTGTTAACAAGCACAGTGTCTTAGCCACTTGCACCACCCCCAGCCCATGCACTCTTTATAATAACTAGCAATATAAATTTAAATCATTGTACCATGATAATTTAAACCAGGGTGTCCAAACCATGGCCTAGGGGCCAGATGCACCCATGGCAACACTCCATGGTCTACACAGAAACCCCCCTCCTGCGGGGGCTTTGGGTAAGTTCTGTAATACACTGGAAGCTCTGCTAGAGGATATTCTGTGGAGCAGGGGGGTCACATGCACCTTATTTCTCTGTGTGAAAATGTTTATGAACTGATTTGAAAATTCATTCATATAAATTCTGACTCTGATATATGTAAGTTTATTAAAATTTGAAATATAAATTAATTTCATTTTATGGCTCCAACTCAGTGTCAGAGAGATGATGTGGCCCTTCTGCCAAAAAGTTTGGATACTCTGGTTTAAGCCAATTGACAGAAGTGGGAAACTCCAGAGCCAGTGTATAGTAATACTTGAGATAATTATATGTGAGCTAGAAAATGCCTGGTTTGAATCTTGCTATATAGGGCAGTCAATTTCCAACCTGTAGGGCAGTGCAGTTTTTATAACTTTTTATATGGGTTGCAGCAGCACCCGTATCTTCAGTAGTCCAAACCCGTCACAAGCCACACATGCTTGGCTTCTCAGAGCTGTCAGCAAAAGAGCTGGCAACACAGAGGCCAACACAGCAGCAGAACATAGGAAAGTATATTCCCTCTTACCTCTCTGTCCCAGTCTCTTGGGCAGCACAGTGGATACAGTGGATACTGTGCCAGCTGGCCCCAGAAAGGATTAGGCCACTTTCTCCCAGATGAGGTCATATGGTACTTTGAGAAATCTCATGTAGTGCAGTGAGCATTACCTAGATCATTTTAATCAGCCATAGCTGTGTCTCAGTGAAAATCAATAGCATCATAACATTTAAGAATACCCCTATCTCATAATTAACATTAATGTTTTCCCTACAACAGATAAAACCAGAGTTTGTCTGCCTCCAAAGGCAGTTGGCAGATGGTACGAAGGCTGTATTTTCTACTTTTGAGTATCCTAAATGCATCCTCCAGCAAAAAGAAAAACAGTGATTATCAAAAAGTCAATTGTCATTCTATGTCTTTAGAAAAATTCCCAGTAAAGATAAAGCAAATTTTAATTAGATTAAGTATCCAATTACTGTAATTACATTTTTTTTAAATCCACATCATGAGGATGACCCTTTTAAAAAGGGTTACAAGAATAATTAGTGTATTCATATTAACCAAACTATATTGGATAATATTTATACCCAGAAGGCAAAGTACATTACACATATTTCACCTTTGGGGAAACCTTGTAAATGTTTTGGCAGTAGTATGAATATTTATAGGCAGGAGTGTGCTTTAGCAAGATTATGTGAGAAAGCATTTATATGCTCACAATTTTTTACCCAAGGGTAAAATATACATAAAATGTATTGCAGAGATTATGGATATGCAAAGTAAAATTTAAGCAGGGGCATTTTATATCCATTTGTTTAATTAATTGGAGCAGTCTATTTCTTTTATTTTTGCAACAAAATGACTCTAGTGTGTGTCCCCTTTTTAGTCAATAGTAACTAAGCAAATAAAACTGGCAAGAGGGCAGAAAAGATACAGCTTAAGGACTAGGCATTCATCAGATTGGCTGCATACCCCACAGGCTGCATAGCCTACAGCAAGGCTTGCCATGACATGGCAACCTGATATTGCAGAGTAATTGCCTGAAGGCATGCCATGGGCTACTATAGGGGGTTGACTACACAGCTACCGTGGCCCAAAGTTCTGGGGCAATGCCAGAAAACTGATTCTGACCCTGGGAAAAAATATATCGATCCTCAGGACCAACTGAATTGTATATATTTGGCTACAATCCAGAGTAACTATGGAACCTTTTACACCAGCGTAGTTATGGTGCCAACTATAGGAAAGCTATGGGAAATGCATAGAGCAATCCAGAGTAAGTGCCTCTTATGTCGTCCCATAGTTACTCTGGATTGTAGAGTCTCTGGCATTTACAGTATTACAGTATTTACAGTATTATTTCCTTGAATAATATTAGAGGAATCAACTTCGTTTTGTTCAGGAAAATATAATTCAACTTGTTTCAGGAGCATATGATTCAACAATCAAGTCTGGGATGTAAGAAAGGGCAAAAAAGAACCTATAATGACTGCCACAGGAAATAGGAAAGGCCAGACAGAGTTTCTTCCACTTCAAAGGAAATTTATTCAAGATCCATTTTCCCTTTGTGAAATCCAGCATTATGGTAGTAGGTGAAAGCACCATCATTATTTTATGTCACATTTTATAATACTCTCACAATATGACCAGAAAATTATCTTGTCAAACAGCAGTTCCATCCTTCTTGAGCCAGACTGACATTTGTATCATTCTTCCTGTGTTACCATACCCTCCCAATAATTCCTCAGTGGGATGGAAGCAGTAATACGTCAGTCCGACAATTGGGCTCTACTGATAGCTCTTCTTTCCTATACCATTAGCGGAGAGATCCTAAAACAAATATGCCACAAATTTATCAGTCTTAGTAACAATATTAAGAATATTTCTATACCACTCACAACAAGAGTAGGGACACAATCCAGAGCAAATTCAGCCTGCTCTGACCTAACTGCACTCTCCTAACTATTCTGTATCCAGAGCAGAAAGTTATGCTGAATCCAGAGAGTCAGGAAGCCTGGGCTGCCCGAACTGCTCCAGAGCATGCTAAGTAATTGACACAAGGGGAAGACTTGCTCCTGAGGAGACACCCCTCAGATCACACTGAACAAGGAATAGCTGTGGTGCCTACAGTGGTGACATGACTCTGCACATCACCTGGTGCGGAAGTCTGTGCGTTATCCCTGGGATGCACCCGCCCCCCCCCCCCCCCACCTGGACTGCACAGTCACCAAAGTTGGCGCCTGCGCAGTTGTTTCTGAAGCCAACTGGCTTCAGAAAGAGTACTGCGCAGGCACCATCTCTGACACCTGCGCAGTACTTTTCTGAAGCCTTTTGGCTTCGGGGGAGACTGTGCAGGCGTCAGAGTTGGTGCCTGTGCAGTACTCTTTCTGAAGCCATTCGGCTGCCGCTCCGCCTCCTGAGTAAGGCCGAATGGCTGTGCAGAGGCACGGACTTTCTCTGCTCTAAGGAAGTCTCCTCTGAAGCTGTTCGGCATGCTCCGTGTGTTTCTGCGCAGTGCACCTCAGATGGCCGTTCAGGCCAGCTCCTCAGACAAGTGGCAGCTTCTGGCTGCTGCTCCGCCTTGGAGCAGGCCTGAATGGGGGTGCTGACGCCCGGGGCCTGCCAAAGGACAGTCAAACTCCTCCGGCACATCACCCCATACGGAGCGCATCACCCAATGCAGCCCACACCAGCCGCACCAGTCTGGTGACGCCACTGGGTGCCTGCCTTATAAGGAGTCCCTGATGACATGCCAGTACATTCTACAGTGAATACAAGGGGCTTCTTGGAATGGCCTGCTGTATCCTGAGGTTTGTGGGCAGCCGTAGTTTGTTCCATATCCTGAGGTTGAGAGGCAGGGGTTGCAGCTAGGCTGGCCAAGAACTCAGATTTTTGGTCAACACTGCCATTCTTACTCAGGCTTTATCATGGACCCCTATGGGTCTACTCATTACTATACCTGCTCCTGAGGTGGTATATCTCTGAGGGCTGGAAGAGGGCATTTCTGCCTTGGAAACAGGCTCTGGATTCAGAGTAACTGCTCTGCCCTAGGCAATGCTAAACATGCCCTCAACTTGCCTCTCCTGAGCTGCTTAGGCTGCCCCAGCAAGGGCAGAGCAGGTCCACCTCTCTTAGGGCACCCTATCTTGCCTTGCTCTGCCCTAAGCCTCTTCCAGAGTAACTGGGCTGGAGCATCTTGCAGTTGCTCCAACCTAGTGTTAGATAGGGAACCTAAGGGTTCTTATGTGGACAGATTAGTTGCTCTGGATTGTCCTGTAGTTCACAAAGTGGTTCACATAAATCAAATGGTTCCCTGTCCCAATAGAACTCACAGTATGTTCAGTGCACCTCTCCTGCAATCTGTTACCCTTTGTTATTAGCAGTGAGAGCAAACCAGACTGGGATTCTGGTGTGGGTAACCTTGGCATTACTTCCATTTTTCCTGCTCAGATTAATTGCAGCAGCTAAGGAGGCTCCCTCACAAATTGAGCGGATGCTGCCGCTGCACGCTCACCTAGATCCTTACTTTAATGACCAAAGGGAACACTCCCACTAGAATTCAAGCCACACCACCTTTCTGAAGGGAGGAATAAACAGAGGAAGCCAACACAAACTCTCCACTACCCTTGCTGATCTTCTCCCTGCTCTGGATACAGATAGATTACCCCTTTTCATCTGGAATCTGGATTATTCCAAAATTCAGACTTTATTGTCCAAGATTTTTTTTCTTTCTATAGTATGAATACTTAAAAGACTTGTGCTCATTCCCACATGTAATGCAGATGCAGGCTGTATTTTCTGCTCTGTGATGTTATGTGTACTTTGATGTGTACCCTGTGATGTGTACTTTGACAGATACAAGTGAAAAATGTCAAAAAGGCCAGCAGACATCTGAATGTTTTTGACAGACAGTGGTTAAAAGTGGAGTTCAGGGGTGGTGGTGGCATAATAAGTATGGGACACTCTATAATTTGCATTGTTAAGTGGCCCATCCTAGTCAGCATTTGGAGCTATTAAGGCCAGCAATGGCAAGGTACCATTACTGCCCTGAATGGCTCGGCCACTTACGTGACATATTGTGAAGTGCCTCCCTCTAGCTACTCTACTAGTCATAGTTAAAAGAGCAAGAGAAAACATTTCTCATTCTACTTATGGAATTATTCCATACTCCGGACACCTTCCTTTCCAGTGTGGTTGAGGGATACTCAGTTTGTACCACCACAACAGGTGTGACTGGTCTAGGCCAGTGTTTCTCAAGTTTGTCTTCCATACCACTTCAAATGGTTCATGCATTCAAAGTATTATTAATTATGATTATTAACTATTATCATCATCAACAGTACTGACATACATCTCCAAATGAAATGTGCCTACAAGACTAGATATCCCTACTTAATTGAGGACCCATAGGCCCACAGAGCATTTACACTGGCAAGATGCAATTTGCTCCCCACCAAGGTCTTAAAGGTCTTCAAAGGTCTAGCAGGGTGGTTCTCAAAGTGGGGATTGGGTCCCTTTGAGAGGGTGGGGTCATGACTTCATTTCAAGTGAGTCACAAAAAGATGTGCACCATCACCTTGGAAGGAGGCACTGGCTGCTGCCATCTTAAAATGTGGCACTCAGGCTCCAATCCATACTTTCCTGGGAGTAAGTCTAATTGAATACTTACTTCTGAAAAGTCATGGAGCAGTTCTGACACAACAGTGATTGCACTACCTTTTTGATGTCAATTCCAGTGATGACATTACTTCTGGGGGTCCCAGATACATTCTTATTCTCAGAAGGGAGTCCCAGGCTGAAATGCAAGAGAACTACTAGTACAGCAGATGGGAGCAGGGACAATATATGAATATGCAATAACCAAGTGCCAGAGGATGTAACACATATTCTGTTTTCCAATTTATGACCTGCATCTGCTTCACCTATCTCCATCCCTCCCATCTGCCTTAAAGTGCTCCAATGATAGTTGTATCTCTGCTATTGGCATCTGATTCTGACATTTATGTCAAACAAACTGCCATTTTTCTCTTGTCTGTTATTCATTGTTGCCAAACTTTTGCTATGACGGCTGCTAAATTATTTTTAGATAAAGCATGCTAAGGTTGCAATCCTGAACTTAGGCTAGCCTATCTGGCACTTTGGCCAGCTTAAAGCCAGATAGGCCAGCCTAGCTGCACCAGAAAAGGCTAGTCCAAGACAGATGGACCTGCACCGGCCTAGCAATGCTAGCCTAGGAAGCAAAGCAGGAGCATGTTGAGGGAATGTCGAGCATGGCTTAGAACAGTGCCATTAGGCCAGACATGACCCCTCACAGTTCCTCTGACTTAGGCCACCTCAGGAGAAGGCATAAATCTGCATAAGGATCCATGATAAGGCAGAGTAAAAATGGAAGCAAAATTAAAAGTTCTGAGTCTTAGGCCAACCTAAGCACCACTCCTGGCTCTCAACCTCAGGTTATGGGACAACGACAACAGCCCATCTCAGGATATGGCACAACTCCCACAGCCTAGTGAGGATGCTGCCCTTGTGCTGCTGCCGCCTTTTCAGCAGCAGTTAGACCAGCCTAGAGGCCTCCTAGCCCTGTGGATTTCACCTGTCAGCTCAGGACACAGTCTTCCTTAGGCGAGCTTATCTGGGCCATTCTCTCTGGCCTATGTCAGGATTGCACCCTAAGTATTTTACTTAGTCCTACTAGTTTATTTTAACTTTAGGTTAACATTTAATGTTTTGGAACATGATTGTATAAATCTGAACCTGAGTTTGGCACCTCTCTATGCATAATTTAAAGTGACTTGTTTGTCTCTTATGTTTGTATATTTATGCAAATAAAAGTACTTGTACTAGTATTTATACACCACTTTTCATCAAGTAGTTCACAAAGCAATTTACAGAGAAAATTAAATAACTAATGGTTTAAATGTTTTACTGAAATTAAATAACAACTGAAATACCAGTTGAAGTAACTGGCGACAATTTCACTGCCAGTTGCTTATCAGTTGGGACTCCAGAGGTGACAAGATGAACACCAGGATGAGGCACAGAGCCCAAGCTTATGCATATGTACTCATGCATACTCATGCTTACTCAGAAGTAAGCTCATTTTACTTGATGAGTTGGGTTTACTCCCCAGTAAGTGTGGATAGGATTGCCACCTCAGGGTGGATGGAGAGTTTTTTTGAGCACAGAAAAACATGCTTTGGAGCAACATCTGCTGAGCTGAGGATCCTACCAGTGTGCTGTGTCACGTTCCTGGTCTCACTGAATGGGGTCCCACAAATGCAGGGTGACCATCAGTGATGGGCTTCAAAAAATTTAAGAACCGGTTCTCTCCCCATCTGGCAGCCACTTTTAAATGGCTATTTTTAAACTTTATATGTCCTATCTCTTGTTAAGAACCGGTTCTATAGAGTAGGTGCGAACCTGCTAGAGCCCACCACTGGTGACCATGTCCTCTTTTTCGAGGACATGTCCTGGATTTCAGCCTTGTTCTGTGAAAAAATTAAGTGTCCTTCTTTTCCTTGTAAGCAGGAAACATGTAGCCTTCCTATAATGAATAAATTATATGCAATAGCTTTAAGCAATATACAGCACAATCCTAACCATGTCTACTCAGAGGTAAGCCCAATTGTGTTCAGGAAAGTGTGTTTAGGATTGCTTTAGTGATAATGTTTAAATTAAGCACACAAATCAATATAAATGAGTGTTTTTAGCTTTTATTTTGTCATGTCGTACATTTTTCGTGGGTGTCGTACATTTTGAGGGGCTTTGTCCTCTTTTTTTGTGTTGGTGGATGTTCACCCTGCCTGAGTGCCATCAGGCACCACCGCAGGTGCCACTAGTCAGTGGCGTAGCTGGAGGGGGTGGAGCAGTCGTGACACCCTCCGAAGGTGAGGGATGCCGTGGGAGGCTCCCTCAAAGACTGCTCCACTCCCCTCTAGCTACGCCACCAACTTGTGGCGCCTGAGGTTGACTCAAACTTGACTGAAGCCCTGGCCAGAGTGGGAGGGTGGGTAGGTGAAGGTCCCCTCAGTGCCACAGGGCACAGGTGAGTCCACCTGGAGGTACCTGTGGGGAGGCAGCCAGGGAAGGCAGCCAGGTACCTCCAGGTGGCCTCACCTGTGCCCTGAGGTGAGTCACATCCTTGGCCCCGCCCCTCTTGGCCCCGCCCCCTCAGCTCTTGGAACGACCGTTCAACCGCCTTCAGAGGCAGCAGAGCGCACGCGCGCAACGGTTGCGTCCGTTGGCAAACATAACGGTCTTCCAAAGTGCTTGCGTCACTTCCGTCCGGGGGGGCTACTCCGATGAGGGGCCGAACATGGCGTACTCGGCGTTCCGTAAGGTGGCCGTGGCCTCATGCCTAGTGCTGTGCCTGGCGCTGCTCCTGCCCAAGGCCTTCCTCTCCCGGGGCTGGAGGCAGCAGGAGCCTCCCAGCACCGCCTCCCCCGCGCCCCAGGGTAAGCGGCCGCCTCTCCCGCTCCTCCTCCGTCCCTGGGGCTGCTGCCTGCTGGGCAGTGTAACTGAGGCTGCAGTCCTGCCCTCCCTTACCTGGGAGTAAGCCCCACTGACCAGAAAGGGCTTCCTTCTGAGTAGACTTGCCTGTGGCTGTAGTCATGTCTTTTCTTACCTGTGAGTAAGCCCCTTTGACTATAATGGGACTTATTTCTGAGTAGGCATGTCTAGGACTGTCCTTTGGCGGCAATCTTGTACTTACGTGAGAGTAAGCCCCATTGACTATAATAGGGCTTACTTCTGAGTAGGCATGCAGAGGACTGGCTTCTCTGGCTGCAGTCCTGTCCTCCCTTACCTGAGAGTAAGCACCATTGACTATAATGGGACTTATGTCTGAGTAGGGATGCAGAGGACTGGGCACTCAGTTGCAGTTCTGCCCTTACTTAATGGGAATAAGCCCCTTTAACTGTAATGGGTTTACTTCTGAGTAGACTTGCTTACAGTCATGTCCTTGCTTACCTGGGAGTAAGCCCCTTTGTCTATAATGAGGCTTATTTGTGGGTAGGCATGCCTCGGACTGGTCTCTGGCTGCAGTCTTGTCCTCACTTACCTGGGAATAAGCCCATTGACTATAATTGGCTTACTTCTGAGTAAGCATGCATAGGATGCTTACATGGGAGCAAGCCCATTTGACTTTAATAGCCTTACTTCTGAGTAGGTATGCCTAGGACTGGCCTCTGGCTTCAGTCTTGTACTTAATTACTTGAGAGTAAGACCCTTTGATTATAATAGTGTTTACTTCTGAGTAGGCATGCAGAGGACTGGCTTCTCTGGCTGCAATCCTGTCCTCACCTCAAAGTAAGGCTCTCTGATGTAATGGGGCTTACTTCTGAGTAGACATGCAGAGGACTGGGTTATTAATTTTTTATCATGTGGAATAGAGTTGGTTGATTCATCTTAAAATGCCTGGCTTTCCTTGTATTTTATGTAAAAGCAAAAATGTTTTCACACACACAGAGGCACAAATACTCGCAAGCAGGCAGCCAAGTCCTTTTGCAGGATCATTCATGTTAGTCCTTGCACACTTATCCACCTCCAAATCGAGACTCTGATTTCAAGCACAATCTTATTCATGTCTACTCAAAAGTAAGTGGCATTTATTTCAGTGGGATCACTCTCAGATAAGTGAATATAGGACTACTGCCTTAGAGAAATGTCTGGCACCACTGGCAGCAATTATTGTGGAGCTGGGCAGCCTTGTTTGTCAAATGTGGGATTAATGCACAAGGCAACTTTCTTTTTTGTAATGTAAATTTTTTGGTGGGAAGGATGTGTGAAATGGGTGAGCAGTTCTAGATGCAAATAATTACTAGTAGCGTACAGAGATCACAGCTTTTTAATTTGTAGAACAATGCTGTTAAGAAGTTTGCCTCTCTACAGGTGCTAATACTGATGCTACTTTCTAAGGTCACCCAGTGAGCCTAAGGATTAGTGGAGAAATTCTGTAACAGTTTTCTTTGAGTCTGTTAGAGTTAATATAATTGTCCCTATTATTATAATAGGTCTGTCTTACTAAATTTTGTTATAACTAGTGGTTGTGAAGATAAACAAAACTATTATGTTGTAGCCATTTTTTCTTACAATGTAGAATTGATATCCCAGTACTCAAAAGGATCTTCTGTATTGTATGTACTTGTAGAGGAGTTTTGTATGAGAATATGTAGAAAATTAGAGCTCAGCATTGCTACGGTTACCTTATCACAACTGGATTTATTTTAAAGAAGTGGCTTAATTTTTTTATTTTATATGGTAAGTTTTTTATACCTCAAGCATCAGTTTGCTAGTATATGTAGTTGTGGTGTTATATACATTTGTTAAAATGTACATTTTTATCATTTCTTTTATTGTTTACACATATATTTGATATTTCTTTAAATAAAAGATCATTTTAAAATCACCTATATTGTGTTTTCCTACCTCCTCTTATTTCCTTTGTCCCAATTTCTTCTGGGTAGCCAACATCCTTCATCATTTGTGTTCATTAGTCACCTTTGTCATTACTTTTTAAAGTGTCATTTAGTTGATTTCTATAACTACATAATGACCAAACATTTTTCATGTACGAATGAGACTTATTTCCACAATGGTTCACATTATTACATCACATTGTGATAGTTCTGTTTTTTGTTTATCCTAGTTCTCCAACATATACCCTATAATCCAGAGTAACTATGAGAGCACGTAAGAGACTTTACGTGTACCCATAGTTGCTGCACTACCTAGTGAAAACCTATGGGAAATTCATACTGCAATCCAGAGCAAATTGTTCTTACACTGGAGCAAGGACTCCACGAAGTTACTCTGGATTGCGCCCATATTCTTTAGATTCTAATACTTGTAGCTTTGTCTTATTTAGCCTCACAATATCATAACTTCATTTCATCTTTTACAGTTGGGCTTTCAGTTTTTCTTACTGAAAAAGAAGTAGGCAATGATTTACTGAAGTAGTATTAGGCGTGTATTAGATACAGTGGAGAGTACCCCTATTCCAACTGGTTTAAGATATATGTTCTCTGAATATTTTTAAATAAATCTTGACCTGTGCAAAGAGCAGTAGGTCTGGCAGTAACTGAAATGCCTTTCTCCGACAAAACTGCAAAGATTTTACTTTGCTTTAATCATATGCACACCGTTGTCTGGCCAGATTCTTTGCTGTACTGGCTTTGAACACTGATTTACAAAGGATTAACATAACTCCATCCTCAAAATCCCAGGGAATTTGCCTTTCTATTCCATGTAGTTTTTATAGCTAATTCTTGGAGGAAATTTCTTTCCCATTTCATGGAAAGCATAGTATGCAAATTATATAGTGCCAGCTACACTTACCTAGAGATTTTGTGTTCTATATTATCATGGATGGATGAGACTACAGTGGCTTTGTAAGTTAAAGGCACTGTGCCTGTTGATTTGAAGATCAGCATGTCAACAGTTCAAGATCTGGGTCCTGCATGATGGAGTGAGTTCCCGACACTTGTCCCAACTCCTGCCAACATAGTTTGAAACCATGAAAATGGAAATAGATAAATCAGTACTCCTTCAGTGGGGAAAAACAATATGCTGGTGACAGGTAGCAGGAACCCATAAAGCAGGAACAATGCGAAGAAAATGATTACAGATGGGAGAAGTATGGATTCCTTCTCTTGATAAAGATGCCAATATGCAACAAGCTTTCCATTCTGACTGTCCAAAAGACTATCTCAGCCTGAAATCAAAGTGGTAACATTGGTTTCCTTTCCTTTGGCTTTATTTGTTCACAGTATTTATAAGCTACGGTACTTTTCTACCTCAAAATTGTCTGAATATTCAAAATAAAATCAAACAGGCATAATATTAAAGCAATAACTGAATTTTCAAAGCAGCCAAATAAAATCAGTTTAAAATGCTTTGTAGTTTTTGATTTAACAGCTTAATGTGAATAATGCAGTGAATATGCACTTCTGGGAGAGGGATGAAGGCTAGCTGGGTCAGGAGGCCTCCAGCACCATCCCTATTTGCAACAGTGACCTTAAAAATAGTTGCTTGCAGAGTGTTATGTGCATTAATTGGCCACTGACAATAGAGAAGCTGTATTCTGCTATCATAAATGAGAATCCAATTCTTTGTTAAAATTCAGCTGCCCATAATTGAGTAAACAAACCACAATCTATTTTAAAGAACCATTGGAAACAATTGAAAATTTCTGGAATAAAATTGGTGGCCAGGTTATTGGAGACAGACAAGCATTATCCTCTTTTTTTAATCCAAAAAGAGGATAAAGGTGAAAAAATCAAAGCCTAAAATACATATTAGTGCAGAAGTAACAAAACTTTATGAAAAATTATGACAAAATCCTCTCAAGTAACTTTTAGGGCACTCAGAGCCCTATCTATGTCTGCTCAGAAGTCCCATAATAGTAAATGGAGCTTACTCCCAAGAAAGTGTGTTTAGAATTGCAAACTAACCCTACAATCCAGAGTAACTACGGGAGCACGTAAGAGACATTACATGTACCCGTAGTTATTGCATCACCTAGTGAAAACCTATGGGACTGCAATCCAGAGCAAATTGTTCTTACACCGGAGCAGACTCCCCGTAGTTACTCTGGATTGCGCCCTAAGATAAATACAGTGGCGCATCACGTAACAAATTTAATTTGTTCCAGAGGCATGTTCTTTACGTGAAACATTCTTTACGTGAAGCTGATTTTCCCATAGGAAATAATGGAAACTCAGACAATTGGTTCCACAACCCCAAAAATATTCATATAACAATATTAATTGCATGTAAAAATGATGACAGAACACTGGGATTGAATTCAAAACATGCATTCAATGTACATGATCTTATGAAGTCTACTTAGGCTGCAGTCCTAAAGACACTTTCCTGGGAGTAAGACCCATTTAACACAATGGGGCTTACTTCTGGGTAGACATGGTTAGGAGGCTGCAATCCAAGACACCTTCAAAGTGTCTCCCCACTTTCTCCTTCTCTCCATCCTGAGCCTCTCTCTCCCCTGCTCCCTTCTGACTAGCCCTGAGCTGTTTCCCTCTTCCCCAGTGCTCTTCTCTCCCTCTGCCTAGCGGACATCCTGCCACAGGAGGAACAGCATGGAAGTGTTGCTTTCACTATGTGCAGGTGCACTAGGCAGCCCTGACACTTTTTAAACACGCTGCCGGCCAGCATGTCTGCCCCAACTGCCAATGACCGTTTTCTTTACGTGAAGCACTTTCTTTATGTGAAGCAGAATCCTAAAGAAATTTTTGTTTGTTACGTGAAACATACTTTACGTGAGGTGTTCTTTACGTGAGGCGCCACTGTATATGCAAACTTGTGTGGTGTATATACAGTGTATTATATGTAGCAGTTACATGTCCTTTGTTGGATTTTGCCATCATTGGTGAATCCCATTGATTTTAAAACAACAACCAAATTATAGGTTGAAGTAAGAAACAACAATGGAATATTATATCTGGAAATGCAATATAAATGCAATGGAATATATATCTGGAAATGTTGTTTCCAGATCCCAGTCAGATCCAGTTCTCAAATGATGTTTTCAGATCCCACTCATCCAGCTTCTCAGTGCTGATGCTGCTACTGTGCAGCTCTGAGATAAAGATTGTCTGATTACCTTGTATGATTGCTCCTCCCACCACATGAAGCAGTGTCCATTCTATTGCCGTAGCTACATCAGCACTGACAAGTTTGGTAGGTTGTGAAACCCACTGATAAATTTGTGGGTTGTGAAACAACCTGATGGCTGAGAAGGAAAATGTATTGAGCTCTATGGAAATTGGAACCAAGCCCCATAAGCCCTACAATCCAGAGTAACTACGGGAGCACATAAGAGACTTTGGGTGCAGTCCAGAGTAACTACGTGGAGTCTTTGCTCCGGTGTAAGAACAATTTGCTCTGGATTGCAATATGAATTTCCCATAGGTTTTCACTCGGTAGTGCAGTAACTACGGGTACACGTAATGTCTCTTACGTGCTCCCGTAGTTACTCTGGATTGTAGGGCCTATGTGCACCCATACTTACAGTACCATCTAGTGAAACCTATGGGAAATTCATATTGCAATCCAGAGTAAATTGTAGTTATACCAGAGCAAGGAATCCCCGTAGTTCCTCTGGATTGTGCCCATAGAGAATTACCTGTGAGTACCTCCAATTGAAGGGCAACACCACAAGAATGGTCCCAATCTGTTGAACACATTCCCGCTAAAGCCTTCAAGAAGGCATTTCTCTCCCTGCAGCTGACAAAGTGTACTGATTTTTGTGGAATATGAAATATGTGTTTATTCATGAAGAGATGTCTGTGCTTAGACTCCTATTGAAGAACAGGTAAAGGGGAACACAAGGCCACCAGAATAGTCTTCATCCAATAAATATAGGAGCTCAGCAAACCAGAAGATAATCTTCCCCCGTAGTAAAAAGGGCAAAACAGGCTTGAGCAGCTGAAAAGATGAAACTGGGTTTTCATTTGTTTGTTTCTCATAAAGCTATACCTGAAAGTCTAATTTTAAAAAGTGGGTCCTGGTGCTATACATGGTAAGTATTCTACCATGTATTAAAATGATGAGTTTAGGCATACACAGTTGAGTCACTGATTTCTTTCTTTTGGGTGATAGATTCCCCATGTCCTAACACAACTTATTTTTGAAATGCCCATCACTGGATCAAAGGTGATATTCTAACCTGACAATTATTCTGTAATCTGATATTCTAGCCATTGCAATGCACTAATATGGCAGGATAGCTACATACAAGTTGTGTGAATTATTCTACAAATTCATTCATATGGCTATGGCTATCCAAACTGTATGAGAAACAGAAAATTAACACAAGCAGCTTTACAGAGAAGAGACCTCTAATTCTATGGTTGCTTGTTCTTGCAAATCATGGCATAGAGTTAGTACAGCCAAATAACGTTCAAGTAAAAGACCACAGAGGGTTAATTTGACTTATACACCTGCTGATTCTTCAGAATCACATGGGGTAGAGCATATGTTCCCCTCTCCCACTGGTGTACAGTCATACTGACTTGAGGTGGTTTTGTGATCTTCCCTTCCCAGTGTGATCTAAGTTGTTTGTTTGATTTAAATCTACCTTTCTGGCATTATAGGATTACACATGAACTTTATTGGAGGAGTAGAAGGACCAGTGGGGCAGTATCCTCTTTTCTGGCCCAGTGTTTTTCCATGGTTTAATCTATTTTAGGAATATATAAGAACTGGTAAACATGAAAACATTGCATGAAATTTCTTTCAGTAACTTTCACTCTGTTCTGGTTTATTTCCCCTGTCTGCTGCTTGAGCAAAGGATAGGGTTGCCATAATTCTCTGCCACAAAATTGGGACAAGACCCTCTGTCACGCCACAAACTGAACACAATCCCCCCAAATTGGGACTGTCCTTATTTTCCAGGACAAATGGCAACCGTAGCCAAGGAGGTGTATTTATTAATGACCTGGAAATGTTTGCATTTGCAAACTGTCCAGAGTAACCTCCCATCATACTAAGATTTCCTGGATAAGCTGTTATCTCTTAGTTCAAATGGATTTATGTCACCAAACTCATGACAGTTACCACATAGTATTGTTGTAATGGGAGCTTTCTGTTGATGGCTGTTCCTAGTTCATGTCATGGGACAAGTTACAGGCATTTAAACTTGGGTAATATTTGCAATCCACTTGTGGAAATACATGATTCTGTGAAACATGAATTTTGTGGAGAAAAAGTTCACACAATGGGATTCACAAAATAGAAACAGAATATATTCCCTTTCAGAATATATCTCCTTTACCTTGTTTTCAGGAAAAACCAGCCAGTATCCTCCAACAATGCATCATCAGATAGTTCCAGAAGTCAGACTGACTGCTACTCAGTTTCCAAGATCTCACCTTGCGGAAGCAGTTGCCAAAGCCAAGGGTGCTGGTGGAGGTGGAAGTGGCAGTGGAGGCAGCATCGGCAGTGGTAGAGGTCTTGTAGGACAAGTCATACCAATATATGGTTTTGGGATCCTTTTATACATATTGTACATTCTTTTTAAGGTAAGAGTGCAAACCCAAGCCTTCATATTACAGCTTTTGAAAACGTTGAATCCTGAGCTATCTTTAACAGAAAAGACAGTATTTGTTTCAGTAGGCTGAAAATTCATGGCTCAAAATTAAATGACTAATTGATACGTTCCTTTTAATAACCTTTGCTGTGGCAGGTGCTACTCAGATGAGTTACAAAACCATGCTAGGTTGTTTAAGCACAATTAAAGCACCACCACTGAGCCATTGTAAAAGTGGAAAGCACATGGCTTTGTGGCCAATTCTGCTGCTGTGTGGTCTGACTTTGAATGGTCAGAAAATCTATTTTTGTTATACAAAGGAAAACAAATGAGCCAGGATTTATGATTTTTCATAAACTATGTTTTCCTTTCTTTTTTATTGCCACCAAGGGGAGAATACCTTAAAATAATCCTAGTTTTAAAATACTTAGAGTGAGCATTGCTTGGCATATTTTAGTTAACCTGAATTCTACTGGTTTCTACAGGCTAGGCAACTGGTTTTTTCAGTATGGTGAAGATTTCAGATAGATAGCCCTATTTTCATCCTTCAGCTCTCTTCTCCAAGAGTTGTTTGGATTGTGAAGGGAGGAACAGGAGGATGTGGCCTGGATCAGCATAGCAGGTCTCCACCTTATCATAACCCCAATTCCAGCCAGTTCGGCATTAAATCAGGCTTCTTGGATCTGTGCCAGCTACTTAGTTGATCTGAGAAGCCCCATAGGGGCAGCTATGGGATAAAGAGAAATAAAGAGATGGGATAAAGAGAAATAAAATTTCCTTATGCCAGGGGTCCTCCAGTTGCCTCCTAATACATATCAGATATAGCACAGGCTATGCGGCTTAGCTATCCCAGAGCGGTTTAGAATTGTACTATTACTGTTTTTCACATGTGAACACATTTTCTTACTCATGATGTATTTTATTGATTATCACTTTTGCCACTATTATTGATTATCACTTTTGCCACTATTGCCATGGTGGTAACTATTTTTAATTAACAGCTTTCTTCAAAAGGGAAAACCACAACAACTGAGCGGAAATGTCCTCCATCACCATCTGGAAACCTGAACAGGAAAATCAGTAAGTACAATTTCCAAGTTCTGAGTCAAAATTGCATCCAAAATTGGCTGTAAAATAAACAAGTCTATCATTGTAGTCGAGGAGGCAGCATTATCTACATTATTATTCTGATAGTGTGTAGAGTATTCAGAGCATTGTACTCCACAAATAGAAAAGTCATCCAGTCAAGATTAACAATATCTTTCCAAAATAAACAGTTGTATGGCTGTAATAGGCAATTCACATTGCCTATCAGTCATTAAGATGTGCTTCTGAATGGTGGACATGCACAGTACATGTAGAATTAGGTTCCAGATAGCTGAGATTTTTTAAAACATTGCCATGTTCCCTACCAGCACACATCAATGTTGTCAGTTTAAATAATGAAATTTAACAAGTCGAGCGGATTGCCCATTGCTTACTCTTTAGGGTACATCTTTTCATTCAAGTTTCAGTTATCCAGTGCGTTGGAAGAAGAATCACAGATATATCATATTTGGAGGAAAGCAATAACCAGGTTTTTGTTTTTTGCCTGGTTTTTTCCCCCTTACGGCAAGGATCTGCCATTTTGATTTGAATGAAGTTCTGTATTCTTTTTTGTCTTTCTGTGGTCTTCTTGAGAAGACTACTTTGTGAAAGTACTCTGGAATACTTCCCACATATGGGGTGGGAAGAGAGGGGAGTTGGGGAAAAAATTCATGCTATGTGTTACAGTATGGAAATATTGGGGTTCTTAACCCCATTTTTGCGTACCTAAAGCAATTTTGTATTAAGTGTCAAAGTCATTTCATATATCAGACCAAAGTTAGCATTAATGGTGCCTGCTGACAGCCAGTAGTGCCATCATTAGGAAGTGATATCATTATGCAGACGATGGCCAGAAGCAGGCACTTTAGTATGTTTTTTTACATACTAAATGTAGGAACATTTAGCAACATACTAGGAACATACTAGCAGCGAATGTCAAAAGAGAAAATAATATAAATCGTGATCATATATTTTCAAGATATTGTAGAGTGTGGCCACCTTTTCAGCAAAGCTACTTCTGCTGAGACATCACTTTGCAGCTGAGCAACTCAGAGGTGCTTGGGAGAGCTCAGTTATAATGGAGGCCAGATAAAGAGCTGATACCCCGGTTGTATTTCTTGAATGAAAGGACCCTCACCCCTTCTTCCTCACTATCCACATTACTTAACGGCAAAATACAGTTTAAGCTGAGAGAGTTTGATCTGGAATGGAGATGTCCTTCAAAGAGAAAAAAATCAAAAAATCTTTGTGCAGTGGGATGATGTTCCTGGTCCAAACCACATATTATTATTATATTGGTTTGGAAGGAGAAGAAACCACTTCTTCTGCAACCTAAACGGTCTGTATGTCAGGCCAGTGAAGGATCCTTGAGCTGCTTTGCTTATTCTTATTAGTTAATATCAAAATTATTTTGATAAAGAACAGTGATAACAGTTTCACTCTTGTACTGAATATTTTGAAGTCATTATATTTTGTGGCCTGCTGTGTTCACAGTCTTCTCTGTCTCTAAGTATTTACTAGCAGCCAGTCACACTGCAGGTGGCTGGTTCAGAGCCATTTGATGCATTCAGTATGCTTCTTCTAACCTCATTTTGCTTCCATTCTGTCTGGGAAGTGTGCAAGATTATTTCCATTTGTTGTTTTCTGGTAAAACTCCTCTCATGTTTCCTTTGGCACAAGTTCTATTTTGTTAGGCATATGCTCCGATAGGCAACATGGATTAAATTGTGTGAACTTTCAGAACTGATGTTCTTGCTACCCCTTGGACTCTATTTGTATTGCAGCTGACTATGAGCTTGCCCGGCTTCAAGAAAAACTGAAAGAGACGGAAGAAGCCATGGAAAAATTAATCAACAGAGTGGGACCAAACTGTGAAAGGTATGTGTTTTTAATGCAGCAGATTCAAAAAAAAATTTATATTTTAAGTTTACATTTTTAAAATTTGGAATAGAAAACAAATATAAAATTCCAAGACCAAACACTTTAAATCAGAATCGAAATCTTTCAATGTTTTTCTTTTTTTTCTTCCTTACTTGGAGTCAAGGTTTGTTTTGCTTATCTTTGATATATTTTCCAGTTCTGTGTGTAAAAATATATGTTGGATTTCAGAACACCCAAAATAAAAGTAAACCCATTATATTTGGGTTTTTTTAAACCATCCCGTGGTTCTTTAGGCCTGCTGAGAAAACAGAGCTTGCAGAAGAAAACAGGAATTATCTGATTATGATCTCTGTGGGTAGAGGCTCTATAAAATATTCACTTATCTCACTGGATTTCAGAGGAGAATTCCATCCTTTTATCTTCAGCCAATATTTAGCTTGCGCACAGTGACTGAATATGTGTAATAGTGGGAAATGTATCTTAAGAATTGAATAGTGCCAGAAGAAGAGAGGCAATATGCAGGTTAAAATCATCCAAACTGTGAAACTCTTGCATCTTTTTAAGATAGATTAGATTAACTTGACCTGCTTTTAAACTATGTTCATACATGATGCACACAGGTCAGAGACTTGCTCCACTTCTTTTCAAATTTGCGGATGACACCAAGCTGGGAGGAGTAGCAAACACAACAGAAGACAGGAGAAACCTCCAGGAGGATCTGGATAAACTAGAATACTGGGCTGTAACAAATAGAATGAATTTCAACAGGGAGAAGTGCAAAGTTCTGCACTTGGGCAATAAAAACCAAAAATACAGGTATAAAATGGGGGATACTTGGCTTGGCAGCACAACATGTGAGCGGGATCTTGGAGTCACCGTGGATCACAAGCTGAACATGAGTCAGCAGTGTGATGTGTCTGCAAAGAAGGCAAATGCCATTTTAGGTTGCATTAAGAGGTCTGTAGCTTCCAAGTCGCGAGAAGTTCTAGTTCCTCTTTATTCAGCATTGGTTAGACCTCACCTTGAGTACTGTGTTCAGTTCTAGGCACCTCACTTTAAGAAAGATGCAGCCAAGCTGGAGCAAGTCCAGAGGAGAGTGACAAGAATGATCAGTGGGATGGAAGGGAAGCCCCAAGAGGAAAGGTTGGGGGAACTTGGGATGTTCAGCCTGGAGAAGAGGAGGCTGAGAGGAGACATGATTGCCCTCTTCAGATACTTGAAGGGCTGTCATAGGGAGGAAGGGGCTCATGTGTTCATAGCTGCTTCTGAAAGCAGAACCAGAACCAATGGGTACAAACTGCAAGAGAGGAGATTCCAGTTGGATATCCAGAAAAAATTCCTGACGGTGAGGGCGGTTTGGCAGTGGAACAGATTGCCAAGGGAGGTGGTAGACTCTCCCTCACTAGGGATCTTCAAGCAGAGGCTCGACGAGCACCTGTCGGGGATGCTCTAGGGGGATTTCCTGCTGCAGGCAGGGGGTTGGACTAGATGACCTACTAGGTCCCTTCCAACTCTATGATTCTATGATTCTTTTCTGAGTGGCTTGCAATCTCGGCTTCTAAAAGCATTTGAGCATATTTACTTACAAGTAACTTCCACTGAGTTCAGAGGCTTGTATCCTAATGTGCATGAGTGCAGTCATACAAGCAATTTTCCCAGTCTTCTTTGTCCCTTTCGCAGTAATCTGAGGCTGCTTAAAAGCCACTCCTGTTGGTAAAAGGACCCTAAAAAATGGCACAGAATGTGTCCTGAGGATCTGCAGTGGCAGAGAGAATCTCATGGCATGATCTGCAAAGTTATTAAAGCCTGGAATTGGAGTTGCCATCAGGTTTTTTGCCCCCAAAAGAATTTTCAGACTGACATGTGGATTTCTTGCTCAGAAGAAATATGTGAAGAATTTTAAGGAAAGCAAAGAGTCCTGTTCCTATGAGAGTTTTGTTTCTCTGCCACACTTTCCATGTAGCTATTAAGCATCCATTTGCCTCATGTGGTTTTTCTCAATTGATATATGTATCTATGACAGATATTGTGGCTAAATCTATCATAGATATTGATGAATCATAGTGCAGGCTCCACAGCCACAACATCCATGATAGATTTGCTATCCAGGTTCTGTTTAAAGTTTAAACAAACGTTTGTTTTCTTCTAAGAAAAGTAATACTCAGTTTGTCTGCCATTCAGTTGTGAATCATCTCCCCCTTTACTTTCTATTCTTTCTCCCATTCAGTCCTCTAAAATGCATTTGAATGTTTCCAGTCACAAACAACTGTAGGCTTGAACTGTGTTTTGATGCCTGTTCTGTAGCAGAGCTCAAAACGTCACTACAGATCCAGAGAAACGCCTTCTTCAGCAACTCCGGGAAATTACGAAGGTAATGAAAGAAGGCAAGCTCATAGATGGCATCTCCCCAGAAAAAGAAGCAGAAGAGGCTCCTTATATGCAGGACTGGGAAGGTAAGGGAGACCTTTTCATTATTCAGAATGAAAGTTATGTTCTTCAACGAGTTTACCACAACAAACAAGGAAAATAAGCATAAATGTGAAGGAGAAAGCATGAAGAGAAGGAAAGGCTGTAGCGGTAGAGCATATGCTTTGCATGGAAAGTGGTAGAGCACATGCTTTCCATGCTTTGCATGGAGTGTGTTCTAGATTCAACTGTAGGCCTCTGCAAGTGGGAGCTGTGAAAGGCTCTATTGGAAGCCTTAGAAGAGCTATACCCAGTCACTATAGACAGTACTGAGCTACATGTACTAGTGGTCTGACTCTGTAAGCAGTGGCTTTTTATGTTCATGGTTCAAATACATCTTTATAACTTTGATTACACTTAATGACAGTTTTGAAAAGAGATTGTGCACTTCAAAAACGAGTTGACAGTTAGATAAATCATGGTTAGAAAGCTCTGAACCAGCCCTATACAGATTCAGCATTCATAGAAAGCCATCTCTTATTCTAAAGACACTGTAATTACCAGAAGTTCTATTGACTGCATTTCAGTTCCCTTCTGGTTGCAGATTAAAAGAATTTGTGTTCAAGGTACAGGTGGCATTCTGATCTGGACATTTTTGAATAGCTGGAGGGATATTATAAAATCTTTGGAGATATTATCCCATCTAAGACCAGTTTATTTTATGTCCTAAGGTTATCCAGAAGAGACCTATCCTGTCTATGATAATTCTGACTGTGTCAAGCGCAGACAGGCCACTATCCTTGTGGATTACCCTGACCCAAGCCAACCTTCTGCAGAAGAGATAGCTGAGAGGATGGAATTTGTGGACGATGAGGAGTGTTTGTGTAGTGAAACCCTTTTGTCTGCTCTCGTCGCAGTGAACAATGACCCAACAGATGGGCGTGAGAGTGGTACATCTGGGGCCAAGAGCGGGGCTGGCCACAACTTTGAGAAGTGCTACTGTTGCCACTATGAACAGGACGATCCTGTGATTATAGCAGAGAATACCGGATTCTACTCCGACAGCTGTAGTGAAACGGAAGAGCTGGCTAAAGAGGAGGCATCACTGGATTCTGATCATGAAGACCCAGAACCCAAGGACCAAAGTGACAACAGTCCCGATGAAGAGGGCATGCTAAGAAAGCGAAACACAAAGGGATTAGAGTTGCTGGGACACTGAGGCTCATGCTCAGACTGTGATCTTTGCTTAGAGGGTAAAGGTTTGACTTCTTTGTTGCATACCCATCTGAGGTATGCTGTGCAATTGCTGCTTATTTGGAATGAAAGCTAGTGATTCTTTTCACTTGCGAGCTGGTAAGCCCAGTAATAATAGTGCCACTCCCTTGCTTGTTATCCATCCCAAGGTGTTAAAAACAATTTCCCCATTTTTTCCCCAGACTTGCTGCCTTCAATCTTGGTGACTACTCAGTGATTTGGAGCTTAGGCTGCAATCCTAAAGACACTTCTCTGGGAGTAAAACCCATTGAACACAATGGGGCTTACTTTTGAGGAGACGTGATTAGGATTGTGCTCTTAGTTCCATTGCACCTGTGGAAACATTTCCACATAAATTTTCTCATTGAGGTTCTAGCCACTTTTATTGCTGGATTTATTTGCTAATAAATAACTTACTATCGAGTGAGGCAAAGCATTTCTCTAGGCAAAGCATAGAGTGCCTCACTAAAGAGTGGGGCAAAGCATTTCAGGTTCGTATCACATTTTAACCACAAGAGGGGCTGCCTTTTGGATTTGTTGCCAAAATGGCTTGGTCGGGCTTTGGCCCAAAGACACACTCACTTCAACTCACTTCATATATTAGAAGGAGGAAATTATAGCCTTTGCATGAAACTGACTCATTTTCTTGACAGGGAGACAAGAAGTTTCTGTACAAATTTCAGTGTCACTACTGCATACCTACTGTATTATATCAATAATATTAGTATCTCTTTCCCTTGCTCATTAATGCATGCTCAGGGGGGGAATAAGCAATCAGCACTGCAAACTTTCCTGTGGAAGGGAAGTATCACATTGTTCCTTAACTTTGAGATGTGTATTTACAAAATGCACTTCAGTGTCAGTGTGTAATGGTGACATAAATTCAAAGGAGCAAATGTGAGGCAGTGGCTGTTATGTGTTAACTGGTGGGCAAGCTGAAAGCATCTTCAAGAAATCAGGTCACAGAGCTAGTATAAGCCCATTGGAACAAGGGAAGTCCAAGGACCAAGCAGCAGGGAAAGAGGCAAGGCAATGTTACCCTCCTTTTCTGAGGCCCACATAGCAAGTGACACTTGCCCTACAATCCCGAGTAACTAGGGGAGCATGTAAAAGTCATTACGTGCATCCATAGTTACTGCATCACCTAGTGAAAACCTATGGGAAATTCATGTTGCAATCCAGAGCAAATTGTTCTTACACTGGAGCATGGACTCCCCATAGTTACTCTGGATTGCGCCCTTGGTTGTTATGTGCACTTGTTCTCATTTCTTTTTAAAGCTTAAGGCTGTAATCCTAAAGACACTTTTCTGGGAGGAAGACCCATTGAACACAGTGGGGCTTACTTTTGCGGAGACATGGTTAGAATTGTGCTCTAAGTGCAGTCAACTGCCAGCAAGAGAGGGAGGGCATTAATCCCTTTGCCTCTATGTCTAAAAGGTTTTTCCCCCTCTAAATTATATTTCTATTATAGCCAGTGTTATTTTTCTGGAAAAAATAGGTGCCAGTACTCACCTGCCTGTACTCACAGATACTCACCTGTGTGTGTGTCTATGTATGTGTGTGTTAGTACTCACCCGTAGAGGTGCCGGTACTCAAACAGAGGTGCCGGTACTCTGTATGGGTGCATACCCGCCCCCCAAAGACCCCTGATTATAGCTAGTTATACAGGCATCTCCCTATAACCTTGGGCAAGCCTCACCTTCACAGAAACTACAGATACAAGGGAATCCTATGTACTGTACAGAAAAGTACTCAGTGCAATTTCTATGCCCCTTACCTTACTTTTTGTTATCAAACAGACATGTTTATGTCAGTTTATAACTTTCTGTTCCAGGAATAAGAAACTTTAATAATTACCATTACTCAGATCTTCACCAAAGCTTGCTTCTATGAAATTTTGTTCATTGATTCAGTTTTGAAATCCACAAAACTGTCAGATTGGACCTCAGAGCAACTTACTTTGAGAATAGTTAGCTGCTCATGCATGTCGTATTGGGAAATACTGTAAACATATTTTTTAATTTTCTTTTTCATATCAGAAGCATATACATTGGTAAAAATTTACAAAGAACATTAAAAAGGAATTCAATTTGATGTCATTTGCCCAAAACCAGGCTCCTTCAAGAGCATTTTCCCTTGCCAACATAAGATCTTCCTTTGTGAATGTAGAAGGGCAGTGTATGCACTGCAGCAATTATGTGGCTGGGGTGGTTTTCCTCCACAGTCCATTTTTCACAGTCCATTTTTCATGGTGTAACCTCATTTCCTCAGGATGTCCTTAAAACTTTCCTATCCCAGCAAGCAGTCTGTTTAAGGATTTCCATACAGGCCATGGTTGTTCTTGGCCAGGTAGTGGACATGCATGTGATTGGCACAATCACTCGGCATCTCCCCATTTTCTTTCCATATATCCATGGCAAACTGTGGCATTCAACAGGAGGGTTTTTTAACAGTTCAGTTTTTTTAACTAAATATTTATTTTTACCTTGTTCATGTTCTCTAATTTAAATGTAAGAAAATAGTCCAATGTATTTTTCTTTGAATATATATATGTATTGTTTAATATTACTTTCAGGAAACTATTGATAGATTGTTGGGTTGAAATACAGTCATTTTTAATGGTGTGGGCAAAAGTATATGGTGTTCAATCTTTTTGCCTATGTCTTTACAAGCTGCATGACAAGCAGACATTTCATATGTTACGAAATTTATAGAAAAACTAATCCCATGTACATTTGTGTCGATAAGCAGAAAGCACCAGGCCTCCCCCAGAAATAAAAGAAAGTGGAAATGCTTGCTATGAAGAAAGTAAATTTCACTTTTTAATTTTATTTTTATTGTTGTTTTATTGTTGTTTTTAATTGTTGTTAGCCACCTTGGGTTCCCTTTTATTAGGGAAGAAAGGCAGGATATAAATGAAATGAATAAAAAATAATAAATAATTTTAGAGAACATAGAAAATGATTAGAATATCTAAAAAGATATTTTTAAAGAAACACCACACAGTTATTCAAAACAAATTCAAGTTTAATTGTTTTCCTGCACAGATTTTCTGTATTGACACATACCGTAATCTCTACAACATACACAATGTAATTATGTGAAAATACCAAATTAGTTATACACATACTGATAAATAAATACATTTGCTTCAGAATACCAAAGTGTGTGTTTAAAAATTGACTTCATAAAAGCACATTTTTTCTCAGATTTATCTAAAACTCCATATAATTTGAAACAAACAAAAGAATGCCCGACTGCTTAAACAGGACAAGATAGTCTTGTGCAAATTGACATAACACATTCTAAGCATTATGCAAAAAACGACTGCTTAAATATTTGTTCTCAGTCCTAATTATGGTATTCCTAGCCCATTCCCCCCCTTTTTAAATCCAAACATAATTAAAAACAAATTGAGACAGGAACATTGTCAAATTCTACTAGAATGGTCATTGGTTTGTTTTAAGAAAGGCACAGTGATGAATTAGAAAACGTTAGCCATGGGGGAAAAAAGAGCTGCTAGCAATCTTCCTTCATCTAGCACATGCTGTTTCTGCTTTCTAAACTTTAAAGGAAGTTGGAATTTAAATATAAAGCACATTTTTGCTAAGCATTCAGTTAAGTATTTCAGATATTTTGAGCTCAGTCCTCCAAATCTGTGTGCTGGGCGACTTTTTAAACTTCAGAAGTCTGTTGTATGTAGGGTGGCTCCGGAATAATAGGTATTACCAGAAGTAAGGACCAATTAAATGGATGGGCTTTTATGCAAGGGACAATAATCATTTAGCTAACTGAAAATATAAGACCCACCTTTAAATCCACAGTGTGGTTTATCTTTTTTACTTACAATTATTACAGTTTAACTCCTCGGTCTTCTCTTACATAGCTGGATTCCATAACCGGAATGGTAATGCTCTTTTTTAAAAATCTGCAGCTATTTAGTAAGTTGATCATGTTCTCATTAACAGTCAGTGGCCTCAACATTGAAGGCGTCGGAGTTTAGTAATTTACAGATTATAGGAAAAATGGATGTTAATTTCTGGAATTCTGGAGTTTCTGGAATTCTGAATTTCTGATGTTAATTTCTGCAATTTCTGATGTTAACTTCTGGAATTCCTTCTAACAATCCATTTCTAACTAAAGAACAACACAGTGATGCAAGGGAATTTCAGTTGCTGCTACCACAGGGTAAAGGCACATTTGCCTCTTTGCCATAGGGTAAATCCCAGCAGCTACAATGAGTCAGTTTGGATCTGCACCAGCAATATGGAACACATCCAAGTTGATCATTATCAGTGGATCAGATACAGCACACACTGGTGCTGCTAATCCTATCTCTTCCCCAGCCAGCTCTGGCCCTCCCCATAGTTCCACTCCTCTCCACCCTCCTCCACACCCTTTCAGACTTATGTAGCAGATGTCCTGGGTGTGCTGTGCCACTGGTGCCCAGTGGGAAGACTGATTTTCCAACTGGCACCTCTAACCTTTATATGTTGGAAAGCACTTTGTAGAACTTCTGTGACAAGCTATGCTAGTGGAACACATTCCATTGGCATTACTAGCATATAGGATTGGGCCAAACATGTTCATCAAGGGAGGATGGGCAGGATCTTGTTGGTGACATCTTACAACTCTTCTGCACATCTGCAGGAGTAGGTCCCCATGCGTCACTCCAGCTCGAAACTAGCTAAGGCAGCAGGAACCAATCTGAGAATTTGCTTTTTTAAAAGTGAGATGTCCTGCTGCTTTCCAAACCTATCCAAAGTTAAGGAGAGCCTCGGTCCTATAAGCTGCAGATGGATGAAAAATGTGCTTGCCATAATGATTATGGACACCTTGGAGGTCTCAAATTGGTACTTCTCCCTTGAGAAAGAGCTTTCATACCACCAGTATTAGAAGTGGTTTTTTAAATGTTTTTTCTGCTCTTTTAAAGTTGTATAAATCCACCTCTGGAGGTAGCCGAAATCTGAGTACACCTATTGGGGCTCCTGCAGCCTTGTCGCAGGAAAGGAGACAAGCTTCCCCTACCCTACAATAGTATGGCAACCGTCCCAATCCTTGCAATGGCTATAGAGCAGGCTGAGCCAGCTTTAATTCTCCAGCAGAATTATGGATTGCACTGCCAATGTGGTGTGCTCATCTATAGTACCTTTGGCATTATTATTTTAAAAACATTGGACTTGAAGGACCTTTATCTGAACCTATATCATATTCATTGAAAATAGTTGCACACTGATCTTTGTGTCACTTTGAAAGGTTACATTTAAAAGAATTTCTGTTTCCATTTTGTGCCAGCAGCCTGTGCTTTGAAATGCCAGAGGAAGTTGCCCAGGAAGGTTAATGAATTCATTTTTTAAAAAAATGCATGTGGTTGTTTTCTTTTTTAATAGCAACTAAAGGGGGTAACCCAGCCAGGACTGTGACAAGACAAAAACCTAGCCCTTCTTCCCATGTTGTGGTCCCAGTCTGAATTGGGCTTACTCTGGCTGCTGTTTGTTTAGTAAACTAACAAAAATAAATAAAGTGTGCCAGCGTCAAATTAAGTGCACCTTAGGCCTTTGATTGATTAATGTTCAGAATTAGGGATGGGTGATTTGTCTATTTGTGAATATACAATTTTATTCCAATCAAGTGTTCTTACTCTCCATAACTTTCTATTGCTGCACAACTGTTGTTAATGAAGCAATTAATAAAAGTGTCTCATGAATAAGGCACATTAATCAGGTGGCCAGTTTCAGCACTGGCTTTTGTTTGCTGTGATACTTTTTAAATCAGTGGCATAGCTGCTTGATTATTGGTTGAAGCCAATTTTAGGCTGATTTTACACCATCTGCTTTGGTGGCCAATTTGCTTCCATTGTCAGAGTGCGTCATTTGAAGGATTGTTTTAACCTTAAAGCCCTAAATGCTCTGGAGGCAGATTTTCATCAAAACCCACATGAGCCCTTTGATCAGCATCTAAAACCCTGCTTCTTAGACTGCCTTGAAGTATAAGTTAGCAGGCAGTCGACATGAGGCCTTGTGGATCCACCATAACTCTAGAACTCTCTTCCCAGTTAGTTCATCACATTTTGGCCTGTCGTTAATTGGCTGTGAAGAAATGAAGAAACATCTTAGTTTTCCTCAGGACTTTAAGAATCTGCTGCTGTATTATGATATATATGTTGCTGTATTTGTGTGTTTACTGTTTTGCTTTTATTTATTAATTGTATTTTTATTAATTGTATTTAAAAGACTCAAGTAAATCAGCTCCATGAAACTGAAATGTACAACACATCCATGCTACAAATTTTAGTTCTCTCTTCAAAGAACCCTGGGAACTATTTAGTGAAGGTACAGCAATGTTCAGCAGAGCTGTGCTTTTCAAATTCCCTGTCTTCAGTAGATCTTGTCCACATCAGTTTGTCAAGAAGCTCCTATACATGAGCCTTAGACCCCCTGCATGTTGCTGAGAATACTCTTGAAGCATTCTAAGGTGCATTCTTCAATCACTTGGACCAGATCACTTGGACCTCACTGTTCTCCAAGTGCAACCATGAGCACAATTCTAGCCATGTCTACTCAAATTAAGCTTCATTGTGTTCAGTGGGTCTTCCTCAGTGGTGGGCTCCAGCAGGTTTGTACCTACTCTCTAGAACTGGTTAACAAGAGATAGGACATATAAAATTTAAAAATAGCCATTTAAAAGTGGCTGCCAGATGGGCATAGAACTGGTTGTTAATTTCTTTGAATCCCATCACTGGTCTTACTCCCAGGAAAGTGTCTTTAGGATTGCAGCCTAAAAGTAGAAAGATACTTCAGCCTACAGCAGAAAGATTGATGGTGGCGGTCAAATTACCTTTCAGGAAAGCTTACTAAATTATGGGAAGCTTACTGAAATAATCCATTACTGAATTCTCAATAGGTAATCATGGAGTTTTCAGTGTCCCCAGAATAGTGTGAAAACTCCTTTGTTAAGTGATCTCGATCTCTAGCTCCTGTGAAGAGTGAATGGCTGTTAATCCAGTTTAAACCTGTTGTTTATATATACAGTGGCGCCTCACATAACTAATTTAATTCGTTCCAGAGGCATGTTCTTTACGTGAAACATTCTTTACGTGAAGTTGATTTTCCCATAGGAAATAATGGAAACTCAGACAATTGGTTCCACAAGCCCAAAAATATTCATCTAAAAATATTAACTAGATGTAAAAATGATGACAGAACACTGAGATTGAATTCAAAACATGCATTCAGTGTGCATGATCTTATGAAGTCTACTTAGGCTGCAGTCCTAAAGACACTTTCCTGGGAGTAAGACCCATTTAACACAATGGGGCTTACTTCTGGGTAGACATGGTTAGGAGGCTGCAATCCAAGACACCTTCAGAGTGTCTCCCCACTTTCTCCTCCTCTCCATCCTGAGCCTCTCTCTCCCCTGCTCCCTTCTGGCTAGCCATGAGCTGCTTCCCTCTTCTCCACTGCTCTTCTCTCCATCTGCCACAGGAGGAACAGCGCAGAAGTGTTGCTTTCACCATGGGCAGATGTGCAAGGCAGCCCTGACGCTTTTTAAACAGCGTCTGCCCCAACTGCCAACAAATGTTTTCTTTACGTGAAGCACTTTCTTTACGTGAAGCAGAATCCTAGAGAAATTTTTGTTTGTTACATGAAACATACTTTACATGAGGCGTTCTTTACGTGAGGCGCCACTGTATTTATTGTCCATGATCTTTATGAAATTAGGACTTGATCCTTTTGTGTGTGGGGGTGGTGGTGGTGGTGTTGAATTAAGAAAAAACCCATTTAAAAGAGAGGAAAAAATAAATACAATTCACTTAAAGCTAATGCAATTGTTATTTAGGGGTTTAAAAGAGAAACTGAATTCAAGGTTTTGCTGAAGAAGTGAAGGAAAATGATTCCTGATTATAGGACCATTCTTGTTTCCTGCCTCATCACATTTTGTATACTCCCTTCTCTGTTAACTAAACATCCACCCTATGCACAATCTTTATGAAAACGTCACAGAATCATTAATAGCTACTATAACTTGCATCATTTAATTTACTTCCTGATTGTCAGTTATTTCTTTCAAGTACTTTCAAATCCATCTTGTAAACTCTCAAGTATATAAAGTAACATAAGGGATTCAAGGCTGAGTGCTTTTGCTTCCTGTTTTCTTTGCAATATGTTCCTTTTGTTTGTCACAACCATACCCACTTCCAATTTCTTTCTACTACAAGTAGAAAGGTAGAGAAAACCCCCTGCAAGAACAAAAGGATTCATTGGCAAAGCTTACCTGTTCTTACCTCTTCAGGAGGAAGATAAGCAAATCTCAGAAACCACTAATCTTAGGATGCAAGTTTCATCCTAGGAATATAGGAAAAGTGGTTTCTAATTTTTTTTATTTTTAAAAGAGTTACTGGTGCCCTGTCTCAAAAAAAATGGTGCTTAAAACTGCACTACACTGTTGTCTCCATCTCCCCTTTTCCAATCTTTCTCACCCATCTTGTTTCAAGCCCCCACATGCATTTTCCACTGCACATTAAACAGCTGGAATGTGTGTTCTGATCTGGAAAAGAGACATGCCTGTGGATAAAGGGATAAGCTCTGGCTCCCACTGCCATTGCAAAGCAATTTTCATCGGGGAGGGGGAGGATTATTGACATACAGTAACATGCATTTGCATATGGCATCTAATTTAGCAAAAAGGCCGAGCTTAATATGTCATTTTTAGACTACAAAACACATTTGGGAACACTGTACACAGTTTTTGTCAGACACAGATCTGTGTCAGCAAGACTTGCAGAAGATTGCTTGTGCATGCAGACCTCTCTGGCTGGATTGAAGTGCCCTGAAAATAAGCAAAATGCAAGGTTGGGAGTAGACTAGCAAGCCTCAAGGTAGTACTTGGAAAAACTAGCAAAGAGAAAATCAGAGTTCAGTGTACAGATCTGTGTCAAATAATAACATACTTGTATGTTCTCCAATATCAATTGCTATGCGATTAGGTCATTAAACAAACATTCAGCCCAATCTTGGGCCTTTGTTGTGTAAACAGACACTTCCTGCCAGATACTACCTGGCTGCACCATCAACTGGAGATAGATTGCCTCTTCTTTGCATTAAGGGCCTCTTTGTTGTAAACAGGCACTCTGCTGCAGGCTATGGGAGATCTGGCTGCCTCACTAACAATCCAGAGTAACAATGGGGAGTCCTTGCTCTGACGTAAGAACAATTTACTCTGGATTGCAATATGAATTTCCCATAGGTGGTGTCGTAACTACGAGTATGTCGACATAAATGTCTCTTACATGCTCCTGTAGTTACTCTGCATTGTAGGGTAAGAGCCTCTTTCATAGAATCATACAGTTGGAAGGGATCTAGTAGGTCATCTAATCCAACCCACAGAATCATACAGAGGGAATCTTCGTTGTGCTTGGACCACAGTCATATACAGAATCCATTATCTACCATACAGTTGTGAAGTGATGCGCACGTGTACCTGAATCTGTGTTTAATGCATGCCATTTTTACTATAAAAAGTTGACCTGTTACTAATTTGATTTCAAATGGACACTGACTCCAACTGACCTATGGTCAACAAAACACCGTTGCTTGACAGGATTCCACTTTCAGAGTTTTGTCTTCATGAATTGTTGCATGCATCCACAGGTAAGCAAGACACAGTGCATATTTTAATATCCATGCATGAAAGGTTGTGTAATTTGGAAATGCTGTTTTTATGGAATTTATACTATTTGGATAGGAAGACCATGATTTTGTTAAAGCGGCTATTTTCAACCATTCTGCTGTGGCAGACTGGTGTGCTGCAGACAGTCCGTAGCTGTGCCATGGAAATTTGGGAAGGGCCCCATTTGGGAGACCCTTCCAGCAAACCCCTTTCCAGAAGCATGATGTGCCTTATCCATTGGTTGATGGTGTGCCTTGACAATTTTAGAGCCTTGTCAGCTTGCCATGAGATAAAAAAGGCTGAAAATCACTAAGTTAAAGGATTAAATTCTATGCTGTTAAAAAGTGCAACATTTTATTCTAAAACCTTTTTTCAGAACTTCATTAGGGAAACGAGCCTAGAGGACACATTATTAGAGAGAAAATCAGAGATAGCAGTTAAGAAGCAGCGCCCTCCAAGCACTTAACAAGTTTTGCTGACTGCATTCTTAAAACAACCTCAGCCTAGTCACAGTATTTCATCCTTGGTGGGGATATCTTCCTTATATAGAGAGCTCTTTAATGTGTGTTCTTTTTAGGTCTAGAAGCCTGATCTTGTTAATGTGAAGAACCTTCTCTTTTGATATTTTGAAGGTCTTTAAATATTTCTAGTGCCTCTCTGTAAAGTCCTGGGAAACAAAATCTGTTATTAGAAAGTCCCTGTTGCTTTGAAATTTCTTTGATGATCCATTTCTACTGCATGCTGTGCCACTGCTGATTGAACCCGGTGGGGTAAACTGAAGTGCCTCTATGTTCTGCAAGTCTGATCTTTATAGAAGGTTTGATAGTGTCAATGTAGACATGAATACAGTCACAGGGTATCTGACACATACCAGGATTGTCTAGCTGTTGTCTCCAATTTCTAAGATTTTTTAGAAACAGGAGATATCTAAGAAACGGTTGGGCTTTGGTAGTTGATGTGAAGACAGTTCTAAAGATGATTTCCCTGAGAAAGTTCCAAAAGAGGTTACAGAATAAAACTGACTTTTTAAAAACATCCTTTAACATGGTCATGTCCATGATAGATTGTTGGATAATTATCTTGAAATGTCTTGACTTTAATATAGTCATGGTCTTCAGATATGATAGATTGTTGGATAATTGCTGGCCATGATAACCTACAGACATGGCTAATGTTTATTTGTTCTTCCATGAATGGAGAACCCTATGGCTTTTGCCAGTTCTAGGCACCTAGACTGATATTTGATGGATTGTCTTTTTTTTGAGAATCATTTGGTAGTGAAGGCAATGGACAAAGAGTATATTTCTCTTTCAATGCATAAGGCTGCAATCCTAACCTCTAGTGAGGCTGGCCTAAGCTGAGCTGGAGGTGTCACAAAAGTGCCATAAGACACTTTTAAGTGGGTGAGAGTTAAGCCAGTGCACAACCAGGTGCTTGCCTCCCTACCTCACCATGGGAATCACCATGAGTTGTGCCAGATTAAGTTAGGATTGCAACCTTAGTAGTAGAAAGGCAAGACCTGGGAATCTCTGAAAGGTTAACCTTAGGACAATCCCTTCATAGCAATCTAGGAAAACATTTCTTAAGGAGTTCACTAACTTTATTCTAAGTAGGTTATTCACTAGGGTGGTTCTTATGGATTGGCACAAGGCCAGGGTGAACCTTGGTGTAGGAGTTTCATGAAGAAACTTCACTTGCTTAATGAGAATAACATCAAGCAAGATAGATTTTTGTAGTTTCTGGGGTTCATTGGCAGACAAAAGAATTTATCTGAGACAAAATGGTGCATCATAAAAGGAAGCTTGTAGAGAATAGGATGTTAGCACAAGGAGCTAACCTGACTTTGTGATAGCTAGGAATGAATTCCTAGAGGTCAGGGCTGATTCTCTTCAGGATCAGTCTGCACAAGAAATTCATACTGAGCCAGAATAAAGAAGCCGTGAAGACTCTAGACCTCTGAAGATGGAGGATAAAGGAACAATCATCCTTTTAAGAAACAAAAGATAATTTGCTAAGGGTTATGATTGCTTTTTATGAGATTGAAGGAATGCCAGATGTTGGAAGCTGTGAAGACAAAGGAGAAAAAGAGAGGAATGGAAATGCTGGGAATTTGGGGATGGTAAATTATGTGGGGCATCTTTTTTGTGTCTGCAGCAATCTGATATTTTGGTATAATGTTGTCTGATGTTTTGGTATAAGGTGACACTATAAAGAGCATTTTTTCTAATTCTGAAAGAATATCAGATAATGAGACCATGACTGCAAAGAGACAAAGGGGGATGAGAAAGCAAAAGGGAGGCAGAGGGGTTCTTGCAGAAACAAAGATGTCATTTATTCTACAAAAGGAATCTGTGCAAAGGAAATGAGGGGAGAACATTTCTATACAGAAGAATGTCACTACATTATTATGTATTTAGGGAACATATTGATGATGTTGCAGATTTTGATAGTTAAGGAGTCTGCTAATGAAAAACAAAGGACAATTACAGTAAAAAATACATATATATTTGCAGAAGTTTAGAAAATGTGTTGTGTGTTGTTGCCTACAGAAGTTTTATCAGCTGTGGAAGTGCTGGAGAGCATGGGAGAGCCTGATCTGAAATGGGTATCATTATCATTGCTTGGTACTGATACAGTGCAATACATGTTCATGGTACATTTAAACAATGAGAAATATAATTTAAAATATCTTTGATATCCTTTGCCATTTGAATATCAGCAAAATGGAAGCAGAGAAAGAATATATGATAAAAAAGATTCAAGATGCAATGGATACAAACAGAAGAATATCTTTTCTTGAGATAATGCAATCAGCAGCAAAAGAGATACAAAAGAATCAATCAGGAGAGAAGAATTTAGTGCATCAGGAGGAGTCGAATAGTTTTTGGAATAAATTAAAGACAGAATCAGTTGACTTGTGTTTCAAAAGAAAAATATACATCCAGTTTTTAAGGATAAGATCATACCATTTTTCAACATGGACAACGGAATCCGTAGGCTGCAATGCTGTTACACTTGCCTGGGAGTGAGCCTCATTGAACACAATGGGACTCATTTCTTAGTATACATGCATGAGATTGTGCCATTATAAATATTATTCTCTTAGGTTACAATATTAGGCAGACTAAACCAAATGGGATTACATATATTCAGATAAACCTACACTGGACTAGACTGCAGGGCATCTTACTCAGAATATCTTTCCCAAATACATTGTATGGTTTTACTCTGCCAAAATAAGCCTTCATTCTTCTGCAAAGGACCAGTTTGAGTCTTGCTTCTTTTGGAGATGCTTGGAATCCGCCATATTCCAAGAATCTCAAGATCAGTTCTGTACAGGAAACTCATACTGCAGTACAGCCTCTGGAACAAGGCTCTGCATAAGCTTGCAGGATAAACTTTATGAACGTCAAGACTTAGAACAATATAGAAAGGATAGAAATGGAATATCATTTCTAAATTGTTTTACTAAGCCTGATTTAATTTATTTGCTTTTCATTTTTATTCTCATTCTGCAGAAGTGACATGGCTACGCACACCCTAATCTTTCATTTCCCTGACATTTACACAACAATCACCTTGACATTTCTGCTGCTGTATAAATGTCTACCTTGAAGAAGAAAGCTGTACGAAAATAAGAGATTGTCCTAAAGAAAGAAGGTAGATTCACATGTATTGCCAAGTTCAAGTTCTTTTATTCAAGTTCTACATAGTATGGAGAATTTTGCGACAATCTTTTAGAGGATTTGGATAAGATGGAAAGGGAGAATGAGTAGGCAGCATAGGGGCTTACAGTAGATATTCATACATTCTTGCCAGTAACAAACCATCTACTGTAAAGGTCTCAAGGTTCCTGGTGGTGGGAAACACTTTCTTTTCCCATTGTTCTAGGCTGACAGTATTTGTTCAAGAAAAAATAGACTTTACTTTTGTAAGCTAAGTGGGCAAAAATTCAAAAACAAGTGATCGTGCACCTCTTTGAACCACAGAAGTCAGTGCTAGACAAGATATATTAGGATTACCAAGGGGAGCTCAAAACAATGGATCTGTTTACTTACATTTTGAGTCTGCTGCAGACACAAATCAATGTAGTCTGACACTAAGCGGTCAAAAGCATTTGTGTGCTCAACTTTTAAAACTTGCTATTCCACACACATTAAAACCTTGCTAAAAGAAAAAAGTCTTGTCTATACAGTCCCACCATCCCAGATCGTGTATGGACTTACCCATATGGACTTATTCTAGTCTTAGAAGAATCACACTCTCTGTTTTCTACTGCACAAGGGGGGGGGGAAACACCTTTAGTGGAAAAACTAAGATGTTTTTCTAAGAGAAAAAATTAGCATTAATAACCTACAACATTCATGGTTAGAACAGGGCCATAAATTCATATGCAGGACATCTGAAATTTCATGTAGATTCACTGAAGACGGCACTCTGTTTACTAGTGCTTATTTGGTGACGTCTGGAAAAATAAATCATAAAAATATAGTTGGGCATGATGAAGACCTTTTTGCATTATCACTTTCTGATCCATGCCATGCATGTTTAATAAGAAAATACAGTTCACACATTTAGGCTGCAATCCTAACCACACGTTCCTGGGAGTAAGTACTATTGAACACAACAGGACTTACTTCTGAGTAGTCATGCTTAGGATTGCACTGATATTTACTTAAGAGTTGAGCTTATATGGCCAGGATTCTCCATTTTATGACTATTCCAAGCACAACTTTGGTTATAAGAAAGATAAACTACCTGCAGGTAGGACACTCCTTGCTACCATGATTGCTGCAGAAAATATGGGCTTTATTGTGATGTCACTGCAGGAACCTTTATTAGGCAGTTCATAACTATTAAAAATACATGTGAATTTTTATAAATCTTTTTTTTTAAAATTATATGCTTGTTCATAAGCAAAGTTATCTTCAGTATAATAAAGGAGGCAAAGCAATTCTAATAATAGGGATTATTTTAGCCACAACTCACTCCTGAACCAGTTTCAGATGCCAGGGCATTTACCTTTATTATGTAAAATAAGACATCTTTTGAGTATAGAAAAAGGTTGCTCCATAACTACTACCTACCACTTACCATCTCCCACTTACAGTAAGACATTTCAGGGTGGTGAGACCTCCAGGGTTTGGCCCCAGTGTCCCCTTCTCTGGGAGATCTATGGATGCAACCCCTCTGTGGGCAAAGTGTTTTTAACAAATTCACTTCCTCTTGCAAAATATTGTAATCTACTCTATCTGTAGTAAAGGATCTTGGAATAATTTTCAAGAGACTGGGCTGGAACAGAAGCTCATCAAATCCAGCATCCTGATGGATGGACAGTGCCTAGTCAAATGCTGCCAAACCAATTGTACTACTTGGTGATATTTTGCCTCTGAAAATGCAGGTTCACTTAGCTAGCCATCATGACTGCAAGCTAATTGTAAACACTTTTCCCCTTACCTTCCCCAATCTGTCTAATATGCTTTTAAAGCCATGTAGGTAAGACTCCCATGCCCATTTCTTGCAGCAGTGCATTCCAAAAGCAAATTATGTGACAAGAAGCAGTTTTTCTGTCCTTAATTGCCTGCCAATCAATTTCACTGAGTGACTCCAAATTCTAGTATGGGAAAGAAAACATTTTTATCTCAATTTTTTTTCCACAATTTACATGATTTTTACAAACCTCTATCTTATTCCCATTAATCTTTCCTTCTGGATGTATTGTTTTGACTCAGAACATAGAGAAAGACAGAGCAAGAGAAACTATCTTAGGGCCAAAGGACATTATATGTCAAAAGTGTTTTGGGTGAGGAACTAGGGAGATTAGCTCTTTGCCCCACTGTGATTGTGGTCTTCATTACACATTGCTCTGTGCGCTATCTTAATGGTGAAAAAGAGCTTCAACTAAAACGAAGCTTTTTTCCCTCATTAAAGGGTATGTGCTTGTAGAAAAGGGCAGAAACAGAACAGGTTTGGAAGCCTCCCCCATCTCTGCTAGGATTTTAATATCATTGATTTTGCTATCATTTTGAAAATGTTTGATTGAATGTTCAAAGGGATGAACAAACATAAGCTGGAATCCTAACCCCCAATTCGTCCGGCATAAATCCCACCACAAACCCTGTGCCAGCCTGCAGGTATTACAAAAGTACCATAACACCACTCCTGTTGGGGTTAGGCCAGTGCACTGACATGTGCCAGCCTCTCCATACCACCATAGGAACAGGGAGACAGGTGAGTTTGCTGGCCTAAATTGATTAGGATTGCACCCTTACTCTCAAATCCAGGACTCTCAGTGAGTTCATTGAGGCTGTCTTCATTCACCAAAAGTGTAGTAAAGAAAACCTTTAACAAAGCAACAAAAATTCAGATGAAAGAACACTTATCTATGGTGATTCAAATGAAAGAACACTTATCTATGGCTTCTACATTAGTAAAAACATAGGGGATGGGGTTACAAATGTGCAGAACAGAAATCCAGGGTTAAAAAGCCCACATGGTCACAAGTTGACCTCATAGCCAGTTCCCCCTAGTCACCAAAAGCAGTGAGCTAAGCAGATTGGATATTATTTTCTCATTATACATTATTAGGTTAATACACAATTGCTGTCAAACTCTAAAAATAAGCACATGAGTCTGTCCTACAGTGACCCTTGATGGACATTCATATTTCACAAGCTCTTTCATCAAATTTGATATAACTTTTAAAGAAAGAAGTGGGCTCCTCAATTAATTCATCATCTAGAAGTCTACAACTCTCATGACCTATATATTTATTCTGCATGCCTGCCTTTACGTAAGCACTTAGAGACAGTCAATTTTTCCATCTTCAAATTTGCCACTATTCAAAAATCTAATACAGATCCTTATGTCACTTGAACTTAGTGAACCCTCATTAGGAAATGCCATGGTTTCTTTATAAGGTGAATATTAAACAACTGGTGTTTCACACTACAAATAGCCCAGACAAAGCCAATCTCCTACAACAGGAATGCCAACCTGAGTGCAGAAAAGAACAGGTTCAGAGATCTCCCTTCTGTATTCCTTGGTCAGCACAAGCTGACCCACATGGATGTAAGCACAGATCTGCAAGTCAGAATGCATGTGTGCCTGGCAGTGGCTAGGCACACCTTGTTATTTTGAGATATGTTTCATCCCTTAATAAATAGGCAAAATAATATTAATAATACAGTATTTTAAACCCAGGAAAATGTGATTTGAAATCAATATGTATGCACAGAACAAGTACCTTATGATGTAATCTCCCATAAATGTGGACAGAAACATTGGCTCGATCTTGTAGCTGGCACTAAGTAAGCAATACAGAACTATTAACTTCTTCCCTGGAAAACCAAGACTATCAATCATTGCAGGTTTAACAGAAATTATAGCTCAACTTGTATAGTAAAAAAGGCAAAATGAATTTTGAATTAATCATATTTTGCAGTTGTACTGGTATCTTTTAAACAGCTGTCTTAATGAGGCAGCTATATTGTTGATTATCCAAATAATTAAACGCCTCTGAGATTAACCCAGCTGAAGATGAAGCTGTCTGAGATTGAACAATTCTTGATCCAGCTAGCCCAGCTTAGTACCATCTACCCTGACTGGTGGCTGTTTTCCAATGACAGAGACAGAACTTTCTCTCAATTCTGATAGAGACAAGCACATGTGCTCTCTCAGATTTAGGACTTTCCCTTCGCTTGAACTACTATTGTGATAAAACATCTTGCTAGTGTCCATACATTTCAATTTTTCCCTTTTAAAAAGAATGAACTTGCATTTGAAAGTGACATTAAAACGCCTCTATAAAAATGACACCTTGGAATACAAGTGACTTGTGCAACATTAAACTTGTGCTTCCTACTTTCTTCCCACCCATCTTCCCTAAAACTAATAATTCAACAAGTCCCACCCACACAAACAATATCACAGATCAAGTTCAGTCTTGGCATTGAGACAAAACAAAAACATCAGTTTTGTTTTTGTTTTCAAAGTGCAACTTCCACGTGGTCTTATTTCTAAGATGGGCGATGTGAAATTCTCAAGGAATTTAATGTAATCTTGAGGTATGCTTACAGCCTTGGAATACTTCTTAAATCTAAAAACAGATTTGCGTTGTGATAGCTTTCATGGATTTAGAAAAAAAACACACACCACTTTCAGTGGTGTTTTCACTTAAGCCACGGTACAGTACATCATGGCACATCTTCATAACATAACTGAGGACACAAGATAGAATGTCTATTTACAGATCTTGGATGCCACTTCCAGAAAAATAGAGATAGACTGACAAAAATATTTCCTGAAAGTCCTGAATTTTAAAATATCTTCTCCCCAGCAAAAAGGTTGGTCCTTCAGAAAGCAAATTACCTGCCCCTTTATAGTATGAAGCCAGTGATGACACCGTAGAAAAATCTGGAACATTTGTCTCCTCCTCTTCCTCATTCTCTCGGTGGCACACGATTTGGGCTGTAGTGAAACTCAGACCCTGCTTGTTCACTCACAAGCCAACTTGCTGTCAAAACTGGACAGGGCAATTGCAAATGCTTGAAGTGCACACATTGGGTAGTTGTAGTCCATGGTGAAAATATCCTCAGCCACGCGGCCAAACTGCATCACAATGTAGTCAGCTGAAAAAAAACAAAAGAAACACAGGACAACATCAGTGGAACTTTAAGCCTTTGTGAAATGTGGATGTGGCACCATCTGCAATTCAAAATAATAAAATGAGAAGAAGAAAAAAATTCTTTTCACCACCCAAATTCCAGCTAGGAAACTATTTTCTTCCAAGAACCAAAGGATGTATGAATGAGTTGCTGTACAGCTGTGGTTTATATCTGGCACCCACACCCCTGAGAATAAGCCCCTTCCCCATATAGGGCCAAGCTGGAAAAGGAAAGGGGACAGAAAGCTGGACATAGGTAAGTTGAATCAAGAAGTGGAAGGAATGTACGGTCACAGTGAAATCCAGCCTAGGATGGCGCAAGTCACTTGTGCTGGCCTAAAAGTGTTGTAAACATGTCATAAGGCAGGTCTGCACCACAATGAAGGATAGGCCAGTGCATGGATATGCAAATGAGTTCATTTGTGGGACTGGGCAAGGGGTAAGTTGTGCTTGGAACAGCAGCATTTCCGGAAATGGCCTAAATCCAAGTAAACATATTGGGGATGCTGCAGCACTACCCCAGGGAAGGGGATAAGCATCCCCTTCAATACAACAAAGCCCCAAAACCTGTGCTGGATACAGCACAACTAAACCAGTCTGCCAGTTCCAGCGCAAGTTCAGATTGCATTCTGGCGGTGCAACCCTAACCCCTCTTTAGGCTGGCACAAGTCCCAATACAAGTCCCAGCTGGCCTGGCATGTCACAAAAGTGCCATAAGAGGCCAGTCCACAGACATGTACCGACTTCCCCACACCACTGTGCAAATGGGGAGATAGGTGAGCTGCACTAGCCTAAATGGGTTAGGATTGCATCCTCCAAGTTTCCCTACAGAGGATGAAACAGGATCAGCCTAACTTTCCCAACCTTGTCTTCTCAACTTCTTTGTCAGGAGTCATAGCCTCCTTGCCCTTCTTAAAATGACATTTTTATATCTCTGTCCATGCCAGTTTTTGAAAGCTGGTCGTTGGGTGCCACTAAAGTTGGCAGAGGCTAAGCCACTGAAGTGGAGAATGCTTGTTTTCCTTGCAGGCACCTCTGGATGTACAGGAAGCTATCTGGTCAAACTACAGCTTCTCCTATGAAACATGCTAAGAGGTGCAGTTTATGTCCACCATGCCCCGTGACACCTTCCACAGTATGACAAAGGGATTGACCAAGGAGGGAACCACTGATTAGTGTGTGATCCTTCACACCAAATTAAACTCAGTAGAGTAAAAAGGATAAACTATAACAGGATGTTTCCATGGCTGTATTGTAATTATATGACTATAAATGCCAATTCTGATCCTAAAAAATACCAAACAACATTTCTGGGGCAGCTGTTTAAGAATGCTACTGGATGTTTCACAATTTGGTTAGCACTGCCAACCTGTATAGGTAGTGGAACCATACTTACGATCATTATCATGAATAATTTGGAAGTTTTTCACAGAGGCCTGTGTTACGCGACCATGGAAATTTAAAACATAAGACTGGGTGTCATCATTCCAGACGGGAGTTTTGTTGTGCAGTTCAATTACACTCTCTGTGTTTTTGTTCTGCCACCTTGCAAGGAGTGTTTCGTGTTCCTGTAAGAACCAGGCACATAAGTTGGGTTTCAGCAAGGGTCATTTTCCAATACTGGTTGATATGATCAGTGGGACAATCTCCCACTTGCCACCCCTAGACCAAAACAACCCTCAATATACTATGTAAAAGGCACATAAAAGAATACGCACAGGAAGACTTTGCACAGGAAGGCCTCATACGGGAAGGCCAAGAAAATTACAAGCATAAAGAACCCTTTCCAAGACATTTGTGCCATGACAAACCATTGCCTTACTGCAGGGGTGGAGAACCTGGGTCACATTAGGGATCCTGAATCTTTCATAATTTTTAAAGACCATTTGATGACAAGCAGAACCTGCTGAAATTCCCTCTTCTATAAAATTGTTAAAGGTCCATGATCCCTAAAGTGGCCCAGTTTGCCCATCCCTGCCCTACTGCCTTCATGTCTCATAATACAGTTGCTGACCAAGAAGCTTTTTCAACCCTTACATGGTTTGTTCACAGTGAACTACCACAGACTAAGGCAAACTAAAACCCACTTCTTCCAACCAATCTACTAAATGTGATGGCCAAACTACACAGCATTCCAGTTTTGGGCTGGAACGTTGGGGCTCATGTTATTACCTCAGCATCTCGGCCTAGCAACTCAAAATCAGAGGATGCAGCTGCAGCCTTGCCTGTTCCAGTCATGAGAAAAGGCCCCATCAGCTCCACCAAATCCCACACAAAATGAAGTATGAAGGTCAGGGTGGTATGAAGGTTCATTCGGTGCTCATATGCCAGTTCATATGTTACAATCCCACACCCCAATATATTGAATATTAGTTTAACCAAGGACAACAACGCCATGTGTTTTTTCTCTTTTGGTTCACGAACACTCATTTATGACAAGTTTGGACTCTGGCTTCAACTTGATACCCAAAGACATTGCAGAGGAGTTTAATGACTTACATTGCGTGGTCTGATAGAAACCCTTTCATGGTCCATGTTCATTCCTGGTATGATGACGCTCATTTTCCGAGGTCCTTTAAACCCCAAAACATTTGTTTCCTGTTTTTAATGAATATAAGAATTACAATATATTTAATACTGCAAAAAGGTATCTGGGAAACCAGTAATTTCAAAATCAGTAGTATTGATTTGGTTGTGCCTACAAATTACTTCTCAAGATGCTTCAGAGTCACCTCACTCTTAAGCAATCTGAAAACATTCAATCTTATTAATAAAAAAGAAAAAATATGATTTGCAAAGAGCATTATTTGCATAATAATTGTTCACAAAAGTCTATTTTACTTGCTATTACTTTGTTCTATTATTGTTGTGGATTATATCCACTTTCCTGGCAGTAAGCCTCACCGAACACAATAACATCTGAGTAGATATGCATCAGATTGCACTGCTAGCCATTATATTACACTAGCAGCTTAATTTCAGCTTTCTAGATTTGAAGGAGGCCCATTCTAAGAAAGCAATGAGAAAGAGAGTAAGAAAGAAAGAATGCAGGGAAGGAATTCCTTTTTCCATCAGTCTGCAGTGAGGAAGGGAGAGAAGGAGGAAAGGAATGCATCCTCCTTCTCTTCTTTTTATTCATCTGTGAGCAGCTAGTAGATAGATTCAGTCCTGTGATTGCCAACAGCCACTTGTAGTTGAGGACCACAGAAAAATTCAGTTAATATTTCATAATGTTTAAATATGTGGGCAGATGTTTGCACTCCATTACACACATTCCACTGACAGTAGACAAACAAATGGCCAATTCAGGTACATTACAGCTCAGCATGTAGATTATGAACTGACCTGCAACTGATTTTCTATGAAAATCAAAATGCATATAAATGGTTAACAGAAATAGATTATTTCTCCCCCTAGCCTAGCTTCTGCTTCTGATGTCTAAATTACTACCTGTCTAGTATCTCTTCCCAGCTATTTGCAATTGTACTGCAGTTCTGACAGAGACCATTAGGTGCAGCTGAAGGTATATTAATGACCAGCCACAGCATTTCTGTGGGATCACAAGAGGCTCAAAGGAATTCAGGAGCTTATTTTGTACTTAAGGTATACAGGGCTGGGATTTTGCACATTCTGCACATGTGTTCCAGCCCATATCTGTTAGGACAATTGCATGTTTCAAGTTATGCCATGAATGTGTGCTAAAATGTTATGTCAGAATAGCCCATGCAATTCTTGCAGGTGGTCCTGTGCCATGCTGTGCCATATGACACAGTGCACTAAAATTATTTTCATATTTATGCACCCAAAGGAACAGCTCCAAAGGCTGCTCAGTATGTATAAATTATTTCAATTGACCCTGCAATGTGTGTCACTGACATGATTCTATTCAAATATGCCTTCAGTTGCACTGACTATCATTTTGATTCATTCTTGTTTTCTACTTCCAGAGTTGTATTGAGCTGGACTAGAGGCAGCAAGCAAAATTCTAGCTTAAGATGGAGAGTTGGACTAGATTCAGTCTGATCAAGTATTCAGCCCTGAAACCAATCTTAAAAGATCAGGGTTGAGCCCATGAACACATGAAAGTTCATTTGATCATGTGAAGAGAATATGTCTTTCACTATGGAAGAACTCAACTGAGTTGCATACAGCTGGGGTTAGGGTCAACGGCATCCAAAGCAGAGGAAATGTTCTGGAAACATTATTGATGTCTTCCTGCCAAGCATACCTCATTTCATAAATTGAGTGCTGACTAGGAGTTTTGTCCAGTCTTGTGATTCTGTATATCTGGCAATCTGTTACAAAGTGGCTGCCAACCTTTGACTTTATTTGCGCAACTCAAACCTGGCTGGAAGACTCAGCAACACAGTGGCATCAGCAATTTGCTTGACCCAAGAGCAGCAAAAGAGCATGTGATCAGTGTGAGCTAAAAGCACACAGTGTACAGATCTGAGCATTTTGCATCTTGTACATCAAATGCCCACTTCAGTGAGTTATCTTAGCTCCAGGGAAACTCAGGACTTAAATGGAAAAGGGTTATTTGAGGGTCAAGCAAACTTGGGAATACGCGGAACACCACTGTGCCACATCATCCTGTTGGCCTGTAGCTGGATGATTCATTCAAGAACCTCCACTATCATTAACAAATTAATGCACATGTCCTTGGCCAGAATGAATTAATGGATACATTTACTAATCTCATTTCCCCTGTTTTTACACCAGAACTCAGGGCCTCCAATTCAATGTGTCACAAACAGTAGTCTTTTAATGAGGGATTATTACACCTAAAGAAACAGAGGCACAAAGGGATGGTGTTAAGGTGCATGCCCACTTCCTTTTGAAGAACTATGTAATTAAACAGTCCAAAGTGCACTCTTATGTGGTCCATGAGACCGCACAAGCAGTGTCCATATGCTTTGTATTTTCAGACACAATCATGTAGCCAGAGTAATGTACGAAACAAGCACAATCTATTTCAAACTTGGTTCTCTCTGGCTTTCTAGAAAAAAGAAAATTCATCAAAGCTGAAGAATAGCATGGCCAACCTTTTCAGCACAGGCAGTAGACATCATCTTCCCTTCGTACAGCCAAGCCACCCTGAGGTTGAATACCCCAGCGATGATGTCACTTCTGTGTATACTGATCAGGGAGATTCAAGACTCATACTCTTTGATCACAGAGGCCTCTAGGTGTCTTCTAATTTATGTTTCTGCAGGTAGGGCTTTGGGAGAGAATCCTGAGAATTGTGCTGACCAAGCAAAAGGATTTCTGTCAAGCTTCCCTCCCAGATGGCTGCCAGCCCTCTCTAACAGATTGGAGATACAATTCCTTGAGGCAGGAGCTGCATGTTGCTCTGATTTACAAAACAGAGCAAGCATGGCAAATAACAGAATCCCAGCCAGAAACATGTGGGAGGTGGGTAACCGAAAGGCAAGGTTTTATATGCTTGAATAATTTATCTATTAAAGTAATATATTTGCTTACTTTTCTTTCTGAATTGTACTTACATAACAAATAGCAGCTAGCTCCTGGCGCAGATTACTTGCTTCTAAACTCGGTGTTGTTTTCATTGGGTTTACTCCATTATCATAAACTGTAAACTTAGTCCCCATTAGGTTTGATCTGTTTGAGAGAGAGGACAAAAATTGCTTCACTATCCATTCTGTCTATCATGATCTGAACCTCTTGAGCTCAAATAATATTAAAAAAATAATATGATATATAGTCACCTGATAATTCCAGGTAACACTGAGGCTCTGGCTCTTAGGCAATATTAAGAAATGTGTCAGTCTGAGTTACCATTTACCATATGATTCTTGAGAGAATTTTCACAAAACCTCATACAAATTAAGATCTGTAAACCTAGAGATGTGATGCCACAAGGTACTGCTAACACATATTCATCCTGTATTATGTAACCCAAAAGTAATATATATTCTGTATCTTCTAATATCTTCAGCAAGGAGCCCCAGGTAGCTTGTGTAATTCTTTCCTAATCTCTCAGTAACCTGTGAAGTCAGTTGGCCTGAGAGAACAAGCTGGTGGACTAGGGTTGCCATAAGTTCCAAAAAAAACAGAGACAACCCCGATTTTGGGGGTGCGTGCAGATACTGTTGAATGGGACAGAGGGCAGTCTAGCTCCAGTCTAGCAACCGGCAAGCCTGCACACCACTGGGCTAGAAAGGTCTAATGTGCACACAGGACCATCACGCATGCATATTAGGACTCTCTAGCCTAGCAATAGGCAACCTACTCTTTGGTAGGCTGGAGCAGTTTGATGTGCATGTGCAGGCTACAGTAGCCTAATGTACATGAACAACCATTGTGCATGCACACTAGGCCTCTCCAGACTAGTTTGCTCATTGGTAGGCTGGAGAGGTCTGATACGCATGCACAACCATAGCATGTGTGTGTTTGGTCTCTTTAGCCTAGTGATGGCCAAGCAAGCAGTCTGAGGGTGATGTCCCAGGGGGTGTGATGTGCTAGAGGGTTTCTCAAACCCTTCTGGCACATCACTCCCCTTTGGCATGTCATTTGGTGTGGACTGCACCAACTGAAGCTCTTTAGCAATGCCCTTGTCCTAAAGGGGAAACTGTTGTAAACTTCAACTTTTCTTTAAAAGCTAAGGAATGTATATCAATAAACATGAATAAACCTGTGTTCATGATTTTGCAAAAAAAAGATCAAGCTTGCAAAACTATCACTAGTGTTCCAACAAATTTTTTATCTCCTTAGTGTATGCTTTAAACAGCTAATTACTTACCTTAGTTTTCCAATGAAACTCTCTCCTCCTCGTGACAGGTCTGTTGGGTCTATGGAGATGAGGTAATTTGAGGTTTTGCTCTTCTTTCGCTTCCTTCCAGCTAATAAAAATATCTAAGGAATTAGGGAAGAAAATGTCACTCAGAATTTGACACCATTAAAAAAAGAAAACCATGACTAATTTTTCTTGCAGTTTAACGTCATCAGCAAAAATGCAGAAGGTTAAAATGAAAGTAGGTAAAAGAAAGTTTGAAAAAATTAGCAGAGGAAATAAAGTACTACCCTCTTCGATGCATTATTTATGATTTAAATAATTAAACCTGGTACACTTGGTTAAATGTTTAATTCACTTCTACTTCAAGTTCAAGAGGAAAAAACAGATCCCAGTTCAGCTGATGAAAGGGAGAGCTAACTGCTAACCATTTACATTCCCCAAGGATGACATATTCTAAGAACAAAGGAAAAATAAAGGGGTCCACCAACACCACAGAAATGACATGAGCAGAAATGCTATTCTGATTTTCAGTGGCAGCCACAGAAAATATATAATACAGTGGTACCTCACTTCACAAGTACCTTGTTTAACAAGTGATCCACATAACAAGCAAAAATTTCTCTAGGATTCTGCTTCACATAACAAGTGTTGCTTCACTTAACAAACACACTTGTTGCCAGTTGGGGCAGATGCGCCAGCCGACAGCCCTTTGAAAAAGTGTCAGGGATGCCTAGCGCACCTGCCCATAGCAAAAGCAACACTTCTGTGCTGTTCCACCTGAGGCCAGGTGTCCACTGGGCAGAGGGAGAGAACAGCAGTGGAGAAGAAGGAAGCAGCTCAGGGCTAGCCAGAAGGGAGCAGGGGAGAGAGAGGCTCAGGATGAAGAGAAGGAGAAAGTGGGGAGACACTTTGAAAGTGTCTTTGATTACAGAAGAAAGTGTCTTTGATTGCAGCCTCCTAACCATGTCTACCCAGAAGAAAGCCCCACTGTGTTAAATGGGGCTTATTCCCAGGAAAGTGTCTTTAGGATTGCAGTCTAAGTAGACCATAGGTTCATGCACATTGAATGCATGTTTTGAATTCAATTCCAGTGTTTTGTCATCATTTTTCCATACGGTTAATATTTTTGTATGAAAATTTTTGGGTTCTGGAACCAACTGTCTGAGTTTCCATTATTTCCTATGGGAAAAGCCGCTTCACATAAAGAGTGTTTCACATAACAAGCGTGCTTCCGGATGAATTAAACTTGTTATGTGAGGCATCACTGTATATATATTTTCTGCTCAGAAATATATATATTGCTCAAGGGCAGAATATAACTACAGCTTTTCAAATTAGATGGCACCTTCAAAACTCTCTACCCAGAAACAGATTATAAAGCAGACTCTGTTGATATGCTTCTTAGAAGGTCCCTCTGGAGGTGAGGGGAGCAGAGAACCCTTTGCCTCAAGAGGGAATGTGAAAGGGTGGATGTTCTGGGGTGCAACTTGGAGGCCTAAATATGGTTCTCCATATACAAAGGCCAAACAAAATACAAATTTTAAACATGTTGAATAGTGTGACAAAAACTTGTACAAACCCAGGAGTGAAATTTGAATGATTACTTGCACTACTGCCTATCATGAAGATGTTATGAAACAGAAGACATGGGCTGCAAACCTAAATACACTTTCCTGGGAGTAAGTACTACTGAACACAATGGGACTTATTTTTGAGTAGACATACTTGGGATTGCACTGATAGTCTCTCAAGCACTGTCTGTTTACTAAGTCAATTCTGCTCAGTAACAAAGGCTTTTCCCCTCCTACAATTCTGCATGCTTTATTGTGTTACTTTGTATGCGATCATGACCTTTTTACCATCCTCCCTTTCCAAATGGAGGTAATAAGTCGGGTACATTCCACGGTCCATTCCCTTCTTGTCTCTTGTGATTCTGCATTTGACAGTTGCACCCTGAGGAGCAGGTCTCACAGCAAACTCCTCCAGATCATCAACGTCTATTACAGGGTTGTTGGTTGAAGGGCTGGGCCCTGACGCTGTGTCCTAGGACAGGAAGCAAAGCAACCATATATTTAAAATCAAAACAGCAGAATCAGATCACTTACAATCTCAAATTTAATTAAATGTTCAGCCCTGCATGCTCAGTAGCGCTTACACACAGGTACCATGAAGTCCACAAGGTACAGTACTCCCCCCTCTTTCTTGGGGGTAAGCCCCATTGAACTCAATGGAATTTGCTTCTGAATAGACACAAAGAGGATTGCACTGTTTAGCTCACACCAGTGCATCCAAGTTCTGACAGAGGACAAGTACACTCCGTAACCACCAAGAGCCATTCCAGATTATTTTTAACGCAACCATTATTTATTTCATTATCATTCAATTATGGCATGTAATCCAGTTCATCAAGACTGTGTTTCTGCTCTGGCATATTGCAGTCTCTTAGCACTTAATAGTATATTTTGGTCACTGGCAAATGCAATTCATGGAAATATTAGAGCCACTATGATTATAGGTATGAAGCGGAAAGTGACTGCACAATTGAACCATGTCCTGGACAGCCTCTTAGTGATTTTTCAAATTTTTATTTTGGATTCTTAAAATAAATCTTTGGTAGTGGCATGCTCCATTAATCAAGTATGAAAGTATCCATAAAACCCTTTTACAAACAAAAAAAAATAGGGAATGCCAGCAATAGTAATCACATGCCTATTCTCCCACTAGCCACAGCAATGCTTTGTTATTTTCTAAATGTTCTGGTTTTTTTTTAATAAACATGGTTTTTATTTAACCTTTTGCACAAGACAAGTAGCTAAATTTAGCTCTTTACTGGTTTAGGGAAAAAAAGTTTAACTAGCTCAGTTTAATTCCTGTAGGAAAACGTTTCTCCCTCTCCGTCCTCATAACCACAGGAGATGGGATAACAAGCTACTGGTGCTGCGATTAGCGTTCCTACTGAGATACAAAAATAACTTTGTAAATTTTTTTAATCCTCTGGAATGATTAACAGAAGAAATGATGCTTTCAAATTGCAGCAAAGCAAATTTAAGACAGATATCTGGAAATGCTTGCACAATCCTATACGTGCCTATTCAGAAGTAAATCCTACCATGTTCAGTGGAGCTTACACCCAGGAAAGTGTGCAAGAATGCAGGTTTAGCTGTAAAAGGGTGCAAGCAGCAGAGTAAACAAGCAGAGGACAGGTCTGAAATGGCTTCAGATGATGTTAGGAGGGATCTGTTGGAAACACTAATTTCTGTCTATGAAATTCTGCTGCTCCAACAACTGAGTGAGAAGGTTCACTTTTAAGGAATACCTTAACCCAGTGTTTTTCAACCTTTTTCATTTTATGGCACACTGACCATGTGTTAAAATTGTCAAGGCACATTATCCATCATTGGACAATTGATGAGGCACAACATTCTGCTGGTGGGGGGGGGGATTTCCAATTCCTCAATAACCCTATTAATAATTATGTTTAATAAATAAATAAATTTGCCAAACTCCCACAACACACTTGAGAAACACTGGTTGAAAATCGATGCCTTGACCATTATTTGGTCTAAATCCACCACATATCTCACCTTGTTTGACTTCTTGCTTGTTGCAGAACCTGGTCGAGTGTTACTATTTAGCTGTGAAGAACTTGAACTGTTTTCATCATCCTCATCCTCTTCTTCATCAAAGTTCATGCTGCTTGAAATACCTGAGGGACAGCAATTACATTTATCAGGAAAAAACAACAACATGGATGACATGTATAAAACAACATAAAAAACTCCATAAAAAACAACTTTATGGATGATTATTAATAAAATCACTTATGGTGCTTTTGCCCATATTTGGTTGGTGTGCCAGCTGCAGCCATACCTGTCTCAATCAGAATTGGCCACAGTGGCCCAAGCCTTGGTGACATCAAGTTGAGATTATTGTAATGCACTCTATGTGGGGATGCCCTTAAAAATGGTTTGGAAGTCACAATTAGTTAAGAACATGGCAGCTCACGTAGTTACATCTGATTCTGGGCAAAATCCAGATTAACTATGGGGAGTCCTAGCTCCAGTGTAAGAACAATTTATTCTGGTTTGCAATATGAATTTCCCTTAAGTTTTCACCAGGTGGTGCAGTAACTACAGGTGCACGTAATGTCTCTTATGTGCTCACGTAGTTACTCTGGATTTGGCTGTCTGTTATGCTATTGCACCAGAGGCTGCATTGTCTACTAGTTCGTGTCCAAGCCAAATTCAAAGTGTTAGTTATGAACTTCAAAGCTCTAAATGGCTTGGGACCATCATATTTGAGAGACCATCTTTTTCCATACAATCCAGTCCACTCTCTAAGGTCATCTGAGGGGCCATGTTGGTTGTGCCACCTTGGAGAGAGGTCAGGGGAATGATGACCAAAAAAGGACCTTCTTGGTGCAGTGTCTGCACTACAGAACTACCTCCCCTTTGAACTGAGATTGGCTTCCTTGCTATTAACCTATCAGTAGGCCCTAAAGACCATTTAATTTAAGAAAGCCTTTAAGGCCTCGTAGCTGCTGCCTTTGAAACTGTCTTTTACTTGGAGTTTTTACTGCAGAGTAAATGACATTTTATACTGTTTTAATTGTATTTTATTATTTAAATTGTGTTTCACTGTTTCTAGTTGTATCTTACTACTATATGTCTTTTATTGATTTTTAGCCACTTGGGTGTCCTTCAGGAAGAAAGGCAGCATACACATCTAATAAATAACTAAATAATAAATAAATAATTCTTAAATTTGAGCAAAAATGTAGTTAGGTAGTTTGGAACTTCCATGCACTTTCCATTTTGATCTTCAGAGACAGCAGACATTACTCGGCACCAGTGGGTGGCAGCGGGCATCACTCGGCACCAGGCACCACTGAGCACCAGTAAGCATTGGGCACCAGGCATCACTGCCAAGCATCAGGCTCTGAGCACCACTGCACACCAGTGGGCTACACATTTCTTGCTTCTAGGTTCAGGGGTTTGGACTGGGCACCGATGAGTCAGTGAATCAGTCAGTCTTCAATGTTAAATATAGGAATGAAAACATGCTGCACTCCTTTTCACTCCTTTAGGATTTAAATTTCCAAAAATCAGTTTTTAGTGGGTTCTACATCTTAGAGGAATACCCACCTCAAATTTCATGCTTCTAGGTTTCGGCTGGGCACTGATGATTCAGTGAGTCAGTCTATAGTACATATAGATATCATGGTGATAGACATGCAACCCAGAATGCATCCCACTGGACCTGTGTCAAGGGCTCATTCTTGGGCCTTGCTACCAGCTTTTGGGTCTCTCAACACCTTCCTTGTTAACAGAACACACGATGGAGAAGGCTCTGGTGCCTTTTGTAGAAATCTGCCTGCCCACTACCAAGAGGCACAATGCTGAATAATAATAGACCAGTAGTTCAAACCAACATGACAGTTTTTACATTCACACTCCAGTTTAGTGTCTTCATTCTACATGTCATCTCAACAGTGAATGGCAATGTCCCCCCCTTGTATGACCATTTTCCCCTATATCAGAGGGTTACTAAAATGTGCATCATGCTAGGGCATTGCAGCACATTCATCAGGGGTGCTGCAGGATGTTTCCAGACACCTGTAGTATATGTTCCCCCAAGTACTGCCATTTTGAATCTCAGATTTCATGAGATCCAGAATGGCAGTGCCTAAATCTCCGAAGACTTGGACATCACCATCTTGAATATTAAAAATACTTGAAAAACTTCTAAAGTAAGTAGAATGTGTTTGAGATTCAATCACCAAAGTCTTAAATTTTTAAAAAGAAATTATATTAGGCTATGAAATATATGAGTTCCCATAAATTATGACAGCCACCATATTTCATTGAAAAAAATAACCAGGGGAGCCTACATGCTTCTATCTTACAACAAAACTCACAAGCTGCAATCATAAGCTGCAGTTAGGATAGCATAAGCACCAGTGTTACTCCTATGCTGATGGGGGTATCACAGAGGTTCCATCAGACACTTCTGCCTCACTCTTGGGGGGATTAGGCCAGTGCACATACTTAGGGCACAATCCAAAGTAACTAAGGGAGTCCTTTCTCCAGTGTAAGAACAATTTGCTCTAGATTGCAATATGAATTTCCCATAGGTTTTCACTAGGTGGTGCAGTAACTACGGGTACACATAATGTCTCTTACGTGCTCCAGTAGTTACTCTGGATTGGAGGGATAGTCCCACCTCTTCACACCACCACTGGAAGATATGCCAGATGAGTTAGGCTGGCCTAAAGTGGTTAGGATTCCACCCTAAGTCAGAAAATGACCTTTTCTTAATCAGTTAGGGAAGAATAAAAGATTAAATTATTCTTTCAGGTTGAAGTTAAGCTAATTTAATCATGATATTAAGAAATACTAATATTTTATTATGCTACTACTACCAATAGTAAAATTGTCTGGACAACAATGCAAACAGGACAGCAAAAGTATGGAATCCTGGGAGAGTATAATTGGAGGGCAGCCTTTAAGCATTTAAAATTAGCAAATAAAATCTAGAGCACCACTTCCATTGCTGTGCAAAAGAGATGACACTTTTACACTGCAGCGTTATTGCAGTGTGGTTTCCACCTATAAATACAATGTCATTGTGGCTGTTAAGGACTATTAAGGCTGCTTCCTCTCTTATCGCTACAGCGACACTAATGGTGCTGATAGCACCACAAAAAGGGAGCAGTTACTAAAATCAATGGAATGGCCATCCTGCTGCTCTAACACTATTCACTCACAAGGAATCTTCAAATTCAAAGGCTCCAGGAACTGCTAGTGTATTAACAGATGGGGAGGCTCAAACGAAACAGTTGGCATTACTTTGCATAGTTTATATTTCCTGTATGCTTTAAGTATCCTTAGGAAGTCTGTGCCTGAACAAAACGGGCTTTCTGGGTGCTCTCTGGGGAACAAACAAATTCTCTGTTCATATTAGGCTCTTAGTGCACAGCTGCATCTGAGCAGAATTAAGTTCAATCCGAGGCCAAGCAATTTAAAAGAATGTTGGCTCAGGATTTTTTTCCTGCTAGTTGTCTCAATAATCTGTTTCTATGGCTTATAACTTCCCATTAATATTCCATTTGGGAGGGGTGGCACTGAAAGATCTAAATATCCATATGGAAAATTAATGTGCTTCCTAAAGCCTTACTTGTTTACCAGGTTGGCACATCTTCATTGGTGACAGAAATATTCCCCAGGTCTCCCAATAGAGGAAACCTGCTTGCTCAAAATTCTTGATCCTTCCAGGACATGATATAATCCACCAGTATTAAGAGAGGTCACACTGCTAAGCCTCAGTCTCCATAAGACGTGACATAATCCACCAATGTTAAGAGGAGTCATCTGCAGCTAAGCCTCCATGTTCTCATGTCACACTTTCCCACAAACTGTCACTCTGGGCCTCAAGTGCATCTTTTCTAACATGATTATTGTGCTTTTCTTTCTGAGAAGAATCAGAGCTGAAAGAGTCAGGGAACAGTGTCAGCTCATACTTTAAAAGCAAATAGAATTTGTTTGAGATTCAATAAAACAAAGTCTTGAATTTTTAAAAAGAAATTATATTAGGCTATGAAAAATAAAAGAGGTCCCATAAATCATGACAGCCACCATATTTCATGGAAAAACTAAGTGGGGGCATCAAGTTTGAGATGTAGCAGAGAGGAAAAGATTTTTCTAGTCTTTTTCTCAGTTCTTTCTCTATTTCTCTTCCATCATCAAGGCTTCTGCCGATGTCAGAGCAAGGAAGACCAGACCTGCTTTTCAAAACCTTCTCCTTTCCCCTCAGTGTACATGGCTACAGGTCCTGAAGATGGAGTCAGGAAAACCCTCCTCAACCCCAAACCTCTGCTCAGAATAAGATACCATGAGCAGGAGCAAGCTACTTTCATAGCACCCTTACCTTTCTTCTGCATCGTCACTCTCAGGTCCTGTCTGCCCTGCTGTTGACTGGCTGTCATGGTCTCACCATCCTCCTCCTCTTGGCCAGCCTCTCCAACAGTAAGAATTTGAACTTGGCTCCCTGCTTCCTGCACATCATCTTGAAAAGCAGCTGGACCATCAATGCCTATTGAGCATAAAAAGTCAAATAATACATCAACAAGGAAAGTATGTAAATATGGATAAAGGAGTGTAATATCTCCCTTTCTACAAACGGTGGTAAGAATAGTTCTTCTCAAAATAACATTTTGTTAAGGTAGCATTCTCAGACAGATGAAAATTAGACTTTAATCTTGCAAAGATAACAGGAGAATATGATAACAACCAAAACTTAGAGATCTAAAGGCCTTGGCCCACTTTGTGTGGGCCAAAGTAGCAAAGGCCCTTGGTCTGTGACTGCAAAGGAAAATGAAACAACAGAGAAATCTAACAAAGGAGAAATCAGAAAAGGTTCTCCTTTTTCTGTACAACTGAGCCGGTAAAGTCCAACAGAAGGAGCTGGATCAGAAAGGCCTGGATTGAAATCCCACTATAACCAAAGGCACCTAAGCAGGCTTTCGTAACACCCTTTGGTCAGTGGTGGGATTCAAATAAATTAACAACAGGATCTATGTCCTAATAACCTAAATTAACAACAGGTTCTATGTCCCATTAGTTCTCAGAACCAGGCGCTCATTAGCAAAGGGTTCTATAGAAACTGTGAGAACCCCCTACAGCCCAGAAATGCAAAAAGCCTTTGGTTTTTGTAATCTCATACCAGCAAAATGGAAACTGTAATCACAGTCTCCCTGGACTACTAAGATGCCCCAGCACCAAGTATCAACAACTTAAACAATGTTGTCAAACCAACATGCTTAGGCTGCAATCCTACGCACATTCCCTTGGGAGTACGTTCCATTGAATCAAGTTCTAAGGAAATGCATAAAGGAGTGCACTGAAATGCTTTTGCTCTTGAGTATTGTTTTACTCCTGGGTTACTACGTTTCTTGTCACATTAGATTGCTTCATGCTATTAATTGGAGAGATGAGGCAAAACCCACCGAGTAGTCCTCCTATGAATGGTTTTTGGACTGACTAGGAAAAACAAAAAAAGTGCCTTGAACTCATGATGACAGTGTGAGATAATTCCTGTTAAATAATCAAGCTGTGAAAAGTCATTTTCTGGATAAACAAACTAATTGAAGGATTATGTTGTAGGTGTTGTAGCAGGCCATAATAAGGGCCAACAAGTATACATCTCTGAATGGAAAACTAGAGAGGTAATAGTATAACCACTGAGAAAAAGATAATTACATTTTTGCTATGATAGCATGTTATCAGAATAAGATTCTAAATGCATTCCAACTCCATATTTAGAGTTTACGCTAGAAAATACTGCTGCATCAGCCATTTCAAAATTCATTTCTGTCCTGATCTGAGCTATGCATAATCATTTTTAATATAATATCCTGCATGCTTCCTATTCCATAAATATTCCTATTCTTTGTCTTCACAAACTAATGAAGACAGGAACCAGAAACCATTACAATTGTGCAATTGGTTACTATTGTAAAATGTCAATATTTTAATAACTTTCCCACACAGATTGGGGACAAAAAGAAAAAAAGCATTTAATTAGAACTAGGCAAACATTATCTAATTCTCTCCTCAATTATTAATATTAATTTGTTCTATTCTTTTTACTTTTCTGTTATTAGAAACTTAATTCTAATCTTTCTCACTTATATCCATGAAAAGTGATTTTATAAAAAATATTTACTGTAAATTTCAGCCCGTTTGTTTTAAATTTGCAGAGTGTGGTGTAATGGAAAGAGTGCTGGACTTGGACCAACAAGACCTGGCTTCATATTTCTTAGCTTTGAAACTCACTGGGGATCCTAAAGTCAGCCAATTTCCTTTCCTTGTTCCACCAACCCTGCCGAGTTACCAACATTAGTGGGACCTTTCTGAAAACACATGACTGCAATACACGTAAAGTTTTCTCCATCACAGAACTCTAATTCCAGCAGCAGAGCCAAAGATTAGTTAAAATTTTCTGTAAAAAGCTTCTTAAAAGTCCAAGTATACAATGTCAATCAGGTATATACAAAGACAAGCAAAGAGAGAGGGAGAAAGATTTTCAAGTAACTTTAATTGGATCCAGTAAAAAAACAGAACCCAATGAAAAAATTGTAGTAAAGGAAATATGTGAGCAAAATGCAGAACAAAAGGAAATAAGTAACAGAATTAAGTAAACGATAAGAAAGACTCTGAGAAAGAAACATTACAGAAAATAACAATAAATCAAGTAGGAAATAATAAGCAAATAATCCAGTGGTACCTCGCGTAACAAGTGCCTCAGATAGCGAGTGTTCCTAATAACGAGTTAAAATTTGTTTGGGATTTTGCCTCATGTAACGAGCATGATTTGCATAACGAGTGCCATTGGCTGGGCTCCCTCTCCTCCTGTCTGCATTGGCTGGGCTGTAGGAATGAGGCCAGACTTTCTCCTGCCTGCAGTACATGAAGAGGCCAGCAGAGGGAACTCAGAAGCCACTTCAGTCCAGCAACAAAGATGGCTGCCTCCTGCAGCCAGCAAACATGAGGCCAGCCCAGCCTCTGCAACCTCCATCAAGTAGAAGGGAAAACTCCTCCTGCACCCCCTCTGGAGCCCCCCTCAAACAGACCCCTTCCCCCCAAGGAAGCCCCCGCTGCCTGGACCCCACTACACCCACCCCTCTTTCCCCCACCAGCACCTTCTCTGCCTGCACTTTTCCTTTCCTGTGAGTAAGCCCCAGTGATTCAATGGAGCTTGATTCTGAGTACACAGCATAGGATCTTGCCCTTCTGCTGCTGCAGACTGCCTATCTAGTTTGCATAGATAAATCTCACACACAGAGAGGTTCCTTGTTAAAGATGCTCCAAAAGACACCAGTGATTCTTTTAGTGAAAATTAGTCATCCTTGGCCATAAAGGTTTTCTTTTCATTTTTACTGTATAGAATATTACATTTCATTTCATTGACCTTTATTAGGCATAAAACATAACCATACAATAACAAATAGAGTAAAGTGAATACAATAAAGTATGAACAACTGCTGTAAGTACAAGGTTGGAATGAGTTAGAATCATATTAAAAGAAAAGATAAAAATAATATAAAATCTCGCTTCTGCCTACTCCACAGGTATCAAAGCCATCCCCTGTGTGACTGCACAGAATATTAAAGTGTTTTATTACAGTAATTGTGGTCTGCATTATATTATAGTGTTTTGAATTCAATTCCTGTGTTTTGTCATCATTTTTACATACAGTTAATATTTTTATATGAATATTTTTTGGGTTTTGGAACCAATCATCTGAGTTTCCATTATGGGAAAATCCGCTTCACTTAAAGAGCGTTTCACTTAAACAGCATGCCTCTGGAACGAATTAAGCTCTTTATGTGAGGCACCGCTGCATTTGCAATAAAGGAGAAGAAAAGCACAATTAATTTTAGCAAGAGTTACATGTCTGAAATGTAGTGTTCTTGGAGTAGCTTGAATAAGAGAAGACGATTCACATCACAATCCCAAGGTGATCATATGTCATAACCAGAAATGAGGACATGGCCGTCCTGAGATGTGAGACACCTAAGAAAAATGTAGGACATGACAAAATAAAAGCTAAAATAAACAAATATATATTCCTTTCATGTATAAATTAGGGCACAATCCAGAATAACTATGGGAGCACGTAAGAAACACTACGTGCACCTGTAGTTAGTGCACCACCTAGTGAAAACCCATGGGAAATTCATATTGCAATCCAGAGTAACTTACTTCTTACTTCGGAGCAAGGACTCCCCGTAGTTACTTTGGATTTCATCCTAAATCATTTAGTACCGTTTTCTATTACTGTTCTACTATAGTAGTATAATAATATAAAACATGTAATTTATTACATCTAATTAATTCCAAGAAGGTTACATACTGCCTGCTCACAAGGAAATGGAAGACAACAAAGATTTTTTTTTAAAACACAATAATAAAAAAGAGAACATGTCTTTAAAGATAGGACATATGGTCACTGTTACTGCACCACAGAATTTACCTCCACTGGTGGCTTTGGATCTGGATATAGTGCTGGTAGGATTGTGCAGACCTACTCACCGGCACTGCCTATTTGTTCTGGAAAAAGAGAACATATGGTCACCCTGCACAATCCAAATGTTGGTGAGTGCGAGCTAGACAAGTGATGTGCTTAAGCGAGGTATTGCAAATATGCTTTAAGCATGTTTGTGGCACCACACAAATAGGCAGTGCTGGTGGGAAGGTCTGCACTATCCTACTAGAACTGCAGCTAGTTCCACAATCATGAGGTAAATTCTGTGCCAAATGAAAAGAATATGTATGAGTGTTTTTAGCTTTTATTTTATCATGTCCTACACTTTTCTTGGGTGTTCTACTCTTCAGGGTGCCCTTGTCCTCTTTTCCAGTTATGACATATGGTCATCCTGAGTGGAAAGGATAAGATGGAGGCAGAGAGGGAATTTAACACAGTGGGGATGACAGAAAAGGCCGGTGTGTGTGTGAAAGAAGTGGAGGAAGACTCTGCCATATCTTAACCCACTTCCTGGACCTGGAAACCTGACAAGAGACTTCTTGAACTTGTGGCAATGACTTAGCTGGCACAGATCCAAGTATGCCCATTGAACAGATTGGGGCTCGACATGGGGTAAGGGAACAAATGTTTCCTTACCACAAGGAGACCTCTATCCTGTTCAAATCTAGCATCTGTCAAACTTACTTATATATAACTACTTTCTGAAATACTTTATTTTAGAATATTTTAAAAAACTGTTTTCCACGTAGGTGTTTTCAATAGAGGCAAAAATGAAATTGTTTCTGCTTCGCCTTAACCTACAGAAAACAACAACAAAGTGAGTTGTTCTCATCGGAAGTGGGACTCATTGCTCTTTTTCCCCATGATATTTGTTTGGTTCAAAAGCCCTAGTGTGTACAGTGAAGCCACATCTGCACATTAGAATTCTGGCACACAACTACAAAGCCTGCTGAAATTCCCTGCTGAAATTTGGCACCATCAACTTCTATTAACACTGGGTTGCTCTGAAATTCGGAAGGATGATAGTTTAACAAAAGAACGCACCGTCTGTTTTGTAAACTTATTTGCAAATGCTGAATCCAAAACACTGTAAAACCTTTCATTTGATTTGAACCTTTTCTCCCAAGAGAACCACTTTAAATAAACCAAGTGGCTGGGTAAGATTTTGAATGTGTTGCTTGTAAAAAAAATTATTTGTGTGAGAGCAAAGCTTGTATTTAGATGGCTTTTACAAATACTAGTGCAAAAAGGTGGCCATCTTCTCTGGGATAATGGTCCCAATCTGGACAAGCCGTCACTTGTCTGTTCCTTGCTAACATTTAAGAGATGTAAAGTCTTATTACATATTTCCTATCATCTGCTTTAGTTTGATCTTTACTGTTAAAGGTCTTTTGAGGTTGTTTGAGCTTGCATTTGGTCACTGATTAAAGTATTCACTCATCTTTTGAGTTGCCAAAGACTTGTTGCACTGGAAGTGGAATTGAATGATCGTTTATTGAATGATCGTTTAATGATAAAGCTTATCGTTTAATTGAATGATCGTTTAATGATAAAGCTATGAAATAGCTTTATTTCTTTATAGGTTATTCTGGGAATAACCACAATTTGGATAGCAATGCCTCTAATTCATTTCTGCTTGTTTGAAAAACATGAGTCTGAGATAGAATGAATGAATATGTTTGCTGATCTCAGTGGGCAGTTGGCTTTGGAACATGCCAAATCTCTGCTCAACTTTTTCCTGTTTGTTCTAAGTTATCACAGTATGGAAATTCATTATACTAAAGAGAAAATATTGTGTTATGGATGCTCTCTGATCAATTAATTCTGGAAAACCACACACAGGATTGAGAAACCAATCCTGAGCTCTATGTGCCAGCTTACTGCTGGTACACACTGTCACAACTGTGCTGTAAGATGTATTTGCAGGGCTTAGTGCTGGCCCAACACCGGAGCTATCCCAGCACCAGACTGCACTGGGCTAGCACTGGTGGGAGACTGGCAGTTTACCATTCAACTGTTGCCAAACAGTTGGGGTGGCAGAGTGGAAGCATGGGGGGAAGGAACAGTGGCTTTCTGGGATGGGGGTGAGGGGATGGCAGGAACAAAATGTGATGGAGAGGGAGCTGGGTGGGAGGATGGTGGGACCAGCATAGCTCAGGTCTGCTGAGCTCTGTGGCCTTCATTTGGGCTTTATGGCCTGGCATAAAGGCTCTTGATTTTGTGCCACTACAGGGCTACTTCCCTTACCCAGGAGGAGTAGATGAATGTCCCTATCTCCCAAAGAGCAGCTAGTGGCTGCCCAGGGTACTCTTTGGTGCCACAGCAGGCCAGGCACTAAGGGCAGGTTAGGACTGCACTGTTTGTGCATTTGAATGATTAACAGTTTTTCTCACTGACAGCATTCTGCAAGTCCCTTTTCCTTCCAAATCTGTGTGACAAGCAGTGGCTGAGATAAGAGAACTTATTTCCGAAATCATAATAATGACAGTCAAATTGCTCTGAGGCCAAAGGGCAATTAAATGTATTCTCTCACACCCCAAAATAACAGAATTTTCCAGAGACAAATGTATATATTAAATCAGCCACTTAGCTAGAAGGCCATTATAATCACACAGCTGAAATGCAAATTATTTTCTTGCCTGCAGAATGCATGCTTAAGAAATAAATAAGAGTTCAAGCTTTGTATTAATATGCCTTCAGAGGGCTGGATAGTCCTACTTTAATTCCAGTGATAGCTGTTATGCACCGTATCAAAGCTTACCTATTTATTGGGCCATAAAACAGAGATGAGCTACAAACAATTAGCCCACTTCCGGCAACCACATTTTTCCTCCTATGATAGTGCAGCTCTGTAAAGCCTAACATTTCCCTGGTGCTGGTCTTTATAGTATTGTTCTCAGCCCAGCTTCATCAGTCATGGAAAAGCATCACATATTGAAGGTCCTGCATTCAGTTATTGCAAGAGAGATTCTGAGTACTGCTCATGTATAATTCAAGAGTTTCTAGCCTTGAATTAGCTGATTATTCATAAAACTTGGTCTACTTTTAGCACAAAGAGATTAGCCATGCTATGAAATGTGACTTTTATAGCAACTTCAATGCATGAACAAAGCTTTTGGAAAATGTTGCTGTCAAGCAGAGATTTCCAAACCTTTAACTTCAGGGCTCCTGGACTTTTAACAACTGTGTAGAAGAGTGAATTTCAGCTTGTGATCTGTGAGATGAGAAACTGCAACTGCTGAAATTCCCTCCTTTAAAGCTCCAGTTGCCCAGAACTAAAGGTCCAGTTTAAAGGTCCAGTTGCCCAGAACCTGCAGTAGAGCACATCAGAATTCTTATGGCATTACACTGGACCCGATCTAATGGGCAAAATAAATTCTGTGATTTTATACAAACCCTCTGGTATCAAAATTTTGCTGACTACTGAATTTAGAGCATAATTCATTTCTATATTCCATGCAGGCAAAAAATCTTAAAATGCACTATATATTCTACAGCAAAATAAATGGATGATAAATGAAACTATATGGCTTCTGCCAATCCAATCAGCAGGGATCCTTTTCAGCTAATACAAGCTGAGGATGTGGACAGGATCTTCAAGAACGTGAGACCATCTTCTTTCCAGCTAGCCCCCTGCCCTGGTTGGTTTATTTGGAATGCAGAGGCAAACCTAGCTAACTGGTTAGAACCCACTATAAATTTATCTTTACAGGAGGGAGTGATGTCCAACATCCTGAAGACTGCAAATGTGAGCCCCCTTCTTGGAAAGACATCAGTGGACTCCATCAGTTTAAACAACTATTGACCAGTTTCCAGTCTTCTGGGTAAGGAACAGGAGGGGTTGGACTGATGGTGAGGGTGGTCCAGCAGTGGAACAGATTGTGAAGGGAGGTGGTGGATTCTTCCTTACTGGGGATCTTCAAGTAAGAGGCTCAACAAGCACCTGTTGGAGATGCTCTAGGAGAATTCCCTGCTGCAGGCAGGGGGTTGGATTAGATGACCTACTAGGTCCCTTCCAACTCTAGGATTCTATGATTCTATAATTTCTATGACCTAGCAGAAGTGCCAGCAGAATTTAGAATTGTTCTGTGAGAGCCATATGCAGGGTGACCAGATGCCCAACCCTCAAAAGGAGGACAAGGTCTTGGATTCCTCTCAGCCTGGTCTTTCCAGCTGACAACGGCACGTTTGCTTACTCATGAGTAAAGCCACAATATTGTGCACTTTCACTTTCCCATAGAGTTCAATGCATATTTTTATTTTTTAGCCATAACTTTTGATGGAAAGGAGATATTTCAAAACCCAATTTTTTTTTTTGCATTGGAGTCTGCTCTTCAATGCAAATCAAAAATATTATGACATGATGGGGTACTAGTGCACACCATTGCAAAGTTCCAAAACAAAGCCAAAATGGAGGGCAATGAAGCCCTTTTGGAGGACACCTGGACAGGAGGCTAAACAAGAGGGCAAATCCAGAAATTTCTGGTCATATGATCACTCTGTCTATATGCATGTTTACTTAGAAGTAAGTTCCATAGTCAATGGAGCTTATTCCTAGGTAAATACGAACAGGATTACAACCTGAGACTATAATGAAAATCCTTAAAATGTTCAGATCTCTACTAAAATTGTTCTATTAACTACCTCCACACCTCACTCCTTTTAAAATTTGAGAGACCCACAAGTTAAAAATCAAGGTATATTTTTAAAAATGAGTATGTCCAAAAATATCTCAATTTGCAACTAATTTTTTAAAAGCCTATAAAATAAATCTGTAAAAATACAGAGAGACTGGATAATAAATTTTGTGTTTCTTTCTTACTTCGTATATCATATCATCTGTGTTTGAGATTTTTTTCCCCACAAAGTTTAATCTCACAGTGATTTTGAAAAAGAAAACTGAAGTCAACTTCCTGTCTTCACAGCACTATTTTTAACTGAAGGATACAATTAAGTTATAATGGACACCTTAAACTCAGTTTAGATAAGCTCTATATCCACACACAAAGTCCATTTAAAATGGGTCTAAATTAAATGAATTGGGTTTGGAGTCAATTTAAGACAGACCTGCCATTTTAGGAAGAGAAAGTACCTTATTTGTAAGCACCTGTTGTATTTGGCTATGTCCCAACAAATTTGTAAGAGAGGTCTTTCATGACTGGGATACACAAAAATATTCAATGGACATTTTGTATAGTCAATTGTACATAAAGTTAGAGAGGACATCAGAGCTTTAATACAAGTGAATAGGCTTTTCAGATCCACAAAACAAATGAGTGCTTGTCTCCTTAGCCATGCATTTTCATCTTAATTCTTGGCATAAACTAATATATGACCAATATTTCTGGATAATCTGATTATTTAGGATGTATGACTTCTACAGAGTATCTGCTTATGGAACAGCATGGAAAACAGCACTTTATGAGAATCCATTTCCATAGTTATACTTTTAATAAATTCAGCCCTTACTAGATGCAAGCTACATATAATTGATAAATTATCACATTACGATGGCACAGCTGAAACTAGGGCAAGCAGTGTAGGTATGAAAGATACACAGTCATTTTAGCTGTCATTTGCATCCAAGAAATATCTGTGTCCAGGTGGCCAATCTAACCCTGGACTGGGCAATAGAACAATCACTCTACTTTTGGGTCAAATAGAGAAGTATTTCTATCACAAATGTGATGAATCAGTCAATCAATACAGAAGTAATACAGATGAGAATCCAAATAGTGTAGTCATGATTCAGAAATCTGTCTTTGACCTGGAAAAACCAGGATCAAATCTCCGCACAGCCATGAAACTTCCTTGGTGACCTTGGCTAGTCACGAACATCTTTATCTGTCAGAGGGTTGTTGTGAGGACAAAAGGAAGGAACCCTGAGTAACTCAGAGAAAGGGCAATACAAAAATGTGATCAATAAATGATTGGGTTCCGTTATCTAAATACAAATGCTGGATAGCATAAAGAAATATGTTTACTGAAAACAACCACTAGAAACATAGAAGAGGAAGAAAATCTTACAAATCTTTGATACACACACAAAAGCCTTCCACCTTCTCAACACTACATAGGAACTGTATAAGGCTCCAATCCAAAAGACACTTTCCTGGGAGTGAAGCTGCAATCCTAACCTTGGTTACCAGGGAGTAAGCTCCACTGACTTTAATGGGACTGACTTCTGAGCAGACATGATGAGGATTGGGTTCTAAGACCCTTTGAACACAATGGAGTTTATTTTTGAATAGACATGCTTAGGACTGTGCTGTTGGTATCTTTTCAAATCTCTGCAAGATTTCAGTTTGGGTCAGTTGAGTGAAGATAGCAAACTGTAAACAGGAAACACCAGGGATTTTAATCTTGTTTCTTTATATGATTTCAGTATCAGTTTTTTTTTGTAGAGTTTTGGATTTTACCTGTTGCATCTTCCTCAAAGCCCTCCACAAAATGAAATTGCCACCAGTCTGAGCAATGCAAATATTAATACAGGGATGTCAAACATGAGACCTGTCATTGTCAGCCAGATATAGTCCTTAGAAGCTCTTTTATCTGGCCCTTATGATAATCTTTTAGCATCACTGGGAGGCAGAGACAGAAGGAAACTGCAGAAGACAGGAAATTATATAGGGCAAGGGTCTCCAAATATCTGCCTGGAGATCATTAGCAGCTGGTGGTGAGCCCCTGTCTGGTCCACGGAAAGCCTCCAGTGCTCTGTGGGCTTCTCTGGCAACTGGGGCTGGGGGTGTTTTGAAGGCCAGTTACTTAAAAAATGAGACATGATTTTTATTTGTATTTTTTATATAAAAGGGCTTTCTGAGGGTCGGGGAATCCTTTGCAGCCCTCAAAACTCATTCCCAGTGTTTCTAATGACATGCTGGTTCTGAGGTATTACTCCTATACATGTAAGTAAACTACTAGTAGAGTGGGGGAAGTGGTGCATTCGTGTGTGTGCTTTTTCTGTGATGTGCATTACTGTTTGGAGAATTCTTGAAACTTCGAATCAATTCATTCATTTATTCATTCATCCATCTAAATTCTGTCTCTCATGTATTTATTTACATTTCAGATTTCCAGCTTTGACACCATGACTGACGTTTGATGTGGCCCTCTGGCCAAAATGTTTGGAAACTTCTGTTCGGGGGGGGGGGGGGGGGAGGCAGATAAAAAGGGATCAGAGAAGATGCTGCCAGTGCTGGAACAACCCAAGTTGTGTGAGTCATCCTTTGAGCACTGCCGCTTCTGCCAAGGTGTCACTTTGCTGATCAATTCTCACTGCAGAAGCTATGCTGTTGAAAGAGTGGCCTGGATGATATTTGGACTCTCCCATATCTTCAAAACATGATTCAGATTTGCACATTTTTCTCTCCTGTCATTTGCAGCTAATGAATTCCTGCATGAAAACAAACTGGCCATTTCCAGCTTAATGGCATTCTTCCTGCTTAATTATGTCACTACAGCCCATGAATGCTATTGGGAACCTTGTATAACATGAGTTTGTCACCCCTGACTTGGATATACATTTGCCTCAACCATTTTTGAGTTATACAAGGGGACAAGCAGCAAATCAGCCTCTTAACATTGTCAGAAGTCTTGCTACTTTCTCATTCTTCATTAACAAGTAGCCAGCATGCAGCTAACCTTTGTGCTTCCCTTTTTTCTCCTTTCTTGTGCTGCCAGTTTGACAACCTCCTGTGGCTGCCTTGGTTTTCTTAGTTGATTTTGGAGCTTGTGAGTCTGCTACCACCTTTACATCTTCAGACTCAGCCTCCTGCACTGCTTGAGGAAATTCGGGACATCCCAATCAAAAAGAAGACAAAGAGAACAAGAGAGAGAGGGGAAAAAACAAGGGAGAGAAGAAATCAGAAATCTATGAAGCTATAGAGAATCAAGCAAGAAAAGCACAGCAGGTTATGAAGCATTTATTTCATAGTTCAATAGAAAGAAGACTGTATAGGACAAAAACTGCAGATTTAGAACTGAATTTACATGTTGCTTTTGACCTTCATGCAATCAAGTGCTAGACAGAGCGCTGTCCTTATCATTTTCTTTAAATGCAATCCTAACCTAGGCTGGTACAATTCATTGGTCTTCCCGTTCCTGTGGTGATATAGGGAGGCAAGCACATGTCTTTGCACCGGCCTAACACTCCCCGAAGAATGGCACAGAAGTGTCTTCGAGCACTTTTAAGACACCTCCAGGTCAATACATGGCTTAGCCTGGCCTAACTGGAGGTTAGGTTTGCAGCCTTCATGAGTTTGTGCAAATATGGACCAGCTGTGATTGCCCAGACCATTTACCAAAACCTTATGAAACCAAAACCCTATGAAAACAGATGGAGCTGTTTCCACTGGGTCTCCTACAGCGTCCTCATTAGGGCTTCATTTTATTCTAGAAAAACCTGCAAAAGGGACTAACATTTTTGCTGTATCCTAAGAACATTGGAGTAACTTCACAAGGAACAGCCTTCCCCAAATATACCATTTCAAATTGCAAGCAAAAGCACCTACCTGCAAATCCACTGATTTATATGTTCCCAGCTGGATTCCCAGCCAATCTTTGACTTCTCCTGAGCCACAGCAGATCTCTGAGGTACTCAGAGGTCTGTCATGACTGAATTGAACCCCCTTGACAGTGGCAGGTGCCCCTTGTTATTGCTTTGATTATCACCAATTCCTTCCAAAAGTCACACTCTGTAATCTGAAGGACATCCCACACTGTCCACATAATGTAGACATTCTTTGGGGTTGTGAACAGTATTTTGAAAATGTCTCTACTAGTGCTTTTACAGGCAGATTGTTCTTTCCTTCTATTCATATTCTAGGGCTGAGCCTTGATGAGTCCTTGCAAAAATAAATGTGTCTTGGGCTGCAGTTCTAACCTCCACTTAGGCTAGCCTTAGCCCAACTTAGGTTTTCAAAATGAGAAAACTGAGGTTTTCAAAATTTTATGTTTACATCCTAATCCTTGGGATGTAAACATAGCATGGGGAGGGCTAATGAGCATAGGATTGGGCATAGGATTAGGCTGTAGGTCTGTAGAATGTTGACCAACTTAAGTGATAAGATTTAGAGGAGGGTTATAAAGTAATCTGATACCATTAGACAGAAAGGCATATTTAACTAAAGTGGCACATGAAAAAATAGCTTCTCCCTCTTCATTCATTAACTTTTAATGGAATCTAAATGCCAGTGAGCAGTCAATGGGCCTTTTGTGCAAACAGCCATAGGGTGCAATCCTACCCATGTCTACTCATAAGTTCCATTCTATTCTATGGAATGTACTCTCAAGAAAGTATGTATAGCCATAGTCTCTCCCTACACATGCTTTCAAAAAATAAATGCAGGTAAAGGTTAGTGAGAGTCCAGCTGAATACAGATGCCTCCAGAGCTAGTACTGAAAATATGACAAGTGAAAATAGTAAAACCACAATTCTAGAAATGGCTTGCAGCTGACTCTGTGAATGGCGTCATTTCTTAACAGCTCAGTGTAGCAGCTGCCTGATAGTGAACTAGCCCTGTTAATGGGACTGTTAGTAACTTTCTAAAAGCTCACTATATTTAATTTTCTACCCATTTATACATATTTTTTCCTTTTAAAAAATTAAGCAGAAAAATTGAATCCTTACAAAGCAGCACAGAAGTACACAGAACATCTATCTATCTATCTATCTATCTAGCTATCTATCTACAGTATTTATATACCGCTTTTCAACAAAAAAGTTCACAAAGCGGTTTACAAAGAAAATGGAAAAATAATAACCTCAAACATATATTGGAGTTCTGAAGCAACTGCTTAAATAGGAAGACACTGGAGATCATGCTTCATTCTGATTATAAATGTGATACACTGCAATATGGCTGTAAAACAAGTGAGTTGTCATCTGTGACCAAATGGGACACTTGATTAATTCGGATTGACGAGTAAAGTTGGGCACCGAATTTTATTGTTTCTGCTCATGAAAACATATGACTCAAATTGTGGTGACAAGCATTCTAGGCAGCTAGTTAGCTCACATGGTTCTAAGGCCGCAATCCAGATCAAATTCAGCCTGCTCTGACCTAACTGCACTCTCCTAACTATTCTGTATTCAGAGCAGAAAGTTATGCTGAATCCAGAGAGTCAGGAAGCCTGGGCTGCCCTAACTGCTCCAGAGCATGCTAAGTAATTGACACAAGGGGAAGACTTGCTCCTGAGGAGACACCCCTCAGATCACACTGAACAAGGAACAGCTGTGGTGCCTACAGTGGTGACATGACTCTGCACATCACCTGGTGCGGAAGTCTGTGCGTCATCCCTGGGATGCGCCCGCCGCCCCCCCACCTGGACTGCACAGTCACCAAAGTTGGCGCCTGCACAGTTGTTTCTGAAGCCAACTGGCTTCAGAAAGAGTACTGCGCAGGCACCATCTCTGACACCTGCGCAGGACTTTTCTGAAGCCTTTTGGCTTCGGGGGAGACTGTGCAGGCGTCAGAGTTGATGCCTGTGCAGTACTCTTTCTGAAGCCATTCGGCTGCCGCTCCGCCTCCTGAGTGAGGCCGAATGGCTGTGCAGAGGCGCGGACTTTCTCTGCTCTAAGGAAGTCTCCTCTGAAGCTGTTCGGCATGCTCAGTGTGTTTCTGCGCAGTGCACCTCAGATGGCCGTTCAGGCCAGCTCCAAGGACAAGTGGCAGCTTCTGGCTGATTCTCCGCCTTGGAGCAGGCCTGAATGGGGGTGCTGACGCCCGGGGCCTGCCAAAGGACAGTCAAACTCCTCCGGCACATCACCCCATACGGAGCGCATCACCCAATGCAGCCCACACCAGCCGCACCAGTCTGGTAACGCCACTGGGTGCCTGCCTTATAAGGAGTCCCTGATGAGATGCCAGTACATTCTACAGTGAATACAAGGGGCTTCTTGGAGTGGCCTGCTGTATCCTGAGGTTTGTGGGCAGCCGTAGTTGTTTCATATCCCAAGATTGAGAGGAAGGGGTTGCAGCTAGGCTGGCCAAGAACTCAGATTTTTGGTCAGCATTGCCATTCTTACTTGGGCCTTATCATGGACCCCTATGGGTCTACTCATTACTATACCTGCTCCTGAGGTGGTATAACTCTGAGGGCTGGAAGAGGGCATTTCTGCCTTGGAAACAGGCTTTGGATACAGAGTAACTGCTCTGCCCTAGGCAATGCTAAACATGCCCTCAACTTGCCTCTCCTGAGCTGCTTAGGCTGCCCCAGTTAGGGCAGAGCAGGTCCACCTCTCTTAGGGCACCCTATCTTGCCTTGCTCTGCCCTAAGCCTCCTTCAGAGTAACTGGGCTGGAGCATCTTGCAGTTGCTCCAACCTAGTGTTAGATAGGGCAACCTAAGGGCTCTTATGTGGACAGATTAGTTGCTCTGGATTGGGCTGTAATTTGTTGGTTTCCTGCAAGCCACAGAAAAAAAGAAATTGTTTTATCACCAGAAGTGATAGTAATTTTTTCAACCTGTTATATGGGGATAGTAATAAAGGTGGGTTTGATTAGTGAAATTCACTCTCTTGCATGCATTTTCCAGTCAGAAAAATCAAGTATAGGCATCCCCCATATCATGATGGAAGAGTTATACGTATTTCCCTCCCCCAAGTTATAGAAACCAGAGACAGGGGAAATCCTATGTAAAGCATTGTACAGTGTGCTACCTGCATGCCCACTAATTTTATTCTCTGTACTTTTATTTTCTTACTAGCAAAAATGTACCCACATTGCGGGAGTAAAATTCCCCAGTATACCATCCCCCCATGCGCCTCATCTCCCCATGCGCCTTATCTCCTCATGAGCATCAACCCCCATGATCATCAACCTTCCATGCACAACATCCCCCATGTTCATCCCCTATGTACATCATCTCCCCATGCGCAACACCCTCTCCAGTGCAACTTCTCCCTCCGAACAACATCCCCCCAGTGCACCAGGCACCAATGTTGGTTAATCTTCCATGTTAAGTATAGGACAAAAAACATGTTGCACCCCTTTTCAGCCCCTCAAGGGTTAAATTTCTCAGCATCAGTTCTTGGTGGGTGTTGATGTCACAGAAGGAACACCCTTCCCAAATGTCATGCTTCTAGGTCTGGGGGTTGGGGCAGAGCATTCCTCTGTGAGGGATTCTTCAATACAAAGTATAGGGAGGAAAATGTGTTGTGCTTCATTTCACCCCCTTCCGGTTGGAATTTCCAAAAACTGGTTCTTAGTGGATCCTTCCATCATGGAAGGAACTCCCACCTCAAAATTCACTCTTCTAATCCCGGCTGTTTTGGCTGGACTTTTGTGAGTGGGTGAGTGACTTTTCAATTATATATATTTAACAATTATATAGATTTAACACAGGAATAGTTTCTTGCTTAACACAAAAATGCAACAGGCAGGCTCACAGCCTGCATGTTTTATAGATGGAGACCAACTGAACATTAACAGGAAGCAAGATGTTTCTTCTCTGTTAATGTTTGTACTCTTCCTCTAGAATACAGGCTGCTTTTCTGCATGTCACATTCCTGTGTGAAGCAAGAAAATAAAACAAAGTTCAAGAAGAGAAGTAACTGCTTACAGCAAATCTGAAGCTACTAACCTGATTGTATCTCACATGAGCCATTGACTGCCCCCTCTTAGTAGGGCAAGTTTAACAGCGGGTGTGTAGAGAGAACAAATGAACCTAATACTGTATGTATCAGACTTTTCATTACCTGCTAATATTTAAGCAATACTCAACAGGTATGTACACATGTGCTCCTTCCCTCAAATGTGGGAAGTGTTAGCTCCACAAGCTTCAAGAGCACAATCCTAACCATGTCTACTGAAAAATAAGCCCCACTGTGTTCAGTGGGTCTTACTCCCAGGAAAGTGTCTTTAGAATTGCAGCCTAAGTGTGTCTCCCCCAGCTTTTGCAAAACCAAGAAATTAAAAAAATTGCCGTAAATTTCTGTTCTCCCAGAGGACATTGTGAATTCCTGTTCCAACCTCTTCGGAGATAGTTTCTCTCCTTTATACAGTAGACAGAGCCTGAAGCTTGCCACAGTTCCTCCAAGGGGCTTTATATTTTTTTTTATGCCCAGAGACATTTATGCATGTCACATTCCGATGTGACATTTCAAGGCACTTGAAAGAAATTCAGAATGTCTTCCAAAATTTTGAGGAGAATGTGGTTCAGTTCTAATTGACTAACCATAGTTTATAGTTGGCTTAACATTCCTTCTTGTAAACCAGACTTAAACCATTGTTTCTAATTTCAAAAAAGCTGTCATGTCAGTTTCAGGGTGCCTTGCAGCATGCAAGGTAGGAAGAAAGAGGAAGGGGAATAGTATGGATGGAATTTACCAACATTCCTGGTTGATAAAATATGGTTTATCAATTGTGTGAACTGGGCCACTGTATTAAGAATATTGAACACTTTATTCAGAATATAGAATAAAAAAAGGATAAATGTCTGGATAACAGTTCTCAGCATGTCAGATTATTCACTGAGCGTAAATATCTTCTCAATGGGGGTGAGATGCAAGTAGCCACAGATTTTTGAGCAATTGAATCCAAGTTGGCTTGTCAGCTTGTGCAGCAGTAGCTTTTTTAAATCAGGTAACCTAAACAAGAAAAAAGATCCTCCAGAAGACAAAAATGTGATGCAAATGAATTTCACTGAGTTAACAAACACAGAGTACAAGGAATATAGAATCCAATTATTCTTCTCTGATGAGAAGCTTAAATGTATGTGAGCTCATTCACATTCTGAATTTTCTCCTATACAAATGATTGCCATGAAGTAAAAGCTCTGCCTTTGCAAAAGCACGAGATGCCTGAACAGATTTCCAATAGTGTATTATTATATGACGTGCACTGTTTAATCTGACATGTCATGTTCAGGAAAATACATTGCATAAAATTGCATATGATTCTGCAACAGGTGAAGCAAATAACTCTTAGGGGACTGCCTCTCAAAGTGGGAGTTGGGACTTATATGCTATGGTATAAATATATTAGGCCAAAGGCGATACTGGGCCCAGAACAGGGGCGCCAGATTTTGTGGAAGCCACTGCTGCCAAGATCAACCCCTGTTCCTCCCCTAATCTATCCTCATTCCCACTCTGTATTTGTCACCAGCCAGACTATGGCCTGCTGTTGATAGCAAAAGGCTTTCATTCCATCGACAGTACTCATCGGACCCAAAGAGCAGATTAGGCAGTTGCTGGCACAATATGGTGACTCATGAGATCCAGTGTATTGTGAGGACAGGACTGAGCCACTATAGCTGTAGCAGTAATTTATCCTTTGAACTAAGTGAATTAATTCATCCTTTGAATTATTATGCAAGCCATAGACATCATTCTCACATAACACAAACTTGCAACGTTTTAATCAAACTTTTGTTCACTCAGTCCAGATGAAGGTAAAAGGAAACATTTCTCTCAGGCATGCGGTGCATATTTAATTCTTTATTAATGATTAATTCATGTTTTAATTATAAATTAACTTGGAATGTTCTCACATTCTGAAATGAAGATTTACACTCTACCATGTTAAAAATTGCTAAATCAGCCTAGTTATGGGAACAAACACTCAAAAGCATCTGAAGCATTAATGAAGGCTCATTAACAGAGTATAGACAGAAATACATCATTTCCTGATGTTCCTTCAATAGTTTGACAGCATCCCTCTTGTTGAAAAACATGACTGTTAAAATGGGAAATACTTTTGCAAAACAGGTAATCTTGAGAAAGCCAGTGAGCACCAATGGTGAACTTTAAAATACTATTTGTCTACTCTAAAATAATGTTACTAATAGAAGATTTTGCAAGGCAATATTTTATTTCATGGATATGCAAATGCAACCGATTAATAATTCCAGGCAGGTTGTTTTCACTAAATATTCCTATTCCCAAGCATTAAGATGAATTGAGGAAGCAACTATGTTAGTGCCCAGTCCTGGCCAACTGATAATGTGCTACATCCTGCATTGGAAGTGCAGTCATGGAGATGCATCACATCTATCACAGTTGGATAGGATGAGGACCTCAGTTTTGCATTGCATTTCAAATAACTGCAAAACCAGCAGTGAAAATAAAATGGAGATGCATATAGATTGTGTAACGTTTAAGAGAATGGACCGTACTGTGTTGAATACATCCTATGACATCAAGACGGTCACCTGGGACACAGGGTTTTCTCTATTAAACCATGTACTGTATTCTGTTTACTAATAAAACAAAGGCTTGTCAATCTTTAAGGCTGCAGTCCTAAAGACATTTTCCTGGGAGTAATACCCATTGAACACAGTGGTGCTTACTTTTGAATAGACATGGTTAGGATTGTCCCCTAAGCGTGAGAACACAACTAATATGTACTGAAAAGAAAGAATTATTCAGACACTCGACCACTGATGTATTTTTTATATTTAAAAAGAGTTCAATAAAAAATTAGCTAACATGAAAGAAAATCTGAAAGGGTTTATGAACAGTCAACTTTCTACAGAGCATGGAAAAGAGATGTAGATTTTGTTGACATGTTGTCATCTTCCATTTTGAGAAAAAGTAGTATTTTTAGGTTATGCCAAAAACTACTAGAAGTTTAAGATGAAAGAAAAAATAAACCTTTGAAGTAAAGGAAACTCACAAATAGCAAATAATTTTCAAATGAAGAAAAAATGCCATAGTTATTTTATTGATAGCTATATCAATATGAGTGAATATTCTCCTATTTTTGCTAGCAGACGAATACTCAAACCACCGTTTTAAGAACTGCTGAGAAGAGATGGAAGACTAAGAGCACAATCCTAACCATGTCAACTCAAAAGTACGTTCCATTTTGTTCAATGGATCTTACTCCCAGGAAAGTTGTCTTTAGGATTGCAGCCTAAAACATATGGCAATTATACAGCAGAGAGAAAGCAACAAAATATTCAAAAACACTTAGGTCAGGGCTTCCGTAATTCCCCTGCAAAATATGTGCAATCCCCCCAAATAGAGAAATTTACACAACCATCCTTCATATTACAGGAAGTCACGGGAGTTTTTTTGAACCCTTGGAGCAAGAAAACACATCTATGCTGCTCAGAATTGCCCATGCTGACTAGCAGTGGCTGTTGGGGTTCCAGACAGGGGTCTTCCCCAGCCCTATCTGAGCATTCCAAGCACTGAACCTAGTTCCTCAGACTTTGGCAGTCCTGTTTTAAGCTGCTCATAAACCCCTTGAGTGTAGGTTTGTCAAGTATCCTGAAAAACCAGGACTCTCCCAGTTTTGGGGGGTCATGCTCACATACTGACAAGTTTGATAGGGGGTCCTGTCCTGGTCTTTGGAAGAGAATTATGGCAACCCTAGGTGTCACAACCCACATTTTGAGAACTCCTGGATGAACATAACAATAATTCACTGTTGCCATTTGTCATCATTTGTTTGTTTATTTAGCTGAATTTATGGTTAACCTATCTCAGAAAGCATCTCTTGTAAGGAGACTCCCTCCTCCCACAACCTGCACAGACCACATTAGCAAAATTTGAAAGATGCTGCAATACCATGATAAATGGTGCTGCTGTTGCTGTTGAGGTAAGATTCAACCAACGGTGCTTGTTCTTCTGACTGCTTCGTTCGGCGTGTTCTTGCACGGCTGTCCACATTGGACTGCACCATCAGTGGCTCCTGACGTTTCTTCTTCTGTTTTTGCTCGAGCAAAGCTCGCTAGGAGGAACACACAAGATACACACAAAGCCTTCACATCTGATTAAAAACTACAGCAACATAGCAAGCAGTGGGTATAGGCACCTGCTTAGTATCTCAGACAAACATAAGAACCCAACAGTTTTAAATCGGACACCCAACAACCCAGCAGCTCTAGAACAACATTTCTTTGCTATTATTACTGAAGAGGAACTACAAAGACTCTAACTTGCATCCCACTTCGATTCAACGTAATTAATACACTAGTACTTACGTTTTACTTTTACTTATAAACAACAAATTCACTTAAAAATGTTTGTTATTTAGTCGTTCAGTCATGTTTGACTCTTTGTGACCCCATGGATTGCAGCACGCTAGGCCACTCTATCATCTACTAGCTTTCCAAGTTTGTTCAAAGTCAGGTTCATTGCCTGGGTGACACTATCTAATCTAACTTAAAAATATACACATAAAGATATTTTACCTAACTTAAAATTAGGCACATGTAAAAACAAAAAATTAGGCACATGTAAAAACAGCAATGAAACCAACATGAAAGCAGTGACAATAGAACCGAACCAAAACATAAATAAAATAGCCAGAGCATAAAATCAGAAAACCTGCCTACTCTGTAAGAAGAAAATTCCACAGTTTTTTTTGTTTTTTATTTTTTATTTTATTTTAATTCCACAGTTGTGGCCCAGCTGTTCTGGAAGTTGCCAAGTGAATTTGTGAATGCTGAATCAGAGAGATGATGGTCCTTAAATTGTTCCTGTGAGAGCAAAAGGCACTTCCATTTGTGTAAAGGTGTAATGTTATTTTAAAAAATACTTCCGCCTTCCCTTCCCCCAACCAAAGCCCCCTGGAAACTTGCTTTTCAGTGGGGTACTCTTCAGAATACAATTTGATATGGCTGGGGAGGGGCAGCAATGGGCATTGGATTAATAAAAATCCTCCCTACACATGAACATAACAGTATCTTCCTTTTGGCAAGAGCAATGTAAGATCCAAAACAATACAGTACAGAAAACATCTTTAAAATATTGGAAACAATAGATATCTAAAGTGCTGAGAGGAGAGAGATTTGACAACTGCCAGATTTCTCAGATAAAACAATGGCTCGCACTAAATGGAAAGCATTTGCTGGGAAAGCAACACTGATTTTACATGTCATTTTTACATGCCATAAAACAACCACTGCAATCTTTGTGAAGCACTTTAGAAACAAGGTACTGTACTGTATTTAAAAAAAAACACCTGATGAGTGCAGACAGCAGTTTAATAATTTAAAAAAATTGATGGCATTTTGAGAAACACAGTTGTTCTCCATGGGTGGAAATGAACGGGAACTAAAGATAGCACTCCTTTGGGAGCTGTGTACTGCTGAAAGACCATGAAGAGCTACTTGTCTCAAGAGGCATTGGGACTGCAATTTATTTCTGAATCTAAGTCCCTTCTGTTCCCATTCTGGGACTTCTGGTAGCATTGCTGTTTCTCCTTATAGTCTGATAAAACTGATCTATCTTGAGGGTACCCTTGAGAACTAACAGCTCCATTGTGACTGATTACCAGTGACTTGAAAAAGCAGACTAGATGACTGACATCAGACCACTGACATCCCCCTTGCTTGATCAGGAGCAACTTATTTCACGTCACAAAACCAGTCTAGGGAACTTAGCAGTGGATCTGTTCAGGGTGACCATATAAAATGGAGGACAAGAGTGCCTGTACGTTTAATGATTGCATAGAAGAGGAAATTTAGGCAGGTGATCCTTTTTAAATCCTTCTATGATGAGCTAAACCTGTCTCAATTCCTTCTTCTATGGAATGGTTAAAGGTGCAGACACTCTATCCTTCATTATATATTGTCACCCTGGCCTGGTTATATGACTTATGACAATATTAGCTGGGACCATATTGACTATCTATTATACGGAGGGAGCAATCTTAACCAACTTTCCAAAACTGGCATAGCTGTGCCAGTGAGGAATATGCTGAATCCTGAAGGTTTGGGGAAGACACAGAGACCTTCTTAAGTAAGGCAATGTTTGTTCCCTTACCTCAGAATTACACTTCCCTTACCTCGGTGCTGGAAAATTGGTTAGGATTGCATCCTGAATCAATTAATTTCTTCAAGAGTTTCTAGCTTCACTGAAAAGGAAAAGAGAGGAATTCTAAATGCTACACATAACTTCTACTATGGTATCTTCCTTTTGGTGACCTGCTCTTATTCACTGTTCCCACTGGCTGAAAAGTAAAGAACAATTAACTTCAAAAGGAAATCTGTGTCAGGATTGACGTAGCTGAAGTAAAGCACAAGTACGTATAAACAAAGCAGCCTGAGAGAGGGATGAAAAGTTACAAAATCAGTTTGATCAGGATCTGCAGGAATAACAGTACACATGTATATATCCTAGACCAGTGGTATTCAAAGTGGGGGTCGGGACCGCATTGGGGGGGGGGGGTTAGGAGGGTCACAGGCTGACATCACCATCTTCAAATCTGACACTGGGCTTTTCTGTGAGTAAACAGAAAAGTAATGGGAACATTGGGACTTAGCATTGGGAAAAGCATTGAAAACAATGGGACTTCCTTCTGAGTATGCATGGAGGTTTGTCAGGCAGTCCCGGACAGATTTTTAAGTTTTAAAAGGGTGCTGAGCTGAAATGCCCAAATACCACTGCCCTGGACCAGCCATTCTCAATGTGATCCAGTATGTCAGAATGTTCACACTTTCTTTGTATTCAGTAATAAATTATTTTATGTTAATCTTATTGTGCTCTATCCTTGTTTGATGGAGGGGGAACCTTAACTTGAGCTCCTAAGGGGACAATGTCCCCAAAACATTGGGAATGGCTGCTCTATACACTAAGTGCTTTCATACTACCCAGTTACACTAAGACTGTGGTTTTCAGACATTTCAGCCCGAGACTCCTTTTCAAATTTAAAAATGTGTCCAGGACCCCCATTCAAACTTACTGGGATGTTCTTCCATGTCTACTCAGAAGTCCCACTGTGTTCATTGAGACTTACTCCCAGGAAAGCCCAGTGCTAGATTCCAAGATGGTGGATTCCACCCTCTCGTGACCCCCCGACCCAAGGTCGCAACCCCCAAGAGGGTCCCAAACCCCACTTTCAAGACCACTGCACTTATAACATTACATCTGTTTTGCAGTGTGACATTCCCATATGCTCTCTATTTTCTTGGGAGCCTTCACATTTCCTGGTAAATTAGTGCAGGAGAGCCAAATTAGTTCAGGGGAGAACAGGGGTCAGTTTATCTAGACTGAGGTAACTTCAGATGGCAAATTGGTGAATTACTACCATCTCCTGCCTGCTTCCAACCACCTCTGTCATTAACTGCCTTCCTCAGCTTTACACCACTGATGATCCTCCTCCTATATTTGCAATCTCTGAAGAGGAAAGGGAATAGAAAAATTGTGGAGAAGGAAATAAATAGGAAGCTACATTATACCAAGTCAGACCATTACTCCATCTAGGTCAGGACTGAATACACAGAGTGGCATCAGCTCTCCAGAATTTTAGATGAGTCTTCCTAAACCTAACTGAAGTTGACAGAGATTGAACTGGGGTCTTTCATGGATTATCTCACCCAGGTATAATCCATCCTCTTGTCCACCTCACTCCCCTTCACACTTTCTTCTGCTCCATCCATCTGCACCTTTTCAAATCCAATGAACATGCGTCTGGTAATGACAATACTTCAGGCCTACAGGCACACTACCATGTAAAGCAGGTGGCATTTGGTGTGGTAAAGTGCTATACAACACTGGGTAAGGGGCAGTGGCATTTTGGTGCCTAACTTAGAAGATCTAAGAAGATCGTAGGCCAACCCTAAGTATTTTAGCACATGTGTGTGCATACTATTGGTAGGATGGTAGGTATATTATGACATTAAGACATTAAGAAAGGTTTATTTAGAATAAACCTTTCTACTAACTCTTGCAGGCTTTCATTTGCAACAATCTGACACATATTCCAGGAGGACAAAGATGATAATATCCAACATTGGTTTCTGACATGAGACCTGAGTTATCAGTTTTATATATCAGTAAAAGGATGCTCAGAAGAATTAAGTAAGCTCTGTTTATCAAGAAAGAAATAGCCCACAAAGCACAATAAAGGTTTTACAAACTCACCTGCCTATCAAGCTTTTGTTGTCGCAGGTTGTTGCTCTCATCATCTAACACACTGTCAAGATAAAAAGATATTAAAAAGAATTTATTTAAATAGAGGAAAAACCTTGCGGCTATTTCAAGAGAAACTACCTACTTATAATAGACCATAGCAATGTTCTGCAAATACCCTGCAACAGTTATCCGCCTATTGAGGACAGCAGTCACCAGCCATTTATAATGATTTGTCCATCCACCAATTCTCCTTTCCAGATTCCTGAATTTTCTGGTATACGCAAAGGACAACAAAGATGGTGTCAATCTCTTGTGTGATTCTGGGCTTTGGAGACACAGGTCTTTCTTACTGCTTCAGAGCAGCCCCAAATGTGTGGCTCTGCAAAGGAATGACCTCCGCAAAATTCTCTGCATATGCCGGTTGTTCTCAGGTTTGGACAATGACCCATTTCCTCAGCCAAGCTCAGGACGGAAGATCTCCCCCACTTTTGAGTTCTATGTGTGGAAAGGAGGGGTGAGAGAAAACAGAGGGTCTCCTCATGCTGGCTGTCCCAGGAAAGATGTCTATCCTTCAATATTTGGATCATGAGAGCTGACACAATAGTAGTATTACTAACAACTTTATTTTTATCCCAGTCTTTAGTTCATGTCAAGACTCATAAGGTTGCTCCAATGGCTTGATATAAAAAATACTTTCCCTTTGGAATGGAGATGTGGGCAAGATGGGGGAGGAATCAACATACACTATATCCTAGAGGAGATAAAAATATTTTAAAAAAGTAATTAAGTTGGAGAACAGCATTGAAGAAAAACAGTGCCACAGGCTGCAATCCTAAAGACACTTTCCTAGGAGTAAGACCCATTGAACACAAAGGGACTTACTTTTGAATAGACACGGTTAAGATTGTGCTCTAAAACTGATTTGCAGTTATGTGTGGGATAAGCATGGCTTTCTTGACATTTGGCAAATTTGGCAAAAAAGAACTGCAGTTCTGTGCAGTTCTTGGGGGCAGGTGTTAGGCCAGTGCACAGACATGTGCCAGCCTTCTCACACCACGAGGAACAGGTACGGATGAATTGTGCTGGCCTTGATTGGTTAGGATTGTGCCCCAAATTTCTTATCTAATCCAAATCCAAAACTTGTCTTATCTAAATCTAAAACTTATCTAAATCCAAAACTAAACGTGATGTGCTACATTAAGTGGATAGAGACTTCATTGGTGACCCAAGAATCACTGCCAACATCCCCATGGGACTAAAATGAAATGATGGGAAGGTTAACCGGTTTGGCAGACATTGTTGCTATTTGCAGGAGACTATGGGCTCATCTGCTTCCTATTTTGTGGCCAATGAAATATCTTCATGCACAAACAGCTTCTGCTTGGAAAGAAATGCCCAAACACAAGCAGATGGCAGTCAGGCAACCAGGATTTTCCTGTACAACATGCCAGCATTATATGTGTCAACTGAAATCACTGGATTCTGTCAGAACTGACAGCATAGAAGGCAACAGGAACCAAAGAAGCAAGAGAAGTGAAGCTAAAGCTAGGGAGGCTGATGACCAGTTAAATAAAGCAGGTGGGTGAGTTGGTCAGGAGGAAAAAAAGTGGGAACAGGAAGCTTGAAACCAGCTGAGTTGTAACTAAGGGTCAAGCTGATAAAAATGAGGACAAAAACTATGACAGCAGTTCTTATCCTTTTTGGCACTGGGGAGTGGTTTCATGGAAGACAATTTTTCCATAAACTGGGAAGAGAGATGGATTCACACTTGTAGCAGCTGGTGGCTCCAAGGGTGTCCTAGCCCCTCTTCAGACAAGATGGCTTCTGCCTGGGGTTCATCAGGGATTTCCCTTTCACCACCTCCAGCAAGGCAATGCCACTTAAGCTGGACCTCAAATTTAGGCTGTAATCCTAAAGACACTTTCCTGGGAGTAAGACCCATTGAACACAATGGGGCTTACTTTTGAGTAGGGTTAGGATTGTGCTGTTAGTCAGGGAAAGGGGATGTCTCCACATCTGGTCCAACTCCTTGGCCAGGGCTGTCTTGCTATCTATCAGTGGTTGGGGCTGGCCTCAGCACAACCTCAAGCCTTCTCCTACAAGCCTGTCATCACAGGCCTCATGGATTTTATGGGAGTTACTCCTGTCACTCCTGGCCTCTCCCTTTCCTGCCTGGGCACATAAAGGCACCTTTGTACCCCATCCTGAACCCTTTCCTAGTCCCTGTCAGTGTCTTCTGGCTAGCTGTGCTTCAACCCCACCTTTACTCCTAGCCACTGGTGGTCATCCTCGGGGTGGACCAACTGTCAACAGCTGCTCTGGCTGCCTGTTTCCCCATCCTGGAGACCTGTTGGACAGAGACTCTGGTGGTGCCAGTAGCTGTAGAGGGTAGCAGCAGCAAATGCTTCTCCATCATGTCACCTCTCTGCAGCATTATCACTGGGGCCGACCACAGAGGCCTAGGAGGTCCGCTGCAAATTCCAGTAAAAGGGGAGCCATGGTGGGAGGCTGTCCTGGTCGCACATGGCCTCCCTTCCTGGAGTCTCAGGCAGGCATTTTTGGCTTTGCTGGTGTCTCTGCCCAATCCAATACAATGCACAGTGACCTGGGAATAAGTCCTATTGAACACAATGGGACTTACTTCTGTGTAGACCTGCACAAGATTCAGCTGTTAATGCCAGGGTGACCAGATGCCAAACCCAAAATTTCTGAACCCCAAGGCCAAAATTCCCAGACCAAAATTCCTACCCCCCAAGCCAAAATTCCTACCCACTGAAAAAAATACCAAAAAATGTATTTTTTTGTTTTTATATTTTTTGTTTTTTGGTTTTTTGGCCATGCCTTTTGATAGGAAGGAGATATCTCAAAACCAATTTTTGCATTGGATTCTGCTCTTCAATACAAATTCAACGACATATGACATGAAGGTGTACTGTGCACCATTGTGAAGTTCACAAATGAAGCCAAAATATAGGACAATGCAGCCAAAATGTAGGACACCCGGAAAGGAGGCTAAAAATCTGGACAAATCCGGGTTTTTCCAGTATTAAGGTCACCCTGGAATGCTGATGTACTTTTGTGAAAGAGCAAATAGTTATTACTAAGTTTCTGACCAATTTTTGCATGATTTTCTCCAGAGCATTATGTGCTCACTTTATTTTTGTCTGCTTTGGCAACATAAGTGCAAAAAACAAGATTAGAACTTGGCCTAAAGTAGATGCCTATTATTTTACTGGGCCATTCCCCACAGAGAAGCTAAGATCCCATTATTATTGTTAAAGGGACAGCCATTTCGCCTTGGGCTAGTGACAAATGATTCTTGATTTCACTGTCTTTGACTCCCTGATGTTAAGAGATTGAGAATAGATGATTGGAGAAAATGAGTCACTGAAGGGAAGGTCTGTCAAAAAGCAAGCAGAACTGGCCCCAGCACAAAACTTCCACAAAGAAACTCATGGAAAGAGATGATTTAACCAGCATTTTGATGAATTATTGGTTGAGGTAGATTAGGGGTCCAAGCCTTTTGGGCCACATTATCTCTCTGACATGGTGTTAGGGACCAGAAAACTAATTTAAATTTTAATAAACTTACATATAAGAATGTATTGGAGTGAATTACAAGGCTTGCCTAAGGGCCAGATGTCTTGCAGGGGTGGGGGGTATGTGAGGCTTTTAGCCCACATACACTGACAGTCAATACAGTCTGTTAGGCCTGAACAATGAGGACATACCCAGTGGGAAACAGGAAAGTGGAGCAGCAAGTGAGGCTGCAGCTGCTACTTAAGAACTGTCCTGCTTCCCTGACCTGGATAAGATATGCAGTAAATGTTTAATCTCCCCTCACTGGATGTCATAGAGAGTATCCAGCAAGTGTCTCATACTCTCTAAAATAATCATGTGAAGAAGAGCGTTGATGTCACATTTTACACTGGAATAACAGTGTTCCACTGCTTCATTGTGAGCAACAACTAATTGTGCATGACAGAAGTGATGGGAATTATGTGATACGCGTGTTCCAGCACATTACTGCTTTTTTATTGAAAAGCACTCTGAAGACACTGAGGAAAGGGCTGACACACTGAGCAATTACATGACTACAAACTCAGAAAGATGCTAATACTCAGCAAATGTACCTAATCACTGATGCTGGTTATTACAATACTGTATAATAATCAGCTATTATCTTCCTCAGTATTGTTACTGAAAAGGACAAAGTTCACGCACAGTCCAGCTCAGATGTTAATATGAAACTACTGTAAAAATATGCACATGTGATGCAATATGTGTTTCCAGTCTTTTTCCATCATGTGCTAATGGATGAGAATTAGGGTGTAATCTTAACTTGCACTAGGACAGCATGCCAACACTGTGTAGAGCAGGGGTCCTCAAACTTTTTAAACAGGGGGCCGGTTCACTGTCCCTCAGACACTGTCGGGGGCCGGAGAGTGAGAGGACTTATGTAGGACATCCTACATTTTAAAATGTAGGACATGATAAAATGAGGCAAAAATGCTTGTATTACTTTCCTGTACTTAATTTCAACACTTTTGAAATTGAAAAACTTTTAACCTGCCTGATTCTCACCCAGACATGCAAGATGCCCTCAAAGCAGTTTCCAGCAACACGTTACTTCAACATATTTTACTTAACATATTTTTCTACAACATATTTTACATGTCAGACTTAAGACATGTAATTGTAAGACACCCTCAAAGCAATCTGCAGCAACACAAGGAATGTCAGTGACATGCACTGACACACACCATGCTCTCTCTCTCTCTCACACACACACACACACCCATGTATTCTTACACACACACACACACAAACACAAGTTCACCTCAATTTTAGGCTTGCTGTACAGGAATTTTGCCCAAGCCTATGCATGTCTACTCAGGAGTAAGGCCCATTAGAGTCCATGGGGCTTACTCCCAGGAAAGTGTGGATGGGAGGGTGTCCTTTATAGCCCAGCTCTCTGCTTGTCTACTCAGAAGTAAGCCCCTGGAAGCTGGGGTGGCCATGAGAGAGCGGCGGTAGGTACATGCACCAGCCAGAACCCCTGGGGTAGACAAAGTGCACATGCTGCTCCAGCTGCGCGTGCAACATTTTAAAAAAAATTTAAAGTGCCAGCTTGAAGCTGCACAAATTCTGGAGCCCCGAGGGGCTCTCTCCCTTTACACAGGGCTGCCACGACTGGCGGATCTTCGCCGCGGCAGCCTTGAACTGCCCCCCAGTGCCCACGAAGCTCCTCCCAAAACCCCCAAAAGGCTGGCGGGCCGGATTGAGGCCTCTGGCGGGCCTGATCCGGCCCCCGGGCCGTAGTTTGAGGACCCCTGGTGTAGAGCATAAGCTCTAAAGAGCATTTTGGTACCCAGTGGCTCACACCAAAAGAAAACTATTTCCCTTATCCTAGAGAGATAAGAGATCCAATTGGTTAGCCAATTATTGTTTGAACAAACCACATTTTCCCGTATTTGAATAACACAAAGAAACCACATTTTGTTTTAAACTATAAATGGAACTTTAAATCTCAATCTTTCACCTGTGAAGGAGAGAAAAAGGGATTATGTGAGCCAAAGCTCTCCACATCTCATTCATGTAATGCAAAACTACAGTATTACATCTCTACATTGAGCCAAATATGGCTTCGTGAGAACAATAATTGTGAGGAGACCAATTCTGAAGATGATCTTGCAGTTAAACAGTCATCTGTGAGCAACAACATCTGCCTCCAGATGTCACATTTTGCTCTTTGTAAATGATTTGGATAATAGCCACTCAAAAGCAAACTGTTTGCACAATCCTAATGAAGCTTTGTGCCAGTGGACCAAGTGCACCACTGGTACTGCAATCGCAAATGTGCTGTAAAACAATATGTTTTGTATTGTTTTCAGCTTTCAATTTGCATTCTGTTTTTATGTTACAGGTTGCCTGAGGGGACCCATGTGGGGTGTGGGAGAAAGGTGGAGTAGAAATTATTTAAATAAATAAAGCATATTGCAACAGTGTGCCATCTAGGCTAACCCTTGCTAACTCTGTCAAGTGACTGTTCCTCTTTTATTTAGCAGGAGAAGGGTAACTGGCCTACCTCCAGCAATGTCTACCTCTGTTATGGTGGCTTCTGCTGGTGTTCTTTTTATATTGAGAGCCCTTTTGGGACAGGGAACCATTAGCCATTATTTACTTTATTTTCTCTGTAAACCATTTTGGAACATTTTAGTTGAAAAGCAGTATATAAATACTGTTTGTTTGTTTGTTTGTTTGTTTGTTTGTTTGTTTGTTTGTTTGTTTGTTTGTTTGTTTGTTTGTTTGTTTGTTTGTTTGTTAGATAGATAGATAGATAGATAGATAGATAGATAGATAGATAGATAGATATAGGGTTTAAACGCATCAATGCATGATTGTACGTCATGTCACTATCCACATGCAGATTAGCCTTAAGTAGTTCACCCAGCAGTGTCATCCTCAGTTACGTTGTAAGGCCAAAATATACGGTACTCTTGTAGCCAGTGGGAGTCCATACTGTAACTTCAGACAGATGAAATATTTAAAGCAACCATAAAGTGAACTTTATTTGTATATCTAAATTATGCCATTTCAATAACACTTTCCCATTTATTTATTCACAGTGGATGGGTTCATACTGACAGGTCTGTCTTCAGTCAAAATATTGCAGTAGATGCTTCAATGACACTAACAGAGTCCAAGGCCTGTTTCTCAATGCCGCATTCTCATGAAGATTTCAGAAACCCTTCCGTTTTATCAGTTTACAACAAGAAACTGATCAATCATGGTATTATTACAGCATTCAATCCAACTCCACATTATCATGGTATTTATAATGAAGTGTATAAGACACTGTGCCTGTTAACCAGAAGGCCAGGGTTCGAGACCCGGGTCCCCACAAGACAGAGTGAGCTCCTGTCCTTAGCCCAGCTCTACGACACAGCTGGAACCAATCATATCAGATCTGCTGTTCCATTGGACTATTTCAGTGGCATGGAGAGGGGGGATTTGCTGCTTGGGTAACAGCCTATCCTCCATATCAATCCCACCCAGGCCTTTGTGCTTCACATGCAACGTCAAGCACGATACCATAGTCTTATGAGACTGATGGGTGCCAAGATCAAATGGCAGGGCTACTAAAGGTTGAAAAAAGTCCAGTTCTTCCTCACAATTCTCCTTATCAGTCTACCCATGGCTCACAGAGATTGCTTTCCAGCATGAGCTCAGGAGCAGGTAACTACCCTTTAGTGTTGTAGGTCTGGAGTACACAGTAGGTAAAGCACAAGCTGCAACCACCTGTCACAAAAACAGCAAATTCACAAAAGAAAAGGAGCTTTCTGAAACCAGGAACACTTTCACCCGTCCTTTTTTAATTTGATTTATCCTGCCTTTTTCAAAAAACACACAAAAATGTAGGCTTCAGAGGTCATTAGTGAACAGAAGAAGTAAAAATGTCAAACTCTCAGGGAACAGGTTCAGATCTGGAATCCCAGAAAAGACCCAGCAAACATGCTATATTGAATCCTTACAAAACATATTTTCTTGAGTTAGATTTTGATGGCAGATAGCATTTGGCTGCCATTCTTCTATGGGACATTTCACCCTTCTTCATCATCTGCTGTAGGCCAAAAGACCTCTAGGTATGAAGCGAGTATGCACAAGGGCCTTTGATGGAACAGCACTGAAGGCACAGTGGCTGATAAACAGGGTTCTGGGTTGGACAGCTGCCAAGGAGCTGCTGCACGTTAGTGGTGAATACGCTAAAAGTAAATTAGCCTCCTAAGAGGGAGTTCCACATGCTATAAGTGTGGTTCTCAAACTCTGAAGGAGCTTTACTCCCTTACTAGCTAGCGTAATGATCTCTGGATCCTTACGGTCATGCTCTACCAGGGAAATGGGGTTGACTTTAAGATCTGTCAGAGTTCCTATATGGTCTGGGAAAGTAAGGAGCCCTGGGGTCTCTTCAGAGTGCTTGCAGGTTTCTCCAAGGCTTGGAAATAGTGAACGTTCCAGCCAAAAAGTTCAACTTTCAGCCTAAAGTTCAACTTCCAATTTCATCACAGCTGAAACTTTCACTTGTTTTAAGCTGTGGGAAACCCTGCAAGCGCCCTGTACAGCTAGACCCTGGCAGGACCCCTGATAGGTATCAGAGTTGCCCCCCTCCCCATTCTCCTGAAGGGCACAATCCTGGAGATCACACTGCTGCTTTTCCCCTTCCCCCTATCCTTAAAGGAAGCAGGGGACCTTTCCACAAACTGGGGAGGTTACGACCCCCCCCCCCCCAGTTTGAGTACCACTGTCCTAGAAAAATGCCATGTAAAGTAACTGTGCTCTTGGTGAAAGAAAAATGTCTTATGTTCCAAGTGTCATGGATAGGAATAGGATACCACGTCTATAAATAGCTTTCTAGATCTCCTTGTAAGAGAATCCCACTGCAAGCGTTAAAAAACAACATAGCAGTGTTGCAATGTTGTTCTTGAATTTTTCTTTAAAGTTTGCAAAACAATCATTTATTTAGACACAGTAAGCCAGTTCAGATTATCATCTAATCATGGTTTTTTTCCCAACAATTGTGAACAAGCCTGCCTTCTTACTCGACTTGCATATCCCTTGCCATTCCTCTCTCGTACTTCCTTTTGAGCCTAACAGGAAGACTGAAAGTTTCCACGTTATGTCCAAACCTGGGAAAATTTGATGATTTTCTACCTGTGGTTTCACATCCTTTTTTGTTAACAAACTATTGTTCCCCGAGTTTAGATGTTTAGGAGCAGTGATTTTCAACAATACCACAACATACTGGTGTGCCACTAAAGATCTGTATGGGTGCAGGGAGAATTTGGAGCACAGCAGTTGAAAATTACTGTTTTAAGGAATGGTGATTATTTCAAAAATGAACATGGAAGTTTTAGTCTCCAAATTCCAATATGCAAAATATATTTTCAAAATATTTTCCTAATCAGTTTGTGGGGCAGGAGAAGACAATTCCTTTCCCAAATATTGGGGTGGGGGTGTTCATCAGATGGGAACCATTTGGGGGGGCATGGTGTTCCTCTTGGCCTACCCTCTTGACCACCGGAGGCTTTTCTTCCTACTTATGAGTAACACTCAAGAGCAGATCTGTTCCACTTGCCATAGAGGTCAATAGATTTTCCTTCTCAGCTGGTATGTAGTTTCACGACCCACCACTGATGGGTTGCGACCTACATTTTGTAAACACTGAACTAGAACATTGCTTTAAGTAGCTCAGAGTGTAAGGGCAGTTTATTCAGCAGAAGTTTAATTCTCCAAGGAACAAATACAGAGAATATCATAAGAATCAGAGTGAGTAACCAGTCATCTCATCATGTTATTGCTTGAAATGCTAACTGCAGGGCTTGTTCCGTGAACAGTTGTAGTGTGTTCTATAAATACCAAAGTCGTGTTTTGTATGAATTCAGTATTCAAGTGTTTGTCAATTGGAATTAATGCATGGAATTTTGCTCTTTTAACTCAGACACAGCGGAAGGAGGTAGCTGTCTCTCTGCTTTCACCATTCCTGCTATTAACATCTGAACAAGCACCAACTTTGGCCTTTAGCAACACTCCACTCCAAGAGCCATGCAGCAAACAGAACTGAAATGTCAACACACACGCTCATCTCTGCTTCCTGCACAGATCATACTACCAATGAATGGAAACAGTTCAAAATTAAAGCTTTCATATCACAATCCTGCACATTATTTTCTCAATTCTAAGTAGATACTTACAACATTTAATGGCAATCAGATTCCCAAAGGTTCACATACATGATCATTCTAGTCTCTCACAAATGTGTTTGTTTGCGATTATCATTTTCTATGAAGGAAACCTCTCCTGCATACTAACTGGGAAGAAAAGCAATAAGGCAAATTATGGAGAAGTTTAGAGAATTCTCCAGTTTAGAGAAGTGGTAAATAGCTTTTCTTCCCAAATGCAGCCAGGCTCAACCACAAGAATAGTGTGCACTGGGAGGCTGTGGAACTCCCTGCCACAGGATGTGGTGATGGCATCCAGTCTCAATGCCTTTAAGAAGGGACTGGATAAATTCCTAGAGGAAAGGACCATCGCATGTTACAAAGCATGAGGGATGTGTGTAAGGATGGAATCTGTTAAACTCATGTTTGAACATTATCAATACAGATCCTATGCTATGATTACTGCACAGCTAAATAATTTTTAGAACTCACAGTGAACGTTTTTCAGCACTACACAGTGAACTAATCTCATGGAAATGATGTTCACAAGGAAAAAGCATGTTAAGTAACATGTTCATCTTTTCTTTGCCCCCTTAAAATTTGAGGAATATACCCAATGCAAACATCAAGTAGCTTAAAAGAAGAGCCACAACTGAGGCAAAAAAAAAACAATTTTATCTAGCAAGATTATATTCACTAGCTATATACACTCATAAATAGGGTCAGACTTTTCCATAAAGCTGAAAAATAAACAATAAAAACCAGCGAAACACACAACCCTAATTCCTGTACCCATTTGATAGAAGGAAACAAGAAGTGCCAATCCAAGTATAATACATTGGGACCAGAACTAGGATCATGTGGGTTTTGTCATCTAGGCTTCAAGGGGTAACATTCCAAGGGGAAAAAATAAAACATTTGAAGGTACAAGAAGCAAAGACCTGAAGATTTTTATGTGCCTGAATTTTAAATATCTTCATGGCAACCCACATAATGGACATAGAAGGCAAGAAAAAAAGCACTGTAACGTGGATGGATATTGCATAGCAGCAGGCCACCTTGAATTATGTCTCTTCTTTTTTAGACTTAGAGCACTCTCCTAACCATGTCTACTCAAAAGTAAGATCCATTGTGTTCAATAGCTCTTACTCCCATGAAAGTGTGTTTAGGATTGCAGCCATAGTGTTTCAACAGAATGCTGCCTAGAGCAAGAGCTGATGATTTTCTTGTTCACTGAAAACAATAAAGACAGAGGAAATGTGCTAGCTGCATCCAGACCTACATAAATGTTGAAAACTGAATGGGAGCACAACAAGAACTAAAGCAATGCCATAACAAATTTGTAAAGTGATACATCACTGGATTTTATTTTGGGATGTGTGTGTGTGTGTGTGTGTGTGTGTGTGTGTGTGTGTGTGTGTGTGTAAAAATCTGCTCCTAGAATACGGCCTCAGAAGAATAATGAGTTGCTCTTATATAATCATAGATAAATATATTATATTTTGACAGACACAAACCTTGGACTTTACAGCTTTTTATTCACAGGATGGATGAAGCACATTTCCCATATACAGTGGCGCCTCACGTAAAGAATGCCTCACGTAAAGTATGTTTCACGTAACAAACAAAAATTTCTCTAGGATTCTGCTTCACGTAAAGAACACATTTGTTGGCAGTTGAGTCAGACGCACTGGCCGGCAGCGTGTTTAAAAAGCGTCAGGGCTGCCAAGCGCACCTGCCTATAGTGAAAGCAACACTTCCATGCTGTTCCTCCTGTGGCTGGGTGTCAGCTGGGCAGAGGGAGAGAAGAGCACTGGGGAAGAGGGAAACAGCTCAGGGCTAGTCAGAAGGGAGCAGGGGAGAGAGAGGCTCAGGATGGAGAGAAGGAGAAAGTGGGGAGACACTTTGAAGGTGTCTTGGATTGCAGCCTCCTAACCATGTCTACCCAGGAGTAAGCCCCATTGTGTTAAATGGGTCTTACTCCCAGGAAAGTGTCTTTAGGACTGCAGCCTAAGTAGACTTCATAAGATCATGTACACTGAATGCATGTTTTGAATTCAATTCCAGAGTTTTGTCATCATTTTTACATCCAGTTAATATTTTTATATGAATATTTTGGGGGTTGTGGAACCAATCGTCTGAGTTTCCATTATTTCCTATTGGAAAATCTGCTTCACATAAAGAAAGTTTCACGTAAAGAACATGCCTCCGGAACGAATTAAATTTGTTACGTGAGGCACCACTGTAATGTGAATTTAATGGATTGGATCAAAAGATCCTATAACATAAGGGGTAATACAATGGTGCATTTTCACGAACCAGTACAAAAGTGCTATTTCACCACTGCAACAGAAATTGAAAGCTGGAGCATGCAAAGATCCCCTTTACAAAATGGCAACAGCCACTGGCGCGAACAGCCCATTTCTAGAGTGCAAAGCTGGCCCTGATGGCTAGTGCACAAATATGCTTCCCCACTGGAAAATCAATGGTCCAATGGGGAACTTATTAGACCAGAGCCATTCAGAGCTTGATTTTTTCAGCTGCTAGTAGTGGGCAGGAGATGTGATCTGGAGGATACAGTGCTGCCTGCCAGAAGAAGCAAAGTAGGCATAACCCTGGACATGATTTTGAGGGCTTTGTGGGTGGCGCAAGCGGTTAAGACACTGTGCCTGTTAACCAGCACGAGACCCAGGTCAGTCCCCACAAGACAGGATGAGCTCCTGTCCTTAGCCCAGCTCTGCGAGGCAGCTGGAACCAATCATATCGGCTCTGCTTTTCCATTGGACTAATTCAGTGGCGTGGAGAGAGGGGATTTGCTGTTTGGGTAACAGCCTATCCTCCTTAACAATCTAACCCAGGCTTTCGTGCTTCGCATGCAACGTATGCAGTGCCGAGCACAATACCATAGTCTTTCAAGACTGACAGAGGCCTACTTGATTTTGAGGAGAGACTGATGCTGCTGATAAGCCATAGTCAGAATACACAGCTAGGTGGAGTTGCTGCTGATTACTTGACCATGAGAAGACAGACTGATCAGAGGTTGGATCAGACTGATCCAAGAAAGAATAACATCTGGAAATGATTTCTATAAGTTTTCATAAAACAGTAATTTTTAAAACTGAGGCAGTAATCCTAATCCCTAGTTAGGCAAGTATATATATCCCAGTACTAGTCCCATGCTGCCCTGGGGGTGTCACAAAAGTCTGTACCACTCCTAGGGGATTAGGCTAGTGCACAGACATACACCAGCCTCCCAACACCATGAGAATAGGAGCTGGTGAGTTGTGCTGGCCTAAACTGGCTAGGATTGCACACTCAGTTTTTTTGTTTTGTTTTGTTTTGTTTTAATGATGTTTGGTAATAAGACAGCCTACGTGAATTGCCTTGGGACTAACTCTCACACATTGTGCAAGTCAGTGCAAGAGGTGGTTTAGCAATCAATAATAATTTAATATGGGGAGCATATTAGGGTTTGCTTTGCACATAATGTTAGGGTTAGGGTTTGCTTTGCACATAATGTTATTTGCACATAATGTTGTAAAGCAAGCACATAATGTTTGCTTTAGCCACATGACAGATAGTCCAGAGGAACACAGTATGCACAAATGGGAGAACATTCACTTTTGTCAGACAAAGCTCTTCCATGACCAAAAGAGACTTCTGCTGTCTCTTTTCAACAAAGCTGCAGATAAAAGACAAATAATTCGTCTGATCATCACCATTCTTGGAGGACATGGCACTTGAAGAAGAAGCTATCAGAAGAAGGCCTTTGGATCCAAGCTATTCATTTTAATCCAACATTGGCTTTGCAACATTACTTCTGGTATTAAAGTCTTAGTTTGACAGTCTTTTCCTGCATAGGAAAATGCTTGACTCTGAACATTTGATTTTTATAGTTCTTTGTAGAACCACTTCAGAGTTTGGTAGAACCACTGAAGCAGATTAAAAGTTCCTGGATGTAAACTCCATGGAATGACATTCTTTTGTGAGCCAGCAGTTTACCCCAATGAGGGACAAATGTCTTTATATCATATTTGCAACCCTCCTGAGCTAGCGCAAGGGACTTGCATTGGCCCAAGGCGGATTTGGATTGAGCCCTGATACTCTGACTCTGTTATTACTTTTTAAAAATGAAGAAAATGATTCTATTATTCCTTTATGTTATTTGAGGGTGCAATTCTGTCTGTGCTGTGTTTCCAGGTATCCCTGTTATACAAGCTGTACAGCCAAATGTTTTCAAATTTCCAATTGGCAAAATAATAGTTTGATGTCTTGTAAAATCTTAGACAATTACCATAATTACATGGAAGTGACAGGTACAGCTCAGCATTCTAAGCACTGTTCCCTTTTTTGCTACCGTGAGAATGAGCACTGTGTAAATCCTAACTACGCATGTAATTTGCTTGGAGTTTAATTTATACTTTGCTATTTGAACACCACATTGCATCCAAATAAGTGTGCATATTTGGTTTGGATATTAGAAATAATCCCTTTTTTAATGATGTAAAAACCTTTTTATGTAATTAATTGGCACATATATACTGTACTCCACTTGTTATCCCACTTCTGTGATTTGAAAAAGTAATGTCTTCAATGCGGTTGTGTTTCTTACAGACCATTCTAGGAGTATTTTGCTTTAAGAAAAAAACAACATAATTCCAAACCACATCATGTTTTGTTGTTATTGTTAAGCAGGTGAAGTGCAAGATGCTATCAGCATCTGCTCTGGTTTCTGAAGGTGCAATCCTATCCAATTTAGGCCAGCACAGTTCATTCATCACCCCATTCCAATGGCGATGTGGAGAGGCCGTCACATGCCTCTGCACAAGGCTAACACCCCCAGAGGTAGCACAGAAGTGCCTTACACCACATTTGCAACATCCCCAGGCCAACATGAGATTTGTGCAGGCCTAACCAGGAGTTAGAATTGGGTTCTGAGTCCCCTCCAAGCACATTTAAAGGTGTTGATACTGACTTAAACATTGAATTAACCATACCGAAGGCTCTACTATGCACACATACCTAGGAGTAAAGCACACTGAATACACTCAAAGGTAAAAATGTGGAGAATAGCATTGTTTCCTCCTGTATGCTCCATCATGATATCCAAGATATCACAATTAGGCAGCATCTTTTTTAAAAAAAATTTGCTCCATTTAGCCATGGGTCTCAGTGAAACCTCTTCAGGGACTCCATGAGAACAGTGCAGTAAACCCTGCTCCATTATCTGATGGTATCCCCATGCTTCTCTTGCCCATCAGGAGCTTGAGAGGGGGGAAGCAGAGTATTCATGAGAGGAGAGATTACTCTGAAAATCAGGAGCTGGAGAGAAAAAAATTTAAATTTCTAATAAACAAAATGTATTCAATCATTTTTTGAAACCTTGGTTTGATGTTTGCAAATGTATACAGATCTCATACAAATTTAATCAGTTGACTAACTAAAAACCAGGCAACATTTTTTGTGAGTGACAGTCCCAAATATACACATTAAGGTGATACAGTTGTCTAAAGAGCATCTCAGAGAGTTCTACGTCACACTTGCAATGAATCTTCTACAAACACATTTCATTCTTTCAGTAATCTGTGGAGCATGTGCATCACAAATTGAAAATTACACCATGTAAGCCTTGTAAGCATGCTTCAGTGAACCTTGTGAAGACACAGGTTTACCAAAAGATTTTTCTCAGGAGTTTGAAATCCTGTGAATGCAATTTTCTTTCATTATGTTAAATGAAATCTCCAATTAATTCATAATCAAGCAAGAAAAAGAAGAAAATCCTGATATATATTTGAGATAGCATCCTTATTATTATTTGTTATATTTCTTCCATTTAGGACCATATTGCAGTGGTGTAGCTAGAGGGGATGGAGTAGTTAGTCTTGGAAGGAGGTATGCTCAATCCACCATAACTCTCCATGTGATGATGCAGTGGCACCAACATGATAGTTCTCGCATGTTATAGCCTCCTTGGGATAAGGGATCATTTGTTTCATTTGTCCAGAGAAAGTCCTATGTCAGTTTAATGGGTTGATTCAATCCTGCACTAGCAATATCAATGGCAGAAATCTGTATTGACTCACAAAGGAAGATCAGGCTCAGAAAGGGCATAAAGATTTGACAAGTGCCATTGCCGCCAAACCCACCCCCTTCCCAGGTAAGATCTCCACACCTCCGTGCTCCCATTGCTAGCTCATCCTGCTCCCTCGCTGCCTCCTTTCCAGCCACTGCACGGGTGAGGTTGTGGGCACTAGTAATATGTCACTGCACTGACCCAGCTGCTTTCTACTTCCAAAGTAATGGCCAGAATTCCTTGGCCAGAATGGCCACAATGGCCAGAAAGTGTGCAGAACATGCATTCAACCAGCATAGCATGCAGTTAGGGCTGAGTCTTCAGTTACTCATTTAACTGAGCTAGTCAACATTTCTACAGATAATTAAGACCAGGCATCATTTAATATTACTACACAGACAATGTTCAATTATTGCCAGACAATTTTCAGAACACGGAGGAATGCAATTTATTATTCTGGATAAGATTCATTACTGCATGCCCATTTACATGGGTGAATGAAATTTTAAAATGATATTTAGGCTGTATGTCTGCAACTGGAAGGATCTTCAAAATTAAAACCACGGCATTATGAGTTTTTAAATGAGCAATGATATTATTAAGAGATATGGATGGTATAAGAAACTCTCTCTTTTTTTCTCACACACACATACACACTGAGAGAGAGAGAGTTCTTGTATGTCAAAGCAAATGTGAATTACCCTACAATCCAGAGTAACTACGGGAGCACGTAAGAGATATTACGTGCACCCGTAGTTACTGCACCACCTAGTGAAAAGCTATGGGAAATTCATATTGCAATCCAGAGTAAATTGTTCTTACACCAGAGCAAGGACTCCCAGTAGTTACTCTGGATTGTGCCCTTAGGCAACTTACATTACAGCTAAATAGTTCATTGGATTCAAATGAACAGTTGAAATAATTTTGCAACTTTTTGGAAATGGTAAAGAAGACAACTTCACAGATTATTTGCAGTGCTACCAGATATAATTATGTTGTTCCTGGCTCTGTGGGAAGCCATTTCTAAATGTTATGTTTATTTTCCCCAAATTGTACTATTTATGTAGCCAAAATAAGATTTCCTGCTATTTGTAATTGAAATCTGTAGCCTAACTGTTTGGCCATGCTTTGCAAATGACTACTACACAGTCCTGCAAACCTGCATGAATACAGCTCCTACCATGGCTTACATGGTACAATAACGACATGACATCATTACACAACTTATGCCAAATGAGGCTACTTTACCAACTGGAAGTCCAGTTAAGATGAACAAGTTGAATTTAAGTGGATTCTTTTTTCTTGAAAGTCAACAGGAACCAAATTACTCAAAGGGGAAGTATTCTAGTAAAATCTATGATTACAAATGGACACTTTAGTCATCGCATGTGGAAGTAATAAGGCACTGAGCTATCAGCCTGATTTTTCTTTTTTATTGAGGCAGCTGGTGCTGACCTCTCATCTTCCACCTGCTGATTTGAAAGTAGACCAGCCTGATTTTTATAAAGTGAAAGAACAGCAAACAGTTGCTTTCAAGCATGTTCCAACTTTTATTTTTTATAGAAGAATGAAGTCATTCAATTAATGTACTGTAATGCTGTATTAACTATTAACAGTGCAATCCTAAGCTTGTCTGCTTAGAACTAAGTCCCACTGTATTCAATAGTACTCACTCCACAAAAAGAGTAGTTAGGTTTGCACACTGAATAAAAAAGCTGCAGGGCTTCAAAATTAGGGCTGGACAAGATATGCCCCTACCTACATATGCAGCCTACGTGAACCTATTAATACATCTACAATTAATATACAGTAATAATGTTATAATAATACAATTTTTTCTTTGGCAGATGAAAAGCCTTATAACCATTTGTTGGGATACTGAGGGCACAATCCTAACCAATTCAGGCCTACATAACTCACCTGGCATATCTCTCTCTTACTTTTACTAGACCAGGGTGACCATATATAATTATCGGTCAGATGAGAAGGTTCCACACCCCAATGTAGGACACCCAAGAAAAGTGTAGAACATAACAAAGTAAAAGCTCAAAAGACTTGTGTATATTGCTTCCATGTGCTTAAACACTATATTACTGGATATTACATTTAAAATTATTACCGTACATATAATTTAATACATATAGAGCACAATCCTAACCATGTCTACTCAAAAGTAAGCCCCATTGTGTTCAAAGGGTCTTACTCCTAGGAAAGTGTCTTTAGGATTGCAGCCATAGTTTATTAATTCCAAGTAGGCCATCGGCAGATTTAAACACTATTATTGATTATTACGGTAAATTTAATATGATTAAATATAATTTATTACATATAATTTATGAGTTACAAGCACACTACATGCTGCCTGCTCACAAGGAAAAGGAGGATAAGGAAGGCTTTTCCAGGATACAAGGCTAAAAAAGAGGACATGTCCTGGAAAAAGACATCTGGTAAAAAATATTTTAAAAATTCAAAACTGCCTTAACCTCCCCCCCAAAAAGGTATTAATAGCCCAGAGAGAAGAGGGCTGGAGGTCCAGATGAGGCTTGAGTAGAGGGAGAAAATAAGTTTGGACTTTACAAATAAATTTTTAAAAAATAATTCCTTTTACTTGCTGAGCCGGTTTCAGTGTTGAGGGGTCTGCCTTCTGGAGCCCTTTCAAGCTCCAGGTGCCCGGGATCAGGACCATTCTGGAAGCCTTCTCCTTCCACACCAGCCAAAGCACGTCTAGTTACTTGTGAGTAAACAATGCAAAGGGGAGCTTTTTAGGGAGAACTTCCTCCTGGGGTGACTTGTGAGGGCTGAAGTTCTTGGATCGGGACCCTTCCAGAGTCCTTGGCTTCCTCTTAGCCTGCCCTTCTGGCAGACTAAGGAATGTTCACCTACTCGTGAGTAAAGCCGTGATATGCAAAAAAAGTTTAACTTTTTGGCCATAACCTTGGCTAGGTGCTAAGGTGCTCTCTTAAAACGGATTGTTATGTTGGACTCTGCTCTCCAAGACGAAGCCAACAATGTAAGGCATGATGGGGTAGTGCAAACAATCGCAAAGTTGCTTTTGGGGGGTACCATAGTCCCCCTCTGTGTGTCATTTCCCCTAGGCACGTCATCCAGGTGGTACCACACAGCTTTTGCAAGATGTTATTTCTCGATCGTAATTTAGCTGCAGGCCTCTTGAGATGTCTTCTGAAGGACACTGCTATATTGAGAGTAACCCCAAGATATTTTGGGTATTTGTTGCACGCAAGAGAAGTATTCTCAAACTGTATATTAAGTTCAGTGGGCCATCCTATTGTAAATGGGCCACCCTGTTGTTCAGGTAGAAATCCATTACTTCAGTATTACAGTACTGTACAGTACTTGGATTTGGTTGAAGTCTCCAATTACAAAAAAATACTGTCCTAAAATGAATAGATCAGCTGTCAGTGGTTCTTCAGTACTCTCCATAGACTTGCTTTGCATGGCTAATGTCCATTCATCAGCATAACCAAATTTTTTTGAACTGGTTACAGGTAAATCAGCTATACCATATATAAATTGAACAAGAGTGGTGTTAACACTGACTACATGGATCATTCTATTGATAAGCGTAGTATCAATAGGTAGGATGATTTTCTTGCAAGGCGTTACTCAAAGCAATTTGCAGATGATACCTTGTGTTTGGAGACAGGATGGGGTTGCACCCAGTGCAGACAACTAGCACTGGATGCTATACCCTTTGGAGCAAGATGCGTTTTTCTTCTTGGACTTGCTGCAGCTCAGGAGGTATGAGGAGACCCACAGCCAGTGAAGGTGCTTACAAAGGGATAAGGGAAAATATTTTCTGTCTCTCCAAAGCCTCCTGATTGCATCCATCATAGCATGCAGAGCAGCCTGCTGTAGCACGGCTGCATGCTGTGATATGGAAAATTATAGAATTGGGCCCTTAATGAGAGCAGCAGGCAAGGCAAAGTCTTTCAGCTTCACATGGACTCAGTGCCTGCTTCCAAGAAAGAGCAAAGCACATTCAAGCCTTTGAATATTGCTTACGACTGAAAAGCATAATCCAGCAGGGTGCTATTATGATACAGCTTCTGACGTGACTCACTGAAGAACAGCTATCGAGGAACAATGTAAAACTCATAAAGGATTTTAACTAGGTTCCTTCATTTGAATTATTCCAGGTCATACCGATCAGTGCTCACAGAGGTCAGTCCTCCTATATTCTTTGTACTTATCTACATATATAAAATTGAAAGGTCATTGACTGACTGACTCATCAATGCCCAGCCAAAGCCACCAGATCTAGAAGCATGGAATTTGGGGAGGGCGTTCTTTCCATGATGGAGGCACCCACTAAGGTTTTTGGAAATTGGAAATTTTGAAATTGGTTTTTGGAAATTCAGACCAGAAAGGGGTGTAAAGGGGCACAATGCATTTTCATCCCTATACTTTACGCTGAAGAATTGCTGACCAATGTCCTGGCCCAACCCCTGGACCCAGAAGCATGAAATTTGGGAAGGGTGTTCCTTTTGTCACATGACCACCCACTATGAGCTGATTTAACCCTTAAGGGCGTGAGAGGAGGTAGAATGTGTTTTCATTCAATACTTAACATTGAAAACTGATAAAACACAGCACCAAATGCTGCACCTGCCCAGTAGGAGTACCCATGGTTGTGGGGGGATGGTGCATGTGGGAAAATGTTGCATGTGGGGGATGGTGTCCATGGAGGGATCTTGCATGTGGGAGGATGGAAGACAGAGGAAAGGTACAGGGGGATGTGCACAGGGGGGATGGTGCATGGGAGGGAGTGGTGCATGGGAGGGAACGGTGCATGGGAGGGTTGTTGCACAGGGAGAAGAGTGCACCGGGGGATGGTGCACAGGGGGAATGGTGCAAATATTCTTGAAATTTTACTCTTACAACCCAGGTACATTTTGCTAGTTTACAATTACAAATTGTAATTGGATATTTGGAATGCCAGGAGTTAAGACCTAACTTGCAGAAGCCCTCCAAAGGGAAAATTGACAGAAACCATCCTTACTTGGTTTCTAGTGATAGTTTTAAACGTATTTATTACAGCAGACATTTGAACACTGATTGGCAACCGTGTTTCCTACATTGCATTTTACCCATCTATGGCTGCAATCCTGAGAGCACTTTCCTGGGAGTAGACCCCATTGAACTCAATGGAACTTACTTCTGAGTTGACACAAATAGGATTGCACTGTATGACTCTCTTTTGCTATTACAGGTGCAACCTTGTTTTACACAGGTTTTTTTATACAGGATTTGACTCAACATGAATGGGCACTGAAAATGAGAAGGAACATGCTCATCCCTGGAGAAGGGGAAAAAAGCTTCCCTTAAAATAACAGATTATTAAAAACTGTTTTTCATCCTGTTGTAGAGAGACAGTCATGCAAGCCACATAAAGGCAGGAAGTCCTTTGAATTTCTAACTGCTGGTTGCCTCTGTACAACTGTAAGGGCACAATCCTAACGAATTTAGGCCGGCCTTACTCACATGGCATATTTTTCAGTGGTGGTATGGGGAGATCAGTGTATGCCTGTGCAGTGGCCTAACACTCCATGAGCGGAGCAGAAGGGTCTTATGGCACCTTTGTGACATCCCCATTTCAGCACAGGATTTATGCCGGGATTTATGCCAGCCTAACAGGAGATTAGTATTGCAGCCTTAGAAAATTTGTTTTTGAATTGTAAAGGGACACCCCTTTATTTTTTTTAACTGCTTTTATTTAACACTTTATTTGTATCAGTGGGGAGTTTAAATATCAAACGCCTGCAGATGGTGAGGCACAACCTAATTCCATTAGGAGCAATGGAGAATTAAGAAACCTGGAAGTGGGTCTTTAAATCTATTTTTCCACTCTTTTTATCCGCAGATTTTTTTTAATCCTTGGGAGATTCTGGGAAAGAAAAGTAGTGGATAACAAGGGATACCAATATTTGCATTTGATTTGAAACAATGTATTTATGATTGCTCATTTTTTGCTAAATGAGTCTTTGTTAATTTTATAGAAAAGTATATGAAAGCTGTAAGGGCTGCAGTGGCTCAGTGATTAAAGACACTGTGCTTGCTGACCTGCAAGTTGTTAGGTCAATGGTTCGAGACCCAAGTAATGCAAGATGGAGTGAGCTTCCATCTCTTGCCTAGCTCCTGCCAACCTAGCAGCTTGAAAGCATGTAAATGCAAGTAAATAAATCTGTACCATGTTGGTGAGAAAGCAGGAGTGTTCTGCGTGCTTTGGCATTTAGTCATCTCAGTCACAGAACCATGGAGATGTCTTCAAACAATGTTTGTTCTTTGCCCTTATAAAAGGGATGAGCACCACTCCAATTAGCAGGGTAGCCTTGGGGACATCTTTGCCTTTACATGTAAGATCAGAGAAAAACTGCATGCAATAGAAAGTACATACCACAGCTACTAGTACAACAATCCAGGCTCTATGTTTTATTGACTACTAGCAAAATGTACCCACATTCTTGAAATACAAAATTTCAAGAATATTTGTAACCTAACCCCCATGCAACCCACAATCCTGTGCAATGCACATCCCTGTATGACATTCCCATGCAACACCCCCCGTACAACACAACCCCCATGCAACACTCACCGTACAACACCCACCATGCAACATCCGCCATGCAACACCCCCCTCCATGCAACACCCACCCTGTGATTAGCCAGTCCTGTTAAGTATTTTAAATATTGGACGAAAACACCTTGCACCCTTTTTCACCCCTCAAGGGTTAAATTTCTAAAAATAGTTTCTTAGGAGTTGCTCACATCACAGAAGGAATACTCTCCCCAAATTTCATGCTTCTAGTTCCTGGGTTGGGGCAGGGTGTTGATCAGTCAGCAATTTTTGAATATAAAGTCTAAGGAGGAAAAGAGGGAAGTATAGGGAGATAAAGTATAGGAAGGTGGGGTTGGGGCAGGGCATTGATCAGGCAACAATTTTTCAAGGCAAAGGGAGGAAACACGTTGTGCCCCTTTTCAGCCCCTTCTGTTTGGAATCTCTAAAAACAGTTTCTTATTGGGTGCCTCCATCACAGAAGGAATACTCTCCCCAAATTTTACACTTCCTGGCAGTTTTGGCTGGGTGTTGATAAGTCAGTCACTTTTCAGTTTTATATATGCTTTTACTCTCGTTTCATTTATGAATAATTACGTGAAGTTGTCATCCACCATGCATCCACTTGAGGAAGCAAGGCAAGCTTAAAAAGGCATTCAGGATGAAGAGTAGCATAGCTGGGGGTGGGTACCAGAGACACATACCCTCCTCACGCAGCCATTATGTTATACAACCCCTGCAGTGTCAACCCCCCCCCCCTCCGCCACCCCTGCATATGCAAAGACCTGGAAATGGCATTTTTACAGCATTTGCCACATGCCTGAGGTGAGTGCTTGTCACCCACGTAGGGAAGGCAGTGGAAAATCCCCTCCATGTCATTGCACTGTGCCACTGAGGTGCTGTTCCTTCACAACATCCTCATACAAAACAAGTATCAGGAGATGGTAACTCTCCTCACAACAACAATTCTCACAACATCCTGGGCTCCCCTCATACAGGGGTTATTTCCTGGCATTCCAAATATAGCCTCAAGCCAGGCCCATACACAAGAGAAGGAACAGCCACTCACCTCAAGCCATCATTACAGTGGGGAGTTCAGAGAGATGGGAAGGCAGTGGCCCAGGTCTTCTATTATGTTGCTGGCATTCTGCTATATAAGGGTTATATCTGCTGTAGCTTCTCATCAGCAAAATGCTGTTTCAATAGTAGTGTCCTTTTTTCCCTGTTGATATAATACTGTGTTCTGCCAGCACAAAGGGATTTATCACAATTGTATCTCTACTAGATGAGATATTTTGAATATGATTTCTCTGTTAGACAAGCAAATCATAATCCAGAATCATAAGTGTCAAAGGGCCCTGTGCACATTGATGAAGCAGGAAAATGAAGATTATTAAACCCACATAAAGAACTGCGTAATTAGGGATGAAATATTTGTGGCTTAATTTCTCATAATGATAGTAAATTGACCAATTGGAATATAGCTGAATATGACCGTTTGAAAAGAAGATGGGTGGTTTTACGTACTTATTACACCACTGGTTTACAGAAGCAGCTTCTGTATAATAGCAAGAAAATGTTCTGAGTCAAAAAAAAAAACTTGTAAGGTTAAAGAAAAAGTATAGTTGCCTAGAAAGTCTTCACAGGGTTTAGTAAATTCATTTTCTGACAGAAACAGCAACAAGTAGAAGAAAGACGATGCATTTGAAACACTAGAAATGCACTAGGAAAGCTGACTGGAAGAAACTGGGGTGATGAAAAGAGAGAACATTAGATTTATTGGAAACATACAGCGCAATCCTTGCCCCTATTTATGCTGGCACAAGTCCCATGTTGGCCGGAGGATGTTGCCAAAGTGCCGTAAGGTGCACAGTGCACAGACATGCGTCGGCCTCCTCACAGCACCACAGGAACAGAGAGACAAGTGCATTGCGCTGACCTAAATTGGTTCAGATTGCGCCCACAGTGAATGCTGCAACTTATGAGTCAGTGTGGGTTTTCTCTGGAGTAAGCTTCACGTAACTCAGTGGTGCTTATTTCAAAGGAAATAGTTAACCCATGCCACCACTTCCACACACACACACACACACCCTACTGCAGACTGAGTATGCTCAAGTGGCCCATAAGCACCTCAGAATGTTGAAGTGGAAATTAAGAAGTTGAATGGGAAACTGCTTGAGTTTTTTAACACCTAAATACAAAACAATTCATGGGTTGGAAGATGCACTGCTTGTTATGGGACTCCTTAGAGTATGGTGCGCTTCAACACCTTAAAAGACACATTAAAAGGTTCAGAAACTCTAGTCTCTCCCACAACAGAGATATTACCTTAAGTCAAAGTGCTCCAAGTTCTCTCACAAAAATTACAATGGATCAACTAAGATAGCATATTTATGGTTCGTGTTCAGGTGGCTTTTGTGACTGGCCAAATTCCAGCATCATGATGACAAATCATGATCAAGTAAAACGAACAAAAGTCCTGGAAAACCAACAAATCTGATTTAAAAAGCTTTTAATAAGTGCCTAAGAAATGAATGACTATCCCTGCAATTTCAGTTGATAAATCGGTAAATAAATCATGTGGTATGTGGCTCCCCTATCTAGAGTCAACAGCTATAAATAACACAGAAGGAAAGCTAAATCACCTCCCTGTTGCATGAAATTTTCCAATATTATCATCCTTCCAAATGATATCAGAAATATTACTCCCAAAACATTATCTCCAGAAGGTGGGATATATTCTGTTACTTAATATAATTGGATTAAAAAGTACAAATCTCTTGGAGGTTAGCTATATGTGCAGCTGTAGGGGAAAACAAGCTGGTATTCTACATAGATACTAATTAAGTACAATCTCTGCTTGCCCACACATTTCCTTCTTTTGAACAGAGGCCGCTGCGCCACATCATCTGTCGTACTAGCAGTTTACAGCTGGAAATACTGCTTTGTACATGAGAAAGATGGGCAGATGGTTAGAAACCAACACTGTTCAATACTAACAAGTTTGAAAACAGTGCTGAAAAAATATGGAGGAAGTAAAATCAAAGGATAGAAAAACAATACAGATCATACAGAAGATCTGGCTGGGTTTTAAATCCTGAAACCGGACCAGCTAAGATCAAATAATATTCAAAGAGCAAAAAAGCCTTTAGTTTAAAATAAAAGGTGCTTATAAACTGGTCCATGCCAGAGGGGGAAGAAACAAGCCATGAACTATCCTGCCATGTTCCCTAAATGGAAAACATATCCTGCAATGTTACATGCAATGTTCACTTACAAATTAGCTTTCACCTTTTTCTTTTTACCTTTTCATTTTCTTTTGCAGCTTGAGGGAACACTAAGAATAATGTGGAAGCACTGGCAACTTAGCAATAGAATTACTCCTCTGCATTCCATATATACTGTACCTTCATCTGGCTTAAAGAAAATGACATATGTTTATGGTGATATGGTTATGTATGTGAATGTGAGACATACAAAATTAATAGACAGAAGATGTGAGAGAAACTGGAGAATTGGACCAAATGTCTGTATCCAAGGTGCTATTCAAAATCATATGTGGCCCTGTATACGGGACACAACATGCAGAAGAATGGCCTTGGCCACCAGAGTAGCTATATTTAAATTAGTTCAGTCTTTAAAATGTATAAGCAAAGCACAGTAAGCCTGTTGTTCTGATAAATGCTTGATAGTTACTTTGCTGGCTTTACTTTTTGCAAATAGTACAAGATTGTACTCTGAAGCTTAAGAAAAGCTTTGCAAGAGGTTGACTGTCAGAATTAAGCATTTAGAATGTATCTCCTTAAAAGCATCCTATTAATCTCAGCTTCAGTACTATCCCTGACAACAACCCTGGTTTTAGGGCTGAAAGAAGAAAGTATAGATGTAAGAAGTCCAAACTATAAGGAAGCATAATATGTGAGACTGCAGCACATGCCCACTGTTAACATGGGGTAGAAGTTAAAACTCATGGAGAAATACATCCCAAAAACAAACTCAGAAGGCCCAGAAATCATCCTTGTACTTCTGATTACAACCTAGGCCATTTCTGTAATATGTAGTTCTTCTCAGTACCTAAGGTAGTGATTTTCAACCTTTTTTAATTTCATGGCACACAAAGTACTGAAATTGTCAAGGCACACCATCAGTTGTTTTGACCATTGACAAGGCACACCAGGCTGTCCAAATCCCCTAATGTTCCTATTCATAAATGACTTTTCCCAAAACCCCACAGCACACCAGTGTGCCATGGCACACTGGTTGAAAATCACTGCCCTATCCTGATACTGTACTTGCAATCTAACTATTAACATATTGCACAATTATATCCATACTTCTGGACCCAACAGGCCTCCATCAGTCTTGAAAGACTATGGTATTGTGCTCGGCACTGCATACGCTGCATGTAAAGCTCGAAAGCCTGGGTTAGATTGTTATGGAGGATAGGCTGTTACCCAAGCAGCAAATCCCCCCTCTCCACGCCACTGAATTAGTCCAATGGAAAGGCAGAGCCAATACGATTGGATCCAGCTGGCGTCACAGAGCTGGGCAAAGGACAGGAGCTCATCCTGTCTTGTGGGGCTGACCCAGGTCTCAAACCCTGGCCTGCTTGTTAACAGGCACAGCATCTTAACCACTTGCGCCACCCACAGCCCGACACTGACATGGAAAATGTATGCAGATTTATGACTAGTGCCTTTGATTTTTTTTTTCCTGCAAGCTCAAGCAAATGTTTTCCCCTCGTTAAATTATATCAACTAGGCCTCGCTATCATCCATACTGGTACATCACACAAAAAGCAACTTTTAAGGATTCAGTCAAATATTCATAATACTCACTAGTTCAACATGCTGCATTAAGCAAATGCAAGTTTTTGGTTAGTCATCTGCTATTGTTTTATTGATGTCATTTGGAAAGTATGTGCTTTAAGGTTCCAATCCCTTACTACAGCTTTAATATCCCTTGAATATAGAAAAGAAAACCTTAATCAAGTGAAAGCTTATTTTTTTATAAATACAGTTACAGAATGGGAATGCATTAGTACTGTAAAGTCAGGTAAGAAACAGCTTACCAGCTTCCTTTGGTTGCTTACCTATAGTTGCTTACTAAGATGTGCAAACCTAAAGACACTTTCCTGGGAGTAAAACCCACTGAGCACAATGGGGCTTACTTTTAAATAGACATGGTTAGGATTGTGGTCGTAGTTGCTTAACTGTAGTTTTTCCATTGGTCATTGGTTCAGACACATTTAGTGAAGATCCATGCATGTGTAGATGTGACCTCAGAAGCTTTCAAAGATTTTTCAAGCATTTGAGCGGAGAAAAAGGAATACTGTGTATTTTAAGTGGAGGAAAACACTAAGGGTGCAATCCAGAGCAAATTCAGCCTGCTCTGACCTAACTGCACTCTCCTAACTATTCTGTATCCAGAGCAGAAAGTTATGCTGAATCCAGAGAGTCAGGAAGCCTGGGCTGCCCTAACTGCTCCAGAGTATGCTAAGTAATTGACACAAGGGGAAGACTTGCTCCTGAGGAGACACCCCTCAGATCACACTGAACAAGGAACAGCTGTGGTGCCTACAGTGGTGACATGACTCTGCACATCACCTGGTGCGGAAGTCTGTGCGTCATCCCTGGGATGCGTGCCCCCCCCCCACCTGGACTGCACAGTCACAGTCACCATCTCTGACACCTGCGCAGTACTTTTCTGAAGCCTTTTGGCTTCGGGGGAGACTGTGCAGGCGTCAGAGTTGGTGCCTGTGCAGTACTCTTTCTGAAGCCATTCGGCTGCCGCTCCGCCTCCTGAGTGAGGCCGAATGGCTGTGCAGAGGCGCGGACTTTCTCTGCTCTAAGGAAGTCTCCTCTGAAGCTGTTTGGCATGCTCAGTGTGTTTCTGCGCAGTGCACCTCAGATGGCCGTTCAGGCCAGCTCCTCAGACAAGTGTCAGCTTCTGGCTGATTCTCCGCCTTGGAGCAGGCCTGAATGGGGGTGCTGACACCCGGGGCCTGCCAAAGGACAGTCAAACTCCTCCGGCACATCACCCCATACAGAGCGCATCCCCAATGCAGCCCGCACCAGTCTGGTGACGCCACTGGGTGCCTGCCTTATAAGGAGTCCCTGATGAGATGCCAGTACATTCTACAGTGAATAAAGGGGCTTCTTGGAGTGGCCTGCTGTATCCTGAGGTTTGTGGGCAGCCGTAGTTTGTTCCATATCCTGAGGTTGAGAGGAAGGGGTTGCAGCTAGGCTGGCCAAGAACTCAGATTTTTGGTCAGCACTTCCATTCTTACTCGGGCCCTATCATGGACCCCTATGGGTCTACTCATTACTATACCTGCTCCTGAGGTGGTATAACTCTGAGGGCTGGAAGAGGGCATTTCTGCCTTGGAAACAGGCTCTGGATTCAGAGTAACTGCTCTGCCCTAGGCAATGCTAAACATGCCCTCAACTTGCCTCTCCTGAGCTGCTTAGGCTGCCCCAGTTAGGGCAGAGCAGGTCCACCTCTCTTAGGGCACCCTATCTTGCCTTGCTCTGCCCTAAGCCTCCTTCAGAGTAGCTGGGCTGGAGCATCTTGCAGTTGCTCCAACCTAGTGTTAGATAGGGCAACCTAAGGGCTCTTATGTGGACAGATTAGTTGCTCTGGATTGGGCTGTTAATCCCTCAATTCTTTGAGGAGCTGATTTCTAATGTCAAACTGTAGCACTTGAAGACAGATCATGCTGATACAATTAAACCTGGATTGGGAATTGTTAGGTTTGTCTTGTCTTTGCACGGTTGAAGAATTATGGTTTTGGGCAAGCAATCTGTCCTTCTTCATAGTCTCTGTGCAATCATACAAATTGTTCTGCAGCATAATGCACTAAAACAAATTTGTGTGCTGAATGTAGCTCTAAGTAGCATTCCCAGAGCACAGGGCTGGACTTAGGTTTGATGAAGCTCTAAGCTATTGAAGGTAATGGGGCCCTTTATATGTCTAGCTGACCTTTGACAACAACAAATTATCACTGTTTTTTGTGTTGAATATATGCTATATGGTAATTTATGGACCTAATAGGTATCTAAAGCCATTTGAACATAACAAAATGTATATTTTATCAAAGTAATTGTTTTTTACATCCAGTTTTTTTCCTTTAAATTTTTTGGGCCCTTAGCTATAGCTTGTTTAGCTTACACATAAATCCGGCACTGCCAAAGTGGCATTCCCAGAGGACACAGCACTAAGCTTTATCATCGCTTTAACATGCTGTGTAAGCACCTCTTCTTGCTCACCTTCAGAGCCATACCCAGTGGTGAAGGCAATGTGAAGGCATCTCCTTCACCTTGCTCTCACTGCCCTGAATGGCTCTGATGGAGAGGGGCAACTTATCACATTGAGGCTCTTCATTTGGGGAGGAGGCAGGAGGGAGGCATTTCAGGGCAGGAAGAGGGCAAATGGCGGCAATTCCCAGGGTTGGGCAGATGGGGAACAGAATGCAGAGCCAGGTTTCAGCAACACCAAGTCCATCTCTAAGGGACTGGATAGGCAAATTCAATGCTGCAGGAAGTGTAGGACTTGTTTTAGAATAACTAACAATTTCTGTGGACAATGACACTTGAAACCTACGTACTAACAGGAACCATTTCCAGAGAGGCTTCATGTGTACAGAGCATTCCAACTGTGGCCATACCATCAATTGGAACAAGCACATTTAATATTAGCAGCCTTATTCTTGTTGTCACAGATGTCCACTACAAGTGACTGCACAGAAACCATGAAGAATCTTTTCTTTAAGCTTGCTTCCTTAGATGTTTCTTTGCTGGACAGTGATGGCTAGCCGCTAGAAGATGCTTGTTTAAATGGCCAGTGGTCATTTGTGGCTCTTAACTAGCAGAAAGACCCCACCTGTTAAATTTAGAGAGACAACACTGGACAACATTTAATTCTGGCGGGGTTGCTTTAATTCAGCTGCCATGCTAAATTACAGGAGCAAGAAGGGAAGGACCAGTGTCACTTGAATTGTACTTACAATGTTATTATCAACAGGTGCCATCGGGATACGTGTCTTGCTTGTGCTATTCTTTCCCAATTACTTATCACAGAATGCTTTTGTGATAACTCCTCTGTGAAACTAGTAAAGCTACTCTGAATCAAGTCAATCAAGGCCTGAAGATGTCATCCATTCACTCTCTACCCTAAAAAAGTTCCTGTATTGCATATTTATGGTGCTTTATGCACCACCATCTGCTGCTGTGAAGTATGCTGAATATTGCTAATCAGATTATATGGGGTTTGCTGAGAATTTAGAGAGGCAATCATATTAGGTTCCCCAGGCTCAACCCACACATTAAGAGGATGACTGCTTTACATTTCTACTATGCCCCCAACTTATATATGCATCAGTTTTGGCATTATACTGTGCAAATAATTTTCTATCCATGTACAAATAATCCAAAGAACTGCACCTACAGACACATTAAGACTCTGTACACCAAAGGAAGAATTACCACTTCAGGTCTCTTGTAGCAGAAATTTTGCAAAATCAGCACTGCAACTGTGTCACTTTAGTCAAAGACTGTTTGCAGCTCTGTCGAAACATAGCTAATGGGCAGATTCCAGTAAATATAGACTTTTGCAGTGAGCTTATGCTCACATCTAATCTTTTGGAAACCTCAAATTAAATATATGAATATACCTCATATTCATAAGCAAGAAAGAATAAGCAAGAGGCACTTTGACACACAGTTAAATGCCATATTTTTATAGTAGGAGGCCAGTTTCTTTGTTTGATTTATGTAGGCTTATTGCTCTTTGCACTTACTTTGGTAACATGATGATGGGTTTCAGAAGATGGCTCAGTGGTTGGATCAGTGGTGAAAATATCACCAATATTCTAACCCCCTTCTCAGGCCCTATCCTTTGACGCTGGTTAATGCAGACTTAAAAAAGCAGGCCTCCGTCAGTCTTGAAAGACTATGGTATCGTGTTCGGCGCTGCATACGCTGCATGCAAAGCTCGAAAGCCTGGGTTAGATTGTTATGGAGGATAGGCTGTTACCCAAGCTGCAAATTCCCCCTCTCCATGCTACTGAATTAGTCCAATGGAAAGGCAGAGCCAATATGACTGGATCCAGCTGGCGTCCAATCTAAGGACAGGAGACAGGAGCTAAGGACAGGAGCTCACCCTGTCTTGTGGGGCCAACCCAGGTCTTGAACCCTGGCCTGCTTGTTAACAGGCACAGTGTCTTAAACACTTGTGCCACCCACAGCCCTTATGACAGCAAAATAGCTGTCACAGGTCAGAGTAGACCTATCAGCATCTCAGAGGCTTAGCATGAGGTAAGGGAACAATTGTTTGGGCTGACAAGATGCTTTCACACAGGATCCAGTAAAGCACATTAAAAATATCAATGCACAAAACTCTAGCTTCTAGAGTTCTTAAAGTGGAGAACAATGTTAAAGACAAAACCAATTAACACTTCCAAGGAAAACTGTACAGTAAATTAGCAGGATTTTTTTAACAGCAGGGAAAATAATACAAATCCAGCTCCATCACATTTCAGGCTTAAAAACGTACTTTAACAGCTTGTCTAAAGGCCCGATTCTATCATCTAAGCCCAATATATCTCCATATATATGAGTGAAATGAAAGTCCCACCTGTACAGAAGCCCACCCACAGATGAACAAGCTGTGATTGCCAACTCAGAGCTGGGAAAAGCACCATGTCAGCATCGTTTGGGTGTCAATGCAATTGTGCCCACAGAGAAGCCAAAATTGGAATGCATCATGGATGAAACATACAGAATAGTTGACATACACATTGTCCTAAACCACTTTCAGATATGTCCCTGATGCCAGAAAAAGTATGCCAATGACAAAAGGCAGTTACACATATGGATCTAGGTTCACAAGGATGCTGTCACTCCCAACAATGCCACCAGGGTCTTCAGCCAGCCTCATTCCAAGTAGTGTGCAAAGGTTGTACTGAGACCTCTACAAGTATTGTTTTAAGGCCTTTAGAAGGCCTCCCAAGACTCAGGGAGGCTGCATGAACACCCTCTGAATGTGTTCTCAGTGTCCGCAGCATCCTCACTCTACGACCCAATGGAGAAATACTGTTCAGCGATCATGAACCGCAAGTCCCAGCAGTGAAGAAAAAAGTATTGAGTTGTGCAACTGTGGCCAATTAGGTAAGCTGCTGCAGTAGGCACTTTGTGTTCGATGCCAATCCCATGCAATGCTCCTTCAAACAGGTTTGTATCCAACAGCATCAAAGTCAACTGTGACCTTTTGGAGCAATAGTGAGAATGCAGTGCTTACTGAGGTGCTGTCTTTTACTGGCTGGTTAGAGACCAGTAGTTGGTACAGATTCTGGACTTGCCTCCTCCTTTTTTTATGTCCCTGCCAGGGATGTTTATGGTCAGTCATGCAAGTCCCTTGGCTGGAGTCAAACCATGACCTGGCTCGTAATCTGGAAGTGTCTTTATGTAGTGAGCGACCAGCACCTTGCTCCATCTGGATGCTGTTGAAGCCTCCCTTGTGAGTCATCCCAGGTCCTCCTCTGGCAAAAGGGTTCTTTCCAGCTGGCAGGAGAATGTGAAAACTTGCCACAGAGGAGGTTGTATATTTGTTTCGCATGGCTGCCCTCTTCAAAGGGAGTTGTCTTTCTGTCTTTGCTCTTCGAACAAGATATTACTCAGATGTGTGTGTCTGGATGAGTGGAAAGAGGAATACTGAATCCTAGCAATTTTTCCCCTTTGCTGCTGACATCACTGTAACTTCTGAAAGAGGTGGGAATGTTGTGCATTATTGTAAAGTGTTTTATGTGCAGCTGAACATGTGTGTTTATGTTTGATGTCTTTGGAACATCTTCCCAAGGTTAAGGGGTGGTGCCTGTGACTGTGTTGCTCATTCCTAGTGGCTGGTAGTGATATGTGTGTTTCTAGGACTGCCCTGTCCCCACTCTGATAATGCTCATTCACTCTGATAATGCTTCTCTGGACACAAGAGTTGGGCGGATGGGATACAGTGATGGGCCCCTTAGGTATCACAGTGAAGATGCACAGATATCCCACAATGTTGTAGTGATTTAATTGTGATGATGTGCCAATTACCGGTATATGCCAACACTGTGCTGTCATTATGATAACACTCACTGGATAATGGTATATGTTGAGGTTGCCATGATCACTGAAGATGATGCTTTGTAACAAAGATTATTTGAGAGTTTGGCTCACTTATGGCACAATCCTTTTCAGATGTCACATTGATGGCACATAGTTGCTAATGCAATGCCCAACATATCCTAAGCCCACCCTGACAATGCCGTGCTGATAGTACATGAATTCCAATGCAACAAGAACCAAATGCCAATTTTTGCCAGGCAAAGTAACATCTGAAAAGGATTATGCCATAATTGAGCCAAGTTCTCAAATCTGGTTTTTCAGATCAAGAGGCAATGAATTCCATATATTCAATAGATAGCAACTGAGGACAATCTAACCTCTAAAAGTGTAAGGGATATCAGTTATTGTCTCAGTGATTGAGGATGTACAAATGTGAGCAGGCATGCCTTGAGGATCAGCACCTTGACATTCACTCAAAAATAAATCTGAAAAACTCATAGCGATGTTAAGAGGATGAAAATTTTTACTCTGTTTTAACAAAGATAAGGTTGTGACTTTATGTGGATATATAAAGTCATGTGAGATGTTTAGAAATTAATTGTTGATTTAGAGAAATGTTAGATGATCAGAAATTGTTGTTGTATAACAGAGGACCTTATGTGTTTGTTTTTTGTTGCTGTTTTGTTTTGTTTTTGTTCTTTGTATTCCCCACATGTCTTTGTTGTTTTTCCCTACCCATTTTCTGGAAATAAAATTAAAGTTAAAAAATAAATAATTCAGTAATCAGTAGAGTCCTTGCAGCATTAGTTGCATCTGCCCCTTGGAGCCATGAATCCAGCAATCTGCTTGTCACATTCTGAACCAACTGAAGTTTCCTACTAAAGTATCTTAATGGGCAGCACCATATACAGAACATTACAGTAGTCCAGTCAATAAATTATGGGGCTGTGGGTGGCGCAAGTGGTTAAGTTGCTGTGCCTGTTAACCAGCAGGCCAGGGTTCGAGACCCAGGTCGGCCCCACAAGACAGGGTGAGCTCCTGTCCTTGGCCCAGCTCTGCGACGCCAGCTGGATCCAATCATATTGGCTCTGCCTTTCCATTGGACTAATTCAGTGGCGTGGAGAGGGGGGATTTGCTGCTTGGGTAACAGCCTATCCTCCATAACAATCCAACCCATGCTTTCGTGCTATGCATGCAGCGTGTGCAGCGCCGCGCACGATACCATAGTTTTTCAAGACTGCTGGAGGCCTGCTTTTTTTAGTGGAGCTATAGTGCAAAAGATCTAGGGCTCTACAGTTCCACTGGCAATTACCCCTACCATCCAGAGTAACTACGGGAGCACATAAGAGACATTACACGTACCTGTAGTTACTGCATCACCTAGTGAAAACCTATGGAAAATTCATATTGCAATCCAGAGCAAATTGTTCTTATACCGGAGAAAGGACTCCCCGTAGTTACTCTGGATTGCGCCCTACATCTCCTAAAATTGAAAATAAATTTCTTAAGTAACAAAATATTTTATAAACGATGGCTCGATCTTCTTTGGTCAAGTAGTTCAGACAAGTTCCTCTCTTCTTAAGCTCTATTTAACAGAGATTTTATTCACTGACAAACTTGGTAGCAACAAACTCTGTGTGTCAGAAGTGTTCAATCTTACTCATTAGAGTAAGAAGAGTAAATCAATTAAAATACATTAAATCCAGTCAACAAAGCCAATATAAAAAGTCAGAGTTTTTTTAGGTCTGTAGTCATAACTCTTTTCTATCAAAAACAGCATTCCTAAACTTTATCAATTCCAAGTAACAGTTAGATTCCTTACACGCACAAGATGAACTCACTCTCCCTCGCTATTGTTCTTTATTAAGAAACAATGCAATTTTATGCCACTTGGTTACTTTCCCTGCTTCATCAGCAGCAGAGATGATCTGGGGGATCTGGCCCAGAATGACAAGCGCTGCCCCCCACACTTTTGACGCACCGGCTTCCCCAGAAAGAGAAGTGGCAGAGGCTTTGTAGCTTATGGCAACCAAAGAGCCAATGACAGACAACAGCTGCCGGTGGCGCTGCTATGGCAATCCCTACTCTTCTCCATGGCAGCCAGAACAGCAGCAGGAGGATCTGGGAGAGCAGCTAACAGGACTGCCAAGCTGCTGCCTGGTCCACGGTGGAGCTATTCTGGAGGAGCCGGTGGGGAGGGCAGGGCAAGGGAGTGAGAAGGAGAAACATTTGAGAAGCCTTATGTAAGAAGATGCTCTATTCTTCTTCCCCAAAGCTATTTACTCATCAAGGCCTGGCTTACAACATAAAAATAAAACAAGCGAGGGTGGAAAACTCCAGCTGATATCTTTGAGCAGTATATATTCTTTATTGAATGAAATAGGGCTACGATCTCTGACGAAACATCTCTGATTGTTTCACACATGACAGGACTAATTACGTACTGTAAAAGGTTAATTCGGGATCCTTTATCTCTGCTGTTTCCAATGGACTGCAGGTGTCAGATCTTGCCAAGCACCTGGAGTTTAGTTCTGCTCTGCACTGTCTTCTTTGGGATACTTAGGGCACAATCCAGAAGTGCACTTGGGTTACCCTATCTATCACTGGGCTGACCCAAATGCAAAATGCTCCATCCTAGTTACTCTGGAAAAGGTTTGGGGCAGCCTAAGGCAACATAGGCTGCCCTAACACATGTGGGACTGGGCTGCCCTAGCTGGGCCAGCCTAGGAGAGGCATGTTGAGGGCATGTCTAACATTGCCTAGGGCAGAGCAGTTACTCTGTATCCAGAACCTGTTTCCAGGGCAGAAATACCCACTTCCAGCTCCTCAGAGTTATACAACCCCAGGAGAAGGAATAGTAATGAGTAGACCCATAGGGGTTCATGATAAGCAAGAGTAAGAATGGCACTGTTGACAAAAAAATCTGAGTTCTTGGCCAGCCCTCTGCAACCCTGCCTCTCAACCTCAGGATATGGTACAACTAAGGCAGCCCACTAACCTGGGGATACAGCAGGCCACTCCAAGCATCCACCCTCCACTAGAGGTACTGCTTCTAGAGGAACTTCAGGGCTTCCTTATAAGGCAGGGACCACAGCTGTTCTTTGTTCAGTGTGATCTGAGGGGGGTCTTCTCGGAAGCAAGCCCTCTCCAGGTGTCACTTACTTGGTGACTATTAAGCATGCTCTGGAGCAATTAGGGCAGCCCAGGCTTCCTGACTCTCTGGATGCAGCATAACTTTCTGCTCTGGATACGGAATAGTTGGGGCAGCACAGCTAGGGCACTCCTCACTGCCCTCACTCTGGATTGTCCCCTTAATTTCTATACAGATATCACTTCTAGATACACAGATAACACAAGACCTGTGTGCAATTCATTGCATGGGGGGGGGAACACACCCAGGTCTGATCGATTCATGCACACACACTGATAAGCTACAATTTGCAGTGGCTGCTTGTTTCGTGCACCCACAGCAAAACAAGACACATGTGCATTCATCACTTGCATATGGGATTCATGCATTTTCTGGCACAGAAGTGATGCAAGTGTAAAAATTAGTCCCTAATATGAAGTGTGCCTAAGAAAACACTACAGCATACAATGATGCTTTGGGGCATAAACAAGACCTAACAGCTGGAAGCAATAAAAATCAAAGCTCTTCCTTTACCTCAAGACTCTCCCCCTAAAAGACTTTCTTTCTGACAATTTTAAATGTACCACATGTACCAAAGAAAGCTTTCCGGGTATTAAAAAAAATGAAATGCTGCTTTTGCAGCTGTCAAAATCTATTATGGTGACACACAGAATGTATGACAATGAAAATACAAACATCTGTATTGTTTATTGCTTGTATGTTTGTTTTTTTCTTTAATTAGTTGATAAATAAAAATATTATAAATAAAATGCAAATCTCAAAATGAAATTGGATCAGGGATCCATCCATGCCATAAACATAAATGTCAACAGATAATGGACATCAGCATGACCTCCTAGGTTATGTCCTAAAAGAGATACCTTTTAGATACGGCATAGGGTTGCCACGTGTCCTGAAAAACAGGGACAATCCCGATTTGGGGGGATTGTGTTCACATACTAGCAAATGGGACAGAGGGTCTTGTCCTGATTTTGTGGGAAAGAATTATGGCAACACTATACTGTTATGATAAAAAGATATGAATGAGTGGGGAGAGGGGACAGGGACAAACACACAGTAGGCTTTAAGCTGCTGAAACATTCAACGTTTTTCCTTGTGTGATCAAACAGGGGCCACAATCCAAACGACTCCATGTTTCAGTCCTGAAGGTAAAGTGTTTGCCTGGACATGGGTTCGCAGTTGCCTCTATGACAGTGTCACAGGTTCTGGTTCTATTGCTCTGTCCTTGTGCAGCACAATAGATCCCAGACAGGAAAGTCTATGAATGCAGCACCCAAAGAGAGTCAAACTTGACTATCATAGCCCTCCCTCTCCTGCGTTCATTCATGGAACCTCTTTTCCTACAACCAGGCAGCTCTTCCTAGTAACTGCTCTTCTCCACTCCTCCTCCCTTCCCCAAAACAGAGCATGCATTTATGGCACATTTAGAAATAAGTGGAGCACACTTATTCCCCCCCCCCCAAAAAAAATACTTTGCAGGCAAACAGCCCTTCCTCAGCCACACTCAATCTGCAATTCTAACCACTCTTTATGGAAAGAAAACCCCATTGACTATAATGGGACTTCTGAGAAGACATACATAGGCTCTCATGGGCTCTGGCTGCAACTTATCCACACTTGCCTTGGACCTGGGAGATAACACTATCGAGTATAATTAGTCTTAGAGCACAATCCTAACCATGTCTTCTCAGAAATAAGCCCCATTGTGTTCAATGGGTCTTACTCCCAGGACAGTGTGTTTAGGATTGCAGCCTTACTTCTGAGTAGACATGCATAGGACTGATCTCTGTAGCTGCAACCATATCCACCTTTCCTGGGAATAAGCCCCACTGATTATAATGGGACTTCTAAGTAGTTATTTATAGGGCTGATCTCGGTGGCTGCAAATTTATCCACACTTTCCTGGGGGTAAACCCAATTGATTGTAATGGGTCTTACTTCTGAGTAGTCATGCATAGGACTTGTCTCTGTGGCTGCAACCTATCCATACTTTCCTGGGAGTAAGCCCTTTTGACTTTAATGGGACTTACTTCTGAGCAGTCATTTATAGGACTGGTCTCTGTAGATACAATTGTAAACAATTTAAAATAATGGGACTTACTTCTGAGCAGACATGCATAGGACAGGTTTATGTGGCTGTAATCCTATCCACACTTTCCAGGGAGTAATTCCTATTAACAATAATGGTTCTTACTTCTGAGTAGTCATGCATAGGGCAGGTTTACGTGGCTGTAAGCCTATCCACACTTTCCTGGGAGTAAGCCCCACTTACTCCCTGTAAAATGGGGCTTACATCTGAGTAGACATGCATAGGAGTGGTCTCTGTGGTTGTAAGCCTATCCACACTTTCCTGGGAGTAAGCCCTACTGGCTGCAGCGGGACTTCCTTGCGAGTAGCGGTGCTGGGGCTGGGCTTGGTGCGTACCTGTAAGGGATCCAGTCCGCCTGGTGCTTTGAAGTCATCGCTGTCCGGAGGGGCTAGCGGGGGCGGCGGGGGCGGCCGGGGGAGCCCCGGTGGCCGGACTGGGAGGACAGGAAGATCCCCTGCTGGCAGCCCCTCTCCGGCCAGGGCAGCATCCTCTCCCGCTCTCTGTCTCCGGGCCGGGCATGGATGGGGATGGACGGGGTGGATGGGAGGCTTAGCCCTGCAGCGCTCCCGGGGACGGCGCTGGCCGCATCTCTGGCTGTGGCTGGCAGGGAGGGAGGGAAGGGAGGAGAGGAGAGGAGGAGGCTGGAGTCCGGGCTGCTCCTGCCCGCGCCTCCCTCCCTCTGCCAATCAGGGGCAGCAGCTCAGAGCACAAGGGCGCAGGCAGGACAGGCACAGGCACTGCAGCAGCTCCGCTCCCCGGACACGCTCCGCAGCACCAGATCCCACCAGCCAGGACAGGGCAGGACAGAACCCAGCACTCCAAGACAGTGTAGACACAACAAACACAAACACTCCTGCAGACCGCTTTCAAAACTATTTCATGTACTTTCATACATTTATTTCATGTATATTGTATTTTATGCATACTGTATATATATATTTCATGTGCCCATATTCACTCAAGTCTAATGCACCACTGAATCTATTGCACACCCTATATTGATAAGCAAAATACCATATTCACTCAAATCCAATGCACCATCAAATCTAACTCACACCATATATTTATAATCAAAATACCATATTCAGTCAAAACCAATTAACCATCAAATCTAATGCACATTCTGATTTTGGAGACTGAATTCAGCTGAAAAGGGTGAGAATTAGATTCGAGTAAATTCATTATATTGCATTTCATGCATATTGTATATATATATTTCATATATATTGTACATATTGTATTTCAGATACTGTATTTACTCGAATCTAACACTCACTTTTTCAGCCAAATTCAGACTGCAAAATCAGAGTGTGCGTTAGATTCAATGGTTAATTAGATTTAGTGGGGTGTTTTGATTATAAGTGTAGGGTGCACATTAAATTCAAGTAAATAGGTATATTGCTTTCAAAACTATATTCACTCATTATTAAATTTAAAATTATTACATATAATTTATGAGTTGCAAGAAGGCTACATGTTGCCTGCTCACTAGGAAAAGGAAGACAATGAGAATTTTTTCCCAGGACACTAGGATTAAAAAAGAGGACATGTCCTGATGGGAAAACAGGACATACGGTTTTTTCCAAAACATGAATTCTTTTTTTAGCCTTGTGTCCTGGAAAAAATAATATTTCTTTAGCTTTGTGTCCTCAAAAAAATAATCTTCATTGTACTCCTTTTTCTTGTGTGCAGGCAGCATGTAGCCTTCTTGCAATTCATAAATAGGCTGCAATCAGTGGTGGGCAGCAGCAGGTTCGCACCTACGCTATAGAACCGGTTCTTAACAAGAGATAGTACATATGAAGTTTAAAAATAGCCATTTAAAAGTGGCTGCCAGATGGACAGAGAACCGGTTCTTAATTTCTTTGAAGCCCATCACTGGCTGCAATCCTAAAGACACTTTCTTGGGAGTAAGACCTATTGAACACAATGCGGCTTACTTTGGAGTAGAGATGGTTACAATTGTGCTCTATATGTGGCAAATTATGAGCACAACCCTAACAATGTCTACTCAAAAATAAGCCCAATTGTGTTCAATGGGTCTTAATTCAGTGGTGGGCTACAGGGGGATCTCTCAGGTTCTATAGAACCCTTATTTGAATCCCATCACTGGTCTTACTCCCATATTTATGGTGTCTTACTCCCATAAAAGTGTTTTTAGGATTGCAGCTTATATGTAATAGTGTTAAATTTAATAATAAATAACGTCATATAGTGTTTAAATTAATCACATGGAAACACTATATATGAGTGTTTTAAACTTTTTTTTGACATGTCCTTCATTTTTCTTGGGTGTCCTACTTTTGGGGGTGTGCCTTGTCTTCTTTTTTTGGTCCTCTTTTTTCCATTCCGTTTCCCACTCCCTCTCCCACCCCTGGCCTGGAACGGTTCCTTGCACGCCTCCCTCCAAGACTGACCCCTCTGCCCCCTCTAGCTATGCCACTGTGCTGGAGTCCCATAGGCTCACCTCACTAGCCAAGCCAAATCTACGAGGTATTTACCTACAGCACTTCCCAGGCTGCTGGCAGGACTGAAAGGGCTCCTTCACTGCCCTGAACTCCTGGGAGGGGCAGGACTGGAGGGGCTTATGATGGAGCTGAGAAGAGCATGTAGGAACCAGAGTGTGGGAAGCAGGACAGCTCCTGTGGCACCTGAGAGAGACAGGATGTGGTGCTGGACTGAAGATCCAGGTTCAAATCCCTTGAAACTTCCTGCATGACCTTGGGACCATCACTCACTCTCAGCCTCACCTACCTCACAGGGGTGTTGTGAGGATAACAGCTTTGTAAACCGCTTTGGGCATTTGTGTTGGCATGGGAAAGGCAGAGTACAGGAATCCTCCATTTTTTGGATGGGTTAGGGACTGGAGCACCGTCCAAAAGTGAAAACTGTTGCAAAGTGGAACCAAGTCTTTTTTAGCTTGCAAAATTAAAATAGCAGTCAAAAAAGATAAAAATATCACTTTCAAAAGCCTAAATAGCATATATTTATTAATATGTGCTAATGTGCTGTACTGGCACAAGTGGTTAAAGCACTGTCCCTCTTAACTAGCAGGCCAGGGTTTGAGACATCTGGACCAGAGCTGGGGTTTGGAGACCCCTGCTTTAGACCAGCAAAAAGAGGTTGATAGAGTGAGCATGTGTTGAATGAATGAGTTCTGGGTATAATTGAAAGATGTTGAAAGAGCAGAACCATCAGAAAACGAAACCACCAGAAAGTGGGGTACACCAGAATAAGCCCCTTAAATAACTAAATGATTAAAATCTTGCAAGGTTCAGAGCCTGATCCTAGCCATCTTTTCAGTGCTAATGCAGCCATATTGGCTGGGAATAAACATTCCATTACCTTGAGGAGGCCCAGTGGTGTCGCTAGGAAGGTCTGGGCTGCACAGGGTGATGCCCTTGGGGGTGACACCAGTACTGGCCAAAATTTATAAAATTGACCTTTTGAGGAGTAATATAATCATGTTATATAAACCAATGATATATACTTGCATGCAAAATTCAGCAAAAGAAACCGCACTGCAATATATCTCTATGAAAAGTTACAGTAAAAAAATCCAGTGGGGTAGAGCTATGATGTATAGCTGCCATGCTCACCACCTCGGGTTTTGCCATGCCTACTGCATGCGAGGTGGTTCATCATGTGCTGGTGATGCACTGTCCTCCTGCAACAGGTAACATAACCCCTAGTGACACCATTGAGGAAGACTCTGTGATTGCCTTCTCCACTACAGGATGCTGCACTCTCTTCACTAGCACAGCGAAACTGGATGTTGGAAAGCTGGATAGGATGGGGGCCTCAATCTATGTTGGGCCCTCAATCATCCCTGGATAAGATGGGGCCCTCAGTATTGCAAAGCTGTATCAATCTTCATGGTGTTGCCAAGTTTCATTTCCACAGACCGGGGCTTGCAATCCTGAATACTTACTCAGAAGTAAGCCCCATTCAACTCAGTAACATTTAATTCTGGATAAACATTTGCATAGAATTACACTCTAAGAAGTACTTTTCCAAATTGAAGAATAAATGGGATTTCTCAAGTCTTGCTATGTCCCCCCATTGGATTCCTTCATTTTCCAGGTGCTGCTGCTTAATTGCTGGTTTTGACCTTTAAAACCCTAGAGGCCCAATCCTATCCAATGTTCCCACACTGTTCAGCCTCAGTGGAGCTCTGACGTAAGAGAACATTCCCTTTCTTTGAAGAGGTCTCTGTGACCACCCCTCCACCACAGGCTATAACATAAGCACCTTTGGTACAGCAGCATCAGTGCGGGAAAGTTGGCCATGTCTGAGCCCTAAATAACTTTGGTTAAATGTATCTGAAAATCCATTTTATATTACTTGAATCTGCACATCTGATGAGATCATCTAGGGAAATCCTATTCCAGAATGCCAGCTAAGGAAAGGCTGGTGGGGTCTTGAAGCTAAAACTTTAAATATCCGCACCCTGATTTTAGAAGCTGCTCCTTTGCAAGAACCACTTTTCCTTTGATCTCTTCTATAAACTTGTTTTTTCCCTTTCAAGAACAATATATGGCTTAGTAAGACAGAATATTTTTTTCCTTTTTTTGGTCTGATGCCTGCCCACAGTATAGCAAATCCAAGAGGTCAATGGCCTGCATCTAGCTGATGAAACATAAAAATTGCTCCATGTACTGACAATGTGCTCCTCTTCATAAACGATTCTGTCACCTCTTGCCTTCACATTGTTACATTATTAATCCACCTGTCTAGCTTCTGCTCAGGCAATTCCATCAATCTCAAGAAGTCAGAATTAAAGTCCCTAGGAAATAATAAGCCTCTGGTTCTTCTGTATGGCATTAAACAGTGCCCCCTACATACATGCATACATGCATACATGTATACATGCATACATACATGTACCCCAAAACAGTTTGAGAAACTCTAGTTTGTAACTCACAATATAGCTGACAAAGATAAAAATGTCATCTACCTCCTTCCTTTCTCACGGGCTGCCTAAAAGTTTGAAGACAGAAACGCCCTGCTGTTCAGCAATCAGTCGATGTTACCCTTTTCTTTGCATGTCCCATCAAATATGGGGAGAGGGATCTAGAGGTGCACAGTTGCACAAAGTCTGTGTCATAGAGGAAAAAAGAAGCACATGCCTGATCTCTGGGAAGAAATATATGGGACACGAGATGGCACCAAGCTAGTGTGCGGTATTGGAATGAAATGAAAGGAATGAACAAACCCAAAGGCTGAAGTGGCACTTTTGTCAAGTTCTCTTGAAACCTTGGCCTGTTTTATGTCTTTTTTTCTAAATAAAGCCTGTCTACTTCCTAGCTCGGTAAAAGCTGATTGTCCCAAGATTGTGAATATAAACTCCTATTATGCTGCCCTGCACATAACCTGCATTTTCACCTTGCCTGTTTCTGAGAATTACTTGTCAAGTTTGAAGCTCTTGAGATTTTTGATTATATCAGAGGAATAGGAAGTACAACCATCTACTTGATGAATGTGAGAGCAAACATTAAAAAGGTCTCACTGAACCTTTGAGCTGTTTGAATTGGTAGCAGTGTTTGCATTATTTTAGTAGTGGGAGACAGTATGTTATGTGCAAAAATAAAAGCTCTGTGCAGGATGAGTGGTTTTCTCTGTTTTAAAGAAAGGGCTGGTAGCACATTGTTTATAATGAAGAAGTTGTATCAAATGTGTTCACAGAACAGAGAGAGAGAGACAGAGACAGAGAGAGAGAGAGAGAGACTAGTACTTGTTTCCTCTTATAGGCATTTTTGATTCTGAATCCCCCCAAATCTCTCTTTTTTTTACCATTTTCTATTCCTACTCTTCCTCATAGCTTTTCCTAGTTTGGATGAGGACAAATAAATGGCTTTATAATAAATTATTCTGGATGGATTTCCACTGTTCCTGAACATTAAGGTACAGCGCTTGGAGGTTTTCCCAGGTCCAGCACTGTATCTGGAAACCCAAGTGGGGGTAGAGCCAGGAGTGGTTTTATCCACATGCTGGTTGATCCCTTTCTTGAACTACATGAGATCTGGCCACTGACCATGTCTTGGTAACAGTCAGATTGTAATAAGCTCTACAGGTCTGCCTTTGAAAAGGGGGAAGATTGAGGATACAGAATTTTGCACCCTGTGCCAACTAGGAAGAAATCACAAGAGACGGGGAAGCCAGGCACCATCCAGCAAGAAGAGAAGGAGCAGCTACAGAGATCATACTCTCCGAGTCCTCACCACCCTGGCTCTGGTGGAAATCCCTGTGGCCTGATGCTGCAAAACTGAAAGGAGCATACTCTGGCTGACAACAGGACTGGCTACTGCTGTGTGGATATAGGTGTAGGTGTAGGTGAACAACAACAACAACAACAGTTGTATTGTTGTGACCTACTATAAATTGTTTTGAGGATCACTGGATCAAAGATATGGTATAAATCTTCAAAATAAATACATGTTTACATCATTCATACTTCCATTTATTTGGAAATTTCTACAGTTCCAGAAAGGAACAGCAAGATTTTTCAACAAGAACTAATTACATGAATTATGTTCTGCTTTTTTGGTCTTCATCTTCATCAAGTTCACTTGGTTTCTGGACTCTGTTCAAAGTGCTTGATTTGACCCCAAAAGCCCCAAATGGTCTAGGGCCACGAAGCCTCAGGCTTCCCTTTTCTCACAAGATCTTCTTGCTAACCACCTGCCTGACCCTAACTCCCACCACTAACATTAGCACTAATGCAACCACACTGGTGGAATACGTGCTTCTTTCAGTGATGGGGAGTTGATCAGGAGACCTGCCTCTCTTTACTTACCTTTTCAAAACAATGCCTATGGGTCTCTTCTGGACCCATGCCAGCAACGTAGCTGATACAATACCAGTTGCATCAGTAGGATTTGGGCCACCTAAACAGAAGGCCAGTACATCTACATTTGTCAAGGTTGAGCTTTCCTTTTAAGTACAAAGATCTACTTCCAACACTGCTGACAGTACAGCACAGCAAAAATTGTTCTTCCTTACAGTTTTGCTTCCCAAGATTGAGAAATCTTCTGGATAATGGCCTCTGCCATCAGAAAAAAATTCTAAATAGGATTTAAAATAAAGAACAGGTACAGATTTGCTTTCAGTTAAAAATTAAACAGTACATATTATGAAAGGCAAATTTAATCTCTTTGACAGACCATAAATATCTGTTCATACTTGGAAATCAAAGTATTATGATATTGAAGCAGAGTGTTTGCCTGGTTGTTATTCTCATTACTTATTCCTTCTTATGATCCTCTTTTTCTCTTCCTTTTTTCCTTTTCTTTGTTATTTGTAGTTTCCATGAATGCCTTAATACACAATTATTCTGTTTCTAATCACTGTGACTCTAAGCTTTTTCCATACCCCTTACCTGTCCTGTGCCAATTGGGCTTTCTAAGCTACCTAATTAACATTCCCATCTCATGTGCATCAATTATTTCCCCCTTTCCATTTCAGGTCTGCGTTTAAGTAGAATGAGATCATGAGTAAAACTGTAATTATCCAGAGAGCATATGACATATAGACTGGGTTTTGCCATCATTAAACTATATTAACTTACCTTTCCTCCTGCTTACCACAATCTAAGATGTATTTTTTATTAACCCTTCAATTCAGAGTAACTACGGGAGCACATAAGAGACTTTACATGCACCTGTAGTTACTGCATCACCTAGTAAAAACCAATGGGAAAGTCATATTGCAATCCAGAGTAAATTGTTCTTACACCGGAGCAAAGACTCCCCATAGTAACTCTGGATTGTGCCCTAAATCTCACAGAAGCTGATATTTAAGCACAGGAGTTAAGTAACTCTCAGTCCAGTCCAAACTAAAATCCTCCCATCAGTGTAGCTGCATCAACAGAGCAAGCTATTAGGAACAATCCTAGAGGCCTACTTGAGGTTAGAGAAGTTTTATTTCCTTACACTGAGATAAGCATCCACTGCCCAATAGGTCACCTCAGATCTGTGACAGCCACTTTGCTACTGCATATGCAAGGAGAATGGGGGAGAGGATCTATCTTCTTCTATCTTACAGTATTTGTATACTGCTTTTCAACTATAAAGTTCACAAATTAGTTTACAAGAAAATGAAAAAATTAAGAGCTATTAAAAATTAATATCTAATGGATTGTGGATCCCTGCTGCTACTGCCTGGATCCATCACCTTCCTCCCACCTCCAGCTTGTCCTTCCCTTCCCACATTCCCCCTTCCTCTACCTCCCTGCTCTATTCTTCTCACCCTTCCCTGTGTATTGATTTACCTTTTCACATTTCTATTTTACATCTGTTATTTTCAGAAATTAATCAAAGGCTGCTTACTTGTGCTGATGCTCTATTCACAATATTTATGGGGTAAGCACTGTTAAGACTCTAGTGGAAAGCTTAAATTTTAACTGAAATCTACAGCAATTTGGCCTTATAAAGTAATGGGTACAATTATGGACTCTTTACTACATTTGCTCTCAGAAAAGTGAAAATAATGCTGCCTATTTTATTGCTACATCCACTGTATACCAGATTTGGCTCATTACACTTGAAGAATTACATGCTAGTCCTAACAATCTGCTTTCAAAAGTAGTGATTATGTGCAACCGTAAGCACCCTTTTAAAATTATTTAACTGAAACAAAGTCATGAAAAACCATTGGAAACCTAGGCAACATTCATCTTGCTTGCTTTCTCCCTTTACATTTCCTGCAGAAAATTGGGATAACAAAGTCATCACAATGATGTCAGAATAAACACTTTGGCAGCCCAATCCTATCATTGGGCTGTGCTGCCATTACAAGCATTTTGGCACTACAGCCTGCCTGACCAGTGGTGTTGAATAATGCAACACAGATATTGTTCATGGGACCACTGCTGGAAATTGTGAGCTGTGCTGGCTAAGCAGCAGCGGTCTGGCTAGGGCCCCTGGTGCCAGAATGTCAATGGTGAAAATGAGCTGCAGGCAAGGAGGAAAAAGGAGTGGGAGAGACATGGGGCAGAAGCACTGGGCAGTGGGTAGAGACACTGGGCAATGGGTAGAGACACTGGGCAGAAACTGGGAACCGGGACAAGAATTGCAACTATGGGCAAAATCCAGAGTAACTATGGGGAGTCCTTGCTCCAGTGTAAGAACACTCTGGATTTCAACATGAATTTCCCATAGGTTTTCACAAGGTGGTGCAGTAACTACGGGTGCACGTAAAGTCTCTTATGTGCTCCTGTAGTTACTCTGGATTTGAGGGTATGTAGTAGCAGAAGAGTTTGAATTCAGATGCTTTTTTAGATGTCCTACCCTATGATGGTGATTCTGATGTATGTGGTCATGCTGGGTCCATCATGGCTTTCCTGGGTCACTGTGTTACAGTAGGTGTAAAAGTAGGTTTAAGTATGTGGAATTCTCTTACATGTTTCATATATATGTAATCTAGGATCTTACAGATTCCTAGACATGTATGGATCTATGCTGAAATTCTAATATTAGATGATGGGTTGAATACAAATTTGGTCATCTGATTAATTTCTTTTAATAGAAATTGAGTATTTAACTTTCATGCTGACCTTTTTTATGTAATTTTTCAACCTTCTTGGCAGAGTAGCCACTCAGTCTATCATTCCAAATGATGCCTTCCTATATTAATGGTTGTCCAGCAGGGATCATGGGAAGAACCACCTGAGAGTTATTTCAGTGAACACTACGGAAGGACATTATTGAATGAGATAATTTAAAAATATTGGACATATTATTTTGATATTAAGAAAATAAATCAATTCAAAGATGTTCCATCTTCAACTTGGCATTTCACTTCTCAGTTTAGTTTTAACAATCATTAATTCCTTCCCAGGTTTAAAAAGAGATCACAGGAATTGTTCAGCGTTTCTCTCCATTAGCCTGTGATAAGGTGACTGGCCTATCACAGCCATGACTACTGACGCAAAGTATGTGACAATCCCTTCAGTGTAATTCTTCAAATAGAACAATATTTTATTCAGGCACCTTGGGCAGTTCTTATCTGAAGCCAAAAGTCATTATGATTCATTAGCAATTCAGTTTACCATCATCAGGCAACAAACACCAGAATGTAGAGCAGATTTTTCTAAACAAAAAGAAAAATCCATTCTTAGGCTTCCTTTTTGTAGCTGTCAAGAAATTGTTTCCAAAACGATCATGATTCACAGCACAAAAGTGAGAAGTTGGGTTCCCCCCCCCTTTTTTTTTCAGTTTCTTTGACAAATTAATCAAGCATCTGCCAACATGCAAAACATGTATTTGGATTTCCAAAAAAAAAGTAATGGAGAAAAAAAATCAGTCATCAAGATGTGCAAAGTCACATTCTCCCAATACAATGCATTTTTCTTTCAAAAGGGAAGTATCTCTTTTTTGAGGGATTGGAGAATATTATTTCCCCTAATGAATTGTGGGAAGAAATCAAATTTACACTCAATGAAATGCTCCAACAAGATCTTAATACCATATAGAGAAAGGTGTTTAATACAGTGGAAATAGTTGGATGTGGCATGAGATCGAGATTTGTGGGCTAGACACCTATGAGTTGATCTGGAAGTGGAGGAGATTAACATCACTCCATTGTCATGGACAGATCAGTTCCTGGTAAGATTTAGACTTATTGCAGCTTCCTACTTTGCAGAGGCAGAGGACCTCATTGCATAGTCCGCATCCGGAAACTAATGTATCCAAATGGCTTCCTGAGGGCTTTAGGGGATTTTCCTGCTGCTAAGGTTGGTGATTCAACTGAGGCTCTGGTTGACTTCTGGAACATGGAGATGACCAGGGCCATTGATGAGATCGCCCCTGAGCAACATCTCCCTGCTAGCAGAGTCAAAGTGGCTCCTTGGTTTACCATGGAGCTACAAATTATGAGATGGCAGGGTGGATGCCTTGACCAATGGTGGAGAAAGGCTCATGAAGAATCTTTCTGAACCCATGTTAGGGGTCCCACTATATGGCCTATTCTGTGGCAACTATGACAGCAAAGTGCTCCTTCTTCTTGGCCAAAATTATATCTGCACAGACCCAGCCAGTGGAGCTGTTCTGTGTTGTGCAGGGTCTACTCCATCAGGCCCCACTAACTGACTGTGATGAGCACACGGAGGCCTGTTGCAATATGTTTGCCAACCACTTTGCAGATAAAATCGCTCAGACTCATCATGACTTGGACTCTACATTAACAATGTCTAATTATGTCCGCATGGCACCTGTGAGTTCCAACTTGTGGGATTCTTTTCAGTTTGTAGAAGCTGAGGATGTGGACAGGATCCTTGGGAGTGTGAGACCTTCTGCATGCCCGCTGGATCCTTGCCCAACATGGTTAATTAGATATGCCCGGGAGGGTCTGGCCATGCGGACAGACAGGGAAATAAATTCATCTGAAGGAAGGGGTGCTGCTTTCTGCATTAATGCAAGCAGTGGTTCGCTCTCTCCTGAAAAAGCCCTCTCTGCACTCCTCTATATTCAACAATTATCAGCCAGTCTCAAACCTCCCTTTTTTGGGCATGGTGGTTGAGCGTGTGGTGTTGTCTCGGCTCCAGAGGGTCCTAGAAGAAGTGGATTATCTAGATCCCTTTCAATCTTGCATCAGGCCTGGCTTTGGGACAGGGATAGCCTTGGTTGCCTTGGTGGATGACCTACACTGAGGACTGGATGGAGGGAGTGCATCCTTGCTAGTCTTCTTGGATCTCTCAGCGGCTTTTGACACCATCGACCATGGTGTCCTTCGAGGTAGGTTAACTGAGTTCAGGACTGGGGGCACTGTGTTACAGTGATTCCACTCCTTCTTGACCAACCAATCCCAGATGCTGATTCTGGGAGACTCCTGTTCGGCACCTTGGCCCTTGGGGTGCCACAGGGTTCTATACTGTCCCCTATGTTGTTCAACATCTACATGAAACTGCTGGGAGAGGTCACCCGGGAGTTTGAAATTGAGTGTCATCAGTATGCTCAGCTCTATCTCTCCTTTCCACCAAATACCAGGGAGGCTGCCTCTCTGTTTTGTAGCGTTGCCTGGAGGCTGTTGAGATCTGGATGAGAGCGAACAAGCTGAAATTAAATCCTGACAAGACAGAGGTCCTTCTAGTTCAGAAATCCTTGATGCATGTACTGAATTATCTCCATACTCTGAATGGGGTTGCACTCCCCCTGAAAGAGTGGATTCACAGCTTGGGGTGATTCTGGATTCGCAGCTGCTCTTGGATGCCCAGGTGTCAGCTGTGGCCACGAGCACCTTTGCCCAGCTTCAGCTGGTGTGGCAGCAGCAGCCATACCTTTCTCAGTCGGATCTGGCCATGGCGGTCCATGCCATGGTAACATCAAGGCTAGACTATTGCAACACACTCTGCATGGGGCTGCCCTTGAAGACGATCCGGAAATTACAACTATTGCAGAATGCAGCAGCTCGTGTGGTTGCTGGTGGTCGGTGGTTTGACTCTGACATGTCATTGCTCCAGCAATTACACTGGCTGCCCATTTCCGGGCCCAATTCAAGGTGTTGAATATGATTTATATAGCCTTGAACGGCTTGGGACCAGCGTATTTGAGAGACCGCCTGCCTCCGTATAATTTGGTCTGCTCTCTGAGGTCATCAGAAGGGGCCCTGTTGGTTGTGCCACCACTGAAAGAAGTAAGAATGATGGCGGCCAGAAACAGAGCCTTCTTGGTGGTGGCACCCACTCTGTGGAATTTCCTCCCCATTGAATTAAGGAAAGCCCCCTCAGTGTTATCCTTCCAGCGAGGCCTCAAAACTCATTTATTTAAACAGGCATTTGATGGCTTTTAGAGGGCAGTATTATTGTAGTGCTGCCTGCCTGTTTTAAACCTGGGTTTTATAGTTTTTTAACTGTTTTTTATAGGTTATTTGTATTTTAATTGTATTTATTATCTATTTTTAATGGTATTTTTTTAATGTTGTTAGCTGCCTTGGGTTTTGTTAAGAAAGAAAGGCAGGATATAAATCAAATCAATAAATATAAATAAATAAATATTGTACATTCACATTTCATTTGCAAAACAGTTAGTGCTGGTGCCGGCACGTGTGCATCTAGTAGCAGTTGAGTTTGAACTCAGAAGCTTTTCAGATGTCCTACTGTATGATGGCAAAATTTAATATGGTGGCCCACAAAGACCAAGCAAGCTGGAAGAGCTTTTTTTTTTTTAACACAGTGAAGTTGAAGAGTCATACGCCCATCCTCTTTTATGGGATCTGAAGATCTCCAGTTCACAAATTTCAGTTCTCCCCAAACATAACAGCACCATAAATGGTGCTGGAAAAACATTATGGTTGATCTTGTTTTGTCGTTCAATCACTCTTGGATTAGAACAAATGCCAGTGAATGTTGGCAGAAGTAAAACCTATGTACAACGACAACAAACATTCTCCCTATCCTGTTTTCAGTATTAGCATTAATTGTAGGCAAGAATATCACACGCTTTTGACCCATGCACATAATGTTCGTAGATCCATATCATGGAGATGTTATAATTTTTAAGGCAGTAGATTAGAATACTCATTTTCATGTTGCTGTTATGTGCATTGTTGGCTGCTTCCTCCCTCAATACCTGCTATCACTGGCAGACTCCAAAATGTGAGCATTTATTTGAACACAGTATCAGAAACGGAAACTGAAAAGGGGGCTGCTTGCATGCGCCAGCTCTTAAGGCCTGGAGAGAGTCTTTTGAATGCCTCTCAGCATGTCTGCCAATCTCACTCATACATGAACTCAAAGAACAGTAAGGTCTATCCTCCTCACATGCCTCAGAAGAAACCACTAGAGGAAATGAGGGTTTTTAAAAGAGTTAATAATAAAAATGAGAGGTAGGAAAAAACAAAGGCGACAGCAAAAAACATTACAATGGTTTCATTTAAAGCGCCAACAGCTAAATTCATAAGGGAGACGTTGATAATGGCACAAAGAAGATAAAGAGGAGGATTAAAACAAGCCAAAGAAAAGCTGTGCACTGTGGAAGTGCCATTCAGTTTAATGCAGTAACGCAGCTAGATGGGGTGTAAAGCACTCAGTTTGTGTGCACTCCATCCCACTTCCACTCCATCCCTTTCCTCCATCCCACCTCAAATTCTGCAGTTTTCTTCAGGATGTTACAGACTTATTTATAGGAGACTGTATCTTACTCTGGGTGCAATCCAGAGTAACTACGGGGAATCCTTGCTCCGGTGTAAGAACAATTTGCTCTGGATTGCAATATGAATTTCCCATAGGTTTTCATTAGATGGTGCAGTAACTACAGGTACACTTAATGTCTCTTACGTGCTCCCGTAGTTACTCTGGATTTGGGGGTCTGTCTGAATCACTTCATTAATCTGTTTTCTTCCAAACCATTCTAGGAGCGGAAGTGGGGGGAAAAATGAACACCTCTCTTTGCTCTTCCTGCCCTGAACGTCTTCAAAGGGGGCCACTTGCATGCCACAGTGAGGAATCCTGAAAAAGTGCTTCGAACCCCCTCTAGCTATGGTACTGGTATAGCCACATTTGTATTCCACCTTTCTCCCAAAATTTTTTCTTTATCTTAGAAAATTTATTAGATCCGCCTTTCTCACCAAATTTTTTTCTTTTTTCTTTTTTGATGTTTCTGTGTCATATATATTCTCATTCATATCAACTCATAGGGAATCATCCTTGGACATCATAGAAAATCACCCATTTCATTATCTCGATTGGTCATTTTGTTCCCCATTTATTTCAATAGAAAAACCACTTATCTGGATTTTTTGTGGTCTTCTAATCATTACCGTATGTGCAGGTAATCAAGGACAAATCCGAGTCAGGATTTGCAAGAAAAAAAACTGTCTACAGAATTTACAGTATATACCACTTTTCAACCATAAGGTCACAAAGCAGTTTACAAGAAAATGAAAAAAATTAATGGCTAATGGGTTCAGAGAACAAAGATCAAAGAACAAAGGTCCTTGAACAGATAAAATTCCCTCACTATAGGTAAGATGAAAGAAAAAAATTGAAGTTTGCAGGGAAGGGAGTGTTGGGCACATGTGCGTGTACTGAATTTGTTTCACAAGTTAAAGGATCCAAAACTATCAGCACAAACATTAAAATGCAACAACATTGAAATGCACAAAAAGTGCAATCCTAACCAGCACCTACTACTGTGGCAGATTTGGGTGTTGCAGAAATGCCACAAAGTGTTCATCAATACTTTTTAAGAAGTGCTGGCAATAGATTTGAGCTTTTCCCACTGTTAGATCCAAACAAAGTGCCTGACAATATAGATAAGCTCCCACTAGGCATGGAAGGAACAGAGGGAAGAGAGGGAGAGCTGTAAGGGGGAAGGAAGGGGGTATAACTAGGCAGGGGGGATGAGTTGAGGGTGGATCAGTACCAGGAGAGGAACAGTGGCAACAGTGTATCCTATTCCTCACTTGGGCTTGAAAGCCTGGCATGTGCCATGCACCTTCCCAAACATGTGTCAGCAATTTTGATGGTGCAAATCCAAGTCCCTTTTGTTAGTGCAAATCCCTTACCCCAAGGAAACCTCTAATCTGCTCAGTCTCAGTTGCTCAGTTGCATGTGCCAAGTGGTACTGCTGTTCCTGGAGCTGACAATCTCCTAAAATTGGATGTGGCTGACAATTTCCTAAAATGTTGGGAACATGGGGAAAAATTGAAAGGGAGAAGGACATGGTGGATGTGAAGAAAGCAGATTAATGAAGTGGTTCAGCTAGAGTAAGATCCAGAGTAACTACGGGAGCACGTAAGAGACAATATGTGCACCCGTAGTTACTGCACCACCTAGTGAAAACCTATGGGAAATTCATATTGCAATCCAGAGTAACTTGTTCTTACTCCAGAGCAAGGACTCCCCATAGTTACTCAGGATTTCACCTACAGAGCACAATCCTAACTATGTATACCCTAAAGTAAGTCCCATTGCGTCCAATGGGTCTTACTCCCAGAAAAGTGTCTTTAGGATTGCAACCTAGGTCTCTTATAAAAAAGGCTGTGACATTCTGAAGAAAACAGTAGAATTTGAGGTGGAATGAAGGATTAATAGGAGTGAAATGCAAAACTGTTTTTTCTCAAGAAATGCAATTACAGAAATAGTTCATGTAAGGGTTGATCTTACGCTGTATGTTTACATTTTTACATTTTAGCACTTTTGCCTGCATGTGTCTTTTTTTCTTTTTCATTATCTACTGTAATTCTAGTTCTAGTGCTGGCTAATCTAATTCTAGTGCTGGCTCAAATGTCATTCTGTCCTGGGATTTAAAGGTTGAAGCCCTTAAAGAAAAGAAAAGCCTGTCTCCCAAACCGTTTCACCCAGATCACAGTTTATCAGTGACACAACAGCAGGCAACTTTCTTGGATTTCACATGCATAGTAATACATCCTCTTAACAGTCTCAAAGTTTTAAGTCACTAACAGAGTTGAACTGTGAAAAGGAAAAAAAATGCATAAAGATTGCCTCCTGACCGAGAAGTGCAGTTAAGAAGCAGGTGAGATCAGGCATGTGTTCTGAGCTCAGATTATGTTGTTGTGGAAAAATAGTGATGAGTTCCAGTGAGCACTATGACAATAAGACGACAGCAAGTTATCCACAGGTTCACTGTGACACGTCTACAGAGGTTGCCAGGCAAGTAAATTCATGTGAAAGGGCCCAATAAGTGAACACTGTTTGTAGAAAAGTTCCAATAAGTTGCGATCACTAGCAGATGTGTGGTAGGTCATGTGCTCCCGCATGTAAAAAAGACCAATACGCTACCACCCTAATGAGATATGTGCCTCACATTTGGAAACAAAGTGCTGCAGGAGAATGCTGGGGACGTCAGCATTTGATTGGCCGATGGAGATTAATATTCACGTTGTGCAGAAACCCCAGTTGTGGGTTGTTAGAAGGAGTATTGTGAGATATTCTGTCAGACGGAACTGAGATTGCAAACTGGAATCTGGAATCTGGAATACTGGCTTTTTGGACACTGATTCTTAGGCCCATATCCTAAAATCAAATTAAGCCCTTTGCTCTGGAGCAGTTAAAGTGACTTTCCATAAGATAAAACTAGTGGGTGACGTAATTGCGTGGACCCGTAATTGCTATGGATTTTGCCCTTAGACTCTGATTTGGACTATGTGCTACTCTGATCTGTGTATAACCTTTGGACTAGATGTCATTGATCCTCATGAACCTAATAAAATTATTGTCACTTGGGCACGATATGAATTCACCAGTAGATAATGGCCCCAATCCAATGTAGGGCTTTATTTGAGGCTCTATGAATACAGAGACTTTTTCATTCTCATAGGAATGCTCAGTAAGTGCACAGGAGCCCAAAGTCCAAGAGCACATGCGCAAAAAAATTATCCATGAAAAAGCCAATGTAATTTAAGATGCAATACTAACCAATGTCCCAGGTAAGGACAATGAAACACTATTTTGTAAGTAAGTAAGGAGGTAAGGAAACAAATTTTGCCTTAACTTGAGGAGGTCTTTGTGACTGCCACCCAGCTACAGGATGCAGCACATGCTCCACAGGCACAGCTATGCCAGTGCTGGAAAGTTGGTCAGGATTATTCTCTTAAGCAGTGTTTGTTCTTAACCAGAGAATTGGCGCTTCAAATGCTTGATTAGCCATGAAACTTGAGCAAACTACAGTGATCCCCACTTCCTAAGACTGTTCATAGCCTCTTGCAGGATTGTTTTAAGGACAGATGTAATTACTGTAAAGTCCTTTCAGTGCTATATGATTCTAAAATATAAAGGTGCCCCCTTTCAGGTTGGACCGTTAGTCATGACCAACTGTAGGGTGTGATGCTCATTCTTGTTTCTTAGCCTAAAAGTCAGACTATCCGAAGACATCTCCACGATTATGTGGCCGACATGACTACACACCAAGATACATGGAACGCTGTTACCTTCCCACCAAGGTGGTACCTATTTATCTACTTGCATTCATGTGCTTTTGAACTGCTAGACTGGCAGGAGCTGGGCAAGGGATGGGAACCTTCTCCATCTTATAGCACACAGGTATTGAACCCCCGCCTACTAGTTGTCAGACATGGCATCTTAACCACTGAGCCACTGCAGTGAGGTCTACCAAAGGGCAAAGACAAAGATTTAAAAAGTTGCAAAATAGAAAAAATGCTAAAAGGGGATGTTGATATTCTTCCAGTGTGTACTGGTAATGGAGAGATTGGCATATGAAAATGGTACATATATGGACACAGTGCAGTTGAAAGATCCCTGGAATAAGCAATTAGTACTCAGTTGCTCTCAGTGGAGCAATCATCCATCTCTGATGTGGAGTCAATCTACTTTTACAACATGTTCATTGAAGGGCACTTCTGCTGTGAAACTCAAGAGATAGTTTAGATCTGGAGAATGGCACATGGGAAAGATTAAGTTCCTCTCTCCTGTTCTGCAAAATGATGCTCTAATCAAAATAAGAGCCCTTACAGCTGTTGTAAAGGTAAAATATCTTCAGTATATTCAACCATAGATCTCCTAGACAGGGAGATCATATATCTTTTTTCCAGGACATGTCCTCTTTTTTAGCCTTGTATCCTGGAAAAAATCTTCATTGTTCTCCTTTCCCTTGTAAGCAGGCAGCCTTCTTGTAAGTAATAAATTCAATGTAATAAATTGTATGTAATAGTTTTAAATTTAATAATAAGATAGCATTTAACCACATGAAAGCAAAATATATGTGTTTTCGCTTCTATTTTGTCATGTCCTACATTTTTTGGGATGTCCTACATTTTTGGGAGCCGTGTCCTATTTTTGTGACATCTGGTTATCATGCTTCCATATCACATTTGTGTTGGCTCTACTGTTACATTAGGAACAGTTTCCCCTGCTCAGTTGCATCCAACTTTAGGGGGCAGCACCTCCATTTCATAGCCGAGGTGCCAGTGTTGTCTGAAGACTCTTCCGTGGTCACACAGCCAGCATGATTAAAGGCCAAAGTGCACAGAATGCTATTATCAACCCACCAAATAGTATTTATTTGCTTGCATTTGCTTGCCTACTGTTAAACTGCTAGTCATAAAATCTACTCTGACCCCCTTTTCCCCATATGGGAACACACGATGTGATCAGAACATTGCGGGAATACTGTTCGCTGTTGAAAGTGTGACGCCAGCTATGGTGCATGACCTCAGATATCTTTTCCTGTTTCCAGTTATGTCACATAATTCTTTTATACTGATGAAGGATAATGTTTCCCTCTATTTTATTCTTCTGTGCTATAGTATATATTCCATTCACTATACAGTAATTTTATATGTTTTAAAATATTGGGAAAAGATGCACTCCTTAAATGATGGTCTGGTTATTGTTTTGATTATGTTCTGTGTTTTTCTCTCTCCTTTAAGCAAAACATTATTTCACCTACCTTACAAAACTTTCAGAATCAGGACACTGGTCTCCTTTCTGCCACCTCTTGTTCCCCTTTTGACCACTTTACTTGAGACCTTTTTTGTTCAACACCTTGACTTTTTTTCATCCAATTAAACCCCGTTGTCCTTTCCAGTTTAGACTGAAAGGTTTGCCTTCCAGTAGTTTCCATTAATCCATTATGCTACATGATCAGAGCAAATCATGTACATTTCTGAATCTCCAGAGTTTCCGATATCATATTTTTGTCTTTCTGACTTTTCAGCATTATATTAAAATTGTTCTTCTAATTATTCAAATATTTTGTCTTTTTCTCCAATGCCATCTGGACAAATAAAGTTGGGTTTTCCAGGCACACATGTGCTTTTAGCAATAATTAATGGCTTAATGAAACTAGTTAGAGCTCTACAGTGCATGCTGTTCTATGGTAATTGATGGTGTCAATATGGTAACTTCCCTGAAAATATTACAAAAATGGCACTGGATTTCATCCTTCTTAATTATTGCATAGCATATGTTGAGATGAATTGCTTTTTTCCTTGGTTGTTGAAATGATTCAGACAATCTAATGCAATTTAGTATAATTTTTCGGGACTTTTTGTATTCTCCTCAAATGAACTATCAGAGATGAATTAAAGTGGCCTCCACTTAAATGCAATATCAATCACTTTTGTGAATAAGAGTTGTGTTTTTAGGCCAGCTAAACTCTTCATATTAATGGGTTTTTGTCTAAGAAAATGGAAATAGAATTTAGCCTCTTTGTAATGCATCATTAGAGCACTGAAGCCATCTTATTAGATAGCCTCTGATTAGATAACAAGCTATAAAATAAGGACGTTGCCATTATGAGGAATGAAGCTTTGGGTGATCATACTCTTATTGTCTGGTTGGCATGAAATAAACTTGACTCACAGCAGGATTAGGCTGTTGAAAAGAGGAGCATACAACAGTGGAAGAGACATTCACTATTGTAAAATGGCCACCAATACCAAGCACAGTGTGCCATCAGAGGTCATTCTGTAAGCACAGAAGAGGTGCCACAAGAGATGGTAACACCGCAGCTTCACTTCTGGACACTGCTGGACCATGGTAAGTCAAGGAATTCTGAAGTACAATACTGAGATTGTGCTGGGCTTACTCAAGTCCCTTGTTCTGGCACAGGAGGATCACAAACGTGCCTTAAAGCATGTCGGACCTTCATCTTTAGCAAGCTGGGTTGGTACACAGAGGTGCACCAGCCTGCAGTCTGAATCCAATGTACACTCCACAACAGTGTGCTCAGAGACATCCATGCCAGCTGAGGTTGGCTGATGTGGAGAACTGAAGGGGGGAGAGGAGGATGGGGAAGAGGCAGGAGAGGGCATCACTTCCATGCAGTAGGTGGGAAAACAATCTGGTTGGTGAGCATGGCTATGTGCCATTGCTCCACTGCCGTTGGGTTTTTGGCCATGTCTTGACAGAATACAGATATTTCAAAGTAGTTTGTTTCATTGCATTTTGCTGTAAATTATACATCCATTACATTGTGGAGCATTCATTGAGCTCCAAGTGCATAGAATCAGCACCATTCTGGAAGCCTTGCACTCCCTTGGACTGACCTTCCACACACTTGCTTACTTGCAAGTAAACATGGATGTACAGTTTCACTTTCAATTAGGTTCAATGCATGTAGAACTTTGGAGGAAAGTCTGCCTTCTGGGATGACTGGTGGGGGGGCTTCATTTATTGGATCAGGACCAGATTCCTATGGGATCCATTTCACTTCCCATAGAGATGAATGCAATTATCGGTAGCTTTGTTCAGGGGCAACTTATAGGGTTGCATTCATTGGTTTAGGACAGTTCTGGAGTTCTTGGATTCCTCTTAACCAGTGTTTCTCAAAGTGGGGGTCGGGACCCCTTTGGGGGGTCGCCTAGAATTTTCCTGGGGGTCGCCTAAAGACTCCTGGTGCAGGAGGCCAGGTCAGGCTTGCCAGACCTCTGGCTGTAGCTGTGCGCGCAGGGGGCTGACTGACAGCCTCAGGGCCCAATCCTATGCATGCCTACTCTGAAATAAATCCAATTATAGTCAGGGGGGCCTTTATTCCCATGTAAATGTGGATAGAATTTCAGCCTCAGGGCCCAATCCTATGCATGCCTACTCTGAAATAAATCCCATTGTGTTCAATGTGTGCATAGAACACACATTTCATTTGTAACAATGAAAATACATCCTGCATATCGGATATGGTTGGGGGTCCCCACAACATGAGGAACTTACAAAGGGGTCACAGCATTAGGAAGATTGAGAACCACTGCTCTAAACCTAGCCTTTCTGGTGAACTATAACATGTTCACCTACTTGGGAATAAAGCCACAATACTGCACACTTTCACTTTCCATAGAGCTCTACACATATTTTGGTTTCTTGGTTTTTTGGCCACAACTTTTGATAGGAAGGAGATATTTTAAAACATATTTTTACACTGTATTCTGTTCTTCAATATGCATCCAACAATATATGACATGATGGAGTAGTTGGCACCATCACTGAGGGCACAATCCAGAGTAACTAGAGGGAGTCCTTGCTCCGGTGTAAGAACAATTTGCTCTGGATTGCAATATGAACTTTCCAGAAGTTTTCACTAGCTGGTGCAGTAACTACGGGTACACGGAATGTCTCTTATGTGCTCCCGTAGTTACTCTGGATAGGGTAAGTTGCTTTTTGGGGTGCCCCACGTGTGTCATACACACACATACCCAGGGTGCATCACCTGGTGCAGCTGTACCCCTGCACCTCTAGCAACACTCCTGAGTGGGATGTGGGGCTTGTACTGGTAGTTATGCTGGATCTAAGCCTTTGTCCCAGTGAGTCTTTTCCCCAAACTAGTGTCAATGCAAATACTGCAGATGCTGTATGCCTTTCCAGGCTTGCACACTGAGTCTAACTGAGAAGGATGGCTCAAACACTAGCAATATTATGCTGTTTCTGCAGGTTGAGAAAAAGAGTGTTAATGTATTAGCAAGGTTTACCTGGCCTGAGCAGAACCCCAAAGAGTATGACTGACGTCTGATGCTGTAAGTGGAGAAGCTGTAACATGACTGGTCCTTGTCAAGAGTTGGTGGATCAGCCCTCTCAAATCTTGATTTCAAGGTACACCTGAGCCCAGCTTGCAAAGGGTGAAAGGTATAGTGAAAAGCCTCATTAGGAAAATTATTTTAGAACCTGCAAACCTCTCAAACAGTTTGCTAAACAATTAGATTTTGTGAGTTCAGATACATGAGCATACCAGTAGTTTACAAGCTAGTTATAGTTTCAGATCTTGGCATGTTTGCCCCAAATAAACCATGGTTTTTCATTTCTGAGCCCAAGTCTAACTACAGACCATGGCTAACAATTTGTGCTAACAGCAGTATGTGCTTAGAATATGTCTGGACTTACAGACCACTGAAATATTTAAAGACAAAGACAGCAAATAAAGTGGTCTGCTCACTTGGGCCACAGTCCTAAGCAACTTTCCAGCACTGGCATACTTGTGCCAATGGGGCATGTGCTGCATCCTACAGTTGAGGGGATGCTTGGAGGCCTCCTTAAGGTAAGCAATGTTTGGCTGCAAACCTAACCATACTTTCCTGGGAGAAAGTAGTATTGTACACAGTAGGCCTTACTTCTGAGTAGACATGCTTTTTGTCCCTTAATTCCGGATTGCATTGCCAATTATACCAGAGTTGGAAAATTTATTAGGATATCATCCGTAGAGTATAACCTTGCTTATTGTTTATACGTTATCTTATTATCCCTCTGGTTTTGATCTGTCAGTGCTTTTGTAAAATTCAATCTTAAACCCAATTAAAAACAACCACACTATTTTCACATTGTGAGTGAATAAATCTACTGTTTGACTAGTAAATAAATGTACTACTTATGAGAAACATATAATTGCCTTTTAAAACATTAGGAATGTTTTCTGAAGTGCTCCATTAATGAAGCACTAATGAACTATAAGCAGGTCCTGAAGATTAATGACTATCTGAGAGGAGCTGCTGGCTGAAGACAACTCATTACTTCACCAAAGATGCCCTCTGTGGAGGATATCAAGGCAATGATAAATTGGTATTTCAAGTAACTGAGCTCTCCCCTAACTGTCTATTTCACATATATATGTAGAACAGATAACGTGTAACTTTGTTGGTATCAATAGAACAGTGTCTAGACACCAGTTCTTTGGAATTGAATTTAAAACATTTCTTTTTGCCAAGAATGGGTCAGATAAGTTTCTTGATTAGTTGGGTCAGACACAGAAAATGAAACTGAAATGGATACTTTCCAGAAGGAAACAACATCTTTTCTTGGACTTGATATGGTCTCCATGAGTCTCTGGCTGAGGTCATATCTCTTCCTGTCATTGAAATTGTTATGAGCATCCCAGTTCCTTAATCTCATAGTAAGTTTTGTCCCCATGAATCTGAGTGTCACAGACCCACTCACTTAATACCACAAAATCAGGCCAGCCTTGAATCAGCCCTACCTGAAAGGAGAAAAGTAGGTTGGATGAATCTCATGATTTCTGCATCTGAAGGGAAGGGACTGGATACCGAGAGGGGTGCAACTCTTTATACAATCTCTGTGTGTGTGTGTGTGCATATGTGTGAGAGCCCAAATCTATGCCTGTCCACTCAGAAGTCCCATTTATAATCAATGGTGCTTACTTCCAGGAAAATATAGATAGGATTGCAGCCTCAGTGTGTATGTGTGTGTGCGTGCCTGTGTGGTGTGTGTGGAATAATAAGAAAGAAAGGTTGTGTGCACTAAAAACATGCCCTACTAATTGGGCAAGAGGCACTTTTTAAAGTGGGTGTTCCTCTTTTATTTAGCGGCGGAGAGTAACTGGCGATCCTCACCCAGCGGTGTCTTTTCTGGTGTTTTCTGCTGGTATACTTCGCCATCTTTTTGTTCGTGAGCCTTTTTGGGACAGGGATGCATTAGCCATTAATTTTTTCATTTTCTTGTAAACTGCTTTGTGAACTTTTTAGTTGAAAAGTGGTATATAAATACTGTGAGAGATCAAATTTCCAATATTCGCTGGATTATGGAGAAAGCAATGGAGTTCCATAAAAACACCTCCTTCTGCTTCATTTACTATGCTAAAGCCTTTGATTTTCGTGGATCATAACAAGTTGTAGCAAGTTCTTAAAGAGCAAGAGTGCCAAATCACCTCACTGGTCTCCTGAGAAACCTGAATGTGGACCAAAAAGCAACAGTCAGAATCAAATATGGAACAGCAGAGTGGTGTAAAATTGGGAAAGGAGTGTGACAAGGCTGTATATTTTCACCTTGTTTATTTAATTTAAATAGAAAGTACATTATAGGCAGGATGAATCACAAGCCAAAATTAAGATCACTGGGAGATATATCAGTAACCTCAGATATGCAGGTGGGATGAGACACCACTAAAGTCTAAAGCACTGCTAGTATGACATAACAATATGTTGCTTAATCATTTACTTTAATAAATATTCTGTAAAAAGGCAGGAAAATCATATCAATCAGAACTGGAAACTTTTCTTCTGTCATGAATTCTAGTCAGCCCCACTTCTACGAAAATACAGAGAAATGGGAACATTATATTGTACTCTTCTTGCTGTGGTTTTACAGTGCTATATGTGACAGAGAACCCAAAAGCCAGCTGTGAAACTTGGAGCCAGTAAATGAAATTTGGGGCTCCAGTATAACTATGGGGAGTCCTTGCTCCAGTGTAAGAACAATTTGCTCTGGATTGCAATATGAATTTCCCGTAGGTTTTCACTAGGTGGGGTGCAGTAACTACGGGTACATGTAATGTTTCTTACCGTGGTCCCTTAGTTACTCTGGATTATAGGGTAAGTCCCCACACGCCCAGGGTGTAGTAATCTTGAGCACCAGGAAGGATGATGAAAAACTTCAGCCTACTCACACTAACAGGTTTGCAATCAGAGTAGCCAATAGTGCTTGTTATAATATGGAGATTTCTCTTTGGGCCAATGGAGAGAGTGAAGGATTTTGCAGGAAAAAGGAACGAGGTATAATTGGATCTTATAACACCTATTTGCTAAAGTGAATTGATTTATATTACATTTTGAGACACTTTTCCTTAGAGTGCTATAAACCTACCCTAAAATTAACCATCTAGGCTCTCTGATAAACCAAGACCAATCTCAGTTGCAATCTTATCTTTCTGACAAAAAAGGCAAAAATATGAGAATGACAAATGCTATCTAACTTTAAAAGTCAGACACTAAGAGTGAAAAATCAGGATCTGGTTATTTAAAGGAGTTGATTTTTGGTTGGTTTTAAAATCAGGCCAGAATGACTGCAAACATTAAAGGCAATTCCTTTTTTCCCCTAAAGAAATTCCCTATTATGCACATTTAAACAGGCTATTGTATCAAAGATACAGTAATACCCTAGTTTGAGTATGCAACATGTGTTTTTATTTAAAATTTATCCTAAAAACAAGTCAATATTTCCTGCCTGATGGAATCTCCAAAGTGATGTTTCTTCAAATTGTACCAGTCAGTGCTTAATTCCTAATTGAATAACAAGGCAATGACATGATTATGTTTCACGGTAATTGTTTTGAGTCTGTACAGAAACTGGTGCCTTACTGTCCACCAAGGATGACACACTGAAATATAAAACAGATTGAATTCCAGTTTGGCTTATCCAACTGTTTACACATGTAAGGTAAGGTTCTACATAACACTTTAGCTATGCTAGCTAAACAGAAACTGATGCTGGCCTATATGGCTGACAGGAGTCACTGGCTTATTATGGCTACAATCCAGAGTAACTACGGGACCTTTTACACTGACATAGGGTGCAATCCAGAGTAACTACGGGGAGTCCTTGCTCCAGTGTCAGAACAATTTACTCTGGATTGCAATATGAATTTCCCATAGGTTTTCACTAGGTGGTGCAGTAACTATGGGTGCACACAATGTCTCTTACGTGCTCCCATAGTTACTCTGGATTGTATGGATAGTTACAGTCAGTGATGGGATTCAAAGAAATTAACAACCGGTTCTATGCCCATCTGGCAGCCACTTTTAAATGGCTATTTTTAAACTTTATATGTCCTATATCTCCTTCACAACTGGTTCTATAGCGTAGGTGTGAACCTGTTGGAGCCCACCACTGGTTACTGTGTCACCTATGGGAAACCTATGGGAAATGCAATGAGTAAATGAGTAAATGCCTCTTATGTCTTCTCGTAGTTACTCTGGATTGTAGGGTAAGCTTACTGTGGGGTCATAGATACTCTGCACCCTCCTCCCTTGACACCTAACGTGCTCCTATTGGAGTGACATTGTGCAAAACCAGATCTGGGCATGTTGCCATCTGAATAAGCCCCACCAGCATAATCTGTCAACCAATCCAAAAACAGGCAGGTGGCAAACTAATTAATTACAGCTACGTATCAGTCAATCATCTTCTTACAGAGAACATCAATATGAGAAGACAATAAACTACCATTCAAATCAAACCTATGTGGTGCCATTTAACCATATATCTGATTTTATTTTGTAATGCTAGCTGGGTTTGGGTGTAGGAAATTGGCTTCAGACCCCTGCACAACAAAAGCACTGAGAAGGAAAAAAGATGTAAAAATATTCCAAGCAAACACCAGGAAAAGATGTAACAAATAGATGAAACTTGTGAGTATTGAAATATGTGCATTTTTAGCCATCTCTGAACCACCCAGGTTTACTGTGACATCAGTGCTGCCAAGCACTTTCTTTTTAAATGATACAACAAAAGTCCAAGAATATTCTCTGACGTAAAAATTAGCTGGTAAAAGAGAGGTAGATTAAAATAAATGCACACACTGATGTCAGCAATTAATGATGTATCCTTCCTGCCACTCTATAAAACAAATTAAAGCTCCTTTGAATTGCTCATTCTAATTGACTGGAAATCTGCTAGACCAGGATTTCAAATACATCTGTGCTCAAAGGATTTATTTGCTATGTGCCAGTGACAGACTTTGTCAAAAGCAACACATTTGTGACACTCCATTTATTTCCAGAAGGGTAGCCATGTTAGTCTATCATAGCACAAACGGCAATGAGCCTTGTGGCATCTTAACCCTGTAATGTTACAGGAAACCATGATTCCAGTTCAAACCAAAATGAACAGAATCAACTTTCATAATAAATCTTAATTTAGCAGTTTCCAACTGCAGGTTTCCTTTATTGTTTATTGGAAAACTGTGGTTTTTAGATCAGCAAACACTTAAAGATAGTTATACTTATGGAGAGAGGCATTATATTTTCCATAGAACACAGCACATATAACTTTAGCAATATGTAGTTAATTTAGAAAACATGTTTCAGACATTATATTATAAGAAAAAAATCCCATAATTTTTAAAGATTATTTAAGATTATTTTTTAAGATCGTTGAAAATACAATACAGTATCTTAAAGAGAAATCTAGTACAGTATATTTTGCAGCCACATGCCTGAAAACATTTCCAAGACTTCTTAATCAATAGAACATTTATATTGCTTAGGGAAGGGAGAGGATGCTAAGTATGCAGTGTATCAAAAATTAGGGCATCAAAAATAACAAAGTGCAAAAGTAACATTTGTATTCTGCAAAAGTGACAAATGAATGGTATATAGACATTCTAAGAAACATATAGAGACGTTCTATAGAAATACCCTTGCCTCTACCCACACAATGTTGACCTTTAATGAACAGAATTTTTATGTTAGAGCATTTTTACTCTAAATTTTTCATTTTAAAATTGAAATAAAAAGATTGCATGCACCGAATATGAAGTGCACCCTGCATTCAGCTTGTAACATAATGTCTTGGGTGCTCACCTTGCATGTCTTCTCCTTGCTCACACTTGCTAAGGGCAACATCAAAAGAAGCTAGTTGTCAAATCAGTATGTTCCTGCTCTTCTTTCCTGTCTCAAATGTTAGCATCTGTTTGAACTGCCTCAGGGATAATTTTCTATGGCTAGTCTGATGGCAGATATTTCAAGTCTGCCATCTATGTCAGGAGATGTGAATTGGAGGCAGTTTCAACTTGTCCTTCTACTTGGACCATACAAATTTGAGGGTGCAATCCTAACCAATTTAGGCCAGCACAACGCACCCATCTCTCTGTTCCTGTGGTGTTGTGGGGACTGTGTATACCATATCTATATCTTAGTGCCCTAAGCCTAACCCTTCTCCACAGAAGCAGTGCAGAAGTTCCTTACAGCACTTTTGTGACACCCCCAGGCCAGCATGGGATTTGTGCCGAGACCTGTGCCAGCCTCAACAGGATTGCAGCCTGAAATGGACAACTGCTTATGATATCAGAATACAGTAGATGTTTGCCCTGAGTCTCAGTGCTATGACAGCAGACAGCAGCATAGCTACAACAGGAGCAAAATGGTTATTACTGCAGGTGCCATCCCACTGACGGGCTGTGTAAGCAGCCCTTGCTGTAGGAGCCATTCCAGGCAACAACAGTTCAGACACTTGCTGAACAAAATGCTGTCTCCTGAGCATTGCCATTGCTGCCTGGAATGGCTCTATCTGCAAATGGAAGAGGGCACTTACACAGTGCTTTACAGCATCTGCAGTACTTACTGTTACCCCCAGCTATGCTGCTGGCAATAAGCAATTTGGCATGTGGCCGTCACACACTGCTGCATCTCTTGTATCCAGCTTTTGTTCCCCACAATCAAGTCATGGAGAATCCATATCTGAATCCATTTTGCAGGCAGGAAATCTGTTTGCATCCCAGAAGTTTTGTGATTGTGGTAGAACTCCTGAGTGCAGACTTGAAGGGTCTCTGGCTCAGTGGTGGAGCACTGTCTGAACACAGAAGGTCCAAGAACTCTTGCCTGAAACTGTGGTGAACCACAGTCAGTGTTCTGTGGCATGCTGGGTCATAAAACACTAAGCAATCGTTTACGAAGCTTCCATCATTTCCAATGTACATTAACCCACCTCTTTCCATGTACATTGACCCACCCCAACATTATACAGGAGATGCAATTTTTTTTACAAAGGTTTTTCTTATATAGGGAAAACTACTTTTATTTTAATTATCTTGGAAATATAGATAGCATTTTTCTTTTTGCTGTGATATGTGCAGTTTATCTTGTTCTGTCACTTTACATGTTGGCTTAAGAGCATGATCAGATATATTTGCCTGTCTACAAATATACTGTAGTGATCATTCTTACAAAAAGGAAGAGAACGCTGATGTATAAAATAAAAAGTGCCTTCCATCCCACCCTGAGCCAACATCAATGATTCTATATTTATATTTTCAACTAGTGAAAACATACCCACGTTAAGGGAGTAAAATTCCCCTGTACACCTCCCCCCATGCGCATCAACCCCAATGCACATCAGTCCCCATGCACATCAACCCCCTTACATAACATCTCCCAATGGGCAACATCCCCCATGAACATCAACCCCCCATTCACATCATCACCCATGTGCATCAACTGCATGCGCAACATCCCCCCATGCGCAACATCCCCATGTTCATCCACCCTGTGTGCATCAACCCCCTAAGCACATCATCCCCCCATGTTCATCAATCCCCCATGGGCAACACCCCAATGAGCCTCAACCCCCACTCATGTCAACCCCCATACGCATCATCCCCCGTGTGCATCATGAGCATCAACCCAACCTTGCACATCATCCCCCATGCACATCAACCCCCCATGTGCTTCAACCCCCATGCGCATCAACCCTCCATGTGCATTAACTCCCATGCACAAAATCCCCAATACACAACAACCCCCATGTGTAACAACCGCCATGCACAACATCCCCATGTTCATCCACCCTGTGTGCTTCAACCACCCCACGTGTATCAGTCCCCCATGTGCATCAACCCCCATGCCATCAACCCTCCATGTGCAACATCTCCATGTGAATCAACCCCCCCATGCCATCAACCCTCCATGCACATCAATCCCTCATGCGCAACTTCTCCCATGGTTAAATGCCCCTTAAGGGTTAAATTTCATCAGCCCCTTAAAGGTTAAGTTTCTCCATATTGGTTCTTGGTGGGTGTGCATGTGACAGAAGGAACACCCTCTCCGAATTTCATGCTTCTAGGTCCAGGGGTTGGGACAGGAAAACGTGTTGTGCCCCATTTCACCCCCTTCTGGTTGGAAATTCCAAAAACTGGTTCTTAGCGACTGTGTCCATCATGGAAGGAACACCCATCCCAAATTTCAAACCCAGTGGTTTTGGCAGGGTGTTGATGAGCAAGTGAGTCAGTAAGTAACTTTTCAGTTTTATATATAGAGATGATGGAGTAGAACACAGAAATTATTTTCCTACTTAAAAATGTTGTCCGCTAACTTTCATAGGAAAGTAACCAATTTCATTATCTGAGCCCAGTTGGTTTCTGAGCTACTCAGAAGTAGGACTGATCACTGCAGGTTTGCAGGTCTTGCAAAGACGTGGTAGCTCCGCTCGGTGGCACCACGGCTCCAGTTTCCATGGAAATACCAAAAGGGGATGTTCCCATGGTAACACATAAAGACATCGGCCGACTTTTATAGCACTAACGTGTTCACATCTAGAATTATCACTTTTAATTTTATTACATGTATATTATATTTTATCTAATGGGTGCTTGCGTTGGATACAAACTCACACAGAAAACAAGCAAACGCAAAATACCGATGGAGATATTATTGAAAAGGATGCCACGGAGAAGCACGTATCCTTCCAGTTCTATGCGTACGTGTCGAAGCCGTATAGATTCTACACAATTCTACAATGTCTCATCTCCATATCATTTTAAATAAATGTCCTCCCAACAAACTTGTGAGATTGGCTTCTTCAAAAGGGAACATCAAATTGCCTGAGGCCACTCCATGGGCATTAGGTCTGAACCACAACTTGAAGCTTGAGCTTGAACATCTAAACCACAGGAATAATTTATAGATTACTGTATATTTCACACTCGACAAGAAACATTTTCACTGTCACCAGTGTGATGAAAAGCGAGGAGGCTCGACTCTTCCATTCACAGTGGATAAGCTCAATTATGTATATGTAGGATACCAAATGGCCTTGTACTGAGTCGGACCACTTGGCCATTTAGCTCATCATTGTCTACTTTGACTCCAAGGTTTTATACAGGAGTTTTTCACATTGAGATTAAAGCTAGGAATTAAAGGATTCTAGGAATTAAAGCTAGAATCTCCCATCAATGACCATACACCCCTTCCCTTGTAAGAAGCCGGAAAATAAATAATCACATATTCAGTACCCTCAATTCTCCTCAAAATTTCCCTCTACTGATTTTTATGGCTTCTGAGTGGCTATGTGAGTGTCTAACAAATGTTTGATCTTCAGCTTCAACACTTGCATCTTCAACATATGCAATCAGCATATGGCCAGATTTAAAGTGTGGCCATCAGTATTTGAGAACACCCACCACCACTGACAGCCGCATCCTAAGCTGTGGTGGCATAGCAGAGCAGCATGGCCTCTGCTGCAGGCTGGAGCGCTATTGACAGTAGGGAGATATTTTTATCCTGACCACAAGCAACAACCTAAACTGCCCTATGGGGAACTCCAAGCCGCCCAGCCCACACTAGCTGGCCAGGGAGGGGGTTGGTACATAGCAGAGGCCTCCTCCTATCTTCCACCTCCTTGTTTGGGTTTAATAGGTGCTGTTATTGTAATGTGCAGTGTTGTATTTATTTGGCTTTTCTATTGCGGTTTTATTTGCTTTCATTTTGTTCACAAGGTGCGTCGGGGCCCAATCCTATCCAACTTTCCAGTATCAATGCAGTCTCAAGGTAATTGAACAAATGTTACCTTATTTGAATCTTTTTATTTGCCAAGGCATTTATTTGCTGAGACTTTGTGGACTTTTCTAAAATTTGCTACTATTCTTCTATCCAGTTGTAGTATAGCTACATTGATGCAAATGCTGGCCCAAGACCTCTTGATGCCTGAGGGGCAACCCAAATATTGGCCTCAATGCTGTTCCAGTTTCTCCTCCTCCTGCTTTCTGATGCTTGGTGGTTCTTGAGCATTTTAGCCCAGGACCCCTTTCTGAGAACGATAATCTGTCTGAAACCCCCTGGAAGTGATGTCAAGGCCGAAAGTGACATCACTGTGATACCAGAGCTCCTCCATGTCTACTCAAAAGTCTCATTATGTTCAATGAGACATACTCTCAGGAAAGCAGCCGGAGTGACCCATTCCAAGATGGCAGAACCCAGTGCCAGATTCCAAGATGGTAGTGCCCAGCTTGGGTGTCCTAACCCCCACTTTGAGAACCACTGTTGTAGCTCAGCCTCCACCTACCTTACCATTTACTCAATTCTACAATTCCTTTTCTTCTCTATTCCCTTTTTTTTTATTCTAGGGTGTAGACTGTAGAGGTAGAGCAGGGAACAGACAGACGGACAGCACCTACTGCTTGAAACAACCACTTCTGAAGGTAGCAAAAGGGATTTATTACCACATCCCGTTATTCCTTCCATGTGATATGATGCCTGATTGCCTCTAGAGGGCAGTAAGGCTGCAGTCCTGTTCCCATTTACCTGACTGTAACTGTGTCAAGACACAATAGGCCATATTTCTGTGTGAGCATTTCTTGCAACTTGTACTGAATTTAGAAAAATGATAGGATACCTAATTACACCTCACTTTTTAATCAATATTTAGTGTATGCCCTACCATTTTCTAAAAGGAATTGCAGATAAGTGACTTATCTGTCCTAAGGATTTTAAAAGATATCCTTAAAAATGCAATACATTTTCCAAAGCATAGATAGGTGCATCAAATTATCTAGCAGTGCAAGCTTAAGCCTATATATACTCAGTAGTAAGTTTCACATAATTCATTGGGACTGTGTGGGCTCCTGGATGCTCCATAGAAGTCATTCTATGGAGACAGTTCCATGTCACAGGGACTGGGATAAGACCTGCTCCTATGTGGTGCATTTAGGTAAGCCAGAAGGGAGGTCAGGCAGCTGATGCTCAAACACTTACTGCACAATCCAGAGTAACCGCAGGAGCTCTAACATCGACATAAGAAAAATTTACTCTGGATTGCTCTATGAATTTCACACAGGTTTCTACTAGGTGGCGCCATAACTATGTCAAAGTAAATGTCTCTTAAGAGCTTCCATAGTTACTCTGGATTGTGCGGTTATTGTGGCATGCATGCATGCACGCACGCACGCGCACACACAAACACACACACACACAAGTCTTACCCCTACCCCCTAGAGGGGTACAGTTTCAAGATTAACCAAGTTCCAAAGGCATGACTGCCACCTGTGCCACTAACTTGTTCTTAGTGGGTGCCTCCATCACAGAAGGAACACTCTCCGCAAATTTCACGCTTCTAGGTCCAGCGGTTTTGCCTGGGCATTGATGAGTGAGTGAGTGAGTGACTTTTCAGTTTTATATAGAGTTTTCTAATGAGACTATCCCTACAATCCAGAGTAACTACGGGAGCACTTAAGAGACGTTACATGCACCCGTAGTTATTGCACCACCTAGTGAAAACCTATGGGAAATTCATATTGCAATCCAGAGCAAATTGTTCTTACACCAGAGCAAGGTCTCCCCGTAGTTACTCTTGATTGTGCCCTAAGTTGAATGACCAAAATTGTACATGGTGGGTACCCAATTAAACAGTAAAAGGGTTAGGCATTATCTCCCCCACCAAACACACACACATATGTAATATTCTGTTGCAATTTGCTGTCACTTATCATGAGTCATATTCTAGCCAACAAATTCAGCTTGTTTTGCACATTAAAGGTTTTTGTTCGTTAGAACAACATTAACCAGTAGAAAAATAATGGAGGGAAAGGGAAGCAAAGTTTATTACATAGCTGCCTAATACCAAGCATTGGTATGACCAATTTGTCACACAGTAAGGCTTTGTATCATGTTTTTGTTTAGTTGTCTATAACAAGGGTTCCAAACCCTGACCCAGGGGCCAGATGTAGCCAGTGGCAAGCCTCAAAGTGGTCTGCAGCAAGACCCCTCTATCTGGCCCACAGACGAGACTTGTAATGTATCTAATACACTCATATTTAAATTTATGTAAATTTATTCAAATTTAAAATATAAATCATTTTTCTGGCTCCCAACACAGTTTCAGAGTGTGATGTGGCCCTCCTGCCAAAAGGTTTGGAAACCCCTAGTCTAAAAGAATGAAGATGTATTGCAATACAGGTTGAACCTCACCGTCCGTGACATTTAGTTCAAGGAGGCTATGTGGTTATTTCACTATACAAATGCAGTTGTTGACCATAGTAAAAAGGCAGGCAATGAATCAATATGAATCAAGTTCCTTTTCAAGGGGTTTAAAACAGATCAACTCAGAGGCAGATGTTTCCCCTTACAAAGCAATTCAGAAATGATTATCATTTTGGCTACAACCCTAAAGACACTTTCCTGGGAGTAAGACCCATTGAATACAATGGGGCTTACTTTTGCGTATACATGGTTAGGATTGTGCTCTTTGTCTTCATGCGATAATCATGTCCCAGCTGAAACTGGAAGCCAAAGCCGAACCCTTTCTGAACCTTTCCAAGGCAGCTTAATTGCCTGCCAGTTGCCAGGCTGCATTTAAGCCATTAACTTCTACTTAAGGGATGTTTATTAAAGAGCCAAATTAAATCATGCTAACACAAAATCACTAATAAATAAAATACTTATAATTTGGTTACAACTTATTTGGTTCCCATCTCACTTTTTAATGTGTGGTCAATATTAAGGGCCTTGTCAGCTGTCCCCCCCCCCCCCCGCCCCACATTTACCACTTAAAGTCTAATCCTATCCAACCTTCCCAATGCCAATACAAATGTACCAGAGAGGGATTGTGCCATTCATTAGTCAGTTGATCATATGTATTAGTAATATAAAGTCACTAATACTGAATGGATAAGGTATTTTTCTAAGCTACAGATAGGGGACAGTAAAAGTAACACTACATGGCAACAGAACCAGTCTAATGAGTGCAACACCAGCAACCACAGAGGTCATCCATATTATAGCACTTCAGTCCATATTTAAGAAAGTGGCAAACTTTCCCACTTTATTATATACTCAGTTAGTGGAACATTTTACATAAAGTGTTCAGAATCCCTTGGGAAACTATTTAGGCAGCAAAAAGAATTATAATGTAAGATGGAGTGTGGGTATGAAAAGGATTTTGAAAAGTATGAATCATAGAATCATAGAGTTGGAAGGGACCCAATGGATCATCTAGTCCAACCCCTGCCTGTAGCAGGAAATACTCATCTTGTGGAGACCCGGGTCTCGAACCCTGGCCTGCTGGTTAACAGGCACAGTGTCTTAACCACTTGTGCAGACATGTATGTAAAATGAACATTTTAAAGATTGCACCTTCTGGTGAATTACTCCAAAACACTTTTTCCAGACTAGCTGCACTATGCTGAGGGAGACCATCACCTTTTGAATTTTATGTTTTCTTTCACGCCAAGTGCTTGCAAGAGGACAAAAAATTTTAATATGCAACACTAACTACATCTGCAGAGAAAATCTGTGTTCTATATCTTGAACAATATTATTTTGTTAGGTTCTACATACAAAATACAGAGGAAGCAAATGTAAGAAAGATATGGAAGCCAGTTATAAAGCAGAATGTTAATTGCTGTCATGGCTTTGACATCCTCATCAGAAATGCTCTCTCATTCCTGACATAATGTGTTTTTCCCCACACTTACTTACTTAATTTACTCCGCAATCTCTTACATTACTCCTACAATTACATACTTAAAAGCAATTACCTGTATTTCTCAAATTCAGACACCAAATGACTGTACAAACTGATGGGTTTTGTCTGAAGCTGCTTTGTGCTTTTACAGATCATGATTTTTCCCATCTCACTTTTTCTCAGCAGCTCCTGAAAATCTGTTCCTGAGAAGTATGTAACCTTCAGGATGGATGGAAGTTATATACATATGGAAGATGCAATATAACTACAAACATTAATTCTGCATTGGAGGTGAATCTTCTATCACATCCCAATAGCCAGTTTAAGATCTCATGGAAGTAGCATACAGAAGACGAAGAGAAACTGAAAGGGAAAGAAACCCTTCTGTCACCCATAACAATATTTCATTTCTGTCAAAGAGCACAATCCTAACCATGTCTACTCAGAAGTAAGCTCTATTGTGTTCAGTGGGTCTTACTCCTAGGAAAGTGTCTTTAGGATTGCAGCCAAAGTCAGATACATGGGTAGTCATGGCTGTCCATGCTCTTGTTAGTTATGGATTCAAGCAGTTGCTTTACAGATAACCCAGGAAGGTGGTAACCTTGTCAGCAATGCCTGGGGAATTGTTACATAAGAAAGTATGGGTCACAAATAATGTTCCAATATATTAGATCCAAACTTTTCCTCTGCAGCATTAGCCAGACAGTTATGCTTCGCCCTGACACCAATTTTCTCTTTAGACAAAAACTATATTTTGGAATAACTGCAAGATGTTTTTGGTATTTTATTTGTAGTTTTCAATAAGTTTTTAGAATGGTCAATTGATCCTTTTGTTTCAGAAAAGATTCCCTACTAGGCAATTAGATAATTCATTCAAAACTCTCATTTTTAAAAAGCTAAGATACCTCTAACACTTTTGAGTTCTTGTCACAAGGAAAGATTTCCAGTCATTCATCCCATTTACAGTGTTTTTTTTTCCTTTGGACCTGTTTGTGTGTGTGTGTGTGTGTGTGTGTGTGTGTGTGTGTGTGTGTGTGTGTGTGCACATGTGAGTGCATGTGTGCTAGAGGTGTTAATCATAAAATCATAGAGTTGGAAGGGACCTAGTAGGTAATCTAGTCCAACCCCCTGCCTGCAGCAGGAATTCCCCCTAGAGCATCCCCGACAGGTGCTCGTCGAGCCTCTGCTGAAAGATCCCCAGTGAGGGAGAGTCCACCACCTCCCTTGGCAATCTGTTCCACTGCCGAACCGCCCGAACTGTTAGGAATTTTTTCCGGATATCCAACTGGAATCTCCTCTCTTGCAGTTTGTACCCATTGGTTCTGGTTCTGCTTTCAGAAGCAGCCCCTTCCAGAATGAGCCCCTTTCTCCCTATGACAGCCCTTCAGGTATCTGAAGAGGGCAATCATGTCTCCTCTCAGCCTCCTCTTCTCCAGGCTGAATATCCCAAGTTCCCCCAACCTTTCCTCGTAGGGCTTCCCTTCCATCCCACTGATCATTCTTTTTGCTCTCCTCTGGACTTGCTCCAGTTTGGCTGCATCTTTCTTCAAGTGAGGTGCCCAGAACTGAACACAGTACTCAAGGTGAGGTCTGACCAATGCAGAATAAAGAGGAACTAGAACTTCTCGTGACTTGGAAGCTACAGACCTCTTAATGCAACCTAAAATGGCATTTGCCTTCTTTGCAGACACATCACACTGCTGACTCATGTTCAGCTTGTGATCCATGGCTACTCCAAGATCTCGCTCACATGTTGTGCTGCCAAGCCAGGTATCCCCCATTTTATATCTGTATTTTTGGTTTTTATTTCCTAAGTGCAGAACCTTGCACTTCTCCCTGTTGAAATTCATTCTGTTTATTACAGCCCAGGATTCCAGTTTATCCAGATCCTCCAGGAGGTTTCTCCTGTCTTCTGATGTGTTTGCTACTCCTCCCAGCTTGGTGTCATCTGCAAATTTGATCAGGCTCCCCCGTATCCCTTCCTCTAAGTCATTAATGAAAATGTTAAAGAGGACTGGGCCCAAGACAGAGCCTTGGGGTACCGCACTTGAAACCGATCTCCAGGTTGATGCAGACCCATTTACTAAAACCCTTTGAGTGCGGTCATCGAGCCAGTTGCAGATCCATCTAACAATTGCCTTGTCTAGCCCATATTTTTCCAACTTCCCAATTAAAATGTCATGTGGGACCTTGTCAAATGCTTTGCTGAAGTCAAGATAAATGACATCCACAGCATTGCCACTGTCCAGTAAGCTCGTAACCCGATCAAAAAAGGAGATCAGATTTGTCTGGCAAGATTTATTCTTGGTAAATCCATGCTGGGTTGTTTTGATCACAGAGTACTTGTCTAGATGTGCACAAATTATGTGTTTTATGATTTGCTCTAATATCTTGCCCGGGACTGAAGTCAAACTGACTGGTCTATAATTGATGGTGTTGATGATGGTTACACTACAGACACATACTGAGGGGAAGGACTGCCAAGATAAATCTCTTCCACAAACTGGGACATGAACCCTGTCAAACTTGCCAGTATATGAATGCACTCCCCCCCCCCCAAAAAAAAAGGCCAGTCCCATTTCCAGGACATATGGCAACCTTACAGAAGGGTAACACTACTAATACCATCATGATATATATATAGGGTGGCCCCAAAAATGATAACTGAAATACTTTAGTAAGCTTTTAGCTCTTTTACATAGTGATTACCTATCATACAACAACTAACCCTACAATTCAGAGTAACTACGGGAGCACGTAAGAGACATTATGTGCACCCGTTGTTACTATACCACCTACTGAAAATCTATGGGAAATTCATATTGCAATCCAGAGTAAATTGTTCTTACTCCGGAGCAAGGACTTCCTGTAGTTACTCTGGATTATGTGTTCTACATGTCTTCAAAAACATTTATGGTTACCTTTTGGAGGGGCATTCTATATTAATCAATATGTGAACGCAATGAAACAAACTGTGTCAAAATGTCTTTGTTTTTTCAAAATTTATAGCCATCAAAACCAGAGGGAGCAGAGCGAAGATACATTTGAAACACCATCTCAGCCATCAGACAGATTACCACAGGGACTCGGCATCTGGATTTTGACTTGCATCTCAGATAGGTATGTGGAACAACAAAACAGTCACTTATTGATCCACAAAACATGCACGGCATCTTCTTGATGTGGAACCCTTACTGTAATGCGCAGCATTGTTATGAAACAAAGAAAGCTGGCAGTTGCTTCAGCTGGACGCCAGAGGGCATTGCAAGTACCACTTTGTACAGAATGTGCCAGCACACTCTGTTTGCAGGGGGCATCCTGGCACTTCTTATGTTCCCCCTACTTCTTATTCTGGTGTTTGATTCGGTTACTTATAGTGCCCAGACAGCTCGAACAAAGATTAATGTTCAAGAAGGGTGATCCGGGGCCTTCTGGAATCTTCCTTGAAAGCTTTGACGCAAGATCAACATTTTATAGTCTTTGCCAAAGGCTGTTGCCTTGACAACAAAGCTGGGATTCTTAAATAACTAATCACACAGACCATCATATTTGCTCGTATCTGAGGTTTGCCAAATACGCTGTCAACAGGCACTTTCCAGCCAGAGAGACAGGCTTTGGAGACTGTCCCATCGATATCAGTTTGGGAAATGTCTCCAACACATCCGCCCCCCTTTCCCACACACACACACACACAATGCACAGAAAAAATATAAGAGATGTGCTACGCAGGTGCCCGACTGAGCTTAAGTCGACTTGATGGAGCAGTAAATAAGGGTATGGGATGTGGCAGACAAATTGCTTGGTGCACAACCAGAGTTGCTATTGTTGGGGACACAAGAACATTACGCCCATTTTGCTGGCACACACTACTGTAAATGTTTAGGACTGGATTGCCAAGCATCCTGTGCCTATTACAGGAATTGAGCCAAAGGAGCATCAGTTAAGAATTTAGGTACTCACTGGCAATCAGTTTCATAACTCTTTTTCCAGCCTTGCAGGATAATCCTGGAATTCCTTGGACAGGCTTATCAGGGGTTCCTCCAAGAGAAAATCCGTTTTGCTTTCCACCAATATCAAACTTCTCCACCAATATCCAATCCTTTACACTGTGCAGGGGAGCATGTGAATGGGGAGAGCACAGTGGTAGTAGTCTGCTGGGGAACATCTTCAATTCATGCCAAACAGCAAAGTGTACTTGGCCAATGCTCTCAGAAGACTTACAGCACAATCCTAACAAGTTTAGGCCAGCCTAACTCACCTAGCACATCTTGCCATGGTGATGTGGGGAGATCTGTGTATGCCTTTGCAGGCAACTTACCCTCCCATGATGGGGAAGAAGTGCTGTAGAGCATACAGGTCAGCACAGGACTTATGCTGAGGCTTATGCCAGCCTATCTGGCTTTTAGGACTACAGCCTTATGAAGAATATGCCCCAGAATCTTTTGTAATTCCAAAGGATTCCCTAATATAACATGGGAATTCTTTGGTCGGTGTGCTATGTTCAGGTACAAGGATTGTGCACTGAAGGAGAGTTCATGAGTCCTCTTAGACTTTGAGGAGAACCTTCTTCCGCCTGTGTTTTAGGGCTCTGCCAGAAGCTTCCTATAATTTTGTGAAATAAAACTGTTACATTTCCACCACCTGTGTTGGAGGCCAAGCTTATGCATGTTTACTCAGAAGTAAATCCAATTATGGTCAATGTGTGGATAGGGTTTACAGCCTGAATAAGTTCTCGAGGAAAGAGAAAGAAAAATTAACATGAAAAGGTTTCCAAGAGATTTTTTAAAAAAGATGTTTCATTAAAACAAATGTTTAATTTTTATACTTTGACAGAGAGAAATCAGAAAATATACCTCTTTTATTCTGAAAATGAGAATCTTTCATTTTCTGACTGTAATATCTTACTGTATTTATCTGACTGGGATATCTTACTGTAATATGCCTGGGGCTGCAGGAGGAACTCTGAGCTTTTTCAGTGTCCCATTTCCTCGATCTTTGCTGGGGGTTTTGTAGTGTTTGGAAGCGTATGAGATGTCATAACCCATCTCAGCCCCCACTCACCCACTCAGATTTTGCAAATTCTCCTCTGGCATACATTGGAGTGATGATTGACAAGAAGGCATACAGGCATTGAGCTCCTCAAGCTGAAGAGGACTTGCCTCCTGGGCATGTTGGGGATTGGGGGATTTTCAAAACCTCTGCAATCACCCTGCAACAGATTGGTATAAGTAGAATTAGGATGGTGTTGTGCACCAGGTTCTCAGCTCACCAGTCTCCAGCTGAGAAGCTGACAGACAGCCCTATGTATACAAGCCTATATTTTGTTCCCTTTGCTGCTCTGTCCAAAAACACTTTGCAGTCATGCCATTCTCAAGTACTATGGAGCTTTCAAGTAGTATTTGAGTATACCCAAGGGAGTTTCCTCTGTTAATGGCCACAGGGCTGTGCCCACTCAGACAGCAAAGAAACAACTAAGAGTGTCATGATCTTGTGTTAACAATCACTCCATTAACCAAACCGTTTGTTTTTCCAGTTGCTGTGTTGAATCCCATTCGTAAGAGTTCAGTCATTCCAGTAACCAGTCATGAGGTCCTTCTCATTCCTATCCTCCTCAGCAAGGAATGACATGGAGTATTTGCAGATAGAACCACATGACAGCTGCATTCAACAGGCTGTCCTGTGTCACAGGACCATAAGGCCTATTCTCTTTTTGTCCTGGGGTTAGAAGTGTCTCCTCAGGAGAAAGTGATCCAATTCCTATGATCATAGCCATGAGCTCAGAGGCAACTGAAGCCATCTTGGGCATCTGTTGTTTACAGAGGAAAGGCGAGATATAAATCTTTTAAATAAATTAAATAATTAAATAAACTCATGAAAGTGTGCTGGCTCCGCTCTTCCAAGATACAAAACATAAAAAGATGAGGCTGAACATGCTCAGTCCCAAATCCTAACCAACTTTCCAGCATTGACACAGCTGTGATAATGGGACATAGCAGTCATGAAGACATACCCCCAAATCCAGAGTAACTATGTGAGCATGTAAGAGACATTACGTGCACCCGTAGTTACTGCACCACCTAATGAAAACCTATGGGAAATTCATATTGCAATCCAGAGCAAATTGTTCTTACACCAGAACAAGGTCTCCCCGTAGTTACTCTGGATTGTGCCCAAATGGCCAAAATTGTACACAGTGGGTACCCAATTAAACAGTAAAAGGGTTAGGAATTATCTCCCTCACCAAACACACACACATATGTAATATTCTGTTGCAATTTGCTATGTCCTGTCACTTATCATGAGTCATATTCTAGCCAACAAATTCAGCTTGTTTTGCACATAAAAGGTTTTTGTTAGTTAGAACAACGTTAACCAGTAGAAAAATAATGGAGGGAAAGGGAAGCAAAGTTTATTACATAGTTGCCTAATACCAAGCATTGGTATGACCAGTCTGTCACACAGTAAGGCTTTGGTGGGCTGTGGGTGGCGCAAGTGGTTAAGACACTGTGCCTGTTAACCAGCAGGCCAGGGTTTGAGACCCAGGTTGGCCCCACAAGACAGGGTGAGCTACTCATAGTTACTCTGGATTTCACCCTTTGTGTCCTCCATGTATCATTTGGGGGATATGCACTTTTGAATGTTTTCTGTGTTTGTGGAATTGGAAATTGTGAGTATTCCTGTCTATGTGAAATTTTTTTCTTAGACTAGGAGTGGGATGCAATCAGGGTGTCCAGATGCCCGGAAATGCCCAGACTCCTCCAGAAAGGCGGGCCCAGGGGGAAAGGGGAAAAAAGACCCTCCTCTCCGGGACTCCAGGCATTTCCGCTGGCCCTCACATGCATATTGGCCTCAAATGAGCACATTTGGAAAAAATAATGTCCATACCTCTCATGCATACTGGCTTCAAATGTGTGAGTGTGCGCTTGTGTGTGTGTATGTATGAGTGTGTGCTTGTGTATGAGTGTGTGCTTATGTGTTTGTGTATGAGTGTGCGCTTGTGTGTATGCTTGTGAATGTGTGTTTGGGTCTGAACCACATAACGTGGAGCAACTGGCGTGTGTTATTCTACTACAAACTGTCTCAATGGCTTGTGTTATGCTACTACAAACTGTCTCTTAATAGTTTGTGTTATTCTACAAACTGTCTCTTGACGGCTTATGTTATGCTACTACAAACTGTCTCTTAAATGTCTGGGTCTGAATCATGCATTTTACAAGGTTCTCAATTTTAAAAGTGTTGAAATTAGGTACAGAAAAGCAATATGAGTATTTTTGCTTTAACATGTCCTACATGTGTCCTACTTTTTTGGGGTGTCCTACAATTTTTAAGCAGGTAGGAATTTTGGCTTGGGGGTAGGAATTTTGGCCTGGGGATAAGAATTTTGGACTTGGGGTTCAGGAATTTGGGGATTGCCATCTGGTCACCCTGGACACAATGATACTTTTAATAACACTTGATCTGGGTAGATTGATAGCCACTCCAGCCAGTAGTGAAAAGCATTCTGGCCAACAGTACCAGTTTCTTCCAATGATGAATCTTACAGCAGGAATCACCAAACCTTTTGGCCACATCATATATCATAGAGAAGGCCCTTTTACAAGTGCTGCCACCCAGGGTGGAGCATGGGGCAGCAGAAAAGAATTGGGCCTTCTCAGTAGTTGCACCAACATTATGGAACTACCCCCCTCTTGACTTAAAAACTGTTCTCTCCCTCCATAGAAACCATCTAGTGAGGCCTGAAGATGTTTCTTTTTAGACAAGCCTTCCAAGCTCCTAGCCTTTTTAACCATTTATTGTAATATTTATTGTATTTATTGTATTACAATATTTATTGTAATTTTTTATCTATATATATAAAATAGAAAAGTCACTGACTGACTGACTCATCAATGCCAAAACTGCCGGGCGTAGAAGCATGAAATTTGGGGTGGGTGTTCCTTCTGTGACGGAGAGGTGCACTAAGAACTGGTTTTAGGAAATTCCAACCATAAGGGGGTGAAAAGGGGCGCAACATGTTTGCATTGAAGAATTGATGACTCATCAACATTCCGCCCCAACCACCGGACCTAGAAGCATGAAATTCGGGGAGGGTATTCCTTCTGTCACACGAACATCCACCAAGAAACGATGTGGAGAAATTTAACCCTTAAAGGGCTGAAAAGGGGTACAATGTGTTTTTGTCCTACACTTAAGATCGAAGACTGACCAACATCCAGCCAATTTGGTGCTTGGTGCCTGGTGCACTGGGGGGGTGTTGTCCAGAGGAAGAGGTTGCACTGGGGAGGACGCTGCGCATGGAAATATGCGCATGGGGGTTGGTGCGCATGGGGGTTGGTGTGCATGGGGGGTTGACGCACATGGGGAATGCTGTGCATGGGGGAATGATGCGCATTGGTGATGTTGCGCATGGGGAGTTGATGCGCATGGGGGTTGATGCGCATGGGAGAAGTGGTGCATGGAGGTTTGATGCACATGGGGGTTTGATGCGCATGGGCAACTGATGTGTATGGGTGACTGATGCGTATGGGGGACTGATACGCATGGGCGATGTTGCGCATGGGAGTTGATGCACGTGGGGGGATGTTGCGCATGGGGGTTGATGTGCATGGGGGATGTTGCGCATGGGGGATGTTGCGCATGGGGGTTGATGCAGGTACACTTTTCGCTAGATCTTTATAAGGGAACAAACATTATATTATCTTATTACTGTTTAATGGTATTTTAAACTGATGGATTTTAAGTAATTTGTGATTATCATGGTATTTTTAATATTGATTTTATGTGAGCTGCATTGTATCTCTAGAGAGAAATGCTGGATAGAAATTAAGTCTGCAATCCTGAAGTGCACTTGAGCTAGCCTGTCATTTAGTGCATTTAGGCTGTTTCCTGGGAAGATATGCCCCCTCACTGTCTGAGTCCTAGGCCAATCCCTGTCTCTCAACCTCAGGATACAGCACATTCACACCAGTTTAGCTGAGCCATTTTTCTGGCCAAAAGTCAGGATTAAATTAATGAATAAACAGAGAAAGAAACATATGACAAGGGACCAGATGTGGCCCATGGGTTGGAATTAGGAGATCGGTTTGTTTCAGATAATGCTCAGATTTCCAGGGCTGGATTCCTAGTCTTAGCAGCTGTATTACTGTATTATAACTTGAGTTTCTTTTTTTCAGGCAAGATGAGCTATGTCTTTCTTTTTATTATCCCCTATTGGTCTTATGTCTACATTTCCTAAGCTCTTAGTTGATGTTCTAGTACCCTAGTGGTGGAAATAAGTTACTCTGCTCATGTTCAGAGGCTGTCATTGGCAACCTTCAGTCTCGAAAGGCTATGGTATCGTGCTTTGATTGGAGGTCCTGAAACAACATCTAGTGTGGCTAAAAAGGCCAATTCGAGAGTGGCAATCCCTTAACCGGTAACTGCCACTTCCTGTGTTGTTTCCACAGGTTGTTTCCACTTCCTGTGTTGTACGCGAGGCTGGAGTTCCTCTCCAGAGCACGAAGGCCTGGGTAGGTTATTATGGGGGATAGGCTGTTACCCAAGCAGAGAATCCCCCCTTTCCATGCCGCTTAAATAGTCCAATGGAAAGGCAGAGCCAATACGATTGGTTCCAGCTGCGTCACAGGAGTTACCAGAACATGACTGTAACACAGTCACGAACTGCTTTCGGGACTCCAGCCCCAGATTTTTCCTCGAGGTTTACTCCTGAAGCCTTTCCCATAAATGGGTATAGCCACAAGGCAGCAGAGGTTTAGTAGGAGTTTTCTTTCTCCTAGGTAGGTACAATCATTGTCAGAGGCTATATTTGTTGAAAAATAACACCATATACTGCATAAATATTTTTAAAAATAGAAATATATCAGTGAGGCACAACCCTAACCGATTTTCCAGCATTAAAGTAAGAGCAATGTATGAGGTAGCTTAGAGGTAAGGGAACAAACTTTCCTTATCTTGAGGAGGCCTCTGTGAGTGCCCTCTAACTGCAGCACAAAGAGATACCCCATTGGCACAGTTGGTTAGGATTTGGGCATGAGTGAACTGTATCATTTAAAGCAGGTTCTGAGCTCTGATTCATTTAAATTCCTTTGCTAGGTTGGTTACAAAAATTGATATCATACAGCAGATGCTGCTGGTTTAGGTATTTCCAAGGTGTGATGATCTGTTTCATAATGAGCGTTCATCCTGATACAAGTGTTAGGATGCAATCCTAACATAGGCCAGCACAACTCATTGTCTGGGAGACTCATTGGTCTCCCCATTCCCTTGGTGATGTAGGGAGGCAAGCGGACATCTGTGCACTGGCCTAACCCTCCAGCACAGGACTTATGCCTGGGCTTACGCAAGCCTAACTGGAGTTTAGGATTGCAGCCATACTTTCACCATCTTTGTATTTATTTGCAGTTATCCTAACAAGTAACCTTTCATGTTTCATTTTTGTACTAGCTTCAGGCATTTATTGTATAACCATACTTTTCGACTCGGAGGCAATGGGAGTTGTTCCCCCTGAGTTACTCCCCCAGGCCCAACTCAGCTCTGATACTCCATCAGATGCTCTAGGACAGGGGTCTCCAAACCCTGGCTCTGGGGCCAGATGTGGCCCTCAGCAAGCCTCAGGATCCCTCTTTCTGGTTCCTGGGCAAGCCCTATAATCCACTCCAATACATTCTTATATGTAAATTTATGTTAAATTTATTCAAATTTGAAATGTAAATTAGTTTTTTGGCCCCGGACACAGTGTCAGAGAGATGATGTGGCCCTCCTGCCAAAATGTTTGGAGACCTCTGCTCTAGGTGATGCCCCAGGAGATGTCTAGAAGCTCTCTTCCTGCTAAAGGCAGGGAGTTGGACTACATGACCCATGTAGATGCAACTACATGAATAAACAAACTTAGTGGCCCAAACATGTCTAGTTTGGCCTCCAAGTGTCAGATTATTCCTTATATCTTTAAAAAAATTGGGGCATGATGACAAAGTTTGAGAAGACCTCATTTATGGTACTATAGTTCTGAAACTGGCAGCTGTGCAGTGAGGGGGAACAACAGCACACCATAGCTGAAGCCAACAGCTTGGCTTAATGAAAAACAGAAAGGATCAAACAGGGCAGCATCATCTATTTGAACTTGGAGAAAACACATATACTTTATTGACTTGGAGTTCATATCCTGCTCATCTATAGTTAGGTCAGGAAAAAATGAACTTCATGTTTGCTAGGTGAATTACGTAACTGGCTTCGTTGGTGACATTTAAGATGTGAGCCTTCCCCCCCCCCCCCATTCAGGTTGTTTTCTATAGAGAGAGAGAGAGAGTAAAAGCAAATTAAAAAGGGCATTTAAGGCTGTGTTATGGAGGGGGGGGGGGGAGAAAATACACCACCAGACACAACCAGATTCAAACATCTTAGGAGCTAATAACAACCAATTTCATCAGCCTGCCTGAGGGAGTACATTTGTCTAATGTTTATTTGTGTACCGTATATGGAAACATCCCGGTTCTCTGCTGCAAACTTAACCATCAGCTTAATCCCCCTAAGAGTATACCAAGACCTAGAGACCTCCAGGGTTTTACTAAGATCCATTTGTCTGTCATTCATCCATAGTTCTTCATCTCAAGGTGGGTCTAGAGTTGAGATTTTTTTAATGCTTTCAAATGTTTTGGCATTGCAGGATATATAAATTTAATAATAGTCCTACATTGAAAATGTAAGAAACTTTCTTGGGACTCAAAGCAATATTGCTAAAGCTGACACAAGAATTGGTGCTTACATAATTATACTCGGAGGGCCAACAAGGCAAACCTCTCATTATAGAAAACCTACAGGGAGTGGAAGAAGGTCTGGAGTCACTGGAAGACAATTCTCTCGCTCCCTCTGTCAAAGATGTCTGTACTGATTATATTGAAAAGCTTGTTAAAATAACCATAATCTCCTTCTCTGTCATTTCCCTGTTTGGAAGGAAACTGAATTTTAAAAGGATTATTTAACAGCTGACATGTTTGGCTATGTCCCATCTCAAGTATCTTTCTTATCATTTAATGAAGTATTTACTTGATTTTCTTCTTTAGAGTTGTGGTTTCTACTCTTTAGGACTACCTATCCATATGTCCTGATTTAAAGAAAGTTGAGGATAATGCTGACATCAATCAGGAGTACCCCCTCTGCAACTAATTAATAGGATGCAGCTTTGAGTGGAACCATGGAAGACTAACATACAGAAAAGATAAACCCTCAGGCTACTTTTTATGCCGTGGCTCAAAAGTTGCTAGTTGGATTGTATTGTATATTCAGATGATGTTGGGTTCTTGTACAAGGAGAAGAAACTATGCTCATTCAAATTAGCTCAAAGAAAGCTGATTTGGAAATGCATGCTACATATTATCTTGCCATAGGTCTTAGACTGATTCTATTAGACATTGTTTAATGTTTCAATATTCTTATAGACACAGAGCTGGGAAGTTGCCAGTGGAACATGGAGCATTATGACCACAGTCAAGCTCCACCACATGTAAAAATTACTGACCCTAATGGGATCGAACCTCTGGATGTGTCCAACCAATGGCTGCTGAAATTCATGGATTCACATTTTAGACTGCAGTAATTTTATCTATATATATAAAAGAGAAAAGTCACTCACTCACTCATCACCGCCCTCCCAAAACCACTGGCCTTAGAAGCATGAAATTTGGGGTGGGTGTTCCTTCCATGACTGAAGGGTGCACTAAGAACTGGTTTTTTGAAATTCCAACCGGAAGGGGGTGAAAAGGGGCACAAAGTGTTTTCCTCCCTAAACTTTGCATTGAGGAATCGGTGACATAGCATGGGGGATCGGTTGTGCATGGGGGTTGATGCACATGGAAAGTTGTTGCACATGGTGGTAGTTGCGCATGGGGGTAGTTGTGCAGGGGGGGCTGATGCACATGGAGCAATATTGCGTATAGGGGATGTTGCGCGTGGGGGATTGATGTGCATGGGTAGATGATGTGCATGGGGAATTGATGCGCATGGGAGGATGAACATGGGGAATGATGCACATGGGAGTTGATGTGCATAGGGGGTTGATGCTCATGGGGATGTTGCGCATGGAGGATGATGCGCATGGGCGTGTGATGCACATGGGGGGATGAATATGGGGGTTGATGCGTATCCAAAACAGCTTGCCAATGATGCTGTTGCAGTGGCATTCCAAAGTAGGGAAAAATTATGCTTGTTGTAGGACTCTGTGATTGTCCACCACCTCAGTATTGCAGGGCATGCCTATTGGCATGGCTGCATGAGTGCTAGAAAGTTGGATAGGATTGGGCCTCAGAGCTCTCAATTATTCCATTGTCATTTTAAATTATCTTGAACATACAATTTTATAGCCTCAAAACCAGTGGTGGGCTGAGGCCGGTTCTGTCCGGTTCCTAGGAACCGGATGTTCCTATTCCCCTGCCACTGGCGATCTGGTAGCGGCGGGGGCATGAAAATCGGGCGGACCAGTTTGGGGGCCTTTTTACTAAACATTTTCAGCCGCCGCGGCCGCCATTTTCACTCCCAGCCTCTCCCGGCTGACTGGAGGGGCTGAGAGGGACCCGAGTGGAACCACTGCGCTCTCTCCAGCCTCTCCCTGGCTGGCTGAGGGGGCTGAGAGGGACCCGCGTGGCACCACTGCGCTCTCTTCAGTCTCTCCCCGGCTAATCGGGGGGCTGAGAGGGACCCGCGCACGCCCCATCCTATGCAGGTCTACCCAGAAGTAGGGGTCAATGGGACGTACTACCACACACACACTACTCAGAAGTAGGACAGTCAATGGGACTTACTACCAGGACAGTGTGGAGAGGACTGCAGCCTCAGAGCCCCATCCTATGCAGGTCTACTCTGAAGTAAGTCCCATGACAGTCAATGGGACTTACTCCCAGGACAGTGTGGAGAGGACTGCAGCCTCAGAGCCCTATCCTATGCAGGTCTACTCTGAAGTAAGTCCCATGACGGTCAATGGGACTTATTCCCAGGAAACTGTGGCTGGCACTGCAGCCTCAGAGATTGATCAATCCTATGCTGACTACTCTGACGTAAGTCCCATGACAGTCAATGGGACTTGCTCCCAGGAAAGTGTGGTTAAGGTTGCTGAGGGGGCACTAACAAAAACTTAGATTTTTTTTTTAAAAAAAATTTAATTTTTAGATTTTTTAAAAATTTCCCCTTTAAATTCTCCCTGGCTCCACTCCCTTACTCCGGCCTGGCCCCACCCACTTCCGGGGAACTGGTTGTTGGGTTAGGCTGGGCCCATCACTGCTCAAAACACCAGGCATTTAAAAGCAAAGACCAAAAATCACAATCTTTTTCAAACCTCTATTTTTAGAGCAATTAAATTATTTTTGTAAGGCTCACATTTGGGGAGAAAATCACAGAAAGAAAAGCAAAATGCATATTTAGTAATTGTTCCATGGAAAACATTTTGCTAGAGCAAATAACATTATGATAATATGAACTATTATCCCAGTTGGATATTATTCTCCAATATGTTTCCAGTGTGGATTTTTTTTTGTTCAGTCCTGCTACATAAAAAGCAACATTTTTTTAAAGTGCCTTAGCATGTTGCAAAACATACACACACAATTAATGTTATGGATATTAAGTATGGTATCTAGAAAATGTATGAAAGCTAAAATAAACTAATTAATACAATGGAAGAGCGATTTGGAGAAAACCAGAACATGAGAGATTTTTAATTCCCAGCTTTAATATAGTCTGATTTTTATGATCATTTTCATCCATGTAAACCATAAGGTACTTGCACAGAAAAATGCCGTGAACCATTGGTAAATGGATGCACTTCGGCAATGCTCTAGGATCTTCTGTGATAATGGTGGCAGCAGAAGCACTGTCATAATAGCTTTGCTGCGAAACATATCCATACGTAACTGAGTCTAAGATACTTGGCTCTACACAATTATGAGCACATGCAGTGGTGGGATTCAAATAAATTAACAACAGGTTCTATGTCCCAATAACCTAAATTAACAACAGGTTCTATGTTCCAATAACCTAAATTAGAATCATAGAATCATAGAGTTGGAAGGGACCTAGTAGGTCATCTAGTCCCACTAGGAAATCCCCTAGAGCATCCCCTAGAGCAGCAGGAAATCCCCCTAGATTTCCTAGACATCCCCGACAGGTGCTCGTCGAGCCTCTGCTTGAAGATCCCCAGTGAGGAAGAGTCCATCACCTCCCATGGCAATCTGTTCCACTGCCAAACCGCCCGAACCGTCAGGATTTTTTTCCCGATATCCAACCAGAATCTCCTTTCTTGCAGTTTGTACCCATTGGTTCTAGTTCTGCTTTCAGAAGCAGCTATGAACAAATGAGCCCCTTCCTCCCTATGACAGCCCTTCAGGTATCTGAAGAGGGCAATCATGTCTCCTCTCAGCCTCCTCTTCTCCAGGCTGAACATCCCAAGTTCCCCCAACCTTTCCTTGTAGGGCTTCCCTTCCAGCCCACTGATCATTCTTGTCGCTCTCCTCTGGACTTGCTCCAGTTTGGCTGCATCTTTGTTAAAGTGAGGTGCCCAGAACTGAGATGAGAACCTCAGAACCTGTGACAACCCCCTGAAGCCCACCACTGAGCACATGTAGGTCTGAGACACAGCATATGGAAGTAGCAATGACTGTGAAAATTGGCCTACAGCTCTGTATCTCCACATTGTTTTGGCTCCCAGATGTGTATTTCAGATTATTTTTATAATATAGACTCTTCTGCTTTACCATTTTATGTACTGAGAAGTCAGGCATGAGAAGACTTGAGAATCTAGAAGTCATATTCTGTTTTCCTCCCCTACCCTACTGGGACACAATCAATATGTTCCACTTCAAGCTGTTTAAATAGTGCCGCTGTTAGAATTCAGCCCAGTTTGCATACTAGTTAGGCTGTCTTAAAGACAGGAACATACAAAGTGGTTTGTAAGAGCTTGCATATTCCCCTTTCTCACCTTTGTGTCTGAACAACATGAAAAGGTAAATTATTGTGAGCCTTTTAAAATTTCTTAAAACTATTTCATTCACCAGTTCAAAGCCCCACTCCAGTCCTCTGTCTCAATGTTACAACTAGTTTGCCACTTTTCTCCCATGCCTGCAAAGCAGTGGTTCTCCAAGTGGGGCTTGGGACCCCCTTGGGGGAGTGCAAATTTATTGGGGGGGGGACAGTCACAACAAGCTGGTGCCACCATCTTGGAACTGGCACTGTGTGCCGCCGTCTTGAAATGGGGCATTTAGGCTGCTTTCCTGCCTGTACAACTGCAATCCTAACCTCACTTACTTGGGAGTAAGCCTCATTGATTGTAATGGGGCTTATGTCTAAGTAGACAGGGATTGCCCTCTACATCTCATTGAACACAATGGGTATTACTTCTAAATAGACATGGAGGAGCTCTGGCATCATAGTGATGGCGCTTCCTGTTTTGGCCATGATATCACTTCTGGGGAGGGAGGTATCTGGCCATACTGTCATTCTCAAAAGGGGATCCCAAGCTGAAGGGGTTGCGAAGCACTGCTGTAGAGGGCCAGTGTGGATTATACTTTGTCTAGACCAGCCCCACATTATAAAGGAAACATATGTATTTAGCAGGTGTCATGGATAAAAAACAAGGGGAAAATAGATTTAAAAACCCACCAGGTTTCTTGCTTCTCCACTGCACCTAATGAAATAAGGTAGTGTCTCAAAACAGGGACTTGATTCTGGGACTGAAGAATGGAATGATTGTTTGCATAATGATAATGCATAATCATAATGGCATATGGGGGGAATTTTACTCCTGCAACACCTGTCTTTTTTCTTTTGTACTTTTTAGCCTCCTTGTGAGTCGTGTAATATAATGAGAGCCTTGCACCAGTTATCCTTGATCTTGCTGTTGTTTAAATGTGGGGGGGGGGGGGAAGAGAGGCTTCAGAGCTCTCTCTCTCTCTCTCTCACTCACTCACTCACTCATTCACTCACACACACACACACACCCATGCCTGTCTTTTTCCTCATGGTGGCAGCAGAGTCTCTTGGTATGGGGCGCCAGGGGAATAGAACCCCAGGCACCGGGTCTCCATCACCAGACCTTATTTAATCCTTCCACTCCACAAAATAAAGCAAGTTGCTCCATTGCAGGCCTGCACAACTTGTGATCCAATGTATAAGGGCACAATCCAGAGTAACTACAGGAGCACGTAAGAGACATTACGTGCACCCGTAGTCACTGTACCACTTAGTGAAAACCTATGGGAAATTCATATTGCAATCCAAAGTAACTTGTTCTTACTCCGGAGCAAGGACTCCCCGTAGTTACTCTGGATTTCACCCTAAGCCATAGAAAGCCAACTTTGAGTATAATAAATCCCTATTTGCCACCTAGGTCTGAAGAGGATGAAAAGGAATCTGCCAAGAACCTGGTGGGCTTTCTTGCATTGCTGGTGGACAGCGTTTAGTGTGGTGAGTCACAAGTTAGACAGACCTGGATGGAAGATTATCTTCATCCACCATTGCCCTTGGCTGCATTACAGTTATAGATGGGCTGTTTCATGTTACAGCTGCCACATTAAATCAATGGTTGGATGATGCTTACTGTGATTTAAACAGAGCAGCGCATAACTAAAATATTTTTTACTTACAAGTCTTCTTGAAAATTCTTACTTGGTTTGTTAGGGTAAGAATGTGTACTATGGAAGAGGAAATGAAGAACCATGAAAATCGAGTAGGTTTTTCTTTCTTCCTTTCTCTTTTTCTTTTTTTTTCTTTTTTTTTTCTTTTTTTCCTTTTTTGTTTCTGCCTGGCTATGATGGCAGCATCTGTACCTTGCCAGAAGGGAACATTGTTTCAGGAAATGACTGCATATTCACAGAACAGTTGGAAATTATTTGGCCTGCTTCCAGTTAATATACTTTGGGAATGGTACATATTTAATTCAGGGGACAGCACAATCCACTGCTCAATGCCAAGTCCCTGTCCAGGAAGGCTTGAACAAAGTGACCTAATTGGTAGACAGCTGTGGTGTACATTCGAAAATCAATTCTCCAGTGTAGACGTCACTTTTACTGAAATGCTGTAGTGATTACTCTTGCCTCTTGCTATGCTTTATGCCACCAATCAAGTGGCTCTGACATCGAAAATAAAAATGGAAGAGAAGATGAACAAAGAAAGAATGTCAAGTAGCAAAATACCTTGGAAAAATCTAGAGAGGTACTAAAGGAACAAAATAGTATACTATAGGAGCTCCAACAATAATCCTCCCTTTCACTTTCTTTTCCTTCACTTTCATTTATTAGCAAACCAGTTCATCTGGTGGCCAAATGGATCCTGCAAACACAGGGTGGTTTCTGTAGCTACAACAGCAGAAACTCTGGCAGCCTTGTTATTGTGCTAATGATTGCTCTCTGTGGTACAAAGAACTAGAAAAGAGCCCTTACAAAGCACTGTTGAGGCTGGGAGGGCATTCCTCTTCCTCTTTTTACTAGCTATCTATCTATATATCTGTCTACAGTATTTATATACCGCTTTTCAACTGAAAAGTACACAAAGCGGTTTACAAGTAAATGAAAAAATTAATAGCTAATTTCTGGGCTCATTGAAGGCCCAATCTCATTTACTAGAATGATCTGAGTTACAGATCATTTTTTATTTTAAAAAAAGCATTTTAGTCATGCAGATTATTTATTTAATGGGGGATTATTGTTTTTATTGTTTTTAGCGTCTATGGCTGCAATCCAGAGCAAATTCAGCCTGCTCTGACCTAACTGCACTCTCCTAACTATTCTGTATCCAGAGCAGAAAGTTATGCTGAATCCAGAGAGTCAGGAAGCCTGGGCTGCCCTAACTGCTCCAGAGCATGCTAAGTAATTGACACTAGGGGAAGACTTGCTCCTGAGGAGACACCCCTCAGATCACACTGAACAAGGAACAGCTGTGGTGCCTACAGTGGTGACATGACTCTGCACATCACCTGGTGCGGAAGTCTGTGCGTCATCCCTGGGATGCGCCCCCCCCCCCACCTGGACTGCACAGTCACCAAAGTTGGCACCTGCGCAGTTGTTTCTGAAGCCAACTGGCTTCAGAAAGAGTACTGTGCAGGCACCATCTCTGACACCTGCACAGTACTTTTCTGAAGCCTTTTGGCTTCGGGGGAGACTGTGCAGGCGTCAGAGTTGGTGCCTGTACAGTACTCTTTCTGAAGCCATTCGGCTGCCGCTCCGCCTCCTGAGTGAGGCCGAATGGCTGTGCAGAGGCGCGGACTTTCTCTGCTCTAAGGAAGTCTCCTCTGAAGCTGTTCGGCATGCTCAGTGTGTTTCTGCGCAGTGCATCTCAGATGGCCGTTCAGGCCAGCTCCTCAGACAAGTGTCAGCTTCTGGCTGATTCTCCGCCTTGGAGCAGGCCTGAATGGGTGTGCTGACGCCCAGGGCCTGCCAAAGGACAGTCAAACTCCTCCGGCACATCACCCCATACGGAGCGCATCCCCACTGCAGCCCATACCAGCCGCACCAGTCTGGTGACGCCACTGGATGCCTGCCTTATAAGGAGTCCCTGATGAGATGCCAGTACATTCTACAGTGAATACAAGGGGCTTCTTGGAGTGGCCTGCTGTATCCTGAGGTTTGTGGGCAGCCGTAGTTTGTTCCATATCCTGAAGTTGAGAGGCAGGGGTTGCAGCTAGGCTGGCCAAGAACTCAGATTTTTGGTCAGCACTGCCATTCTTACTCGGGCCTTATCATGGACCCCTATGGGTCTACTCATTACTATACCTGCTCCTGAGGTGGTATAACTCTGAGGGCTGGAAGAAGGCATTTCTGCCTTGGAAACAGGCTCTGGATTCAGAGTAACTGCTCTGCCCTAGGCAATGCTAAACATGCCCTCAACTTGCCTCTCCTGAGCTGCTTAGGCTGCCCCAGTTAGGGCAGAGCAGCTCCACCTCTCTTAGGGCACCCTGTCTTGCCTTGCTCTGCCCTAAGCCTCCTTCAGAGTAACTGGGCTGGAGCATCTTGCAGTTGCTCCAACCTAGTGTTAGATAGGGCAACCTAAGGGCTCTTATGTGGACAGATTAGTTGCTCTGGATTGGGCTGCCTGTTTTAATTGTTTTTAATTGAATGTTCTATTTAATGTTTTAAATTATGTTTTAATGTGAGTCGTCTTGAGTCGGTCTACAACCCAAGAATGGCAGGATACAAATTTTTAAAATAAATAAAATAAATGACACAGTGTTTGGTGGTTCACAAAACTGACACGAGTAAATCAGGTTATGTACATAAAGGATTAAACAACTTCCTATTGGCAGGGAGTACTGCAGCCCAATCATTATTATACACACAGAGGCTTGGGCAGCTGGTCATGAAAATTACTTTTTTATGCTAAAAAAGAAATACTAAAACGTTTGAGAACCACTCATTTGGCATCTAAATAAAGAATGAATGGGAAACCTTATAACACAGGTGAATTTCCCAGATTTCACAATAATGAAACAAGAAGTGATTTGTGATAGCTGTAGGGTGCAATCCAGAGTATGGGGAGTCCTTGCTCCAATGTAAGAACAATTTTACTCTGGATTGCAATATAAATTTCCCATAGGTTTTCACTAGGTGGTGCCGTAAGTACGTCGACATAAATGTCTCTTACATGCTCCTATAGTTACTCTGGATTCTAGTGTTAGTAGTCTGTCTTGAGGAACCCCATGGAGGGCTGTACATGGCTCCTTAGAATCATAGAATCATAGAGTTGGAAGGGGTCCAGTGGATCATCTAGTCCAGGGATCCACAAACTAAGGCCCGTGGGCCAGATCCAGCCCCCCAGGGATCTCAGTCCAGCTCACGGGCAGCTGCAGTGCCAGGGGTTTCCTGGCCAGCACGCGAACCCCTCCCACTCGTTTGCAGGGGCCAGGAACTTCCTGGCCGGCGCGTGCACCTGCTGCAAATTGTCTGCAGTGCCAAGAGTTCCCTGGCCAGCGCACGCCCATCCTGCTTGATCGCGGGGGCCAGGGACTTCCTGGCCAGCATGCACGCCTGTTGCCGCGCGTCCGCGGCACCAGGGGTTCCCTGGACAGCACACGTGCCCCTCCCGCGCCCCTCCTGCTGCCACACTTTCTTGGGAGTAAGCCAGTGATGGGATTCAAAGAAATTAACAACCGGTTCTATGCCCATTTGGCAGCCACTTTTAAATGGTTATTTTTAAACTTTATATGTCCTATCACTCGTTAACAACCGGTTCTATAGAGTAGGTGCGAACCTGCTGGAGCCCACCACTGGAGTAAGCCCATTGAATATCATGGGACTTACTCCTGTGTAGGAAAGCTTAGGATGGGGCTCTGAGGCTGCAATCCTGCCACACTTCCCTGGGAGTAAGCCCATTGACTATCATGGGACTTATTCCTATGTAGGAAAGCTTAGGATGGGGCTCTGAGGCTGCAATCCTGCCACACTTTCCTGGGAGTAACTATTATGGGATTATCAGGTAAGAACACCCCATGAAGCTCCTGTGATATGTTGAAGTAACATGTTGCTGCAAATGGCTCTGAGGGCGTCTTGCATGTCTGGGTGAGAATCTTGCATTTTAAAAGGTTTTCAATTTTAAAAGTGTTGAAATTAAGTACAGGAAAGCAATATGAGTATTTTTGCTTCATTTTAACATGTCCTACATTTAACATGTCCTCCCTCAGGGAAGGGTGCGGGGGGGAGGGCTGATAGGACATCCCATCCCATAATAAGCCCTCTCACTGGCTTTTTAAATAGTTTTTTTTTATAGTTTTTTCCAAACTATAGTCCGGCCCCCGACAGTGTCTAATGGACAGTGAACCAGCCCCGTTTAAAAAGTTTGAGGACCCCTGATCTAGTCCAACCCCCTGCCTGTAGCAGGAAATCCTCATCTTGTGGGGATCTGGGTCTCGAACTCTGGCCTGCTGGTTAATAGGCACAGTGTCTCAACCATTTGTGCCACCAGAGGCTTTGCAACTCCTGAACCTGTAGCAGCTCCCTGTATTAAAAAAAACCCATTCATTCCCCACTAGTAACACAATCCTGGGAATTGCATTGTTTCCTTCCCCTGCCCCCTTAAGGGACCACGGTCTGAGGCTCCCATGCAGTGGAGTTGTGATGACCCAGGTTTGAGAACATCAGCAAGCGGAAGTTTGCATAGAATTTTTTTCCTATTCTGTTTCTTTCATGTCAAGATGCATGGGTTCCACACTGCTTGGAGAAGAAAACATTGGGTACATTGTACCAAGTACCAATTTCGGCACTTCTGGTTTTACACTGAAAACAGATGTCAGATGGTAGGATTCTTCTTCATAGATTTCCCATAAAAGTCGGTACCATGTGGTTGGCATCCTATTTCACCAGTTTCCCCCACAAACACATAATATAGTTGTTTTTATCCTGGAATCACTCAAAGGACGACACATGCATTTTCTACCACATTGTGCTGCTATTTCTTTGCTGCAAAAGTAGAAACTGACACGTGCAATTTGCCACATACATATGCAAGTAGCAAACCTCCTTGGGTGACCAATCAAGGGATAATGTGTGCAACCATCCCATCTACTGTATTGTCTTTCTGTTACTAACAACAATGTCCTCCCTTCTTTCTGCTACTACATTCACTGTCTGTTCCCAAGTACTGCTACCACCACTGTTTTTTCTAAATTGAAAAGCTACCATGTGGCAACATGGTGACCATGACTGTTCTCATGCACTTCAGACATCACAAGGCCATGAAGTCTGAAGCAGTACTGGCAGAGAATCACAAAGTAGCCTTCGCAGACTCTGCTTACCAGAGTTATAGCGATAGTGGCCAAAAGTCAAGAATCAGTGCTTAGCAAGGAATAAGTATGATAGAAGGTAATTGGAGGAGAGCTGAGTAGCTGCTCCTCTAGCTTTGAAATGTCTTTGCTCTTTCTTCATATCAGAGGAATTAGAACCGACTGAAACTGTGCGCCTTGTAAGACTATTTGACATTCCCTTCTTGTGGTTTACTACAGCATCAGAATGCAGCTTGTGATAAGTACTATTCATGAAATTATTGTTTGAGGTTTCCAGTTTCATTCAACAGCAAAAATGTGTTACTTTTGTTTTCTCACCTATGAACTCTGCATAGAGAAACTGCATTTCTGACTCATATAGGCTATAGTAACACTGAGAAAGAAGCTCCAAAACACTTTAAAGTGGCACATAAAATCATTCTAAGCTGATCAGTAGGCCAGTACATATACTACTGGAATTAGTAAAACTGGGCAAGGCTCCACAGTCTATTAGCATGTATTCTCTCAGTCAACTGATCACAAGTAGCTTGTTCTCTCTGCACTCTCTCTGCACCCTTGTTGTTGCTGTAAACTGGCAGTTATCCAGGTTTACCTTTCAACATCATTCTTGGTTAATGAAAAACTGAGACTTACCCTACAATCCAGAGTAACTACGGGAGCACATAAGAGACATTACATGTACCCGTAGTTACTGCACCATCTAGTGAAAACCTATGGGAAATTCATATTGCAATCCAGAGCAAATTGTTCTTACACTGGAGCAAGAACTCCAGAGTAGTTACTCTGGATTGCACTCTAAAGCTTTTTAGGCACTGTTTCAGTATCCCATTAAAGACAATATCCCATTTAAACAAAGGTTCTTGGAGAAGTATCTTGTGCTTCCACCATCAGGATCTTCCTCTATAAATGGAGAGAATGTTTACTCATGTGAGGAGTCTGTAAGGAAATTTGAAAAACTTGTAGTTGGGATCTTAGTCTACTCAGGAATCCATCTTGAGGAAAATGTCTGTGCCTACCTCTACCACAAGGATAGCTGCTAATAAGAAATGTTCTTATCTATCTATCTATCTATCTATCTATCTATCTATCTATCTATCTATCTATCTATCTATCTATCTATCTATCTATCTACCACTTTTCAACCAAAAAGTTCACAAAGAAGTTTACAAAATGAAAAAACTAATGGCAAATGGGTCCCTGTCCCAAAAGGACTCATTGTTTAAAATGCAAAAGAACACCAGCAGAATCCATTGCTGGGGTAAGGAGAGCCAGTTATTCTCCCCTTTCTAGAATAAAAGAGGAACACCTTCCAGAATTTTGGAGCATCCTGAGCTCTGAATCTTCCCAAAGAATGTATTTTGGGTATAAAAGTCCTTTTGGAAGTAGTAGCTTCTTACCTGTATGGGGTAAACATGTGGAGGTGAGATATGTCCCTGTGAAGTTAACCTGTGTTAGGTTAGGACAGTGATTTTCAATTTTTTTCATCTCATGGCACACTGAGAAGATACTAAACTTGACAAGGCACACCATCAGTTTTTTGACAATTGACAAGGAACACCATGATGCTGGTGGGGGGGGGGGGGTTCTCATTCCTCAATGCCCTAATAATAAATGGTATTATTTAATAAATAAATGAATTTTCCAAACATCCCAACAGCACACGTATTGACTACTCACGGCACACTGGTTGCAAATTACTGGGTTAGGAGAATTGTAGTTTTCTGTTCAGGATTATTTATGTTTAATTCCCATAACAGTATTCAGAGGGTCCTATGGTTGTTTCATACTTTTATTTTTTAACTAGCGAAATGTACCCACGCATCAGCTTCCCCTGTGCATCATCCTCCCATGCGCAACACCCTCTATGCACATCAAACCTCCACATGCGCAACATCCCCCCATGCCCATCAACCCCCACTGCACCACACAAACCCTTTGCGGCACATCATACCCCATATGCATCACCCCTTCATGCGCAACATTCCCCCATGCATATCAACCCCCCTCCTTGTGCAACAACCTCCCCATGCGCATCAACCCCCATGTGCAACATACCCCCATGTGCATCAATCCCCGTGCACAACATTCCCTCATGCACAACATAACCCTAAAAGCAACATCTCCTTATGCACAACATCTCCCAGTGCACAACATCCCCATGCACAACACCCTCCATGCACATCAACCTTCACATGTGCATCATCCCCACATACACATCATCCCCCCATGCCCAGCAACCCCCATTGCGCCACACACATCCACTGCACATCAACTCTTTATACGCAACATCCCCATGTGCAAATTCCCCTACGTGCATCAACCACTATTTGCAACATCCCCCATGTGCAACTCACCATTCACAACATCCACCCATGCACCTCAACCCCCATGCGCAACACGCACAACAACCCCCATGCACAACATGCCCCACCACCACCATGCAACCTCCCCACACCCAGTGCAACATCTCTCTACAAACATGGGCATCCCTTCCAGGCAGGTTCAGGATTTGGGGCTGCGTGTTCATCAGTCTTCAATGTTAAGTATAGGCCTAAAATGCATTGCACCCCTTTTCAGCCCCTTAGGGATTAAATTTCTAGACATCGTTTCATGGTGGGTGTTCTCGTCACAGAAGTAACACCCTCCCCAAATTTCATGCTTCTAGGTCCAGGGGTCAGGGCAGAGCATTCATCAGTCAGCAATTCTTCAAATGTAGAGTATAGGGAGGAAAACATGTTGCACCCCTTTTCACTCCCTTCTAGTTTGCATTTCTAAAAACTGGGTCTTAATGGGTGCCTCAGTCACTGAACGAACACCCTCCCCAAATTTCATGCTTCTAGGTCCAGTGGTTTTGGCTGGGTGTTGATGAGTGAGTGAGTCACTGAGTCAGTGAGTCAGTCAGTGACTTTTCAGTTTTATATATATATATATATATATATATATATATATATATATATATATATATATATATATATATATATATATATATATATATATAGCTTTCATGGAGTTAATTTAAACACTATATTACAGTTTCATATAATTTATTACAAGAATTCTGTATGCTGTCTGCTCACAAGGAAAAGTAGGACAATGAAAAAAAATTTTTCCTAGGGTAGAAGGTAAAAATGCAGGACATTTCCTGGGGGAAAAGGGACATCGTCACCCTTACCATAATGGAATATTTAGTATTACAATACATGCATATAAAGGAATCAACATATTCAAAACATTATAGGGTAATAAAGAAAAGATTCATTGTAGGTTGTAAAGGAAAACAGGAATGTCTTGGTTGTTACAAATGAGAATAAATGAGCAGAAAAGTTATAGGCCTGCAACTGCATTTGTTTGCTGCTGATAAAATTCCACTTTATTTTTCCTCTCCACTGGGAGTAATATTGATAAAAATTGCAAACAAGAAAGATGGCTGATGTGAAGGGTGGTGATGCACTGAAAGCCAAAAAAGTTCACAATATTCTAACTGAGCAGTTTAATTCAATTCCCCCCCCCCAAAAAAAAACCTTTAGCATTCAGTACTTTTGAGCAGCCATTGCCAGTGGATCCATGCTCCAATGGCATGGCAGCCCAATTCGGTTGTTAGACTAGAAATTGAGTTGACAAGGTGAAACTTGCTTGCAAGTCTCCCACCTCACTCTAAAACCTTGCCGTTTGCATCCCATAACCCCAGATGTTTGGTCATGCTGGTTGTAGCTCCAGGTACAATAAAAGCAGGCCTCTGTCAGTCTTGAAAGACTATGGTATCGTGCTTGGCGCTGCATACGCTGCATGCGAAGCACGAAAGCCTGGGTTGGATTGTTATGTAGGATAGGCTGTTACCCAAGCAGCAAATCCCCCCTCTCCACGCCACTGAATTAGTCCAATGGAAAGGCAGAGCCAGTACGATTGGATCCAGCTGGCATCACAGAGCTGGGCTAAGGACAGGAGCTCACCCTGTCTTGTGGGGCCGACCCAGAAATCGAACCCTGGCCTGCTGGTTAACAGGCACAGCGTCTTTACTGCGTACGCCACCCACAGCCCAGGTACAATAAAAGGTGTAATAAAAGAGAAACATTCTGCAGTTTTTTCTCCTCTGGAGTAAAAAGCAAGATTCTTTTCATGGGTCCCTGGAAGAAAGCCCATTGAACATAACATACTTTAACAATGTTACCAAAAATCACAGATCTAGGCAAAATTATGTAGCAAAACAGGAAATCCTTTGGGGGTGGGTTTAGGTGGTTAGGAAAGGAAAATCAAGTGCAATATACTACTTTGCTATCTTTGACCATTTTTCTGTTCAGTTTCTAAATGTGGTTTAATGAAATCTATCTTACAGGTCCATCTAGCCCGGTACTATCTATACCTGGAGTTTCCAAACTATGATCCAGGGCCAGCCACATCCAGCCCAAACAAATATTTAATCCAGCACGCAGAAGGACAGAGTATTTGAATGTTTGACATATCACCATCAAATACGTTCTCCAGACAGAGGTTCTGGGGACAGAAGTTTCAAAATCATCTAGGCATCCTTTGGAAGCTTAGTTATGGAGCATTTGCCCAAGTTCTAAAATCACATAAAAATGTATGCAAGATTACAAAATCCATTTGAGGTTGAAGTTCAGTATTTCTCTTTTTTACAACTTTATTTTTGTTCAAGTCACCAAAGACCAAACAGAATACAGAAGATCATCTAGTTCTCAAGTCAGCAGTTGACCAAGAGCAGCCTATATAAAACACTGCTTTTAGGCAAAAGTACCTGTACAACAAAATGGCACTGACTGTCTTTCATTGGTTCGGTGGACTGTTAGTGTTCTCCTGTTTTTAAACACAAGAATAGACAAAATCAGATAGGAATAGATTAGATTTTCTCTAATAGGAAAAGAGAAAATCATTTTGGAGATCCACATATAAGCAAAGTTAAGTAAGCAAACTCAGTTGTACCTAACAATAAAAGCATGATCACTCAAACCAGGTTTTAACCAGAATGGAACAAAACTTGCTTATTCATTTGGGAGTTCCAGTGCTAATACTATTATTCTTCTCTTATTGTTTTGGTATAAGTGTGAGGACAGTTTTAGTAAGTAAGAAAACCCATACCACCATTTTTCAACATAACAATACTAGCTAGTAGGTTCAACAAAGCTATATGGAAACGTGCATGTTTTCTATTACCACTCCCCTCTGCTCCCCATCCACCACCACCACCACCATCCCAAATTACGTTGAAGTTAGGAAGGCAGCAGGTTTTTTAAAAGTCCTATACAAGAAACAGCTAACGCGAGGGGAAGAAGTGTCAAGGGGGAATTGTGTGTTCCCAAGTTTATAGCTCGTTGTTAATCAGTTTTTTTCATTTTGTGGCAGTAAACTGGGAGAAGAAATATGGCACAATTCAAAAGTACTGCTAGGCAAAAGCTATTGTAATATTTTTGTTCTTGTAATATTACAATATTTTCATTGTCCTTTGCTGTACCTATATGGCAAACCTACCATATATCAACATTACATCACAGGACAGGGTATAAAGGAACAAGACCATAATCATATGTGTTGTGGATCTTGTGAAGACAGGAAAAATGCATTCCTGGGTGTCTTCTAAGGAGGACAGAAGATTAGCAGTGGGTTTACCTAGTGGCTGTTTTGAGTATCCTTCACTTTACTCAAGCAGGAAGGACTTTACTCTGCAGATTGGTACATGATAGTGATTTATGTGGCTTGAACTTAACTTTCCCATTTTCAGAGTTTACCTCTTAGGTAAACAACTGTTGCTAGAAATAATGCCTCAAGTAAAAGAATCCTGTGTTCTGGGTGCAATTGCTTTCAAAACAAGGATACTAAAACTGATACAGCTTTTCAAAACACAGTCATTTGATTTCTTTGTGCGATTTAATATGTGCCCATACTACTGTAGCCTGAAAATGTTACCAGGGTCACAGCAGAATCGTATGCATGTCTACTCAAGAGTAAGCACATCTGTATCCAATGGAACTTACAGGTAGAGAATTGCAGACTTGGGAAATAAGCAGGGATGGGAGGAGAAGAGGACTGGCAATTTGTAGCAATATGTAATGTAACAGTAGCCGCATCGCAGCCTACTGTTTGTTCATCTCAATGTTTCATGGACCTTTAGCGGTTCTCATTCAGACTAATGATCACGTCAGTCCCAATTCACCTGTGGAACAATTAATGTTGAATTTTGACCAGACTTTGCAGCACTTCTTAAACATGCCCTTAACAAGCATGCAGCGTTTCTTAGCACTTATTTCTCAGGAAACTGCTTCAGTCAATGTGAAGGCAAAAGAACAAGCACATTTTGAGGAAGTTTCCCATCTCTGACATTATACCGCCTTGCACGAAAAGCTGTCCTTTGGAATGAAGATGTAAACACACAGGTAGTTATGCGTTGTCCAACCAAGCAAATGTCACAAATTAAGGGAAGAGCCAGTGCTACATTTCTAAAAGGAATACTGATTCACATGACAAATGCCATAGGTTTTAAGTGTTTCTAATTAATAGGTCCCCTTGCCTTTTTTAACACAGGAGAAAAAGGTTAGCGGTTGCAATGCACTATACCTGTCATAACTCCACCGACTGTAAGACATAGCCCTGTTGCCACTGACACCATCCATCCTCTGCAGCTCAGTACTCGAGTCTAATCCCTGCAGGCTCCTTGGTTGTCTAATGAGAGGAATGGCTGAGAGAGTTGATGAGAAATAAATAAAAGGAAAAAAGGAGGCACCTATCTCTGAAAGCCACAGCCTACTGGAAGGATGCTGAGCGACACCTATAAGCACGGAAAGGTGGGACAGGAATTAACATACAGCAACCAATTTAGTGCAGGTTCACAATTGAAGGAACGTACCACTGTCTTTTGGAGAGCAGGGGACTCTTCCTGAACTGTGATTCAGATGTTCCCTGTTATAAGCTGGAATATGATTTCCACTGTTTGTGTGGCAGCACTACAGAGAGGTGGCAGGAAAAGGATTGCCCTTGTGTGCTTTACAGCCATTGTATAAACAGCAGTAGCTTTGAGAGTCGCATCTCCTGCTCCAGCAGTTCCTTTGTTATTTATTCTTGTTTCCACAGATACAGCTCCATCTTTTTTTTACATCACTTTTCTTTAGCCAATCGCACAACGCCCAGATCTTTCAAACACTACCTTCTGCGAGACATGCGGTAATTTAGTCCTCTGCGTAGTGCTGAAATGAACCACAAATTGCACCCAGTGCAATTTGTTCAGTGGTTGAGCTTCACAAAGATTAATCTGTTTTATAGAAACAGACAATGCTTCTAATCCTGTGTGTGTTTACAACTTTAGAAAAAGGAACTAGGCTGCTAAGTAACAAATCCAAGCTGTACTGAACTCTGGACTGTTAACCAGAGTTACTACTTTCATTTTTAAAAAATGAGAGCAGAGCAGAAAAACTGCATGTGTTTGACATGTCACAAGCCTGTATTTATTTCCCATGGCATAAAACTGCCTTCAACACAGCAAATCCTTCCAGTAGCTACTGCATCACCATGCTGGAACTTTTATTATATCCTACTCGTATTTTCTTAGCCTAAGGGCAATATATTTTCCAAAAGAAGGACCCAAACCTATTTAACTTTCCAGCACTGATACAGTCTGATAAGGGATTTAACTTTCCAGCACTGATACAGCACTGATAAGGGAACAAATTGAGTATTAGTGGTTACCTCCAACACGGAAGGAACATCCTCCCCAAATTCCATGCATGTAGGCCTGGCGGTTCTGGCTGGGTGTTGATGAGTGAGTTTTCAGTTTTATGTATATAAATTGGGAACATCAGACTCTAGTCATTCATGACTGCAGGCAATGTTGCATGGGTCACTGAGAACACTCCTTACCAAGATATTAAAAAGAAAGCAGATAATAGCTACAAAGAAGTCATGATCTTCCAGCCTAACCCACTTCAAAGGTTTATGAGGTTAGATTGTCACAGACTGCCTTGAAAGTAGCAGTGGAAGCTGACTCGTATTGAGTCAAGCCATTGGTCCATCTGCTGCCAGTTCAATACTGTCTATATTGGTTGGCAGCAGTTTTCCAAGGCTTCCGAAAGAGATGATTTCTTGTCCTAGTTGTAGATTCCAGACAAGACCACCTCCACGTTGCTAGAAGCCGGTGGCAAGACATACCCTTCACCCCTCCCATATTGCATTGGTATTCCCACTGGAACTGAGAGTTCAGGGGTTGGTCTGCCCTTCTGATAAGTATGGGCTAAGCCTGACTTGGCTGACCTCTGAAACCACCGATGATTGTAGTTGATGCAAAAGGTCCAATTGAACCTTGGACCTTGTATATTCCACATACCAATGGCTCCACTGAAGATGAGTAAGAAGCAAAGTAGCAAAAATATTGCACAGGGTAAAAAATAGGAATTCAGCTCCTCTGAACATTAACACTCTGGTCAAGTAGGAGGAAGTGCAATATCGTTTAAATTTTTCTGGGGGAGGGAGACAGAATCATCATTTTCTCTTTTTCCTCTCTGTTCCTGAGTGTGCTTGGTGACACTCTCAGGAAAAGTAATCTGGCTGAAGAGAACAGTTGACAGGTGTTCCCAGCTTGCAGGGGTCGGTGCGGTGGCATACTGTGCCATGGGCTGGGGGGCTGCCAGCCCCAGGTACTACAAGGCAGGATGTCACAAAATTGCTCCATGCCATGCCCCAGTGCCTCAGAGAAGGTGCTCATGGCTCCCCTTGTGCTGAGGTGCAGCCCCGGCCGTCACCTCTCCAAAATGTCTGCCTGAGTCTGGAGGTGAGCACCATGCTCAGCAGGGCTGGAGGGCATGCAGAGCACACCACTCACTCCCAATCCTAGACTGGCAGACCTTCCAGGCCTCTGGCAAAGCCTCCCTGGGGTCAGGTGGACTTGCCTGGTCTCTGGAGGAGTGATCTCCAGTTGGCGTTGTGCAGGCTTGTATGGTGGTACCAATATATTGGGTGAACCCAAGTACCACCAGGCTTAGTGATGCCACTGGCAGGGGTGCCTCATTTTGCAGAGCAGCCCATGACTTTATCGATCTTAATGGATGTTTCAACTGTCTATCTGTCCTTCTGTATGACATCCTTCATTGGACAACCAGTTCTTGGAAAGTTTGTTTCCTATTTCAGCTTAACAGCTTCCTTTCAAACTCCTGTCCCTTATTAGATTGCCAATTAGAGAGCACTAATCCATCAGTAAATCTATTTGCTATTAGAGGCCTTTACTAGAGTTTAATTTGCTATTCATGATATTCTCCAAAAGCTGTAGTTATGCATGTACAATAACTTTACAAAAAGTGGTTGAATTATCAGAAGTTTATATGGAAAAAAGTTATACAGGCTTACAATGACACACTTACCCAGCGAAGTACATTTATTCTGCTCCCTGAGGCTTGCATATCAAGAATTCTGTTAGAAGAACTGATTTTAACTTCATACATCACTACCTAACTGACTGCAATACATTATTTTTTTCTTTGTTCTGTATATTTACCATTTTTTAAAAATTACAGTGAAGAACAGGACAGATGACTCAGGTATATCCACAATTAGCCCAATTGATCACCAGGGTCGTTTTTAATGGACACAGCACAATCCTAATCAACCTTCCAGTGCTGACATAGCTGTGCCAGTGGGGCACATGCTGTATCCTGCAGTTGGGGGGAAGGAGTCATATAGGCCTCCTCTAGGTAAGGCAGTGTTAATTCCCTTACATCAGAGTTGAACAGTCCTTACCCAGGTCAAGTAGGAGGTCAACTTTCAGGTCAACTTTCAGGTCAAAACTGAAAGTTGGAAAATTGGTTATAATTGTATCCTAAGTCACTAAAAGAATATAAGAATGTAGTGGAGTGGATTACAAGGCTTACCCAAAGGCCGAATAGAGGGGTCTTGCCAGGGGGCACATTGAGGCTCACCGAGGGCCAGATCTGGCTCCTGGGCCAGGGTTTGGAGGTCTATAGCTACTTCCTCATCTATCAGTTTTATGATACACAGTATGATGATAAAACAAATGAACTTTCCAGGGACATACAGTATGTACTACCAAAGAAACCGCAGCAAGGTTGTTCCTTTTGAAAATGATGGATCAGTATGTCCAGTAGGCACTGCAAACACCTTATGTAATGGAATATTCAGCTTGTGGCACGAGGTCCACAGGAGAATTGCTAAAACTTTGGGTTGTGTCCCAAGTTCTTCCATTCATGCAACAGAGTGATTTTCATCCCTTCTTGCTGTAGGTCATGTGCCATCTTACTGTGAAATGTCCCCAACTTGCACAATACTGATCCCATCTCTTTACCATAATAGATGCTTCCATTATATATTTTACTGCACATATTTAGTGGCTATAGGGCAGGACTGAGGGCACTGATGTGCACATGTGGAGTCACAGGATTCCACTCACTTTTGGGAGTCACATAGAACTTTGTACCAGCTTGGTCACTATGCACAGAATCATATCAGAAGGCATGAGTGGGGATTTCTATATTCAATAACCAGAAAATTTTCATGACTTGAACATGGGAAACATAATCAGACCATGTGCCCTTGTAAACCATGGGCGCAATCCAGAGTAACTACAGGGAGTCCTTGCGCCGGTGTAAGAACAATTTGCTCTGGATTGCAATATATATTTCTCATAGATTTTCACTAGGTGGTGCAGTAACTACAGGTACATGTAATATCTCTTATGTGCTCCCATAGTTACTCTGGGTTGTAGGGCTAGTCAACTGATACAAGCAGTATTTGTCAAGATGCATCCTCAATAGGCATATTCCTTTTCTCTGCTAGGCGTAAGGGGAAGCCACACCTTTCCTACAGGGAAAACTATCTTGCTTCCGACAGCAGACATTGGAGTGCAATTGAAACTCGTTAGATTTTTTTATTATTTCACTCTATTAAATATTATTTTAGCCAGAAGGAAAGAGAACCATTTGGCTTTCCGACCTTGGATACAAAAATCCTGTGGATTATCTCTATGTGCAAGGGCTGCAGGTCCCAAATCATGTTAGAAGACAAGGTGAGATGTTGACCTTGCATTCCAATTACACAGGCCTCAACAGTTCCAAGGACTGCTGATGCCAGCTGCCAAACAGCAGCTGCTACTACAACTATGTAGTATGGCTTTTTTGATGGTTGTGCTATGACTGCTTTACAGCCCCAGGCTTTCCATTACAAAACATAGTCCAAAAATGTGGTTGACTGTTTACATGGTACTGCAATTGCTGAACTTGGGCTATTATTGATAGCTTATGACAATGGCTTGCAAGATTTGAAGTTATCTTGCAGTATACCCAACACTCCCTGACCTGCAGGTACAGAGCTGGAAGGAGGAAGGGGAAGGTTGCTGTTCCCCATCCTGGCCTCCCTTTTTGTCTGTGTTTTAAGAGCAGCATCTGTGAATGGTTTATGTGTTGGCAGAACAGCAGAGGTGATTCTGAGGTTTCTCCTGTAAAGTTACAGGGTGAAGTCTGGATATGACATGCTTGGTGGAATTACAGCCATGCAGCAGCTGTAAACTCTGTAGTGCGGGAGCTGTCCATGATTGCTGCAGCCAGAGTTATTTCATTCTGGTTACAGTGCTGATGTGGCACTGTTTTCCAAGCGCATGATAGAAAGCAGCAGTACAGCCTTCTTCACTGACCTTCAGATGAGAAATGCTAATGTCCTACGACTCCTTCCTGCCCAGTGCAGGCTGTCTCATCCAAAGGAGTTGTGCAGCCTTTAGGGATCCGGAACTCGGGTGCCTCAGAATTCTTCCATGGGTCAAGAACATTTATCAAATTCGGTTAAAGCATTTAAAAATGCAGCCCAACTGGAACAAAATGATAGCCTGGAGATTTTCGAATGCCCAGTGATGTCCATACTCTAGCAAGTGACCAAAGTAGCCAATTCATTGTGGAATTCTAACTAATTTAGGCCAGAGCAACTCATCGGTCTCCCTATTCACATGGTGGCATGTGGAGGCAAGCACATGTCTGTGCACTCTTTTAACCCCCCTCCCAGAATTGCACTTTTGTGACACCCCAGGGAAGCACAGGACTTCTGTCAGCCTAACTGGAGCTTAGGATTACATTATTGGTCTTTCAACCCCAAACCATTGTTTATATCTTGAAAGTCACCAAAGCACTGCTTATAGTGACACAATATTTCAGACTGTCCATCGAGTTTTCTGTTTGAGATTGCTGAGTGTAGTTCCATAGGATTTGAGATTTGTTCTTGTTCAGCTCACATAGGTGTGAAAGAATGAGGCATTGCAAGGAGGAAACATTCAGTGGCAGGAGATGTCTTAGGCTGCAATCTTAAAGACACTTTCCTGGGAGTAAGACCCATTGAACACAATGGGGCTTGCTTTTGAGCAGACACGGTTAGATTGTGCTCTTAGTCCCACTTGAGGAGGAGCTGGTTGTAATTGCTACTGGGATTGTGGCAGATGTTCAAAAAAAACACCACCATAATTCCAGAGGAGCATCCAAAATACCCTGTTGGAGCAGAAGACACCATCCAGTGGTGTGTTAAGACAACCAATTTATTGTGGCATAAATGTTTGTCAATAACAACAACAAATCAGGTAGGCAGTGACCTGTAAATGCTCAACCTACCATAAATAACAGCCTTTGAGGAGTCAGAAGATGTTGTTAGTTCTTCTGGAACAGCCGTTGTTCAGATCTTTGGTCCATTTTTGTTACACAGTTACTTGAAGCATGAAAATTTGCCCATCCTCACCTCACTACAATTTTTTTCAGCACTGCAAACTGTGCCAGCACCCATTCTCCAATGTGTTTAGTGCAAACAACACGGCTAAGATGCACATTATGGCAGCACCTGGAGTTGGTAAACAGTGATGTGCAAACAAGTCCTATTTGCCCCATGATGACACTAATCTCTGTTCAGCAACAACAGTGTAATTTGAATCAGTGCTAATGGAAACATCAGTGCTCTCTCATCCCATTTGCCCAGCACTTGCAGGCACTTTATACCTTGCAAAACGTGGAAAGAAATTGCAGCAATTCAGATCTCTCTGTGTTGTTCAGAGTATCAGAGATGCTAATCTGATCTATTTTCCTTATACACAATCCATCAGGGCATATTCAGGGAAGGACAAGCAGCTTAAGTAGAGCTGAAATTCTTTATTTCCCAAACAACGGATTATCCTTTGTAGACTTTTTATTTTAAAAGAAGCTATTGCCAGTTCCTGCTTGCTGCAGCACACTGCATAAGAGAGAGAGAGAGAGAGAGATGTTGGAACCTGGGATCTAAATCAAGCGGAGCCATATAGTAGAAGATCCTGTTCCCTACCACTGTTCGCTACTAACTCCCACTAGTTTGCTGAAAACACTAAAATAGGAGCAGAGGTCATTAAAATATTTCAAATTCTACTTAAATTCAAAATTCACAAGCATTAGCACAAATATCTCTGCTGGTAGTACCGTACTATACTTGGAACAGGGACTCCTAGAACTATTGCCTTTGCAAGGATGTGCAAGATGTCATGACATGGTGGACTCCATGTGGCTGATAGATCTTGCACACTTAGAAGATGGGTAGGAAAGGGGAAACCAGGTAGGAACATAACTACACAGGTCAAAGAAGACAGTGTAAGATCAAAGAGAGGTGGCCTCTAAATCAAAAGCATCACCAGGGTTTGTGTCATCCTATGCAGGAGCATACAAAATAAATTATAATATCATACAAAGTGGCATAGCTCATGATCTTTGTTACATAATAAGACATTTGTGTTTTCCTTTTCTGGTTATTTGGCTACAACATTTGATGTAATTCAGATACTTCAACAGAGTTTTGTTTCACTGCATTCTGCACTAACATGTGCATTAAATGATACATGCTGGTATTTGCAAATACCAAGTGTCCTCAATTTTGGCCAGTAGTTGTTTCACCTCCATCCCAAGTGTGCCACCTAGTGTGGTCTGCACCTCCCTGGTGACGCCACTGCTCTGAATCATCTCCTTCCTTGACATGTCCCATTCGTGTCCTGTAGACGTCATTTGTTTCCAACAAAAGAAACAGACTGTATTGGAACAGATTTTTGGAACAAGAGGTGGAACTTAAATAGTTTTCAAGAAGCTTATCTAAGAGTGTCGCTTTGCATACTGTCCGTTCATTCCCTTTGTTCTTCAGCTGAGGCTCTGGCTCCACAAGTGCTTTAAAACACACTTATAATACTGCAGTATGACGTTATAGATCTGTTTTCACACCCAGCTGAAGTACCATCGATGACTGTTATGAGAAAAACTTGGAGTTCCTTGAAGCAAGTGCAGGTTAGATAAATATAATCTGAAATACTGATTCTTTGAGCATGGTCAAATTATGATGTTCCATGAGGAGGAGAAGCTTTTCAGGCCCATCCTCAACCATTTTACTTGGATGTAAAGGCCTAAAGGACTCAGGTCCTTCAAGATGGGGTAAGCTTCCAATCCTCAGCCCAGCTCCTGCCAACCTAGCAGTTCAAAAGCATAAAAATGCAAGTAGATAAATAGGTACCACTTTGGTGGGAAGGTAACAGCGTTCTGTGTGCATGCAGGTCACATGTCAGACAATACTGGTCTAGAAACAGGGATGAGCACTATATCCTACAGTGGGTCATGACTAGCAGTATAATCTGTGGGGACACCTTTACCTTTTTAAAGTCCTTAAGGACAAAATGGAGGGCTTATTTGGGGGAATGGAATGGTTGGGTTTCCTTCTTATATCAGTCCTGGAAGATTCTCACTGGAAAAGCATACCAGATTATGTCCTCTACCAGTACCATTTCATGTTGGTGAGCTAATCTATAGATATAAAAGAGAAAAATCACTGACTTACTGACTCACTCATCAATGCCCAGCCAAAACTGCTGGTCCTAGAAGCATGAAATTTGGGGTGGGTGTTCCTTCTGTTACGTAGGGAGTCACTAAAAACTGGTTTTTGGAAATTCCAACCGGAAGTTACCTAGAAGCATGAAATTCATGGAAATTCCTTGTTACATGAACACCCACCGAGAACCGATGTGGTGAAATTTAACCCTTAAGGGGCTGAAGAGGGGTACAATATGTTTTTGTCCTATACTTAACAGGGAAGACTGACCAACATCCAGCCAATTTGGTGCTCGGTGCCTGGTCCACTGGGGGGATGTTGTTTGGAGGGAGGGGTTGCACTAGACAGGATGCTGTGCATGGGGGGGATACGCATGGGGTTGTTGCGCATGTGGGGTGTTGCGCATGGGGACATGTTGCGCATGGGGAGTGACGCATATGGGGGTGAGGTCCATGGGGGATGATGCGCATGGGGGGATGATGCGCATGGGGGGATGATGCGCATGGGGGGATGAAGATGTGCATGGCAGATGTTGCACATGGGGGATGATGTGCATGGGGGCTGATGCGCATGGGGGGATGAAGATGTGCATGGCAGATGTTGTACATGGGGGGATGATGTGCATGGGGGAATTGATGCACTGTTGGGGATGGCAGACAGGGGAATTTTACTCCCGCAACATGGGTACACTTTTCGCTTGTAATATATAGGACAATCCTAACCATGTCAATTCAAAAGGAAGCCCCATTGTGTTAATGGGTCTTACTCTCAGGAAAGTATCTTTAGGATTGCAGCCTTAACATTGAATATAGGACAATCCTAACCATGTCAATTCAAAAGTAAGCTCCATTGTGTTAATGGGTCTTACTCTCAGGAAAGTGTCTTTAGGATTGCAGCCTAACAATACAATCCAGAGTAAATACAGGAGCACGTAAAGACATTACGTGCACCTGTAGTTATGGCACCACCTAGTGAAAACCTCTGGGAAATTCATATTGCAATCCAGAGTAAATTGTTCTTGCATCAGAGCAAGGACTTGCTGTAGTTACTCTGGATTGTGCCCTAAATTACACTAAGAAATCACCATAGTTCTTTTTTTAAAGGAAAACACTGAAGGGTCTAATACAGTGATTTTCAACCAGTGTGCCATGGATACTCCGCAGGTGTGCCACAGGAATTTGGGGATTGACATTCATTAAGAGGAAAATTGGGGATTTGAACAGTCAGGTGTGCCTTGTTAATGGTAAAAAAATATTAATAGTGTCCCTTGAGAATTTCAGTGCCTTGTTAAGTGTTCCATGAAATGAAAAAGGTTGAAAATCACTGCTCTAATAGGTGAATAGGTTCTCATGGAATGAGATTCAAACAAAATGAACATTTCTCTTGGGGTACAGAACTATAAATAATACGAGGCACATTGCGCTGCAAATGGAAGAGGAGTTTTTTGTGTTCGCTCCTGATAGCAATCATGACACACACTTTTATTATTTTTGAGCTTGGTGCCTGTCAGGCAATGAAATCATTCCTGTGTTTCTTTCACCCTCCTGCATCCTACACATTGCTGAGCACCTCCCAGAAAGCTCTCCTTGACTCAGTGCTCTGTAAAATCTTTTCATATATATTACATATGCATGACTCAGATTCTAATTACCACTCCTCTACTTAGGGCAGGCAACTACTACAGCATCCCAAACAGGTGGTCATCAAGGATCTGTTTGAAATTCTTCAGTGAGGGAAAGTCCAGTGCTGAATGAGGAACAGGATCTGCCACAGGAGGAACAGCATGGAAGTGTTGCTTTCACTATGGGCAGGTGTGCTAGGCAGCCCTGACACTTTTTAAACAGGCTGCCGGCCAGCGCGTCTGCCCAACTGCCAATGAATGTGTTCTTTACGTGAAGCATTTTCTTTACGTGAAGCAGAATCCTAGAGAAATTTTTGTTTGTTACGTGAAACATACTTTACGTGAGGCATTCTTGACGTGAGGCGTCACTGTATACCGCTTTTCAACTAAAAAGTTCACAAAGCAGTTTACAAAGAAAATGGAAAAATAATAATAGCATCTAAACCCAGGATGTTGATCTAAAGACACTCCAAATGCCATCCTGGACAAATTTGTTAGGAATCTTGCAGGATGGGTTTTACCACTGAAATGCAAACAAGATGCATCCTACAATAGCCAAACTCCTGATACTGACCTATGCTCCTAATTAGAAAAGAGGGGGGAAATGGTTCTGATTGATCCAGTTCATTTTCTTTTTCCAGGAAACAACAGATTGGCTTTTTTATGAAGCTGTAGGATCCTTAAGACTATGGTATTGTGCTCAGCGCCGCATATGCTGCATGCGAAGCACGAAAGCCAGGCTGTGGGTGGCACAAGCAGGGTAGGTGGGTGGCATGTGGAGTGGGTGTGGGTGGCAGGCTGTGGGTGGCACAAGGTTACCAGGCTGCGGGTGGCACAAGCAGTTAAGACGCTGTGCCTGTTAACCAGCAGGCCAGGGTTCGAGACCCGGGTTGGCCCTACAAGACAGGCTGAGCTCCTATCCTTAGCCCAGCTCTGCAATGCCAGCTGGATCCAATCGTATTGGCTCTGCCTTTCCATTGGACTCATTCAGTGGCGTGGAGAGGGGGGATTTGCTGCTTGGGTAACAGCATATCCTCCATAACAATCCAACCCAGGCTTTCGTGCTTCGCATGCAGCATATGCGGTGCAGAGCACAATACCATAGTCTTTCAAGACTGACGGAGGCCTGCTTTAAAGGAGCCTTGCCTGCCAGCTTGCACCCCTCTTCTCCCATTGGAAATATTCAGCTGCAGCAGAAGCAGCATCCAGAATAGAAGAGCGTGCAAGTTGCCTGTTTTTATGAAGGGAGAGCTCTTCCGCCTGCTGTATGTTTAAGGCCCCCTCTGCTGGACAAACTGTTGATTCAGCTGTCAACAACTAAAGAAAACTACTGAGTCAGAGTTCCCGGCACACTGTACAATGCAAAGAATGTGGTATCTAAGCAAGAAGACAAAGCAGGCTGTGATTGAGCAGACCTAACACACTTACAATGCCTGTTCCATCCAGTCTCTGACATCTGTGTCTGATTTGCAATTCACACCCAGACCTTTAGGAAGCACATCTAAAGAAGATAATCCCTATTCTTTAACCCCCATCCCCCAGACTGTTGTGTTCTTATAAGCTTTTTATCAGATGCACAAAGGTATAGTCTGCAGACTTAATCCTCCCACTTGTTCTCATGGCAATAAAAGGGCCTAATGCAAACATAAACAAGAGGCTTTGTACTGAATACTATCACACGATGCAACATCCAATGTATGCAGAAGCTGAGATTGTACACAATTTAACTCTTTTTGAATGATATTCACAACATCGACACATGCATCTAAGTTGATTAATAGCCTAAATACCAAAGCCACAAATACCAAATAGCCACATACCAAAAAAAGGCCTAATCGCTAGAATCTAGGACAGTTATTTCAGCTGTGAACAGATGGGCCTCTAGACTGGTCAAGAAGATTTGATACCAAGTGGGAAGGATATGTGGCTGCAGGGAACATCAAGTTGTTATAAACATGCATCGGATCATGCATCAGATCAACAGGTAAAGAAAGAAAGAAGCCCATGATCCCAGGCAACAGAGGGACTGAAATCCACTCCAAGGGATGAGAAACCTTAAACTCAAAACTTAACTAGGTGACTAGTATGATTTAAGATCTCTCATTTAATAGATAGAAATAGAGGGTGCAATCCTGATTTATGCCAGAGAGAATGGCCCAGCCAAACCAGCTTAAGAAGGCCATATCCTGAGCTGAAAGGCCATATCCACAGGCTAGGAGGCCTCAATGAGTATACACACGTGAGGAGATGCAGTTGGCAGTAGCTTCTCACTGCAAAACTGTCACCCCTACAAAACAAATCCAAATTCATTCAATCAATTCAATCAATAAATTTCTTTTTAAGGTTAGCATTTGGATCATTGCCACTGGTGCCATTCACAACTAACTGGTAGACAAATTACAAAGGGCCCAAATCCTATCCAACTTTCCAGCTCTGATGCAGCCTTGTGGTAAAGGAACAAATGTTCCCATAACTTGAGGAGGCCTCTATGACTTCCCATCACAGGATGTAGCACACACACCCCACCGACACAGCTGAATCACTGCTAGGAAGTTGGAAAGGATTGAGCCCAAAGCAGTATTGTGAAATTGACCTTTTAACCACAATACTGAAACCCATTACTGCCCATTCTGTGGTTCAATTGGTGAGCTCACCACAATAATGTGTGTTGGTGCAAGAATGTTTGATTTTCTCGGTTCATCATGACTTGACAAAACAGGCAAATAGAAACAGCAGATGAAGTACATCTGTGCTTATTGCACCATGACAAAGGCAACTAAAGCTTGGAATTTCTCATATTTTAGGATTCAAATCTAAATAGCTTTATGAACTCATTCCTGAATCCATATGCTTTTTTCTTCACAGAGAATATAAGCATGAAAGGCACAAACAAAACGTTTTTCATTCCACACATGGATTTAATTCTTCTGATTTTAATCATTTTGCCCGCATTCTTTGGATGCTAGACTTTTAAAAGAAGTACCGTATATACTTGTGTATAAGCCGACCCGCGTATAAGCCGAGGCACCTAATTTTACCACAAAAACTGGGAAAACTTATTGGCCCTGCGTATAAGCTGAGGGTGGGAAATGCAGCAGCTACTAGTACATTTCAAAATACCGTCAAAATTGATACCAATAAAATAACATTTACTGAGGCATCAGTAGGTTACCGGTAAATGTAAAGATTTTTTCCCCAGGACACAAGAGTGAAAAGAGGAGCTGTCCTGGGAAAAGAGGACATATGTTCACTCAGTAATTGCTTCTGAGCAGGCATGCAGAGGATTGGGTTCTGATGCTGCAATCCTATCCACACCTACCTGGGAGTAAGCTCCATTGACTAGGATGGGACTTGCTTCTGAGTAGACATGCAAAGGCATGCAAAGGCAGTGGAGAGAGGAGTGCAGGCACTCAAAGGTCCTCCCTCCCTCCTCAGGAATTCTTAGTGGGGTGTCTATGAACACTGACTCAGTATACACAATGGGAGGAGGGAGGGGACCTCATTTGCATAGACCCTCCTTTGCAAACAAACAAGAAAATACCTCCTTAAAATTTGTGAGGAATAAGATTTTTAACCAAAATAAGACATTTAGCAATAATTTAGCTTTCTTAATAGCCTCCTCCAAGATTTCAGGGCAGAAAATATTTCTCACCCTCACTGTAAACTTAAAGTATACCTACTTATTTGGACAACCTACTTGTTTAGGCTTAGTAGGAAAGGATGGGGTGGAAAGGAGAAAGAAGAATGTAAAGAGACCTGTTCCTCCTGGGAACTCCTGCCAGACTAGCTGGCTGCTTGCCCCGCATATAAGCAGGAGCTTTTTAAGCTCAAAAAGTTTTTAAAAACTCAGCTTATACATGAGTATATATGGTATTTGGGGTTTTCATCAGGTAGACTCAAGACATGATTAGCTGATGTGTACAGCAGACTTACCAGCTTAGGTAGAGGGCATTTTTTTTAATATGGGAGACTACCAGAAGATTGTGCCTAGCCTAAGGAAAGATCTCAAGAGCAATTGACCTTGACTTGCAAGTTCTTTCAACAAATAAATGTTCTGTACATCCCAAATAAATTAATTTCATTTTAGCCTATAAGCTAGACCCTGCTTTATGCCAGGTTAACATTACAATCAAATAATTTTACAAAGGACTTGCCTCAATAAATTTCACCATGTTTTCACTTTACAATGAACTCATGATTGCCACAAAAAGGATCTCATGGATCTAAAAAAACCTAAAATAAAATAATTTAAATAGTTGTCTGATTATGCTACTTAATCAGACAACTATTTAAATTATTTTATTTATTTAAGTAATAAAAGTAGTCTTTCCTTGCAAAAATTCACGGCTATGGAAATAGTCTTCAGAATGGTCATCAATGGTGAAATCTTCTTTTGAATTTTGTTCACAAGCAATTGTTCACAAGAATTAGGCAATTTCTGGATGTGGTGCTTAAAACAGTCCACCACCGAGTTCTTACACATTTTTCGTTCCTCTCACTTTCTTCAGAGATGGTGCTGCAAGGCAATTGTTACAGAAGCACTTCACTTTTGTAGAAGAAGCATTTCACTCCTGTAGAAGTACCATACTTACTTCATCAGAAGTATTAGTCTTTAATTCTGGAACACTTGAATCAGCAGCTAAGGTGTGCATCATATGAGTACTTCATTAGCTGGGTATCTCTTCATCTTGGTTACATGTATATAACCAATTTATACTGCGATGAAGCTGTGTACTAAATATATAAATACCTTCTTACCTTTTGCTATAACTTTTACTGCTACTTCTAAGTATTCTTCAGTGTGTACTCGTACATTTCTTAATCTAATTGTTCCTACAAGAAAGACAGTTCTTTCTTCTGTTGTCTCACTTGAGATCACTGTGGACATTATTCCAACCATCAGGACTCAAACCAATACTTTTCTCTCCTAGAATTTTTGCACACTGCTCAATTTCTCTCTTATAAACTTTATCCAGCAGTTTTCTTGTGACTATCTGCTCTGCACGGTGGACTGTAGCATGATCATAATGGCTTAACCACATGAATGAAGGGTGTGTATTTTCAAGCATTCAAAAAGGAGTTTTTTGCATGTTCATCAAATTACTTCTTGCTGCAATTTAATGCTTCTTATTACAAACTTTTGCTATGGCAGCTTTTGGGTTTTTTTAATACAAACAACACATTAATCTTATGTAATATACATGGTATTTTAAAAAGTTATCTGTCTTTGTTTACCCAAATGTTTATATCAGGCAGGGTCAGCCCAACCATTTGCTTAAGGCAGCAGGTGATGGGGACACCCATCTCGGTCTGTTTATTAACTTCAACAATTTCTCCTTCAACTCCTTAGATTTGAAGAGGTAGCACAGAAGAAGGGAAAATATGAAGGGGAGAACTGTGCTGGCCTACAATATTGGAGAGCAGAAATAGCTCATGATCAGGCAAGGGAAGTATCATTTGGAAGTATCATGAATATGAAATTTTCAAACACAAAAACTGAAGTTGAATCAATGCTTATTCACAGTGGCAAAAGCTAAAACAACTCTCTGCTGTTTGGTCTGCACTTTCCTGAAAGAGAAAATCTGGGCTCAACTCTGAATTTCATTTCCTGATGTCTTTCCTAACAGTTACTTTTCCAATCATCCCCTTCAGCCATCATTCCAGCTCCAGAGTCTTCAAAAGCACTTTGAAATTGAAAGTATCTGGTAAAAGTATCTGGCACTAAGAAACCAACCGAGGAACAACTGGTGTGTCAGTGAAAGACGTTCACTCTGGCCCAGGGCCAACCTGAAAATAGACAGGTGTATCAGAGACAGTTATGTTTCTACAAAATGTTTTTCATATTAACAAAACCCTTAGATGAAACAAGACCATTTGTCCTTCATGTATTTTCTCATCTTAAACGTTTGCGTTGTCTGTGGTGGGGTCTGCAATTGACAGTCTCCAGCAGTTGAACTCCCCCTTACTTACTGCAGGGTGGCAGGTGCCTGACACTAACAGCTGGGCTACTGGCTGCACACTCACATCCCCCACATGAAGCGACTCAGTGGAGCCAGAGCTGGTTCCTGTGGTTGCCGAGGAAGGAACGTCACTGGCTCACCAGTTGCTCTTTTTGGCCAGCTGAAGCAGCACTAGAGACAGGACTCTTAGAGTCATCTGTCTGTTCCCCTCACTGAGAGCAACATGGACAGCAGTGATGGCTGCTGTAACCAGCAGGAGGTCAGAGTATACAGCACCACGTGCTGAACAACAGAAAGAATCTCATCTGCTGCATCTCAAATTTCCAACCTAGTCCTTTTCTCATCCCTGCACAGCCACCTACTTCTTACAATCAAAATGATTTCTTCCACTAAATGGAAATTTGTTATACCGGTAATTAAAAACACAGTACCATTAGCAAGATATGGTTTTAACAAATTGCTGGATGACTATACGAAAAACCAGGATTTCCAACAACAGCCTAGTTAATGTCAGGCTGCATCTTACATGAGAGTTAAATTCTGCATACGTTGCATCTTACATGTGAGGTACATGTAAGGGAAAAGCTGCATATAGTCAAAACTATCTTAAGTCTGAAAAAACTATTAGCAAGATATGGTTTGTACAAATTGCTGGATGACTATACCAAAAACCAGGATTTCCAGCAACAGTCTGGTTAATGTCAGGCTGCCTCTTACATGAGAGTTACATTCTGTACATGTAAGGGAAAAGCTGCATATAGTCAAAACTACCTTAAATCTGAAAAAACATATGAACTGTACTGTCTCTTTTAAAAGTAGAATCACATTGTGAGACAAATGAAGGAAGTGAAGAACAACAGATTCTGTCTCCCATCTCCTGGACATACACATACTAGGTAAGTGGAATAAAGGTCCTCCTCACAGGTTTCCCTGCAAACTGTGACCAGTCTTTCACTGTTTATCCTTCCATTGAAGTGGAACCTATTGATCTACTTGCATTTACATACTTTCAAACTGCTAGGATAAAAGGAGCTGGACAAGAGACAGGAGCTCACTCTGTCTTGCAGTTCTCCAGTCACAAAGTGCTGACCTCCAAGTCAAGCACAGTGTTCTAACCCCAGCCTTCTAACCACTGAGTCACTGCAGTGGAATAAAGTGGAATAGTGGGCAGAAATTGCCAGCATTTTTTTTTTTACCCCGCTTCTACCATTCATGTAAAAACTTCCTTTATGATGAATTAAATACTCCAAGATATTCTCAGTCATTAACTATGGTGGATTCTTCCTGTTTTCTCTAACTTTTGGTCATTTAAAGTTGGCAAAAAATACCATATTTACTTGAATAGAATGCTCACCTTTATCAGCCGAATTTAATCTCCAAAATTGGGGTGCACATTAGATTTGATGGTGTATTAACTTTGAGTGAATTATTTATTTTCAGAATAGGTCAGTATTTAATTTAAGAGTTCACTCTATTGTAATGAAAAAATGTAACATAAACCTATTGTTGTATAAAGTAGTGCAATTAGGTAAAAATCATAACATAAACCCATTGTCATATAATTCATTGCTGTATCCAATAAAATTAAATTTTGCACCTGCTTTGCAGCTGCACATTACAGTAACCAGTGGAAGGCTGCAGTTTGTGGTGAATGAGAAAAGGAATTTTGAACTACTCTTTATTAAGGCATAATCAGTAATCTTTTACTGTTTACAATAAAAAAATAAATTCCAGACCTTTGTGCTGCTCCATAACTTAAGATCTGCTCACCTGTCCTTTCCTGTGGCACTGATTTGGACACTGGGCTGAGGGTCAGCAGATTTAAAACAGAGCTTTCTTATTATTTAAGACTTAACTTTTGCTCCCATTTCAGTTACTCTGATAGTTGTTCTAGTCAATGACTAGTGTATACACGTATCATAAAATACCCTTTCACTGTGTAGTTTTTATGAACATATACAAAGAAGCTTGTTTTGTAAGCCTATGCTCCCCCCTTTCAGACTATTGTCTCCCTCCTCCCCATCACAGATCCTATGCTTAAAAGAAAAACAGGAAGGCAAAAGGCTTACCTTTTCCATAATGATTATAATCACCTTTAATTCTAGCACCTGAAGTTATACAAGGGTATGTTTAAATAATCAAAAAGTATAGAATTGTTGTACACTTTCAATAAAAAGTGACAAAGTGTCGATACCACTCAATATTTAATTTCACAGAATACTCCTGAATTGTTTAGCCACAGTTTGCATAATTCAAAGTCAAACATCATCCACAATTGAACTGAACAGTCAGTTAAAGTTTGTACAATTTAATAATCACATAACCATCAGTCATTTGTAAAGGATATAGAAAGCGATTGGATAAAACAGAATTTTTACAGATAACACTGGGCAGGCACTGATTGGCCAATGGCGGATACAACCGGAACAAGAAAGGTTATACCACAGATCTGTGAATCTTTCATTAGTTTGTGTCAGTTAAAAGTGGACTGTGAGAATTAAATACTCATCTTTACATATACACAAGTTATGCCATGAAAGCATATCTGCTTACAAACATATAAAAATACTTGTTAACTAGTTTGATAAGAAAATAATGTATAAAAGTATATAGCAAAAACATTTAATCATCTGACAATGAAAAGAGCAAATTTATCTTTTTATATTACATGAAAAACAAAAAAACCCCACCCCAGCTACAGATTTAGTTTTCTTGAATCCCTTACCTGGAAATACAAAAGAAAGACAAAATAATTTTATATCAAACCAGGATGTAAAGTCTTCTAAAAATGAAAATGCCCAAGTCCAGAATGAGCCCAGGTATTTGGCCACACACGTTGTAGTAGTAATAATCCTGTAGCTGTTACTGGAGCCATTAAAAAATAAATACAGTAGACTGTTGACCACTGAAAAAAGCTGCAGCATAAACCAAGAGCAGAACACAAAACTTTACTGACAATGGAATTCAGTGTATTGGCTTCCTGTTAAGGCAAGCTGAATTTTGAGGTCTAACATAATCAAAGGGTAAAACATCCAAATCAACTTTTTAAAAAAATACTCTACATTTTGATTAGAAGACACCTTCCTCTTGAGTGTGATTAACAAAGATGCTACAAGTGGAAAAAAATACCCATACAAGCAACTTTTAGGTTTGACTTCAATACCTTGTCTAAGAGCCCAATCTTATCCTCCTCCTGTTGCAGCTGCACCAAAAATGGGTGCACTATATCCAGCAAGGTAGATTGGGTGGCTTCAGAGGCAAAAAGAAATTTAAATCCTCTTATACCTCTATACATTTACCAACCTGCAATGGATCTCTTTGGGCCTGTGTCAATCACAGGTGACAAGTTCAAGACAACAAAGGAGGCAGGAAGGTTGCTAGAAAGGGCATAGGATCTAGCGTGCACCATCACCATCAGATCTACTTCCTCCTGGGGGATTCCTGCACATGCTCCTCCCTGCAGTATTTTCTCTGCCCTCTTCCCCGCCCCCCCAACCTGCCCAGCAGTCTAGCGTGCCCTGGTGTGTGGGTGCCAATCTGCTAGCAGAATGCGCCCAAAATGGATGATGTGCTACCAAAGGTCATTTTGTGACAACAGAAGTGCCTTCCATGTTGCAAAGAGCTCCACACAAAGAGGTCTGTGTTGCAAAGAGCTCCGTAAGACTATGTTGTTTACGTTGTGAATAAAACTCCACAAGGTGTAAGCTTCTTTATGGAAGGTGAGAAAAAAATTGGGGTATTAAAAGAAGCCTTAGTGTTTTGACATCTACCCTGAGATGACCAAGATGTCTTCTAGGACCAGGTCAGCCCATTTCTGTTAGACTAAGGCTACTTTGGTGAGAATTTATACAACATGCACATATAAGGCTAGACAAAAACATCAAAAGACATACAGAAAAAATAATCTGGCAGTTGATAGCTTGTTTCAGAGGATTCTTAAAAGATGACACAATGGCACCCTTTCTTGTCTTTTTCCTTCCTTGTTGGTTCTGGGGAAGGAGGGCATTCTTGTTCTTGAAATTTCCTGTGAAAACATCACTGAAGATTAAAAACAGGCTTCCACCACAATCCCAGATATAAGCTTTAGTTAGGATAAAAAAAAAAAGCAGGCCTCCGTCAGTCTTGAAAGACTATGGTATCGTGCTCAGTGCTGCATACGCTGCATGCAAAGCACGAAAGCCTGGGTTGGATTGTTAGGGAGGATAGGCTGTTACCCAAGCAGCAAATCCCCCCCTCCACGCCACTGAATTAGTCCAATGGAAAGGCAGAGCCAATACGATTGGATCCAGCTGGCATTGCAGAGCTGGGCTAAGGACAGGAGCTCACCCTGTCTTGTGGGGCCGACCCGGGTTAGTTAGGATAAAATACAGCAATAAGTTACTAATGAGGGCTTAATCAAGGTGATGGTACATATTGATAAAATCCTAAACTGCTTAGGATCCATTGCGTTCTTGATTTACAACACATGGATTACCTTATAACTCTTACAAGTTCATGAAAAGCTTGGTCTACATTCAGTCGTATTTTTGCTGATGCTTCCATGTATGTTACTTTCAGCTGCCGTGCTAGTTGTTGTCCTTCCTCTTGTGTAACCTAAAAACAAGAACCTGAATAAGTAACCTGATTTTTTCCCCTTTGTCTCCTACCCAATACATAGCATTTATGGCAGCATTTTGTGCATCATCCATCAGCCATGCAATTCCAAACTAAGTTATTCTCACAACTCCACTCTTCATCATGAATTCCTTAAAAGGTCTAAATACTTTTCAGTGCAAAAACAAAAAAAAAATTACAGGACGGTGAAAACAAGTGCTAAATGTTTCCAGATAAATATTAGCCATGTGATGCAAAATGTTACCCCATTACATTGGTTCTCAGGCCAGTAGCCATCTTACTTCAGTGACATAGGATGGGGAAATTTGCTCTTAATTGTGAATTTCCCTTCTCACTGGTTCTAGATTGGCTTACAATGCAATCCTGACTTTAGGCCAGAAAAATGCCCCATCGAAGCTGGCCTGAGTAGGTCATATCCTGAGCTCACAGTTACACCATCCCACCTCAGTGGTGCCATAGGCTTCAATGGTGGCTTTTGCAGCACCAAAAGTGGTGTCAGTGATGCAAGCAAATGCATCAACCTTATTAACTTTTATGAAAGCATGCACTCCACATTGTCACCTTGTATACAGCCTGGTAAGGTAGACATGATCAGAAGGTCACAGGTGCTGCCATCCCATATCAGTGGGTGCCATAAGTTTCAATGGTTTCAATTTGAAAAAAACTGGCAGCTTGCATTCCCTAATTAATTAGAGGTGATGATGAAAGGCACACTGGATTGCAACTTGGTCTGCTTAAGGGACTAATTAAGCAGACATTTTCAGTGCTCAGGTCTGGGATAGGCAGCAATTAAGGATGATGCAATCATCCTTTGTGTGCCAATCCTTCTCCCTGGGAACAAGTGGGTTGGGACAAAAGGAATAAAATAATGTTCTTTGACCTATGACTGAAGTTCACTGAAAACACTTCTCAGCATTACCCTTTTAGGGCAAAATACACACAGATGATTATTCAGTGAGAAGCCACTGAATTCAGAGACCTTACCAATTCAGAGACCTTACCAGTAAAGGGCCTGACTTTAATGTCTGCCAAGCCGACCATGTTACTGGCTAGCCAGGCAAGCAGGGGACCCATCCATTTAGATCATGTGTCCCTGCCTGCCAGCAAGAGGAGGCTGAGCCACCCTAGCAACACTGAAGATTGCTACAGTTCAATTTTGAACATTAAACTAGTTGGTCCTCAGTATCTGCAGAGGTTCAGCTCTGTACATCCCGCCCCCCTGGAGGTCTGCTTTCAAAATAAATCAGAACATAGCCTTTCCTATAATAGCACTGCCAAATATGCCATCTGCAAGGCACTCAATGGTCTTTAGAAGCCGGTTCCAATTTGTGGAAACCAGAAGTGGATTCCAGAATGCCGTTGTGCACTCTGCAGAGTGTTAAGTGTTGTAAGAAGTCTTCAACATACCACCTACTAGAAGTCTTATGACAACCCAGCAAGTCCATATGACAACCCAGCAGGTATCTGAAGAACAAGATACCTGCAGGTACCATGACCCTCTCTGTCCTCTTTTTTCTAGGCTAACACCCCTCACCCATCCAATTTTCTGAACCCTCCATTACAGGACATTAGTTATGGAACAGTCATGGCATTTACAAGTGGTTAAAAGTGATAAGTAGACCAACTGCTTAATTTATTTTTTTTTGCAATCTCCAAACTGCTAGTAGGTCACTCGTGTGCTCATAGTAGCAACTTTTTTAAACATTCAAAACAAGATGTGCCACTTTTATTTGAATAGGTCACTATATCTACTCTGAGTACTCACTAACACAATGAGTAATCATTGGTATGGCAAATTTGCAAACCTAATTGCAAAGGGATTCATGTTTTGTTAATGATGTCATGGATCAGAGTCTCAAAGGAGATCTGAGGCTGACACATTGACATTCCTGGGGCAATTACTTAAGACAGAAGCTATTGTAGAAAAATGCTACAATGGATTTAAAGATTTGTCTCCTGTGCCACATTATAAATGTTGAGATTCTTAACACTGCAACATATGCACATTTACTACAGTTTAAGAAGCAGCTCATCTTATTAAGCATGATGGTTTTCTTTTGGGGAGCTTAATGCCATCATCAAAAAGAATTTGTTAAGCCTTTGATACTTGGATGTTCTTACCCTCTGATACTTGGATGAGATATCCAAGTATCCCATCCCAGAATAGTATAATAGTCAGGCACATGGAAAAGGAGCAGGCTGAAACAAGTGCTTTCTGACATATTTAATTGTATTTTAATTATTTTAATTGTATTAATTGTATTTCAATTATGTTTCAATCTGTATTTATTAACAATTTTAATGGTGTTTTATTCTTCTCCAGTGTTAGCTGCCTTGGGCTCCCTCTTGTAGGGGAGGAAAGGCGGGGTATAAATTAGGAAAATAAAATGAAAATAAAATAAATATTAACAGAGGACACATTTGGCTGCCAAATTCAGCCATTTACTTCTATTATGGTAAAAGGATGCCATGATTCTCACCGGTCAGCTTACCAGATCTTTTAAAAACAGCACAAGTAGTTCTCCCTAATAGCAACTGTACCACTGATACACTTTGTACCTGTCTTTGATGGTCCAGATCTGCTTTGTTACCAACTAGAATCATTGGGAATTCATCACGATCTTTCACTCTAAGAATCTGTCTTTGAAACTTGTAGATTTCTTCAAAGCTGGAAGAGCAAATAGACACAAACAAAAAGGTAATTGCATGCTATGAACTCCCACATCTGAATGAAGAGAAACTGATAAATTACCTCCTTTAGAACAGATGAGAGAAAGTACCAAACTTTGTCACATGCCATTCAAAAACACAGTATGCAAGTAATAAAACCAAAATTCTAACCATAGCAATCTTCAAATGCATATGTAGTTATACTCCAAAGGCGGAAACCCGTACAAGTGATGACTTGGTGCAGCAATGCTTTACTGAGACTGGGGTTCACACAACTTAATACACGTAACCCGCCAGTAGGGGCCAAAAGCATGCCTAGTCTCCCTGCTTTTCTTCTTTCCTCCTTCCTCTCATCTCTTTTTCATAGGAACTCCGAGTTCAAAAAAGAATGCTTGGAAAACAGGCAGATACAGCCTCCAATTCAGAGTTTCCTTTTTCTTCATTTTCCCCTTGTCATAGCTTAAAGAAAATATATATGTCTACCTTACACCAATTAGGCACATGCATGCAGCACCATTCTTCAATTTAAAGAGAATTAAAAAAATTAAATAATTTTTAATTTGTGATGAACACCTGGGAGTATTTTTGTTGGGTTGCTTCTTTCAGATGTTCTTGCCATGGGACACTTTCAGGGAATGAACTACCTAAACCTCTGGGGTTACAAAGATTACCTAAACATTGGCGGTTACATAATTTCATACATTATGTATTATTATCTTGAAGATCCAAACTGGTGTTGAAAAAAGTTTAGTTTAGCATAGTTTACCCCATCAACAAACTCTCAGTCTAGCAAGTCTTTCCAAAGCCCCCCCTCTGCTATCTTACACAGGCTGCAATTGTAACCAACTTTCCAACACCAAGTTAAGGGCAATGCAACTCCGGGAAAGGGAACAAACACTGCCTTACTTTGAGGAAGCCTCCATGACAGCTTCCGAACTGCAGCATGCAGGTAATGCCCTACCAGCAGTCATGCCAGTGCAGGAAAGATGGTTAGAATTGGGCCCACACTTTCGTTTGGCAATTGTGTCCCTTGTTTGACAAGACTACAAGCAATTCTTATAGTGAAATAGTTTGCCTACAGTTTGCCTACAGACAACTTTTTCCCTTGTTGTCCACTAGGGTTCCATTCTGGAATCTCCTATAGATAAAAAAAAATCAGTGTATAAAGAAAACAATGGAAAATGGTTGTGCCTTAATATCTGCAGCAGTTTAACTCTGGGACTGAAGAATGGAACAGCAGAAAAGTAGCTTTTTTATACTGTGATTTGCAGTGGCCATAAATGTTGACTCAAATCTGTGTATTTAAAATCTGTGCATAACTAGGTTTGATCTGTACACACAGCCATATCAACACTAAGGGTGCAATCCATAGTAACTACGGGGAGTCCTTGCTCTGGTGTAAGAACAATTTACTCTGGATTGCAATATGAATTTCCCATAGGTTTTCACTAGCTGATGCAGTAACTATGGGTGCACGTAATGTCTCTTATGTGCTCACGTAGTTACTCTGGATTGTAGGGTAAGTAGTGTATTTGTGCAGATGACATAGCTAGAATGAACATAAGATTGAAGTGTGCTCAATAACAGCATTAATTCAAGATGGTGAAGGCTATGGCCAGGACCCAAAGACCCACGTCACTAGTTCTGCCTCCCCAGGAAAGGTTTAGACTTGATCAGCAGGTATTTTTTCTGCTCCCTCTCCACCCCATGGGAAACCAAGAGAGCTTAAAAAGCACTTTGGAATATGGCACAGAATGCTGCCATACAAACAACCAGAAATTCTACAGAGAAATGGAGAACTCTTGGGGATGCCTATAGTAGCTGTTTGGATACTGTCCCATGTATCCAAGACTCAGTATCAACATCTTATTCATTATTCATGCCCAAAGCTGGCTTAGCGATTGCTTAAGAATATGGATGGAAAGCTGTCAGGTCAAGTTTAAAGCCTGCTAGAAATTTGTCAAGCAATCTACTTGCCCTCAAATCCAGTTTGACGTACCTTCCTCTATCTGTGACTGAGAAGACGAGCAAAAAGCCTTCTCCTGTCCTCATATACTGCTCCCGCATGGCTCCAAATTCTTCTTGGCCTGCTGTATCTAGAACTAAACACATTGAAGGGTTATAAGATTGTATCTTCCAAAACGAAGATACATCCTCCAGCATTAGTCATATTGGAAATCATTGGCTTCTCTGAGGAGAACATTTCTGTAGCATTACAGTTCTCAAATACAGGTTATACCATCTTAGTGCAAGTGGAAAGGTATTGGTCAAAAGTAGTATCTATGCACAGACATCATGAACAGAATTACAGGGATTGCCTGAAAACCAAATCCACATAAGGCCTAACATTACCTAAAGGATGTTATGATCCATACACAGATATAGAAAGAAAATTGGTCTGCACAGATGCCAACAAGAATTCAACTTGCATGCTGCGGCTAGTGAAAGAAGGCACAGTGAGAGAAAGTTGGCTTTGAAATCAAATAAAAAACAAACTTACTATCCAGTCTTGCTGCTCTCTCGTCTATGACACATTGTTTTGTGTAGGAATCTTCAATTGTAGGATCATAATCTGTTACAAAATAGGACTGCAGACAAGAACAGAGATACAAATCAAATAAATATGCCATTCTAGCCAAGTGCTAACTGCTGCTCTAAATTCATGGTAAATTCTTGGTTGCTCTTCCATGTAAAGATGGTCATTTTAAACAGCGACTGAGGCTACAATCCTACATGCAATTAAACTCACTAGGACTTACTTCTAAGAAGACATATACTTTTGTACTGCAAGACTATGTTCGTCCATGGACAGTAACATGATGATTCTGTGTAGTTTGAGACTCAATATCTTATTTGTCTAGATCAGTCATTTATCTGAAGCCCAACCTTTTCAGGCTTCATTTGAGAGAATTAGATACACTCAAGGTTAAAACTGGAATTTTGAAAAAGCATTTGTTGTGAATTGGTCCTGGCCTTTATACTATTTCAGTAATGGTTAAATTTACGCTCAACTAAGGGCACAGTCCTAACCAGTCCCCAGTTCCAGAGTAAGAACAATATACCACCAAGGTAATGGAATAAACATTGACTGATCTTGAGGAGGTCTCCATTGCTTCCCCCCCCAACTGCAGGAAGCAGTACATACCCCATTGGCTCAACCAGACGAGTGCTGGAAAATTGGTTAGGACTGTGCCCTAAGTTTACTATTCAAACACCAGAGTGCCATAGAAATTTCTTCTGTATACAGGTTCTGATCCCACAGTGAAAAAGGCACAATTGAGACTATCATTCCCACTCATGCTGTTGAGACTGCAGGTGTTCTTCTGAGAAGGACCAGTTTATTCTTTGAAACTGAGGTGAAGCACGTTTCAAGTGGGTAAACTACAGAGACCTTTGCCCATCCCCTCTAGACGTGCAAAAGGAGATCTAGTTTAGAGACCAATTTGCCCTCCCTTTGCTTAACATTAGTACCTTCAGACTTCTAGGTCCTGCACTTAAGGAATCTCCACTGGAGACCCATTTCTCCCAGATATATTGAGGAAAATGTTATTAAAATGACTGCAATTATAGCACAGAGTAGGGCAGGACAACCTTTATTTTTGTAACAGGTGTGACAATATTTACACCTGGCACTGCCTCAAGGAAATAAAAAGAATTATTGCTTCCCTCTGAATGGACAGCTACATCAAAGCCAGGCTATCTTGCAAAGAATAATTTATTTTGTCTCATATGGACTCCAGAACCCGCTAGTTATTCAACAGCTACTCAGCATGGAGTTGAGGAACATGGGTGCTCATTAACATGGGTGCTCATCATGAATGCTATTCCTTCCCACCCCACAACACATACTTTCCCTGACCCTGGAGGTACAGGGGTTGACACCTTAAATTGTAAAAAAAGAGAGGGTGGATCAAAATGCTGAAGGAAACTGCATATGAGAGGGAAAAAAAGAAAATGACAAATATAGTTACTAAGTGTCCACCTTGGGAATATGGCCACCCTCAATAGCAATAGTACTCCCTTCTTAAGTATGACTAGGTATGAAGCCTTATAGCTTCATTTTTATGACTACCACAGTAAATCAGTACTAATTAGTCACTTATACAAAATGTTGTTGACCTAAACCTGTCAAAACAGATTCTGAATTATTCACACAATTTTTCTCTGCTTAAGTTAATTCGATAGAACTTCCTGAAGTGGTGGACTGTTACCCCCTAACTGTTACCCCTTCTTCCTGTTTATGTTAAACTTTCAAGAAGCCAAGCATTTTAACAGCTTCAAGGGTAACATAATAGACCCGAGTTTTATTCTTCTCCCCATCCACTCAGAGGTGCAAGTCTAAACCGAGCCATGTATATAACATGAATGGATGGGTGCTTATAGAGGGCTCCAAGTTTGCAGTGGCCATTCATGTTGAGTCAAATCTGTGTATAAAAAGATCTGTGTATAACAAAGGTTGGGCCTGTATAGCCTCTACTTGATTCAGGTGCTCAATTGTGGATTTCTGCTAATCTGATGGTACAAACATTGGCATAATCCAAAAGGTAAGTGCCAACATATAAAGGCTGCAATTGTAAAGTAATATTCCTGGGAGCAAGACCCACTGAACACAATGGGGCTTACTTTTGAGTAGACATAGGGTGCAATCCAGAGTAACTACGGGGAGTCCTTGCTCCGGTGTAAGAACAATTTGCTCTGGATTGCAATATGAATTTCCCATATGTTTTCACTAGGTGGTGCAGTAACTACGGGTACACATAATGTCTCTTACGTGCTCCCGTAGTTACTCTGGATTGTAGGGTAAGTTAGGATTGTGCTCTATGTATTCTGAAAATTATCCATATCCTTGTGCCTAAAACACAGTAGGAAACCAGTGCAGACTGGTTTCTGCAGACACTATAGACACTGTAACTGTACAAGCAGATTGGACATTTGGGTGACAAAGACAGCACTATGATAGTTCAAATTCAACAATCTAAAATCAAAAGGACACTTCTTATTCCACCACAAATCCTGAGCTTCTCTACTGTTTTTTAAGTTTGTTCTACACCACTAGTTCTTGAAAATTTACTGTTTTACCAAAGTTCAAAATCTTAGCATACAGCATACCTACAAGTGAATTGTTCCAAGATCTAATCTAGATGCCCAAACCACAGATAGTAGCAAACAATGTATACAAGTAATTTTTCATTTGCATGCATACTTATGATAAAATTTCTTTTACAACTACACTGTGATAAGGTGGCCATGAAAGTGGACACAGCAAGAACTACTACAGGCCAACCAACTGCAAGTAAAAGAGGCCAGAAAAGGTATAGGAGAGAAAAAGAGGAGTCATGTTTACAAAGGCGTGGGAAGGTTTTGCACTTACTCAGGATTGCACACAATTTGAAACTTGCAAATAATTTATTTCTGTAATTTTCCATTTAATGTTTTCAGATTATGTTAAACAGAGGATAACTAAACTATGGATACTGTGGATATTAGAGACATCTTTCCTCTTCCCCTTACACTTTCTCAGTGTTCAATTCTGTAGATGCAAAGAGCACTCCACTGGCACTCCATCTTCTTGCAATCCAACTGACAGAACTGGAAGCCTGGGTGTCTTCCCAAATGTGTCTTGGGAGTAAAGGTAGAAAAGCAGCACAGTCTCCCACAACTGGGTCTGCTTATTTAAGAAGGCTATCTGAATGGGCCTGGCAAATGCTTTACATTTAAAACAAACTGGAAAGAACATAGTTCACACTATGAACAGTAGTTCTTCTCTAGCTGTAGCCAGTTTAAATATTACAAATTACTTTTAGTTCTTTTTCACTCTGAGAAATGCAACACACAGGTTTAATCTGCAGACAGACCCATGGAAAATAGTATCTGTTACTAAGTTTTCCAGAGCACTCATAAGAGAGGATAATCTACAGGATTCAATTCAAAAATATGTATGGAATTTTAATGCCAGTTTGTGCCTCATGCTCCCGCCCTTACAAAACTAGATTAGTATCTGTGATTAATTTTCCCTTTCCTTCATGAGTGAGGGAGGTTAGTCTAAATGCTAAGACTGGAAGTAAGTAGCATGTTTCAGTTTAAAGCAGGGAGGTCCAACCTTTTAGCTTCCCTGGGCCGCATTGGAAGAAGACCAGTTGGTTTGAGCCACACATAAACACTAACAACTTTTTGTAAAAAATGTAGGACAAAATGTCCTATATTTTGTTCTACATTTTTAAACCTTGGAGTAAGTCTCATTGGTTTTAATGGGCCTTACTTCTGAGTAGACATGGTTAGGGTTGCAGCATATCTCCAATGTTAAGCTTGGAGAGGATCACAGCCCATCCTATGCATCATTGGGCTCTCACACTGCAACTTGGGAGTAAGCCTCATTGACTTTAACAGGGCTTCTGAGTAGGTCTCAAGGGCAGCAGGCAGCAGCTGGGATAGAGGCTGAGGCTGCTTTGGGGGGATGTGGATGGGCGAGCGCTGCAAGGTCTGCAGGGGCCTGAAGCGCTCTGAGTGCCAGGAGGCAGGTAGGGGAGGAGCCAGGCACCCAGACCAGCTTTGTGGCGGCCACCCAGGGCAGTGCGCAGAGAAGCACACGAAATTTGAAAATGGCTGCTGCCACAAAGCCGGTTTTTCCAATGGTGGTGGCCAGCTTTGCAGGAGGGCCGCATCCACCCTTGTCCAGGGCCGCATGCAGCCCCCGGGCCACATGTTGGACACCCCTGGTTTAAAGCTTACCACTAAAAATGAACAGCAGCATTCTTGATAAGGATTGATTACAGAGAAGACCATTTTCAAGGATGACATCTTCACATTCATGCAAGAAGAATAAGGTCTCCAATACAGTTTAGACACAATAGACAACCCAAGACAACCCAATGCAAACTCAGTTTCTAAGGAGATAGGCAACTATTCAGGTGAGTCATCATTGTCCAATTAGCTTTTGCTACCAATTCTCATTCCTTTTAATGATAATGAATACTTAGATGCTTTTAATACTCTCATGGTTTTTTGATGAGGGCTCAAAACTTACAAAACATTTAGCAACAGCCCAGATTTAGTACAGCGGTACCTTGACTTATGAGAATATTTTGTTCTGAAAGCATACTTGTATTCCAAAATGCCAAAATGAGAATATTTTGTTCTGAAAGTATACTTGTAATCCAAAATGCCAAAATGAGAATATTTTGTTCTGAAAGCATACTTGTAATCCAAAATGTCTGTATATCAAAGTGAATTTTCCCATAAGAAATAATGGAAACTCAGGCGATTCGTTCCACAACCCCAAAAAATTCATATTGTGATATGTGAAAAATTATTGTGAAAATTCTATGTTCTTTCCAATTTGTTGTTTTGAATGTAGAGCATTTGCCAGCCCCATTCAGACAGACTTCTTAAATAAGCAGACCAGTGGTGATTACAATACTGTAGTATAATACAGAATAAGAAAGAAAATACAAAATATAAAGAAAAATAAAATAAATTAACCTACACAAAGTGTGCAGTCCTAAACCAACTTTCCAGCATTGGCATAATGGCAATGAAACACCAAGGTAAGGGAATAAACATTGCCTTACCTTGAGGAGGCCTCTGTGTCTGCCCCCAACTGCAGGATGCAACACATGTTGTACTGTGACAGCAATGACAGTGCTCAAAAGTTGATTAGGATTATGCCCTTAGAGCATAATCTAACCATGTCTACTCAAAAGTAAGCCCCATTGTGTTCAATGGGTCTTACTCCCAGGATAGTGTCTTTAGGATTGCAGCCTAAGTCTCACAGGATGCAAACTGGAGTTAGACAGGAGTGAGCTCCACTGATTATAATGGGGGTTACTTTAGAGTAGACATGCAAACCTAGGCCTCTCAGGCTCCTTTCCATTGCCACCCTTACACAAGAGTGAGCCCCATTAACTGTAGCAGGCTATATTAACATAATAGACATGCATAGGCTGGTTTCTCAGGAGAGGCTAAGGAGGTGTCAGTGGCGCACCATAACCAACTGTAATCCAGCAGGGATTATTTTTTGCTTATCTTTCAAGGTATTGTTTGTATATCAAGTTAAAATTATGAGAAATGTTTGCATGTCTTGCAAAACTCAATCCAAGGTTTTATTGTATTTCTATTTTACAGATAGTAAGCTAATGTACAGAGATTCACTACTGGGTGGCCCAGCCAAGTCACAATGTCAGGGTTTAGTGTTCTGAAGTCTCATTTTAAAAATCATACATATATTACTATCCACTAGACTAGTCACTAGACATTATTGGAAATTTGTGCCAGTGCCTTAAAAGGAGACAATTATAGCAACTATGCATCTTGCACCTGATAGTTACAACAGTTGAAAGAAACATCAGTGTTTCAGAAAACCAGTGAGTAGACTTTTCATTAATATGTAGTACTGAAGTTTCTCTGATGGACTGGAAACCCTTTGAGGTTACTGGATTAAAAAAATGCACAAAAGATTGAAGCGATTGTATTCCCTTCTTCCACTGTAGGATCAAAGCTCTATCCTGCACAGGTAAAACCTGTGATCAGTCAGAAGTTTCAACATCAGGAAACTTTTCCTTATAGGTCAAGACTCAAGAGCAGTGTCATATCTAGCTCATTTGGCATCCACAGCCCACAAATTTTTGACACCTCCATATGTCAAAATTATTTATCAGTAATAATATAATTAATGAGATATTAATTAATATTGTTATATTTTAGAAATCACCTTACCAATTAAGCCTCTGTTTTCTTTTTTGGGAGAGGGTGAGGCTACCTCCTGGAGTACTTGTTGTGCTTCACTTTCACTGGATTAGGACCATTCTGGTGGCCTTCTATTCTTCTGTGCCTTGACCTGAACACAAGCCATGCCACATTTGCTTACTCACGAGTAAACAAGGCTGTGCTCAATTCCACTTTCAGTATGGCTCAATCAATTATCGGGAACTTCTTTTTGGGTTGATATGGAGGATGCAGTCATCGATCAGATCATTCTAGGGGGCGTTGGATTCCTCTCAGTCTACCCTTTCCAATGGACTACGGCAGGTTTGCCTCTTCATGTGATACAGTTCACTTTCACTTTCCATAGGGCCTCCATGCATTCTTTTTTTTGTTTTTGTTTTTTGGCCATAGCATTTGATAGGAATGAGATATTTCATTGGCTTCTGCTGGAAAATACACACCCATCAGTATATGACATGATGGGATTATTTCAAAGGGTTTTAGTGATTTTTGTTATTTTGGTCATCCCAATTTGTCACCCCCTTGAAGCTGGTACCCAGAGAGAAGGGCCCTCCGAACTCCCCCCTTTTCAGGGACACCACTCCTCAAGAGCTGCCTGTCTTTATATGAACAGAAACAAGCCATGACAGAGCATAACACACAAGGAAAATCTGCCCAAGATGTCTCTTACAGGGCAACATCTTTTACACTGAACAGCTATCTGTTACAAATGTATCCCTTTAAAGGGGATTTCATGTTCTGCACACAAAAGCTTTGGGGACACTTGGAAATTAATGACTTTCAGTTTGAGAAGCACAACAGTGAGTTTTAACGTCTTAATGCAAAATATAGACTAAAACACATGATGCCAAAGTTAATAACTAGAATTTGGTTTGGTGAAGAAAGCAACTACAAGAACACCTTGCACTTCTTGATTTAGTAATAAAGACTGTAATAGAAGATGACAGAATTTTAAACTACCACCTATAGATCTTTGGAGAGTTGTAACATCCACCTTCTAATCCTAGACCCTTCAAGAAACAATGTTTTTGCCTTTTTCAAAGTTCTTAGAAGTGTGAAAAGTTTTATAAAAGTTGGGAATCTTAAGTTAATGAATATGCTTCAAACAAAGATTTGTGTGATCCAAGACAGTTTCAGATCCAATTAAGAGTGAGAGAAGACTTTCAGTGTGATGCAGGGTGATCATGTGACATAACCAAAGGAGGAGGATAAGGTGCCCCTAAAATGTAGGACAAGAAAAATGTAGGACATGACAAAATAAGAGCTCGTATGTATTGCGTTCATATACTTAATTTAAACACTATGTGCTTTATTATTGAACTAGTGAAAGGTGTACCCGCGTTGCGGGAGTAACTTCCCCATACAACATCCTCCACGGTGCATCAACAACCCCATGCGCAACCTACCTCCATGTACAACATTCCCCTGTGTGCAACTTTCCCCATGCGCATCATCCCCCCACGCGGGCAGCATCCTCTCCAGTGCAACCTCTTCCTCCTAACAACATCCCCCCAGTGCACCAGGCACTGAGCACCAGATTGGCTGGATGTTATTCAGTCTCCCATGTTAAGTATAGGACAAAAACATTTTGCCCCCTTTTCAGCCCCTGAAGGGTTAAATTTCTCCACACGGGTTCTTGGTGGGTGTTCAGGTGACAGAAGGATCCCTCCCAGAATTCCATGCTTCAGGCCCAGCAGTTGAGGCAGAATGTTGCTGAGTCAGCAATTTTCAATGCAAAGTATAGGGAGGAAAACGTGTTGCGCCCCTTTTCACCCCCTTCCGGTTGGAATTTCCGAAAACCGGTTCTTAGTGCACCCCTCCCTCATGGAAGGAACACCCACCCCAATTTTCACGCTTCTAGGCCCAGCAGTTTTGGCAGGGCGGTGATGAGTCAGTGAGTCAGTCCGTGAGTGACTTTTCTCTTTTATATATATAGATTTAAAATGATTACGTATACTTAGAAGTCTTAATGCTGTCCACTCCGATGGTAAGAGGACACTGAAGTTTTTTCTAGGACACCAGGCTAGAAAACAGGACATATCCTGGAAAAGGTGGGCGGATGGTCACCTGGTGTGATAACTTGTAAATTCAAAAACTGAATTCAAGACTATTATGACCATAACAAAATGAGTTTCACAACATCAATATCACTAGTTTCCACTAATATTTAGTATCAAATACAGAATTCCAAGCAGAAGCAACTTCACTTGTCAAGTATACCAGACTGAAATAAAATATGCTATGTGCAAAATCCAGAGTAACTATGGGGAGTCCTTACTCTGGTATAAGAACAAATTACACTGGATTCCAATATGAATTTCTCATAGGTTATCACTAGGTGGTGCAGTAACTACATGTGCACATAAAGTCTCTTACGTGCATCTGTAGTTACTCTGGATTTTGGGGTATGTGATTTTCCTAACTTTATTCTAAAATTGTTTGTGAATTAGATTAACAATTCATAAACAACTTCAGAACAAGATTTGGAATCAATCATTTGATCACCAAGTGTGACAAAAACAGTTTCTCTTTGTAGTAACTGGATGGCATCTCTCTTGGAACAAAGGCAATGTTTATACTGTATTTAATAAGTCACAGTTTTATGGCCGAGAACAGCATTTCACAGGTATACCACAAAGGGTTGGAGAATGCCATTTATTAACAAAGCCTGGGAGGGAAGGTTGGTCCTTGTTCTACAACCAAAGCATGCCTTGTCAACTGGTAAAAAAACTGATGATACCCTTGACAATTTTACCATCTTGTTAGAATGCCATGAGATGCCAGAAGCTTACTCTATCGTCCTGGTAATCCTAATAAGTTAGGAGGCAGTCTTCAGAGGCAAAGCTACTCGAACCTGGTTCTCCAGTGCTCCTACCAGTCTAATCTACCATACTTTGTTTAGACTTATATTCACATCTCCAGAAAACAATTATTTGCACTGGTGAACATTTAGTAATATCAATGTTTAATGTTTTACTTATACTGTATTTAGTGTTATGAAGTGACTGCAACAAGATAGATAAAATTAACACAAGATAAAGCTATTTTATTTGATAAGACAAGCAATAGTAAGATAAAAGGAGTATCCTAATGAGCAAGACCACACATACGGAGAGTTGACAAGCCTCTTCATTCTGCTCACCATATGATTCCTTCCCTCTCCCCCTGCATGCATACTATAAAACTCAAATTCTGCAACATATTTTGATTACTGCAACCACTGCAGCTACATAATTAAGAGGATTCCAAGTGGACAGGAGGTTGAAAATAACATTATAAAAGTTTAGCTACTGAATGGTAGCTTATACCATTTCACAGTAATCAAAAACACAGTTTACTACACACAGAACCTCATAATGTGCACATTCTTAGACTACTAGATTATTCTCTGGCAACATTCCAGATTGGAATGTAAATATTTGCAGACTACAGCTAAAGCCTTTATGTTTAGGGCTGCGTATATACAATATTGGTGCCCAAAGTGCTTAAGTATAAACCAGCAGATAAAGCACTACAACTCCAACTCATGATACCTGAAGTATTAGCTAAGCAACAAACTGACGAGGGGCACAATCCGGAGTAACTACGGTAAGTCCTTGCTCTGGTGTAAGAACAATTTGCTCTGGATTGCAATATGAATTTCCCATAGGTTTTCACTAGGTGGTGCAGTAACTACTGGTACACATAGTGTTTCTTACGTGCTTCTGTAGTTACTCTGGATTGTAGGGTAGGTAACTGGATACCCGTCCAACATTCCTACCATTTCATCCATCCTGTATTACAATCCATCCTAGATACTTTGGGCAAGAGTCTAACATAAAACAGGGGAAAAGGAGCAAGTTGCCATGCTTTTGTTTAGTCATCCAATTGTCACTAGAATTTTTTTATTGTTTGATGTCGCATATATTTACATATCCATATATATCCATTTCTATTATATTTAAACAATCATACATAAACATCTTTTTCCCCCTGTATATTCCCACCTCCTTGAAAAAGCGACCACTAGAATTAAAATACTTTAATATATGAAGCATGCAAAGTGTTGAAAGGTTTACATTTTTTGCATTTTCAAACAAATTTCATTCTTTAAGGTAAAATTTAGCCATTTGTTTAAAAGAGACAAACCCATAAAGATTGAAATGCCAAAATGATTAGGAGGTCCCTGGGATGAACAAAGAAAACCTCAGTAAATCTAGCAAATCCCAGAACAACAATGAGTGAAGGGAATTACGGTAAATCAGACTCATTGCCAGTAAGTTGAAAATGCTGATGCAAACAAGTTGAAATGATGCTAACAAGTTTACATGATGTAAACAAGTAAAACAAAACCTTTGATTGAGAGACAAGCAAACCTTTGATTTTGCAAGTCAAGCAAACATTTCTAATCAATTTTAACTCGAAATATAAACGATGTCTTGATAAACAAGCAAAAAAAATTAGTCCCAGCCAGGATATGGCCAGTTTTAGCGCTCTACCGGCACCTCCACTGCCTCTCCTGAGAGACCAGCCTATGCATGTCTACTCTGAAGTAAGCCCATTCCAGTCAATGGGGCTCACGCCTTTGTAAGAAAGCAGTGGAAAGGAGCCTCAGAGATCTAGGTTTGTATGTCTACTCTAAAGTAACACCTATTGTAATCAGTGGGGTTCACTCCTGTGTAAGGGGGCAGATTGCAGTCTGTGAGACTAATGGAGCTTAATTTTATTATTTATTTTTTATGATTTTGTATTATATCACAGTGCTGTGTTGTACAGTACAGTACATTTTATACAAATATTTTTGGGTTGTGGAACAAATCTTCTGAATTTCCATTATTTCTTATGGGAAAATCTGCTTTGATATACTAGCATTTTGGATTACAAGCAAGCTTCCAGAACAAATTATGCTTGTAAACCAAGGTAGCACTGTATGAAAGTTGAGCTCTCATTTTATATATATCTGCTATTATATTGTATATATCCACTATTTTGTATATATCCACTATTTGTCCACTGCTTATGACCAGGGGGCGTCAGTGACCCCGTGATTAAAGACACTTGACTTGCCAACCCTGAATGTCAGCAAGTCAGCGATGGAAAACCAAAATTTGCAAGACAAATTTCCATTACCTGCCCAGCTCCTGTCAACCTAGCAGCTTGAAAGCATGTAAATGCAAGTAGATAAATGGGTGCCATTTTGGTGAGAAGATAACAGCATTCCATGAGCTTTGACATTCAGTCATGCTGGCCACATGCCCATGGAAGTGTCTTCAGACAATGCTGGCTCTTTGGCCTTGTAACAGGGATGAGTATCCCTCCGCAGAGTCAGTCATGACTAGCAGGGTAACCTACAGGGGACAAATTCAACTATGGCAAGACCAGATCTTTGCCTATCTTACTGTTGCAAAAACAAAACTGTCACCAATTACTGGGGGAACTGAACTGGGTTCCAGGAATAAACCACCCACAAGCCTTGCATTGCAAGCTGTGAAACACTGAGCCACTATAGTATAGATATATCATAATTAAACCCAGTTGCTTAATGTACATGTGGCCTTATGAAGATCACTGTAAGGGGCTTTCCATTAGGGTGCTTCCCCTTAGTAGCTTTTGTCCCAACTTATTTTCATTTCATGCTATGATTTGCATGAGTAAATTCTCACATGAGAATTGTTCTCAAATTGCCTGAAGTGACCTTTTCCCCCAAAGATACAGCAAATAGAGATGTGAATGACCATTCAGGATTGTGATTATTCACTTTTGATCATGGGAGGCAATGTACAGGTGCAGATGCCTGTAAATACCACAACTGGCTTTCAAAAGATTCTGAATTTAAATATTTGACCTCCAGGTTCAAGTCAGTCATGGGAGTCAGAGGAAACTTTTCATTTTCTGCACAGAGAGAAGTGGCTCTTAAAAGGGGTAATAATGATCTATTGTTTTCAGATCGTATGCCTCAATATTGAAGACAACCTACCTTTTAAATTCTGAACTTATTTTTGTATTTCTAATACGGTACGATCATACTTTAGCAAAATATTAATCTTGTATCGCATAGCATTTGAAGCACTACTTCCAGGTAAAGAAATTCCAGAAAATTGCCATTACAATAAATGCCTAGTAAGAAGACACAGTTACCTGTGTGGTAGTCAGAAACACCTAATCATATTCAAGTACTAAGAAGAATCTGTCAAGCAGAAGAATGTACCATCCATCAGCAAGACTAATTTTGCTGCCAAGAACATACTCTTCGGCTTCACGAAGCAGCTCATTAACATATAGGTGAGGATTCTCTCAGAGCAGCATGGAATTAGCACAATGTATGCAAACAAGGGCTACAGTGGCTCAGCAGTTAAGACACTGTGCCTGTCGACCAGCAGACTGGGGTTTGAGACCTGTGTGCTACAAGATGGAGAGAGCTCTGGTCCCTTGCTCAGCTCCTGCCAACGTAGCAGCTCAAAAGCATGAAAATACCAGTAAATAGGTACCATCTCGGTGGGAAGGTAACAGTTTTCTGTGCACATTGGCATATAGTCATGCCAGCCACAGAACCACGGAGGCATCTTTGGACAACACTAACTCTTCAGCTTAGAAACAAGGATGAGTACCACACCCTAAACTCAAGCAAGATTGGCAGTACAAACTGCAGGGGACACCTTTACCTTTATACAGACACAAGACATGCAGCTTCTATAGCAAAGCTAGCTTAAGGATGGTGAATACCACACCTGGGATCCCCTTTCAAAAGAAAATAAAAATAAAAAAGAAATTGCACAGAGGTGATCTTACTCAGACCAGTGCATGAATGTTTAATCCAGATCAGTGCATGAAAGTTTAACCCATCATTCAATTATCCCCTCCCCATAAAAATTCCATTCAATGCACACACAGCTAGGATTATTTGTATAATGTTTTGATGCTACTGCTGTTAACTGTCATTTTTCTTACTTGCAGCACAAGTTGAGAACTCTATTGATCAAATAAAGCAAGAAGTCTTTATCCTTGAAAAGGTCAGAGAATCTGAGCTACAAGATCTCACATCTGATTGCTCCTGCACACAGAAAACTCCCAAGAGCAAAGGAGAAACACAAACCACACCAAAAACAACCCTAAGGTGAGTGTCAAATGGCTTCCAAAATAACAGATCTTTGTCAGATGAAAATATGCCCACAGTAGTCACATAAATGATTATATCAGAGTGACAAATTAAACTACTTCAGAGTGTTAAAAATAGTTTCACAACATGCCGAACATGAGAGCATCTCAATGTGTGAAATGTGTCAATGCATATTCTTTTTAGCGTGTTTACTGTCTATAGAAGTCTCAGTTCAAAAATGCCTGCATGGTATCTGGTGCTGTTTCTGTTAAGACATCTGTTGAGCTGTTATCTATATGTGTGCTTTAAGCCACAAAACTAAGTTTGAGGGTTTTTTGACTTATTTTTGGCAGCAAAAAAAAACATTAATAAACTCGCAATTGCTTGTGTTAGGGCCCTGTGCTGAACATCCTCGACCCTGTAGCAGCCCTGCAGGGACCACACAACCTTTCTTCTCGTTTTCCCTGTTGGCCTCTTAACACATGATACTGCTTTATATCAAAAGAGACAGTTGTTCCATGTAGCCTACAAGCTCTCCATGACGAGCAACAGCATTTCAGGGACTGGATTTTCTCAGCTGAACCTCCTGTTTCGTACGGTACATGAGCTAACATTATTTGAAGGGCCAGCACTGTTTTCTTTTGCATAAATTTGTGATTTGAACCACTAAAGTCCTCACATCTTACAACAAGAATACCATCCCAAGACACACAACCTGCTATTTTATCTTTAGGTTTCAGTCCTCCTCTTAAGAAAGGAGTGTTTGCTTCAGAAGGAACTGGTCATATGTACTACTTTTGACCACACACTTCCATCTTGCCTTTTTTTGCATAAGAAGTCATCTGTGCAAAATATCCCCCTATTCCTTATGGAAAAACATATCTATTCAGTGGAAAGTGTGGACATCAGTTTGGATCCCAAAGTGCCAAGAATAAGTAGAAAGATCCTATTTTTGCTCACGCAGAAGTCACCAGATTTTAAACCAATTCAACCCCCACAGTTGCAGCCAAACTAGATGGACACCCAGTCCTCAGAAGCAACTTTCCAGGGAGCTTGCAGTGGTGAGGAAAGGATGGGGAAAACACCATTTTGTGAAACAAAGTCAACTTGCAGTTCATACAGTCTCACTCATTGTTCAGAATATTTTAATGCCACAATGCAAAGCATAACCAGTTCCACTTCCAGTATTCATCAGCCTGCCCTTTGCATTGTACTGCATCTTGACCTTCCATGAAAACTCTCAGCCACAAATGCTATTTGCTTGCCTTCCGCTCATCTATATCCCACAATTGATTTTAGAACACATTACTGCAGATGTCAGTGGTCAGGCAGGTAATCTTCGCTTGAAAAGCAACTGATGACAAGAGAAGTTCTGTTCTTCTTTTGTAATGTATTCCTAACCTAAATTTGAATAAAAGATTTATAAATTCCTAGCATCAGGGACAGAGAAAAACACCTGATATGCTATAGACAAGCCGTTCCCAGTGCAAGCTATAAAGGTAGAAATACCATTCTAGACTGAAATATGCTGCCATTTGAGCCATGTTCAGGTTGCTTGCTTTATTAAATTGGTGGAATTACAGACGCGCATTTTTTAAAAATTAGACTTAAAAAAATCAGAGTGCAGCCTTTCTATCAGTACCTCTCTATGCCAGAAAATGCACTTTTAGCTATTGATTTCTGTATTCAATACAACTGCTAGAGCTCCTGAAAAAGCTGGCACTCCCAAAAAAGCTGGCAATTGTAATCATGTTGTCTTTACTCTCTTCTACCTTTCCCAAGATGTTCTCTGTCCAAGGGTGTGGCACAACCCAAAAATGCTGCCTGATGCAGGCGTGGATTTTCCTCCCCTGCATTTAAACTAACATGAAATTCTATTAGGATCCCCTCAAACTACATTGGGACCCGAGAGTGCTCCATCTCCAGAGAAACCAGAACTGCAGCACTTCCTGGTTTCAGTGCAGCACATGAGGAAAACTGGGGGATTTGAACAGTCTGGTGTGCCTTTTCAATGGTAAAAACAACTGATGGTGTGCCTTGACAATTTCAGGGACTAGATAAGTGTGCCATGAGATGAAAAAGGTTGAAAATCAATGCTGAGTCTTCATTATTTGTTGCAGACCATCAGATTTGCCTCAAGGTAGAATGGTCATGCTCATTCCCCTCACTGCTTCACAGGTTTCCTAGCACTAGGTTTCCTAGTTGAAAAATCAACTCCAATTTATACTTTCAGATTATATAATCATCTTATATAACTTTCTAAGATAGTTCTAGTTTCCTGGAGCATACATAGTTGTTTGCAAAAATACTTTAAATCAGATTTTGTGTTGGAAGTTTACCTAGGCACGTGTGGTATTTAGATTTAAAGTGCTCATTTATTTTAGTTCTGAAAATCTACCTCCTTAACTATTGATGATCTTTAGTCCATAAAGAGTCCACTGATGAGAAAAAAACATTCTCTAGTGTTTTTCAACTACCAACTATATGATAAACTTTTTAAAAAGCAAGATAACTGAAGCTCCCAACCCTCCTGCAAGATAAATTAATGCAACACTGGAAGACACAAGGCAGTTAACTATAAAATGTGTAGAATTTATTTATTTGATTTATATCCTGTCTTTCTTCCTGAAAAATGGAAACCCAAGGCAGCTAACATTTAAAACATTAAAATATCATTAAAACTAGATAGAAACAATAAATACAATTTAAAAAATACTACTGAAATACTATTAAACTATACAAGAACAGTAAAAACCCAGGTTAAAAGCAGGCAGGTAACAATACATAATCTTAAGGATCTAAAAGCCATCATACGCCTGTCTAAATAAAAGTTTTCAGGTCTTGCCAGAAAGATAGCAATGAGGAAGCTTTCCCTAATGGGGAAAGCTTTCCTTAATTACATTTCCTTAATGTAAAAACTTTAAATGTAAGATTCAGTAATATAGTGTTCAGTAAAGATTCAGTAAAATGAAGTACATGAGAACAATAACACACGGGTTTTGAACTTTTATTATGTTATGTTCTATACTTTTCTTGGGTAGCCTACATTTTGGGGGGGGGGTCTGCTCTCAGAAAGAAGGGGATAGCCAGGCTTGGGGAGGGGAGGGAGAGCAGCCAAACCTCCCCATCGCTCTGCAAGGGCCTTTTCCTGTAGGCGCTGCCTGAGCACTGACAAGTACCTTCTAAGTCCGCCTTCTCCCAGGAGCATGGGGTGTATGTGTGTGTGAGTGCATGGGTTGTGTATGTGTATGCATGTGTATGTGTGAGTGAGTGCATGCATGAGTTGTGTGTGTATTTATGTGTGAGAGTGCATGGGGTGGGTATGTGTGTTGTGGGTGTGTGAACGAGTGCATGGGATGAAAGGTGTGAGGGTGTGTGTGAAAGCACATGTGGAGGTTGGGGCGGTGGGGTGGGAGAGAGTCTGGAGGTTTGGGGGAAGTTACAGGTAAAAGAGGACATGTGAGGTTGGGGACAGTGGGATGGGAGAGAGAATGGGGATTTGGGGGCAGAGTGACCATATGTCCACTTTTTCCTGGGCAGGTCCTCTTTTTCAGCCTTGTGTCCCTGATTGTGGATAGCAAGTTTGACAGGGAGCTCCTGGGCAGATTCCAAAGACTGAAAGGGGGTTTTGGACTGAAATGGCCGAAGATCAGTGCCATGGTTGATGGTGTCAAAAGACACTGAGAGGTCCAAGAGGTCTAACAAAGATTCAGTCCCTCTTTCCAGTCCTTGGAGTCGATCATTCACCAAGGCCATCTCCTTCCCAAAGCCAGGCCTGAAGCCAGACTGGAAGGGATCTAGATAATCTACTTCTTCCAGGACCTTCTGGAGCTGAGACGCTACTACATGCTCGATCACCTTGCCCAGAAAAGTTTGAAGTTTGAAACCGGGAAGTTTGAAACCGGCCAATAGTTGTTGAGTATGGAAGGGTCCATAGAGGGCTTTCTCAGGTGGGGACAAAGCATTGCTTGCTATAATGCAAAAGGCAGTACCCTCTCCCTTAAAGATGAATTTATTGTCCTCTCTCTTCACAAGGCCTGTCCCACCTGACCAGATTTGATTAGCTATGCTGGGCATGGATCTAGCAGGCAGGCTGATAGCCTCACACCCGAAAGGATCCTGTCCACATCCTCAGGTTCTAGAAGCAGAAAAGAATCCCACAAGTTGGAACTGACAGGTTCCATGGTGACATCATTGTTAATGTATAGTCATGGCAAATCTAAGCAATTTTATCTGAATGTAACCTGCTAGGAAGTTCATGAAAATAAAGAAACAAACATGCCACATATTTCTGTATGCAACAAATCTAAATATTAAGTTGATCCCAAGTTATTATCTCAAGCTTTTAAAATATGGGTGTATCATTGGGTATTTATCTTTTCCTAACAGAGTTGAAGTGGTGCCCTAAAAACATTAAACATAAGGTTTCTAATCTGTCAGATGCGCTATGGCATAAATTCCATCCCCTGCCCAGGCCCCAGGTTTCACTGCTTTCAGGTCTGCCTCTTTGCTTCAGCCTGCCAAACAAGTGTCTCTTCCAGTTGGAGAAGGCCATGCTGGGTCTTTTGCCTCCACGCTGAACGATCGGAGGTCAAGGTTTCCCAGCTGTTGATGTCCATTCCCAAGGCCTTTAGATCCCTCCTACAGATGTCTTTGTATCGCAGCTGTGGTCTCCCTCTAGGGCACTTTCCCTGCACTAATTCTCCATATAGGAGATCTTTTGGAATCCGACCCTCAGCCATTCTCACGACATGCCCAAGCCAGCGTAGACGCCGCTGTTTCAGAAGTGTGAACATGCTAGAGATTCCAGCACGTTCCAAAGACTGCATCATTTGAGACTTTTGTCACACCAGGTGATGCCAAGAATACGTCGGAGACAGTGCATATGGAAGGTGTTCAGCTTCCTCTCCTGCCATGCATAAAGGGTCCAAGACTCGCTGCAGTACAAGAGTGTGCTCAGGACGCAAGCTCTATAGACCTGGATCTTTGTATATTCCATCAGCTTCTTATTAAGCCATACTCTTTGTAAGCCTGGAGAACGTGGTAGCCGCTTTACCAATACGTTTATTCAGCTCAGTATCTAAGGAGAGAGTGTCAGAGATAGTTGAGCCAAGGTACACAAAGTCATGGACAACCTCCAGTTCATGTTCAGAGATCGTGATACAGGGAGGTGGATCCACACCCTGACCCATGACTTGTGTTTTCTTCAAGCTGACTGTTAGTCCAAAGTCTTGGCAGGCTTTGCTAAAACGGTCCATAAGTCGTTGAAGGCCTTCAGCAGAGTGAGCAGTAACAGCAGCGTCATCAGCGAAGAGGAACTCCCGCAAGCATTTCAGCTGGACATTGGACTTTGCTCTTAGTCTGGAAGGATTGTAGAGTTTTCCATCTGATCTGGTCCGGAGATAGATTCCCTCTGTTGCATTTCCAAAAACATGCTTCAGCATGACTGCAAAAAAGATCCCAAATAAAGATGATGCAAGGACGCAGCCCTGCTTCACTCCACTTCGGATGTGAAAGGAGTCTGATGTTAAGCCATCAAAAACTACAGTACCCTTCATGTCCTCGTGAAAGGACCTGATGATACTGAGGAGGTTAGGTGGGCATCCAATCTTGGGGAGGATTTTAAAAAGGCTGTCCCTACTAACCAAATCAAAAGCCTTTGTAAGGTCTATGAAGGCTACAAAGAGTGGCTGTCTTTGTTCCCTACATTTCTCTTGCTAAAGAGAAATCTTACTGTCTAAGGGAAAATACCATATCAGTGGTGGACCTGCTGGCTTGATGAACAGGGCTAAGATGAACCGTGAATTATAGGAAAAGAAGAGATGAGGTCCAAATAGAAAGAAAAAAATCCTTGGCAATTGAGAAGTTGATTACATTCCTAGAGCCTGTTCAGGAGAATTCATATTCTTTCAAACTTGGGACTCTATATTGTGATTATATCTACGTTACTTCACCCCATGCTCACATCCATGTTAAGACTGAAGGTTTCATGAACAGTCTAGATTTGCCCAAATGAAGAAAACAATATCCAGTGAGGTCACACATTTCAAGATATGAAACAGATTTTATTCAGCTACGAACAAATACAAATGGAGTAAACTATTTGAACTATTTCTTTGGGGGGGGGACAAATTGGGGGGGTATTCCTCCACGGTAGTAATGGAAGTGCAACCATTTCTTTTAACAAATATTTGTCAGTTTTGAACACAAGAACAAAGAAACATTATACAATATTTCAAGTGGTACAATGCAACATTTACTTAGTGCAGACACACATTTAAGTCATGAAATGTTTCAGTCAAACTCCAAGCATTGCTGCTTCAGCTTAGCGGGAAGCATTTTTCCAAAGTTAACATGAACAAAAGCCTCTTTGATACTGTAATGGTACCATTTAGGGTCCATCCCAAACTCTTGTTTTAAAAATGATGAGGCTGATATAGGATTGAAATAGGCCATGGGTGTCCAAACTCCAAGATATAGCCCTCAATGCGGCCCATGGCAAGACCCCTCTATCTGGCCCTCAGGGAAGCTTTGTAACCCTCCAGATCTCTCTAATACACTCTCATACGTAAATTTATTCAAATTTGAAATTAAATAATTTTCCGGCCCCCAATAAAGCGTCAGATGTGACCCTCCTGCCAAAAAGTTTGGATGCTCTGTAGTTGCAATGCTTTTTTGAAAGACATGGATCTCAACTCCAACACTGATATTTTTAGATACATTTTAGCAAGCGTTAACCACTTCCTCCACCCTATGACATTGTTAACTATAAAAAATACAAAGTAATCTCCTTTAATGGCCCTGCAAAATACATCTGTCATAGGTGGGAATTTCCAACACAGCTGTCCATTTAGGAGATTTCATATACATATAGGAATATAACACGCTCTTCTATGGGTGGGTCATAAAATTCATCCATCTAGGCAAGAAAATAGGCTTTCTTGATGGATCAAAGAAAAGAAAAATCATAACTGAATTGTGAACCACAAACATTTAAATTATTCATTTTCAATGCCCCTAAACTTTAGCATAAGTTGCTAAATATCTGTCTGGATTGAGTGAAAAGATTCTTTCATCATAGAATTATAGAGTTGGAAGGGACCCTGTGGATCATCTAGTCCAACTCCCTCCCTGTAGCAGGAAATCCTCGTCTTGTGGAGACCTGGGTCTCAAACCCTGGCCTGCTGGTTAACAGACACAGTGTCTTGACTGCTTGCAACATCACAAAAAGAGATTTTATATTATTTGAAGACCAATAACCAAGAATTAGCACATCAATAGCCAATTTAGTAAATAGTACTTTTCATTACCTACCATTAATCACTAATTACAAATGTATGAACAAAAGAAAAGTTAGACAATAAATTTCTTGGATTAGTGCAGAGGTCTCCAAACCTTTCAATCAATCGCCTTATCAAATATCTGGCATGATGCCAAGAGCCAGAAATTTTTTTAATAGCCATGATTTTGTTTTTTCCTCTGTAAATTGCTTTGTGGACTTTTTGTTGAAAAGCAGTATATAAAAAAAATTTAAATACACTAAAGATGGAACTTAGATGAATGGTTCAAATTTCCAAGATTTTTCCAAGCAACAAAACCCATCACAGAAAGTCTATCTACAGAAAAAGCACACAATCAAATGGATGCCCATTCCCCCACATCCCAAGGACCAAAGAAAGGCCACGTGGTGCTCAAAAAGTTACTTCTGGGTTGGGTATGTCTGTGTAGTGAACTTTGTTCACATTAAATAAACAGGTCTCTGTCAATCTAAACTCACAATCTAAACTCACAATCTAAAAGCAACACAAGAATACTTAATTTCCACTAAAAAAAATCAATTTTAACATGTGTTTTGGCTTAATTCAGAATGGACAGGTTTGCAAAATTATTGTGAATTAAATTGGAACACAGTTTCACTTAACAGAGGAAAGAATGTTAGCTCAAGTTCTGATGTTCACCGGAAGAATTTTTAGAAGTACTTTCATCTCCAAAGTGGAATGTTATGCAAGTCTAACATGAGAAAGGAAGCATCAATACTTTCAAGCGCAATCAGTAATTGCACCTCTGGAATCAAGCTTTGACATTGTCACTTGCTACCACCCAGCAAGTATGACAAGCTTGTTTGAGCTATCGAGGACAACATGAACAGCAACACGTAGAGCAAATTCCCAACCGCAAAAGGCCAATCAAAAGTATCATAGAATTATTGACCTCACAGTAAAGGAGGAAAAGGTACAGGAATCCCCCACTAATTGGACAGGCTAGGGACCAGAGCACTGTCCAAAAGTGAAAAACTGTTGCAAAGTGGAACCCAATCTTTTTCAGCTTGCAAATGCAGAACGGCCACCAAAAAGACAAAAATGTCACTTGCAAAAGCCTATGAAATACATGTTTATTAGCATATATCCAAAATACATAACAAATTACAGTAAAATGAACAAAGGCATGTGTGGGCATATAGCTTATGTATTGGAATGACGCTTATGTACTGAAGAAAGTCATTAGGAAATCCCAAAAGTAGTTTGGTCACCATGTCACATGTAAATCAATACAAGAAAAGATCATTTTAGCCTTTAGACCAGCAGAGAAAAATTGAAACAGTGAAGCATGTGTTAAATTAATGAGTACTGGGTATAATTGATAGATGTTGAAAGAGCTTAACTGTCAGAAAATGAACCATCAAAAAGTGGGGGCGCCTGTCTAACACACAATTCCAAACACAGGTAAGGAAAGCATCAAATTATGTTGTTTCCCTACTTCTCTTTAAAAAAGACACACTGGAAAGTTTTTTATACTCATTATGTATTTCACACCTTTCTTTTATCATTTCAGATCTTTCACTATACCCTACCCACTCCTTCCTCTCATCTCCCTGCTGCTTTATCAAGCCACAATTAAGCATGTCAATTTCACTGAAGAAAGACTGCTTTCTATCCAGAATATTTGGAAGACAAAAAAGATGCAGCACTAATACACACATATTGGAATGGCATGCAGAGGTACAGCAGAAAATTCAGTTTGCAATCAATGCAAAATTTCACGTAGAAAAAGTACATTTACCTCTGAAACCAGATACAAGAAGCAGCTTTAAGTCCCATGAGAAATGGCCCTTCAAATATTATCCTGCAGATCAGGACACTGCTTAGTAGTATGCTAGCTACTTGGAAAATCTCACAAAATTAGGCCATTCTAGAATTGACAGTTGTTATCGTCTCCCATTTCAATTCCCTTACTACAGATAGAGACCAGAAATCACTTGCATAGCCCTGAAGAAACCTGGCTTACTGCTATCATCCATCAACATAATCATGTTTCTCTCAAACTGAAATTCTATCCATTTTAATATAAACTTAATATAAAGTTTATATTAATATATTTATATTATTATATTTATATATATAATATTAAAGCAGGCCTCTGTCAGTCTTCAGAGACTATGGTATCGTGCTCTGCACTGCATACGCTGCATGCGAAGCACGAAAGCCTGGGTTGGATTGTTATGGAGGATAGGCTGTTACCCAAGCAGCAAGTCCCCCCTCTCCACGCCACTGAATGAGTCCAATGGAAAGGCAGAGCCAATACGATTGGATCCAGCTGGCGTCACAGAGCTGGGCTAAGGACAGGAGCTCACCCTGTCTTGTGGGGCCCACCTGGGTCTCGAACCCTGGCCTGCTGGTTAACAGGCACAGTGTCTTAGCCACTTGCGCCACCCACAGCCCATATAATATAATGAAATTCTATCCATTTTAATATAAACTTTTCATTTTAAATGTCAACCAAGATCTTCATAAATATAACCTAACTTTTTGTTCAGGTGTCAAGTGGATGCCAGGCCTGTTGCCCAGGGCCCAGTTTATAGTTGTGGAACACATTTTAATTCAATAATAGAACTTTGCAATACTTCACAAAATACTGTAAGTCAATAAACCCATGCATTCTGTTCTTCCCCATCATTCAAACCGGAGATGCATGTAGGCAAAGCTGTGGGTAAACTTCTAGTAATTAAATGTAGTATTGCAACATTAGTTGCACTCCTTGCAACTTGTACACTGAATGGATTGTGTGAACTTTTGCTATAGTTATGCTTATTTTGTGGCAAACCACAGGATTACCATTCTAGGGTATATCTAGAAAGCTAAGAAGCAACCATCAGCCAATTCCTAAACTGATATGGAAGTATCTTTGACTGTGGCAGATGATTAGTGCTCTTGGAAAGGATTGGGAAGTCTAGCTGAATAGTCTCCACAGAAGCCTCACCAACAACTTAAGGTGTCACAGGACTTGTTTTCACCCACATTTCACCCACATTTCACCCACAGGCAAGTGCTGCTGAAACAGGCAGCTTCTTCCTCTCAGAGGCAGCCACACCACAATGGTGTGCAGAGAGGGCTTGCCACAAAATAAGCCTACCTATACATACTATGGCCAGTGTCTTGGGGCGCAATCCAGAGTAACTACGGGGAGTCCTTTCTCCGGTGTAAGAACAATTTGCTCTGGATTGCAATATGAATTTCCCATAGGTTTTCACTAGGTGGTGCAGTAACTACGGATACACGTAATGTCTCTCACGTGCTCCCGTAGTTACTCTGGATTGTAGGGTTGGTTTCAGACAGTTCTGAAAGATTGACCATTAGTGCTGGTTTTTTTCAAGAACAAAAACCACATACAAAACAAGAGACAATAAAAGAGACACTACTTAGTCAATCAAGCAACCAAGAGGAGTTGCGAACATGATCACATACTTAGCCATAGGAAATGGAAAGCCATCAATCTCATGGAGAAACTAACCCAAACACAGTCATCAGCTTTCCATTCAATAGTGACAAAACCAACCTTGTTGCATTGCCATTTAAAATTAATTCTGCATACTGTATATTAGATATGCCTACTTAAGATTTCACCATGAATCTTAAGAGTAATTCAATCCACAAGACAATACATTTAGTCAAAAAGATACAGAAGAAATTCAGTTCACATGACAATAATTGCCCAAGAAGGATGGATATATATTCTCATGGGCTCCACATCCTTGTCAAAGGATGCAAGAACTTGCCATGGAGTAAGAACTGCCCATGCTACAAAGCAAAGCAGTTCACCCTTGCATCAGTTCCTCTTATACCACAGAAATATAAACTCACACCTTCCACTGGCAGCATATGCTACTAAATTCATGTCAACAGCAAGATTAGAGCTGTTGTTTTAATTAGATCAAAGTACAAATTTGCTCTCATCAACACTTTAAATTGGTTAAGGTGAGGCAAGATGTAAGCAAGTATAGTACAAAATGTGCATGAAGGAAATTTTATGAACTACTATGCTATAAACAAAGTCTGAACTGAAAGTCCTAGCTAATATACACATTTTCATTATTGCCAATATACACCTTTTCATTGTTCCTCAAAAATAAACATGACATGATAGTCTATTTGTTCCTCATTTCTTCCTAGAAAGCAATGATTACATTTGAGTTTACGATGATCAAGTGGAAACAATCTAATCAAGCACACTGCCTCATCTACTAACAGAAACGAGTCAATTTTTAAATTAGTCCAAATAACCTATCCAGTAACAGTTCATCTGATAGCTGACAGGTCCTCTGATATAATCTGAAAATTACAGGTACCTTTGAAAAAGCCGGGAGCAGATTAGATTAAGGGTTTTAATAACACAATTAGCAACTTGTGCAGCTTAAATACCAAGGTATGTTCATAGATCAAGTATGAACCCGGTATCAGCTTTTTTGTTTGACCTGCGATTCCCTAACTATACATCCTGCTCTCCAGTTCAGCCTTCTGGGTACCCTAGAATGACTATAAAGTTTTGGGGAAACCATTCCTAAATTCAAGTTACTAGGGGCAATATAGCAAATCTCCATACGCATATACTATATATAAGATCTCTAGCATTCTCAGGAACACAGGACCCCAATTTTTATTAGTTGATGGATAGAAATTTTTTTTTTTGAAAGAATGTTAGAAAATGTTATAGAATTGACTCAGAAAAACTGGATCATGAAAGATGTTATATGACCTAGTTCCTGAAACAGGAGGAAAAAATCAAAAACCTGTTGTGACCTACCAGCTTGGGTAATGCTGTCCCTTTCCCTTTAAGGGGAACAAGGGAAAGAGAGAGGCAGAAATCGAATTCTTAGGATTGAGTCACTAACAAGGGTGTTCTTGTTTAGAAGAGTTGGGGAGCTCCATGCAACCTCATAGTATTGGAAAAAGCTATAATAAGAATAAGAAAGTATAGTAAGAAAAAGGTAAGCAAAAACATTCCCAATTGCAACACAATCTTGGGGATTGTGCCTCTGCCTTTGTCCCCTCCCCCGCAAACACTCACCTTGGGAGTTTTACTCCTAAGATGTTTGAGAACCCCTATTCTAAACAGCAACACTTCCAACTGCAGGTGGAAACTCTTATGACCAATATTTAAAATTGCTTATTTTATTACAAACGTATGCACATTGTTTTAGAGAATTTACTTGCTTTTAAACATTATAATCCACTGGCCTCTATTTCCCACTTTGTTAGATCACTAGAAGAGAAAGTGTTAGTACAGCAAAGAGAAGGCAGACATGAATGCAGTCATCCAGCATGTGCACTTCTCCACGAATGAGCAAACAAGCAGTAGTATCGTCTATTTCCACTGAATCACAAGTATAATGCACTTCTCCTGGCCACTGCAGCGCCTTTTCATATAAATAGTCCTTCCAAATACAAATGACTTTCTTTTTAATTGTCCTAGGATGCTGTTATCAAAGTTAACACAGCTGCCTCTCCCAGCCAGACTAAAAAGTCAGCAGAGGCAGCCATAGGAGGTCCAGCAACAAGTACAAGTAAATGCTTAGAAGTGCTATTTGCTTGAAGGCTTATGCAAACACCAGAGTTTCCACACACTAATCAGAGTCAGTTCCTTTTATATCAAACGCAGGGTACAAAAAGAGTCCATGTTATCTTCTACAGTGTGTCAAGAAGAGTCTCAGATACAATGGTGCCTTGGGTAAAGAGCAAAATTTTCTCAGATATTTTGACTTGCATAAAGAACATTGTCTTGGGTAAAGAGCACTTCTGAGGAAGTCTGGAACAGGCTTCCATGGCAAGGGAACTCACAGGGCAGATGAGGGGACTAGCTTGAGCTATAGTGAGGTCCTGGGCAAAGTTTGGAATAGGCTTCCAAGGCCAGGGAACTCATGGGAGGTCGGGGGGGGGGGGGAGGGGAGAAGCCTGAGCCAATAAAGACTAAGAGTCCATTGAGCCGAAGGATAGCAATGAGTCCATTAGTGATAGTGAAAGAACACAATCCTAACCATGTCTACTCAGACGTAAGCCCCATTGTATCTAATGGGTCTTACTACCAGGAAAGTGTCTTTACAATTGCAGCCAAAGTCATCCCCCTCTCTGTAACCCTCTCACCAGCCATGAAAGTTTTCAAAGGTACAGTACAGTACTGTACTGTATTTTCTTTATTGCAGTGTTGTGTGTTACTGTATGTTACAGTGTTTTGTACTGGTTATATTACAGTGTTTTGTAATCATTTTTATAAACAGTTAATATTTTTATATGAATATTTTTTGGGTTGTGGAACCAATCATCTGAGTTTCCATTATTTCCTATGGGAAACGCTGCTTCACGTAAAGAGTGTTTCACGTAACAAGCATGCCTCCAGAACGAATTGACCTTGTTACGTGAGGTGCCCTGTATAGCCAAGTTGGTTGCTATCCCAGCATTTCAGCCATTTCTAAGAATCCATTTTCTGATTCATACAGTTGAGACCAATCTCTGTTGCTCTAATGTTAAATGAGAATTATAAAAAAGCAATTGGCATTGCTCATATAATTAACTGAAAATGGAAGAAGGAAGGGATTTCCATTTAGGTATACACTCACGGTCCTTTTGTCTTGAAGAACTTAAATTAATACGTATCAATACTTTGATAACTCTTCTGTTGACTTTCTGCCAATAGAGCACAATCCTAACCATGTCTACTCAAACATAAGCCTCACTGTGTTCAATGGGTCTTAGTCCCAGGAAAGTGTCTTTAGGATTGCAGCAAAAGTCTGTGCATTGGCACTACTGAAGAGCTATATTCCAAGAATGTAGACATGGCTACTCCTTTGCTCCTGATGCATTTGAATCTCAACATTATACGACTGCTGTGTACATGTATCTTCGGCATACAACGAAGTTATGTATGAAAATAGGCGGACACATGAAATCTCTCACACACATACACCCTCTAACTCATGTATTCTGGATTCTCTTTTTCTTTTTGCCCCAATGGGTTAACAAAAAGCCCAACAAAACAGACACACCCTTAGGAGAATCTATTCATCAATGTGAGCTCTAGCACACAAAAGCTTCATCACAAGTAAGTCTGTTAGATCTTTATGATGCTCCGAGTTCTATTGTTCTTATTACAACAGACTAACACCCTTCTGGAATTCAAACAGGATGCAGTCACAGTCAGCATCCAGACAGTACTCAGCTAATGGAAGCTCTACTGTCTGAATGGTAATCTGTGAACTGGAGCTTCAGCCATGCAGAGATAAACTAATTATCTCCATCCATTGGCAAAGATCCACCAACAATCCTACCAAAATAGGATTATAATTATTCTAACCCCAGCATTTCAAAGAAGGCAAGCTATTCAGAGCTTCACCACCATGTAACAGCAGAAGACAGCAGAGATTCAAACTGACAAACAAATCCAACATTATGCATAGATAGCCATAAACAATCCTTTAACTCAAAGCTGTAAATGGATACTTTTATGGCTCCACTTGGGCTTTCATATTCAGCTTTATTAGTCTAGTATCCAAAATGACATCAGACAAGAGCCAGAACACAAGAATCATCTGACGCATTTAAAAATTTGTTATTCCAAAACCTCTGGAGTGAAAGTGGGTAAGAACAGATTTAAGAATATGTTGTACAATGGGAAATATGAAATGATCACCCGGCAGAAAATAGCACTAGGATTCCAGTGAACTTTCTACAGAGTTGCAGAAATATCTTGAATATGATCATTTGACTATGAGATAGAGGTAATCAAAGTAGGCAACAGCTGTTGTGAACTGGAATTCACTCCTCCCCCATCCCGATTTGCTTTTTCATTCAGACTATCCAATTTTTTTCAGTTTTCATCCAAATAATAAATGCTGTTGAGTATCAGGGTTAAGTTTCATGAAATATCTTTTTAAAAAATATATATATTAAAAAAACCATCCTAACATGGGTGAGATGTTGTACCCTGCCTTACTGTAGATGCCTGAATCCATATCCACACCATTTAACTTATGACAAGAGCAATCTACTCTGTTTTCTCCTAGATAGCATAGCAAGGAATATTAAAGATAAACAGCTCAATCACATTTTTGGAAAAGTCTACTAGCAGAACTTCCCCATTAGCCCCAACTTTCTATAATATGTTAAGGGGTAGCTATGTGATGAGGCAGTTGCACAGGGAGCAAATTCAAGTGGGGAAACCACTTTCATGCCTCCAATCTGAGGAGGTCTTTCTTTAAAAAGCAAACTTAGCCCAGAGCAAAAGTTGGTACCAGCAAGGAAGAAGCCACTAACTTTTGATCCAGGTACAGAACAATTGCAGAAGTGTTGACTATCACCGGAAAAAAAACTTTCCCAAAATCACATGGTACATTTATTTACTTTGTGTATGGCAAATACATGGACGTATGGTAAATCAAATGTTCATGTTCAATCCATCCTGCCATTCAAGATTGAAAAAAATCTGACACAGGACAGGTGTAAGCTCTTGACGGACACTCAGACACAATGGGATGAATATTTCGTTGAGGAGCACATCACACTGAGTAGATACAAGACCCCACTTAAACAGTGAGTCCTGGCAGACACTGTGTTGGGTACAGATCCTGTTCAGAGTTGACCGATGCTGGCAAGGTAGATAAAGACCTGGCACCTCTATCCTCCTCCCCTCAGTTACAAGAATATCACCCCAACAATCTTACCCAGCATGCCTACATGCCTGGAAACTACCTAGTCCCCAGTTCAGGAGTGTCGTGCCAAGAAAAAAAATTGTGTTGCTCACAAAAGGAGCAACACACAGTTCAGATAAACCAGTATTTTTACCCAAGCAGATCATTCTCAAGAAGTGTGAACATTCCCCACTGAAGCTAAAGTAACACCCCTAAAGCAAAAAGGCAGCTGAAATGCCCGTTTTGTTAGTTGTGTCAGTAATAATCATCCGAGCTGAAACACTCAACTTAGGGGCATTGCCCAGTTATCACACTATCCTCCACCCCTAAGTTACAACAACATGATCCCAACAGTCTTACCTACCATGCCTACAAGGGAAACTGCCCAGTTCATTGATTATCATGCCAAGAGAAAACAAACAAAAAAGCTCACAAAATGCATAGCTTGACAAAATGGCACAAGAGAATCATACTGCAAAATTGCACCTTGGGGCTAGATTGTTCCAGCAGACACAGAGAGACTTGGCCAGTGGAAGGAAGCAGTCAGCTAGGCTTAAATTCAGGTGCCTGCAGCTTCCAGCAAGTACAATACCTAGTCTGCTTTCAGGCCCCAAAACCCTATGCACATGTATACACCCTCTTCCCCCCCCCCCCAACAATGGTTCTTGAGCATTTCAGCTCAGGGTCCCCTTCTTAGAATGACTATCTGTCCAGCACCCCTCTTCCCCAAATTGATGTCATGGCTGGAAGTGACATCAACAGGAAGTGCCATCACTGTGATGCCAGAGCTCCTCCATGTCTACTCAGAAGTAAGACCCATTGTGTTCAATGAAACTCGTTCCCAGGAAACCATCCTAAGTGCCCCATTCCTAGATAATGGCACCCAGTGCCAGGTTCAAAAAATGGCAGCACCTGGCTTTTTGTGACCCACCCTGAAATGAAGTCGCAACCCTCCCCCAAAGGGGGCCCAATCCCTACTTTGAGAGCCACTGATCTAGACCCCTCTCAAACCTCAAAACCCAGTACATATGTGTGTTGCTTAAAACAAACTACTTCATATTTTATTAGAAATCACCGCTGTTTAAAGGGGTCTCCAAACATTCATCTTCAGGGCTCCAGGACCTTTCTCAGTTGTGTAGAGGAGGAAATTTCAACAAGTGAAGCTTTTCATCTCAAAAATTACAAGCGATACCTGCTGAAGTTCCCTCCTCTACACAATTGTTAAAGGTCCTGGAGACCTGTTATTGAAAGTTTGGAGACCCCAGTTCTTCTCCTGTATTTTACTTTCATTCCAGTTTGCCAGGCTTTTCAAGATCCCCCAAGTGAAGTCCACAACCTGAATGTGTCTCTTGTCCCCAATTGTCAGCTCTTGAGAGCCAATGGCAGCTGCTACCTTGCCTTCCTTTCACTATCTTGCTCCGTCTCTCCATGTTCCAGGATTGTATCCTTGGCACACAGGCATTTTTGGACACAGTCGCCTTCACTTCATGCACAAACTGCATTTATTGAAAGGTCTGATCTCAGCAAATACTTCCTGCAAGAGAGGCTTTGAACAGGGAAGGGTGTTTGTTGTGCTGCAGGATCTGCTCTCTCGCCATGCTTCACAGGCAGAAGAAGAGGAAGGGAGAGGAATTTTAACACATTACATCTGGGTGGAAGAATTTGGTTGATGCAAGGAAAGTTCAACATCCATCAGGCACACCAGATCACATTGGCTGCCAGCGGCCCCCGCTTTCCAGACCTGTTGCAGGCAAGATTCCTGGAAAGGCATCGGATCCCACAGCAGGGATCTCCTTCCAGCACAACCTCACCAAGGCATCTCTTTCCAGGGATGCTTCCTCTTGCCCAGAGCTGTGTGCACACCCTTGAACAAGGGCTCCCAGAGCCAAACCCTATGTGCATCTACTCTGAAGTAAATCCCATTACAAGTCAATGAAGCTTACACCCAGGAAAGTATGGGCAGGATTGCAGTCACAGAGCCCAGTCCTACTCAGGAATAAATTCCTGAATAGCATACCTACTCAGAAATTAATACCATTATAGACAATGGGGCTTACTCCCAGGAAAGGGTAGATTGGATTGCAGTCATGGAACCCAGCCCTATGCATGCCTACTCATAAGTAAATCGCATTACAGTCAATGGGGCTTACTCCCAGGAAAGTAAGTGTAGAACCCACTCTTATACATGCCTACTCAGAAGTAAATCCCATTACAAGTCAATGAAGCTTACACCCAGGAAAGTATGGGCAGGATTGCAGTCACAGAGCCCAGTCCTACTCAGGAGTAAATTCCTGAATAGCATACCTACTCAGAAATTAATACCATTATAGACAATGGGGCTTACTCCCAGGAAAGGGTAGATTGGATTGCAGTCATGGAACCCAGCCCTATGCATGCCTACTCATAAGTAAATCGCATTACAGTCAATGGGGCTTACTCCCAGGAAAGTAACTGTAGAACCCACTCTTATACATGCCTACTCAGAAGTAAATCCCATTACAGTCAATGGGGCTTACTCCCAGGAAAGTCATTGTAGAACCCAATCTTATACATGTCTACTCAGAAGTAAGTCCCATGATGGCTCCAAAGGGGTGAGACTCCCCCAAGACTGACCCCTCCGCCCCCCCCCCGCTATGCCACTGTACCCCTAGCCCCAGCAGGCTCTCCCCCACCCGGGAGCCCGAGCGGGGAAGGGCCTCCCTCCTCCCCTCCCTCACCTGTATGAACTGGATGGTGAGCGCAGACTTGCCCACCCCGCCGCCGCCCACCACCACCAGCCGGTACTTCTCCTGCCCCGGGCCGTCCCTGCAGCCCGCGGCCATCGAGGAGGAGCCCAGCCCCGGCCTGGGTAGGGCAGGCGAGAGAGGGGTCTCCTTCCTCCTTCCTCACTCCTCCTCCGCCTCGCGCCTTCCTCCGCCGCAGGCCTCACCCGCAGCTCCCCTCCTCTGTGGGCTCAGCAGCCCCTCCAAGGCTACAAATGGCCGTCTGAGGGAAGGCTGCAGCGCTGGCTCCTGAATATTCATCAGGGGGAGGGGGCTCCACACACACCTCCCAACACTCAGCCCCTCCCCACAGGCTGCCACTGGGAGACACCCGTCCTCTTTCTCCAGGACATGTCCTCCTTTTCACCTTGTGCCCTGAAAAAAATCTTCATTGTCCTCCTTTTCCTTCTCAGGGTGACCACCTGTCCTCCAGGACATGTCCTCTTTTTCACCTTTTGTCCTGAAAAATATCTTCATTGTCCTCCTTTTCCTTCTCAGGGTGACCACCTGTCCTCCAGGACATGTCCTCCTTTTCACCTTTGTGCCCTGAAAAATATCTTCATTGTCCTCCTTTTCCTTCTCAGGGTGACCACCTGTCCTCCAGGACATGTCCTCTTTTTCACCTTTCTGCCCTGAAAAAAATCTTCACTGTCCTCCTTTTCCTTCTCAGGGTGACCACCTGTCCTCCAGGACATGTCCTCCTTTTCACCTTTGTGCCCTGAAAAAAATCTTCATTGTCCTCCTTTTCCTTCTCAGGGTGACTACCTGTCCTCCAGGACATGTCCTCTTTTTCACCTTTTGTCCTGAAAAATATCTTCATTGTCCTCCTTTTTCTTATGAGCAGGCAACACGTAGCAATGAAATTAATGAATCATGAGCACAATCCTAATCATAGTAAGCACACAATAGTTATCCACACAATTGTAAGCTCCATTTTGTTTAATGAGTCTTACTCCCAGGAAAGTGTCTTTAGGATTGAATCCTATATAAAAATTTTTTACATATAATATATTTAAATTTAATAAGTAACATAGGCTGCAGTCCTAAACACACTTTCCTGGGGCTAAGTTCTGAGTAGAGATGGTTAGGATTGTGCTCAAAGTGTATAAATTAACCACATGAAAGCACCATACATAAGTGTTTTTCTGTTTTTTTCTCAAGTCCTACATTTTTATAGGGGATCCTACATTTTCGGTGTTCTTGTCCTCTTTTTTGGTTATATGACATGTGGTCACCTTCCCCACTGCCCCCTCCTCCAGTTTGTCACTCCCAGGGTAAATACATGTCCTCTTTTTTCAGGACATGTCATTTTTTCGGCCTCATGTCCTGGGAAAAAAATCTTCACTGTCCTCCTTTTCCATGTGAGACTGCAGCATGTAGCCTTTTTGGAATTAACAAATTAGATGTAATAGTTTTAAATTTAATAACTAGTATTGTAGAGTTTAGATTAGCCACATAAAGGCAATATATATATGAGTGTTTTTAGCTTTTATGTTGTCATGTCCTACATTTTTCTTGGATGTCCTACAGTTTGGGGGAGGGGGAGGGCTTGTCCTCTTTTTCAGTTATGGCATGTGGTCACCCTGACATGTGTCTCCTTTTTCTAAGATATGTCAGGACTGCACACACCTTGGCCACACATGTGCCTCTGTCCATTGAGATCAAAGGATTGACATGCCCAAGATCTATGGCGGTAATATGACCTTTGTTTTAAAGCAACCTTTACAGACTTACAAAGTTTACTCTTTTTGGAGGGCTTAATTTGAATCAGGCTCACCAGGAAAGATCCTAAGCATGTCTACTCAGAAGTAAAGTTCAATAATATTTACTCATTACTTACTCCCATTATGTTCAATAGTACTTACATCCAAGAAAGTGTGGTTAGGATTGCAGTCTTAGTCCCAAAACCTGATTTGTCAGCAGGGATACAACCCTGGAACATATGAAACATTTTTAGTTGTTATCACTGTGTCACTTCCTGCAAGAAGCTCAGATTTATATCTATTTGTGGTCTTTCAGCAGGGTGAAAACAAAGTTCTGATCTGTTTTGCCATTGAAATTGGAGCCTGTAGCATAGCTAGAGAGGGTGCAGCGTGCTACATTTTGCATGGCACCTCACCAGGGTGCAGAAGCAGTCCCTCCCCTGTCCCCTTCAGAGCCATTCCAGGCCACCAGAGTGAGAGGTGCCTCTGTCTCAGCAAGGGCAACCCAGTCACAGAAATTGGCTTTCAATCACACATTTCCCTTGCTAAAAATGTCAAAGGCTTTTGGTGGAGGCGCATACATGCAGCACTCCAGGTGAGTGCACACCCACTCCAGCAGCATACACACCCTGGAACAGATGGCCAGTGCCGCCAGCTCCAAGAGCACATCATAAGGGGAAGGAGAGAGCCTTGCTTCTTCTTTCCCTTTCCAGCAGATGGTCATTGCAAACAGCACTAAGCATCTGAACAGGAGAAGGAACAAAATGGTAACAGGCAATGAAGAGAAGTCAGACCTGCTCAGTTCTAATTTTGTTCCAGTCTCATAAGGGAAAGGTGGCCCAAGCCAAAAAGTAGTTGTTATTAAGGTAGATGGGGAAAATAGACTATTTTAAATGACTACTTAAAATGAATCTGAGGATTGCGCCCTAAGGCTCCAAGACCAGATACGCCTGAATCACGTTCCATAATTCTTAAATGACAACTGGAGACTGATGTTCTTATCTTTAAAAAGAAGGGGGAGGCAAATCCAGGAAACAATTGCCCCAGTCAGCTTGAGGGCCATACCTGTTCCTGAAAAGATCCTGGGGCAGGTATTAACTAGAATGTCTTGTGGACATAAAAAATACAGTATGCTAATGTGGCCATTTCCAGGAGACAGCATGTGTTTTCAAGAACAAGTCAGGTCACTAATGTGGCCATTTCCAAGAGACAGCATGTGTTTTCAAGAACAAGTCAGGTCACGTTCATCTCATTTCCTTTCTTGAAAGAGTGATTAGCCTAATTACAGGTATCTCCAAACTTTTGGCATAAGGGCCATATCATATGTCCAATTGGCTGCTGAGGGCCAAGAATTAGGCATGGTACCTAGATGAATGAATAACCACAGGCCAGATTCCAGGGCTATTCCCAACAGAAAAGTCCTTCCCCACTCCTTCCAGTCAGTGCTACTAAATTTAAGAAAAATTAGTCTGAAAGGCAACAAACCACAGACCAAGATTACTCCCAACGGGAAAGATTCTCCCCACCCTCCACTAATATCCCTACAATGCAGGTCCCTCATGGACAGCACAACCCTGTGATTAAAGAACACTGATCATAAGTCTTTTAGTACATTTTTTGTAGCAGGGTCCAAAGTAGAGTTACAGCCTATCCACCGCATCTTCACCACATGCAGCCTCTCTTTCTTATTTCTGTAGGTCACTGCTACTGTACAGGGCCCTGTAACTCACATTCAAACCCTGAGCCCAGCATGACTGTTTGGCAAAGTCCTGTAATTTGTATGAAAGCTCTGTAGCTCACCAAAGCGTGGCAAGATCAGGCTTCAGACTGCCACGGGCCAGAAGGTCTCCTCTGACAATAGGTCTCTGCAGGCTGGACCCACCACTTTGTGAACTTTTTAGTTGAAAAGTGGTATATAAATAGTGTAGATAAGATAATATCTGGTCCACAAGCCATAAGATTAGAGACCCATGATATGGTTACCGGTAGATAATGATAATGAGGTGAATATAGTACAGGTATAACCTATTTATATGTGAATTATTTATGTGCAATTTTATCTCAAAGCAAATGAGATTGGCTCTTTAAATAAAGTCCCTAAAATGGCTTAGAAACAGCCTGCTTGCCTTGGTAAGGTGGTAGGCAATAAATCTTCCACTCTGTCTGCAGTAAGGATCAGGTTTCAGCCTAGGACCCCTAGGCTGAAAGGACCCCTTCCTTCCTAGGAATTCAGTTGGAGTGATAATCACCTTCCATTTGCAAGTGAAGAAGGAACAGCCCTGAAACAGAGAGCACAATCCTAACCATGTCTACTCAAAAGTAAGCCCCATTATGTTCAATAGGTCTTGCTCCCAGGAACGTGTCTTTAAGATTGTATCCAGAGTTATTTTAAACCAGGGAAAAGGAAACAGATTCAGTGACTCCTTAACTAATGAATCCTAACTCACTGAATCATTAGTTACCATGGTAGATTTGCAGATGATACAAAGCTGGGCAGAATAAAGAATATTTTAGAAGCTGGAGAAAACATTGATATAATGAGCATACTGAAAATCTGATGGAACGAGGAGAACCAGTTAGATACCCTAACCAGTGGTTCTCGAGCATTTCAGCCTGGGACTCCCTTCTGAGAATGATCATCTCTCTCGGAGCCCCCAGACGTAATGTCATCAACCTGAATATAATGTCATGGCCAGAAGTGACATTTCTTGACATGCTGAATGATCGCTTTGGAGCAGATAGTCAACCAGCTGAAAAGTGATTCTGGATTTAATATTGTATGGTGTCTAGGACCTGGTGAGGGATAAAAATGTCATCAAGCCAATGGGGAACAATGACTGTGGTGTGATCCTTTTGACATGCACATCAGAGAAAGCATGCCAGGCAAATCTGACATGGCAAGGAAGCTTTCTTCTGTTAACGGAAGTCTTGAAATAATGAGGAAAATAAAAGCAACACAACTGTGGCAAAAGAAATATAAAAAAGACAATACAGGAAACATAGGAAGACTTTTGAACTGCATACAGGCAGCAACATTAAAGCTTCTTCAAATATGTTAGAAACTGGGAAACATGCAGAGAAGAAGTTGGCCTCTTGGACAGTGAAGGAGGGGAAAGGGCAATAAAGAGGGATTTGAAAGTTTTAGGCCTATCCTGGGCACACAGAATTCAATACAAACAGAATTGGACTCACCTGTACTTGAGGTAGAGAAGATAACATTAGAGATAGAGGAGTTATGAAAGTATGGGCAAGACCACCAATTTCACATATCTGAAATGAAAGGCTGCTTCAGCTCCACCTAATTCAATCATCAAAATACCGTATTATTTCTCAACAGCCTCAGAGTAAAGGTACTTTTCCAAGTCCCTGCAGATGATGTAGAATATCACAGTACAGACATAGGGCAAAATCCAGAGTAACTATGCGGAGTCCTTGCTCCGGTGTAAGAACAACTTACTCTGCACTCCACTATGAATTTCCCATAGGTTTTCACTAGATGGTACAGTAAGTACGGGTGCACGTAAAGTCTCTTACGTGCTCTTGTAGTAGTTACTCTGGATTTGGGGGATAGCTCCCTAGTCAGAAATAAAATTATCTGTATGATTAATTGTTATTTCCATTTCCAAATGTCTCCCACACAACCAAAGAATGTCTCCTGATTCATCTCATTACAAAAATAGCACTGGATGGCATCTGTTAGTATAACTGCTTCAATAATCATTTTTCTTCTTTTGAAGATTGTACTTGCGTCTTGTACCTCTACAGTTAGATCTTCATGGAGTTTTCCTGATGGCTGAGTACAGGAAAATGCATAATTCACTGTAATGGGCTGTCCCTTCATGAATTAGGATGAATACCCTACTCAGACTGGGGAACCGTTTAAGCCAGGAGAGGTTCCTTCACATCTTATCCGCAGGTGAATAGTGACACCATGCATGATCCACTAACAGTTGCAGGTAATCAATATGGCACACAAATACAGTATTTTAGGACCTTTGAATGTACCATCATTGCCATCACTAGTGATTCACACATACACGCTCACAACACGTGCACACACACGCACGTCTAGTCCTTACAAGTGTCTCACAAATCCATCATACTTGAGTCCAAATTTGCCCTGTCAAGACATCAGCTGGAGGGATTAGAAATACTTCCAGAGTGAGAAGTCAAATTTAACAATGTCAAACAGCTTTGTGATAATTGATGTAAACAGAGGAATGAACAACCTCAAATTAGGCTTATGACTCTAAATTGGGCTTTTAGTAACCACAAGACTGACCTTTTCAAATAAGAGAGAATTTATTAAGAAATATAGATAAGGAAAAAGGCACATTTACTGTATGTATGAGGGAATCCTAACCTGGGCTGGCACAATTCATTGGTCTTCCCTTTCCTGTGGTGATGTAGGGAAACAAGTGCTTATCTGAAACACTTCCCCAAGAGGGACGCAGAAGTGCCATACAGCACTTTTGTGACATCCCCAGGTCAGCACAGGACTTGTGCCGGGACTTAGGCTGGTCTAATTGCAGGTTAGTTTTGCAGCCTCAAACCAGTTATTGAGAGAGCTGTTTCCCAGAATCCGAAAAGGTTGTGGATAAAAGAGGTATTTGCAAATACAGTGGTGCCTCACGTAACAAATGTCTCACGTAATGTTTCACATAACAAACAAAAATTTTTCTAGGATTCTGCTTCACACAACAAACTGCTTCATGTAACAAACACACTTGTTATCAGTTGACGCAGACATGCTGGCCAGAAGCCCTTTTAAAAAGTGTCAGGGCTGCCTAGTGCGCCTGCCCATAATGAAAGCAACATTTCTGCACTGTTCATCCTGTGGCTGGATGTCCGCTGGGCAGAGGGAGAGAAGAGCAGTGGAGAAGAGGGAAGCAGCTCAGGGCTAGCCAGAAGGGAGCAGGGGAGAGAGAGGCTCAGGATGGAGAGAAGGAGAAAGTGGGGAGACACTTTGAAGGTGTCTTGGATTGCAGCCTCCTAACCATGTCTACCCAGAAGTAAGCCCCATTGTGTTAAATGGGTCTTACTCCCAGGAAAGTGTCTTTAGGGTTGCAGCCTATGGGCGCAATCCAGAGTAACTACGTGGAGTCCTTGCTCCGGTGTAAGAACAATTTGCTCTGGATTGCACTATGAATTTCCCATAGGTTTTCACTAGGTAGTGCAGTAACTAAGGGTACACGTAATGTCTCTTACGTGCTCCCGTAGTTACTCTGGATTGCAGGGTAAGTAGACTTCATAGGATCATGCACACTGAATGCTTGTTTTGAATTCAATTCCAGTGTTTTGTCATTTTTACATCCAGTTAATATTTTTATTTGAATATTTTTGGGTTGTGGAACCAGTTGTCTGAGTTTCCATTATTTCCTATGGGAAAATCCGCTTCACATAAAGAACGTTTCACGTAACAAACATGCTTCCGGAACAAATTAAATTCGTTATGTGAGGTGCCACTGTAGCTCCATTTTGCACTGGCAAGGATTAAAATAAGAAAGAAAAAGTGCAAAAACTCATCAGTTTCGTGGTAATAATGCATATTTTCAAAGATATTTGTAATTATATATTTTTAAAATCTGCATATTTTAATATTGTTGGGGAATGATCAAGACTCAGCAGCAAGTACTGTTATCAAGATAGAACCAACATTGCCCCAGAATGACACAGGCATCCTCTGACCAAATTAGGACACTTCTGCCAAAACATTCACAAATATATCTATATCTGAAAGAACCAATTAGAAACAGATTATTCATTGTTCCTCAGCCTCCATTTGCAGTACATTTGTAAGATTTCTAAGAAAACCTTGAACGTTTTATCAGGCTGTTTGGCATCCTTGATTAAGTAAAATGGTCATTGTTACTCCTTCCATTAATGGATTCCATTAACAGAAACCAGATCCATTTTCAATGTATGGTGATGCTTAAAAAAAAACCTCAAGTCAGGAGTGCTGCTAAAGCAGTGCGGGATGTGCAGCCCATAGCAAGTGACACACCGAAGGGGGTGACACTCGGGTGCTGTGACACCCCAAAAATGTAACTTCACAAAATCCCATCATGTCATATACCATTGGATGAGGAATTTATAGCATAATCCATTGCAACGATCCGTTTAAAAATGGCTCTTTTCTATGAAAAGATATGGCAAAAAACTATTAAAATGCATTGAACCTATGGAAAGTGAAAGATATCGCAGCTTTACCTGCAAGTAGGTGAATGTGTCATAGTCCGTTGGAAAGAGCAGACTGACGCGAATCCAAAGACACCAAAAGGGTCCTGATCGAATGAATAAATCACCCCAGAAGGAAGTCCATAATTATTCCATTAAACCCTATGGAAAATGTAAGTGAACTGTACAGCCATGTTTACTCATGAGTAGGCAAGCATGCCTTGGCTGGTGTGCAAGGTCAGTCCATAGGAGTGCAAGGCTTCCAGAATGGTTCTGATCCTTCGGACCTGCTGCTCAGCAAATGGCAACTCTCCCGCCCCCCGCACGGTAAGACTTCAGCAGGGGTAAGGTGAACTTAAAAGTTTTTCACATGTAAAGCCAGATGACATGGGGTACTGCACACTATTGTAGAGTTCCAAAATGAAGCAAAAATGGAGAACAATTAAGCCCTTTTGGAGGACACCCTAACAGGAGGCCAAAAAAAAGGACAAATAAGGAAATTTCTGGTCATATGGCCACCCTGTTATCCACCCCTGCTTGAAGACCTTACAGTTTGCCCAGAAGAAATGTTGCTTCTTTACTGGCTCAGCTTTCTGAGATCTCATCTGACCATGACTCAGCAGGCCTGACTGTAAAATGTATTTTGTAGTGCTCAGTTTAAACCTTAACAACATTAGGGACTGGCTTGACATTTATATGGGTTCTGACTCATGGGATGATTTAACTTTTTTAAGTGCATGCAATCAAAGGGAGTGAGGGAGAAACAATTTATGTTGGGGTAGTGATGTCTGATCAGAAGGGAAACTGGTGCATGGCTGCATTTCTCAGTAAGCTTGTTCTAGAATAGTCATAGATGTCAGTGAGATTTGTAGGTTGCATCCATACAAAACAAAAAAAGCCATACAAACAAGTCTGTTCAATTTATGTGATCATTTATAGATAAGAGATAAGCACACTTGTGTGGCCTACTTGTTTCAGAATGAAAGGTCAAGGGGCCTTGCTGAGCACGTTATCAGCCCAGAGATTTATTTTGAACTCTAAGGACTGAGCTGACAGTCTTTTCACACAAAATTCCCATCCTGAGTCTCCCTTCTTTTCTCCTTTTTAGGGGAATCTTAGGGGGACAGAGATTTGCTGCTGTTCTTATTGTTAAACAGTTCAGAGTCAGGCACTCTTGCCAGCTTACTTCCAGCAAATTATGTAGCAATTCATAGATCCCAATCTACTTTCTGTCATTACTTCCCCCAAATACCCCCCTCTGCAGAGGGGGGATTCAAAGAAATTAACAACCGGTTCTATACCCATCTTGCAGCCACTTTTAAATGGCTATTTTTATCTCTTGTTAACAACCTATCTCTTGTTAACAACCAGTTCTATAGAGTAGGTGCGAACCTGCTGGAGCCCACCACTGCGCCCTCTAATGACTCCTTCCAGCTGTGCCACACTGAAGCTCTCCAGTTGTCATAAAAAAACTCTCTTGCTTGTCTAAAGAAATATTCATGTTTGGGTTTCAAGGCCACATCCATCAATTCTAGAATCCAAACCCAATGCTTTGCCTTAAACCATGCAGGGCATTGTCAAGGGGGAAAAACAGACTAAATTAGCACAGTGGACTGCTGTTAAATATTAAGAAAAATGAATATATGGAACATGGGCGATAAATGGATGATACAATTCAAGTTGATGGCCAAGATCTTGCAAAGGTTAATCAGTTTAAATACTGGGAGGTATTTCATCTGTGCTGATGGTGATTCCTTTTCCAATGCTCGTGCCCATGCTGATGGAGCCTGGCTAAAATGGAGGCAAGTTACTGGAATTTTTTATGACTGCCAGGTTTCCACCCACCTGAAAGCAAATGTGTACAAGACTGTTGCGTGTCCAGTTGCTTTATATGGCTCTGAGTGTGGACCAGTTACTGTCAAACACTGCATTCAATGGAACGGCGAATGCTCTGGTGGACCCTTGTACCGCTTAATCACAGCATGAACACTACTATGCGAAAGGTTCTGGGCATCACACCAATTACAGATAAATGCAAAAAGCCCACCTTCACTGGTATGGCCATATGCAGTGTAATGAGACCTCAGTTGTAAAACCTTTTGCAGGTGTCTTCCATTATTCATCACTATCCATCTCTGTCTCCATGTCTCTTATGTCCACTCCCTACGTCTGTCATCACTCCAGGAAGTTTTCCACTTGCACAGAAGAGGGCTTGTTTTCTGTCCAGTCCCACATAGACCACAAATAGGACTGAGAGCTGGCGTAGCGACTAGTGGGACATTACATGTTCTTTCATGGAGTTGCTGCTCTTTTCCTTCTTCCAAGGCATATTGCAGCTTCTCCTTTCCTTTGGCTTTTTTCATGGAGATGTAGTGGTGGAGCTGTCTCCTATACAACTTTCCAACATTCAAGGTCTAAACAAACAAAATAGCTGCCAGGTGTTTCTCTGCGATGCGAGCAGAGTTCACTGTAGCATCGCAAAAGCAAGGTGGAATGATAGGTTGCATGAAAAGGCCCTCACCTCCATCACTTTTGGCTTAGTTCTAGTAAAAATATTAGTTCTTAATCTGCCCAGAAAATGAGAACACCCTATTGACAAAAAGGAACTAGAACTCCTGAAGCAGGTGAAAGGTAGGAGGTAGGAGGTAGGAGTGCAAAACAAAATTTCCCCCGTTCTAATTGTCTCTCTGCAGGAACACCTTACGTGGTCTTGGGCAAGCAGTTCCCCAGCTGCAGTAAGAAGAGAATAAGACCTTACAAACAAGCTTTGTTGTAGAGATAATATATCTAAAGCACTTTACATGCTCAGAAAGTGCTATAAATATAGGGCTGACCTGTGACCTCCAGATGCCAGAGGCAGTATGCCAAATGCTGCCCTCTTACCTAGTGATGTGCAAGCCTCTGATCTTCACACTCTCCAATGCTGTTGTTCAGCTCTCTGCTCCCCTCGACATTTCCTTTTTCTTCCCTCCCCTGCTATCTTTTCATTCCATGAAAGGAGAATGACAAGCAGCGGAAGCAAGAAGGCAGTCAGAGAAGGGGGCTTTCCATCATTTGCTACCCAACACAAAAGCTTCAGTTGGCTTCATAGATCCAATTTATATAATATTTATATAAATATTAAATACTGTATTTTGGCAGCTTGAAATATTACAAAGTCTCTCTCCCATTTTCCTCTTCTGTTTAGATGTTGCCCACTCAGAATGAAGCCAACTGGCCCCAGGGAGCAATCAGTTAAGAGTGGTCTTGCTGCCTGATGGGGACTTCTCATTTTTAGGTGTTTCTGCTTCATTATGACTCAAAGGTAAATTTTCCACGACATAATTTTTTTTTAAAGTTGCGTTTGCTATTTCAGTAGAGAGTCTTGCCCAGATGAGAGTCTTGTCCAGATGGTCCATTTCTCATGAAACATCACCTGCTTCTTAAGCAGTCTATATAAGTGATGATTTTCTTCATTAGCAACTTCTTCATGTGCACCTTATTTCATCTAGAGATCACCAGGCTTCTCTTGGTGGTAAGTGATCTTGTGTCCGCTATTTTGCCCCTAAAAGCCTAATTTTCCATATTTTGGGAGCCAGTATCTTGAGTTCCTTTTTGGCATGCCGCTGAAGGCATCTTAATAAGACAAAATGGGAATCAAAGGGGACATTAGAGTTTCAGTACAGAATAAAATGTATTTTGGTATTTGGTAAAGTGCATTTCTACTAAGTGTAAGCCTACTTTTGGTTCACCCTGTGTATAAAACATATTGAAGAGCTTTAAGTATCAACAAAGCTCATTTAATCAAAGCTGAGATATATCCACTCCTTATTAGAAACATTAGTATTGAACTGCCCCTCCCCAGTTCTCATGAATGTTCAGCTCTGGTCTATCAACCAACTGCAATTTTATTGAGCTGAAATAAAAGCTTTTTATGATTATTAGGGAGTAATAATCTTTCAAAAGAGGTCAAAGGCCTGTAAACATCATGAGTCATAGAGTGCTTGTGAATAAACTGAAGATACTAAAAAGCCGTTCAGAAGAAACTGTGTGTCAGCTGGGCAAATTGTACTATTATATTTGAAGTCAAAATCAATCATTTAGTTATTACAAAGAACTGAAATCATTGTGACTTTAGGATTAATTTATGCGCCAATTATTTCAATGAAGAAACAGCCGAGTCACATTCTCACCATAGCATGCACCCATCCCAACAGAACACTCATTGCATGCTATTGCGGAAAGGGGGGAAACACTATGCAGAAAGCCAATGACAGGTAAATAAAATATTTTTGTACATACTTCTAGTTGCCTATGGATCTCCTCATACCCATTCTAGCTATTTTGCTGGCATAAGTTCACTTGCTTGACTCCTGAGGAGGAGGTCATCTCCCTCCTGCCTTCAGAGCCTCCTTAATTCAACTTATTGTCCATATGGCTCACTGCCACGATCCCCTTTGCTGGTCTAATGTAGCCTGAGTAGGCAGTTAGCATGCAGGGATCTAGTATACATTTCTGCTGCCATTTACACTTCAGCATGTCACTTACATCAGTGCAGCATGATTTAAAATTGCATAATGTGAGTTCTGCCATAATAAATGGCAGATAGGAGAGATCTGTCAATCATTTATTTGCTTACACCTCCATTACCTAGTGAACCAGTTCAGATTACGGTATATTTGCTCTGTCTGACTTTTCCATACAGTGGTGTCTTTAGGCTTTGTGTCACCTGGTGCGGGAGGCCAGCATGACAGCACAGTGATGGATCTTCACCCATAAAGTGGTCAGCGCAATGCTCCTGGTGTTGGGTTATAGTAACACATCCTCACCCTGCCCCACTGGTTGTTGTTTTCTCCCCAGTAGATTTCAGTGGGATTTGTTTCATTGGATTATTCTGCAAATTCCACATCACTGATATATCATGATGGTATAATTACTAAAAACAGAGTTTTACGCATTTTACCAGGTTGTGATGTCATCCTCCATGTGTATTACCCAGCGTGGCCTGCACTTCCCTAGCAACACTACTACCCCACATGATAAAAGATGTGCAGATTCATGGCAGGCACATATCTAGGACACTCATCTCTCTTCTGGGTAAGCTGGACCAGTTTCTGAATTCCATGCACTATTTTAAAATGTAATTAAATCATAAAGATAAAGGTGATAGTGACCCCCGCAGGTTGCCTTGCCACTAGTGACCAACTCCAGGGAGCAGTGCTCATACTTGTTTTTTTAAGTGTTGTTCGACGATGTCTCTATAGACATGTGGCCCACATGCACATGGAATGCTGAGGTGGTACCTATTTATCTACTTGCATTGCATGCCTTCAAACTGCTAGGTTGGCAGGAGCTGGGCAATTTACAGGAGCTCGCTCCATCTTGCAGTACTCAGGACTCGAATCGCTGACCTGCCAATCTTCAGAGTGACAGGCACAGTGCCTTTAACCATTAAGCCACTTCAGCCTTCTAATTAAATCATACTTTAAAGATAAAGATGTACAAGGATTGCTTGTGACAGTGATTTGAGTGCAGCGCACAATTAAAAACAGAGGACATGCTGGAAGGAGGAATGGGAGGTGTGATATCCCACACTCTTCATCACTCAAGACAGAGCCCAATATTACAGCTTGGGAGAACTTTAAAAGAGAAGTAAAAGATATTCTGCCTTGACATAGAGCTTTTCACTTAACACCAGAGATTTGAAATTCCAAATAAACATTAATTCCAGCCCAAATTTCATTTGCCAGAGACCCAGGGCATATAAACTGGGGTGAAGAATGACAGCTTCTTGGATAACACTTTTAGCTTAACAGATGTGATTCTGTCAGCCCAAAATAACAGAAAGTTTGCCTCTCTCTTCATATCTGCCTCCACTTTTCTAATTATAGCTAGAAACTTGGCTATAATCCTGCAATATTTTCATAAGAGCTCATTTTTGTTCACGTTTTATAAATACTAAACTGTTGGTGCATAACCATATTTTAGCTTTATCATTTGGAAAGTTTATACATAATAAATCATCCCAAGGGTAATATAAAATTTCAACAGAAGCAATAAATGTGAGCAATCTTGCCGTATGTCATTATGCAGTAACATTGGGCGCAATCCAGAATAACTACAGGGAATCCTTGCTCTGGTGTAAGAACAATTTGCTCTGGATTGCAATATGAATTTTCCATAGGTTTTCACTAGGTGGTGCAGTAAGTACTGGTACACGGGTAACTAAGTGTTCCATAGTTACTACAGGGATAGTTAATGATCATGTAGCCTGGTGCAAAGCTCAAAATGTTGCCTTGGAAATGTTGCCTCAAAATGTCACAACTGGAAGTGGTGTCATCCCCAAGTACATACTGTATTTTTAAAAAGAAAATTGGGCAAAACCCTCCTCCTCAGCAGTTCACCATGCATTTGCTCTTCTAGTGGCATAGCTAAAGCATCTATTTGCTATCTGGAGTCAAATAAGATTTTGTCTCCCCTCCCTCCAAAAATCAAATTTAATTAAGAAAAAAAATGAAAATTGTGTCCCTTATTGTTTAGGTAAACTGTGCTGGGGCAAAGAGGAACAGTTATTCTTTACCTGCTAAATATAAGAGGAGCATCTCTTAGATGTCCCTGTATACTGTTAGCATGGGTACCTGTATTATGATATATGTATATGTATCTGCCCTCAGTGTGGAAGGGATTGTCACTCTCGAACTGGCCTGTTCAGTCATAAAAGACATTGTTTTAGGACCTTCACCTCTGAGGATGATACCATAGTCTTTCGAGACTGAAGGATGCCAATGAATATGGAAATGAGAGCTGATTCATATTATCATCTTATTGATTCCATACAGTATCAGAATTACATCTCACTGGCAGAATTACATCTCATTGTTTAAGGGCAGTGGTATTGTTTGCTAATTCTGATACCTGCTAAAGATGTCTTTGCAAATCCAAGGTTGTTCCTGATTCCTGACCTCTATTATGTTAACATGCAGGGAATATTAGGAGTAAACCTGATCCTGGGAGGTGAAAGTTCAGTGAGATGTCTGGGTAGGGTAACATGGAAATCCATCCCTTAAAATAATGGAGAGAAGTAAATACAATATAGGTACATATGTGGAGTCCTCCCCTTGATACACCTAAAAATTAATTTAAATTAAATTATGTTGCTCAGAGAAATTGCAAGGTCTGTTTCCTCTAATAACTACCATGTTGCAAAATGAGCAACAGCAGCTAGTGTATACCCATGGGAAAGAATTCAATTTAGTGACCCGATAATGATCCAGGACAGCATAAACACAATTAAGGAAACCACAGTATTCATTAAGGAATGAGTGCATTAGGAAATGAGGAAGCCAGAGCTCATTTAATGAGTGTGCCTGAGATTTAGGCCTAGAGGAAATTTAACTTGTGGATTTTTAAAATGCTAAGGGTTATACTTGAAATCAAGCAAGTCCCTTAACTTTCTTTGAAGATATATTTTTAGTGAGGCCATGTTTACTGTTCTATACTCCATATGTGCTGCTCTGTCTAAGATCTAACATAACGGAACATGACCTGCGTCAGTCAGGGAAGGCTGCTGCCTGCTGGCCCTCCTTCTGGGCTTCCTGGAAGCATTTTTTGATTGATCACTTTGGGAGATGGGAAGAGTTCTTGTTATGCTGTTAGGTGAAAAAGGCTGAGGATATGATAGCCCACAAAAAGAGAGAATATGAACACAATCCTAACCATGTCTACTCAAAAGTAAGCCCATTGTTTTCAGTGGGTCTTACTCCCAGAAAGTGTCTTTAGGATTGTAGCCTATGCCATTGCTGCTCATCCTTAACAAAATATTTGAGGCTAATTTATATGAATATTATTTTTGTTGAGTACAGTCAATCACATTCAGATGGAATGTGAATGTGATTCCTATCCCATCCTTTCTTAACCAATCCTATCCTAATCCTATCCAACATTTCTTAACTAGCAGAAAGGCTCCAGTGCTGTAATTGATCAAACCTGCACCAGTGATTGCAGAGGTGCAAATTCAAGTAAACCTGAAAAGGTGGACTGAAACCTGGAAGAGAAAGAGGGCAGTGATGGGATTCAAAGAAATGAACAACCAGTTCTGTGCCTATCTGGCAGCCACTTTCAAATGTCTATTTTTAAACTTTATATGTCCTGTCTCTCATTAACAACCGGTTCTATAGAGTAGGTGCAAACCTGCTGGAGACCACCGTATTAACAGTGCTACTCCTGCCAATACCATTCCCTTTCAGGCCTCATTCCACCCTGTTCCACCCATCTCCTCCCAACCCATGCCCTGACTTACTGGTGCTAGGGAGTGGCATGGAGACTCCACCAGCAGGGCACCATGGCTATGCACTGCTGGCAGTGGTGGCTCCACTCTTTTGCAGTAGCCTTAAAGGAAACTAGCAGTTGGCCATATAATATGTTCTTGTGCTCGTTTCCAATATTTCTGAAGAAGAAAATGAGTTAGTGGGGGAATTGCAAAATACCACCCCATCATGGGCTGCTATAAGCAAAACGTAAACTTGTAAAGTATCCAAGACATGGCAATGTACACCTACTTTTCCATTTGGTTTATATGGTGCATATAATATTCCATATCCTTTTCAGACAGCAAGCCCCTGGCAGTAGCTTAATGCTGTGTGTTTATTCTGGGCCTTGAGCAGGTGGGGTTTCAAAAGGGCAAGTCCATTTTGGACCATAATATCATCCTTTCACACTTCATTGAGAAATACACCAGAAAGGGAAGATTTAAGCTATACATTTGGACTTTCTTGACTTAAAAGAAGCTTTTAAAATTTGATTGATAGGGAGTTACTCTGGTGCAAATTAGATAAATTATATACTGTATTGCCAAGAGTCAATCTTAGCATCATTCCTGCCTAAGCAGGATCCACTTTTTTTACTATATATATCAATTGACTTGAGATATACTTCAACCAATGCATCAACCAAGGCATTTTACACCTACTTCCAGGTACCTAATTATCTACTTGCATTTACATGCTTTCAAACTGGTATGTTGGCAGGAGCTGGGCCAGAGATGGAACCTCCCTCTGTCTTGCTATACTTGGAGGTCTTGATCTTGGCCTGGGTCTTGAATGGCTGACCAGCCAACATTCTGGTTAGCAAACACAGCATTCTAACCACTGAGACATGGCAGTGCTACTGTATTCCCAAGAGTATTTCTTAAAAAGAGATTCCATCAAAATTCCACTTGTCAGATTAACAGCACAATCCTAAACACATATACTCTAAAGAAAAACTCTTTATGCTCAATGGATCTTACTCCCAGGTGAAGGTAATTTAGATTTCAGCGGTGTTCTTCTGTAGAAAATTTAGCAAGGAAAATCCCATTCAGATCCCAGTCTGGAGCAATGTTCATCCACATCACACCAAATTATTAATGGAGTTAAACAGGGTGGGGGCCAATATACCCTTGTAGAATGTCTCTGATTCTGTTATATGTCTTTGATTCTGTTGAATGTCTTTGATTCTGGGATCCATTCAGATCCCAGTCCTTTTACATGCAGACAGTGGTGTCACTAGAGTTTGCATCACTTATAACAGAATGGAAGAATGATATAGTACCAACTGGAGAACACTAGAATACAGACTAGAAAACCATGTTCCTTGATTCCCTATCTCTTTCATTTTTGTAAAGATGCATTCAATGTATGCCCATGAGAAATATTTTGCTGCCTGCAGTGAAGCACAAAATTGCACCCATTCTCTTCCCCTCCTTTTTTTCCTATTAAATAACTCCAAATTCCTCCCCTGATCTCAAAGATCTCCCTTAATACTTTTCTATTGGGAAAAGCAGCATGATGTCACTTTCCCTTCTTCTGAGACCATCCATCAGGAGGATATGTTGAATGGGCTGTGACACTATCCCAGTTGCTGACCTACAATATATCATCTGAAGCAGCCAACCTTGCCCAGCTTCAGGAGTCTGATTGCCCCTTGCTCAGGATGACCAGATGCCCAAACCTCAAAAGGAGGACAAGGTCTTGGGTTCCTCTCAGCCTGGGCTTTCCGGCAGACAATGGCACGTTTGCCTACTCACAAGTAAAGCCGTGATATTGGGCACTTTCACTTTCCCATAGAGCTCAATGCAGATTTTTTTAGTTTTAGTTTTTTGGCCATAACGTTTGATAGGAAGGAGATATTTCAAAACTGATTTTTGCATTGGATTCTGCTCTTCAATATAAATCCAACGCTATATGACATGATGGGGTTCTGCACACCACCTCAAAGATACAAAATGAAGCCAAAATGGAGGAAAGTGAAGCCATTTTGGAGGACACCTGGACAGGAGACTAAAAAAGAGGACAAATCCAGAAATTTCTGCTCATATGATCACCCTGCCGTTGCTGGAACAAAAATTGCCTTCAGATTTATATCATCGTTACTGGGACACATTTTGGGTATTGAAATGAGTATCAAAGGGCAAATGTAAATAATTGCCATATGGACAATGAAGCATTTCTGCTCCTCCTGTTAGCAGTCAGATATATGGGAATCTGTGACTCAGTATGAGGCAGTTTCTTGTGTTTGCAAAGTGGTGTCTATATGCATCACAGAAGAGATGCAGTGTGATGGGGGATACCTTCTGGAACTACATGGGCAGGAAGCACACTACCTCAAAATGAACAAAATTAGACCAGGAACTGCGTAGTGCTTTCTGAGAAACTTAAAAGGAAATCCTACCGTCCCCCTTTAGCAATAATCCTTTTTTGTAGAGTGGAATTTATCTGTCTGCAAATTCTGGGAGGGAAGCATTTGGGAAAGGAAGCAGTAACCCCTCTTTGGGAAGCCGGCATCCCCTTCTGGATACCACACGGAATCCAGTCATCAGGTAACAAAGCAGTTTAACAAAGACCTTTCCAAGCAGAAAATAAGGAAGTGATAGCTGAATAAAGAACAAGCAAACCAGAGTAACAGTTATCAAAAGAACAAAGTTTAAACCCGTAGGCCCTTTAAACAGAACAAAGTTTACTTTAAACAGTTATCAACAGAACAAGAAAACTTTTTAAAGCTAGAAAACTTTTTAAATCTAGAAAACTTTTGATCTAGAAAACTTTTTTAAAGTGGAGGACACCAGAATGATCACCATCTGTGCCGCAAGTTTATTCTCCCACTTTCTCTTTTTAACACTGTTGGCACTCCTGGAGTTTTGCAGGCATATTGGACATGATAGTCTTTGACAGTTGAGAGAAGCCTATACATAGAAGAGGAAAAAAACCGAGAATAGACTTCAGTCGTTTTTTCACCAGAGAATTCTGCAGGTGGCAGTAAACTGAAATTACCAAATCAGATATAATTCATTCCTCCACTAATTACAAATGAACTTCATAGTGTTGAATATTTCAGATGATTTGCATTTTCTTCCATAAATAAATATACCTTAATGACTCACAGATTAATGTCTTCATCTGCTTTTCATGCCTGAATGCTGATAGAACAGATTTCTTTAGCATTCTGGTACATCTTAATTACCTCTCAAAAGTGACAATGTTCCCCTGGCAATACTTGCATTTCTCAGAGGAATGAGAAACATGAGTAGTAAGGAAAAAAATAAACTTTCACTTATGGAGAAGGTTTAACATAGCAGGTACATCAGGGTGACCAGACGCCAAAGGCAAAATCCCTGAACAGCAAGGCCAAAATTCCTGATTGAAGGCCAAAATTCCTACTCCCTACATGGAAAATGTAGGACATGTTAAAATAAGCTAAAAACACTAAAAAAAAATTAGCTAAAAACACTGGTATTGCTTTCCTGTACATAATATATTGCACTATATTACTTATTTTTAATTGAAAAATGATGAACTCTCCGCTCAACCCATCCCAGTCTGGTTTGGGGGTTGTGGAACCAATTTTGGGGGTTCCTAAAGTTTTCCAAACAACTTTGCCAAATGAGGCATTCAGCTTCATGTAGGTTCTCTTCAGGTTTGAATGAATTGGGGAAAAATTGTAACTTGTTTTTTGGCATTATAGAAAATAAAAGCAGATATTTATTTTTATGCCCAGGCATTAAGTTTTTGGCACAGGGTGATCAGACGACAAACGCAAAATTCCTAAACCCCTAAAATCCCTATGTGCTTAAAAAATTGAAGGATTTCAACCCTTTAAAATTGAGAACCTTGTAAAATGTCAGACCCAGACATTAAAGCAACCTTTTGTAGTAGCATAACAGAAGCCAGTGACTCCAACGTATGTGGTTTAGACCCAAACACACAAACACAAGCACACACACACACAAGCAAGATATCAAGCAGGGAGGAGGATAGAAAGGAGGACATCTCTGCATCAGGGAGGTGGGATCAGGAACCACCAAGAGAAATCTGCAGTGCCCCTGAGGGTGTGCAGAGTTCAAAAGCAGACTGTGGGGAGCCAGAAGGACCAGGATGTAAAGGACTGGGAAGGAGGAATCAGAGTATCCCCAGGCAGGAGTTACCTTGCAGGTCTAGAAGTGGAGCACAGCCTGAACTGTTGACTGAGGCAGGGTTAAGAGGCACTAAACGGGTTAAGAGCTGGAGTTTAGGGCTAGGGAAATCTGAGCTGCGCGCATGGCTCCTAAATTCTGGAGGCACTCTTGTGTTTTCCTACTCGACCGGACAAGGGGAAAGCCAAACGTCTGGACAGCCTGAACATTTATGTACAAATGGAGCTATACCAGCTTTATTTGGAGAACACCCACTCTTTCCAACATACCTTTCTGTGAAAATGATCAGTTTATATTTATTAATTTGATGTGAGCTGCTAAGGAAAATGATAAGATCCAAGAACTTGGATAAAAACTGGATGTGGCTTCACATGAATTGCCTTCAAAAAATAAATATGTATTTATATTTATAAATGCCTTGCATTTATCTTATTTTTCAGCTTCCAAAACGCTTCACAAACAATACACAAGCCAATACATATTTTGCCGTCTTCAAAGTTGGACCTATTGCTAGCTATATTTGGAGCATTGTTGTTAAAAAAGCATTAGTTTTGACCTATCATGTCTTATTTTGGATACATAGCAAAAAATTCAAGCAGCTTCTTTATGAGGAAATCGACACCACAACTTCCTCAAGAGGAAACTCCATGAACCATTTGCTAACAAGGCTACACCATATCTCTAAAACTATAGAGCAAAACATGCTATTTTTTAAATCAGTGCCTAAATTCACATAAAACTACCATACATTTTAAAAAAAGTTTTTTCTGACCCTCAGATTGCAGGCCTGTGATCTCTGAATCCCTACAATACTGCCAGTAACCTCCATACTGCTGACAGGAATTGAAGTCTGACTTGTCTCAGACTGATTCCTGACTTCATGGCAGACACTAATTGAACTGTGTACTTCCAAGTTTCATAGCTGAGCCGCTATGCCACACCAATTATTTTATAGTACATCCCTATATGAATTTATAGCATATCCCGATATGAATTTATAGGGGACTTGTTCGAGCAATAGCAGAAACTCTACAGCAGAAATGTGAGGAGCATTCATAGAATGGGCAAACTCAAAATGGAACTTATAATGAGACTGTACATTGGGTCATGTCCCTTACACATTTCTGATTCTGAACCCCAGAAGCAAGAACAGGGGGAACGGGAGCATAGACTGGGATGTCATGGCTGTACTTAGGATCAAGTTTCAAAAAAACATAATGCTGTATGAATTACCTGAAACTCTGCTTCATGACCTGAGAGCATCCCTGAGAACTTCTGAGATGAGAATTTTTATGGGCAATCAAAATAAACTAGAAGGAAAGTCTAAACCTTTCCTCCTAGTCATCTTCTGCTTGACAGCCTCTCTACAACATTGCTGGGAAGTTGGATTTGGCTATCTAGTTCAATGCTTTTTCATACAAGTATTCATAGAATCATAGAATCATAGAATCATAGAGTTGGAAGGGACCTAGTAGGTCATCTAGTCCAACCCCCTGCCTGCAGCAGGAATTCCCCCTAGAGCATCTCCAACAGGTGCTCATCGAGCCTCTGCTTGAAGATCCCCAGTGAGGGAGAGTCCACCACCTCCCTTGGCAATCTGTTCCACTGCCGAACCGCCCTCACAGTCAGGAATTTTTTCCGGATTTCCAGCCGGAATCTCCTCTCTTGCAGTTTGTACCCATTGGTTCTAGTTCTGCTTTCAGAAGCAGCTATGAACAAATTGGCCCCTTCCTCCCTATGACAGCCCTTCAGGTATCTGAAGAGGGCAATCATGTCTCCCCTCAGCCTCCTCTTCTCCAGGCTGAACATCCCAAGTTCCCCCAACCTTTCCTCGTAGGGCTTCCCTTCCATCCCACTGATCATTCTTGTCGCTCTCCTCTGGACTTGCTCCAGTTTGGCTGCATCCTTCTTAAAGTGAGGTGCCCAGAACTGAACACAGTACTCAAGGTGAGGTCTCACCAATGCAGAATAAAGAGGAACTATAACTTCTCGTGACTTGGAAGCTACAGTCCTCTTAATGTAACCTAAAATGGCATTTGCCTTCTTTGCAGACACATCACACTGCTGACTCATGTTCAGCTTGTTATCCACGGCAACTCCAAGATCCCGCTCACATGATGTGCTGCCAAGCCAAGTATCCCCCATTTTATACCTATGTTTTTGGTTTTTATTGCCTAAGTGCAGAACCTTGCACTTCTCCCTGTTGAAATTCATTCTGTTTGTTACAGCCCAGGATTCCAGTTTATCCAGATCCTCCTGGAGGCTTCTCCTATCTTCTGATGTGTTTGCTACTCCCCCGTATCCCTTCCTCCAAGTCATTGATGAAAATGTTAAAGAGAACCGGTCCCAAGACAGAGCCTTGGGGTACCCCACTAGAAACGGACCTCCAGGTTGACACAGAACCATTTACTAAAACCCTTTGAGTGCGGCCATCGAGCCAGTTGCAGATCCACCTAACAATTGCCCTGTCTAGCCCATATTTTTCCAACTTCCTAATTAAAATGTCATGTGGGACTTTGTCAAATGCTTTGCTGAAGTCAAGATAAATGACATCCACAGCATTGCCACTGTCCAGTAAGCTCGTAACCCGATCAAAAAAGGAGATCAGATTTGTCTGGCAAGATTTATTCTTGGTAAATCCATGCTGGGTTGTTTTGATCACGGAGTACTTGTCTAGATGTGCACAAATTGTGTGTTTTATGATTTGCTCTAATATCTTGCCCGGGATTGAAGTCAAACTGACTGGTCTATAATTTCCCGGGTCTTCTTTTTTCCCCTTCTTAAAAATTGGGACTACATCTGCCCTCTTCCAGTCCAGTGGCACTTCTCCACTCCTCAAGGATTTCTCAAAGATGATCGACAAAGGCTCTGCAAGGACATCTGCAAGTTCCTTCAGAACTCTAGGATGCAGCTCATCCGGTCCAAATGACTTGAATTCATTTAGGCCAGTTAAGTGGTTTCGAACCAGTTCTCTGTCAATCTTAATCTGCTGTTCTGCACCATCCATGTTTTCATTACCTCTTTGGGGATGTAAACACATCCCCGAATCAGTCAATGATCCCGCACCTCCATTTGCACAGCCCTCCTTCTGTGAATAGACGGATGCAAAGTAGGAGTTGAGCAGCTCCGCCTTCTGCTGGTTTCCAGACACCTGTTGTCCATCCTTGTCCAAGAGCAGCCCCACCCCCTCGTCTCTCCTCCTGTTCCTTTGGGCATATCTAAAGAAGCTCTTTTTGTTATCTTTGACTCCCCTGGCCAGCCTCAGCTCATACTGAGCTTTAGCATCCCTGACCCCCTCCCTACATGACCGGGCTACCTGCCTGTACTCCTCTCTGGTGATCTTTCCAGTCTTCCACTCCCTATACTTCTCTTTCTTTAACTTCAGCTGATCCCCAAGTTGCCTGTGGAGCCAACCTGGTTTTTTTAGCATTTTCCCCCCTTTCTTTTTTATTGGAATTGTTTCTGACTGTGCTTGTAGAAGCTGCCTCTTAAGGAGCTCCCACCCATCTTGGGCCCCTTTCCCCATTAGATCATCAACCCATGGGATCCCACCTATGACTCCTCTAAGCCTGTTGAAATCAGCTTTCCTGAAATCCAACATATAAGTTTCACTCTGCACTCTTTTTATTTCCCACATTATTCTAAATTCCAGCAGCTCATGATCGCTTTCCCCTAAAGTTCCCACTATGTTGACCTGATCAACCAGTTCTTCACGATTTGTTAAGATCAGGTCAAGGATGGCCCCTCCCCTTGTCGTTTCCTCCACTTTCTGGACCATGAAGTTATCTTCCAGGCCCATCAGGAATCTACTGGAGCTTCCATGTTTGGCTGAGTTTGTCTCCCAGCAAATGTCTGGGTAGTTAAAGTCCCCCATTACTACTACCTCATATTTCCTTGCAATGTCTGCCAGTTGCTCCAAGAAGACATCGTCTACTCCTTCTCCTTGACCTGGCGGTCTATAGTAGACGCCCACCACAATGTTTTGTTTTTTATTTTCCCCCCTTACTTTTACCCAAACACACTCCACAGGGATATCTGGACCACTCTCCTGGATTTCAGAGCAAGTATATATGTTCTTGACATATAATGCTACTCCACCTCCCCTTTTGCCACTTCTGTTCCTCCGGAACAGCTGATAGCCTTCCAATTGTGTGTTCCAGTCATGGGAGTCATCCCACCAAGTTTCAGTTATTCCTATCAAATCAAATTTCCCTTCACTTGCTAAAAGCTCCAGCTCATCTTGTTTATTTCCCAGGCTCTGTGCATTTGTGTAAATGCAACTTAAGCCCTGGAGGTTGCAACTCAATGCATTTCCCTCCTTTTTTGTAAGGCCAGGCCCCTCTAAAGATTTTTGAGTTACAGCTGTGCCCTGGCAATTTCCATCCAGAGCATTTTCCTTATTCCTAGGTTCCCTTTGGACGTAACCCACCCCCTTCTTATTTAGTTTAAAGCCCTCCTGATAAGGTTGGCCATCTCCCGTCTGAAGACACTCTTCCCCCAACCCGTAAGATGTAGTCCATCCTTTGCTAGGAGTCCTTCCTCAAGGAAGTTCATCCTGTGATCCCAGAATCCAAATCCTTCCCGATGACACCATTTTCGAAGCCAGCTATTGACCTGAAAAATCTTGCTATCTCTCTGAGGACCTTTGCCAATTACTGGGAGGATGGATGAGAATACCACCTGGTATCCCCCAGGTCCTTAATCTTCCTCCCCAGAGCTTCATAATCCCCAACTATCTTTTGGAAAGTTTCCCGAGCTGTATCGTTTGTTCCTACGTGGATGAGTAAGAACGGGTGACGATCAGCAGGTGTGATCATCCTCGGTAGCCTCTCCGTGATATCCCGTATCCTAGCACCAGGGAGGCAGCACACCTCACGGGAAAACAGGTCTGGTCGGCAGACAGCTTCCATGCCCCTCAGGAGAGAATCTCCAATCACCACCACCCTCCTCCGTGTTCTCCTTCTGTGTCTAGCTTCCCCCACACTAACTGGTTGTGGCTGCTGTCTATGAGGGGGATCTGTAGGCATGCCAGTATGGGCAATGCCAGGATCCGGTGTAGGTGTGCTAGCAAGAGGAACTTCTGCCAGCATGGTGGAATCTGAGAGACTCTGGAAACGGTTGTATAGCTCCAGTGGTTCTCGACTGCTCCTGCCCTTTTTTCTCCTGACTGTCACGTGTCTCCACGAAGAGACATCGTTGCTGGGGTCCCCACTGGTGTCATCCCTCTGGAGAAGTTCCGTGTGTGTTGTATCAAGGAACTCCTCAGATGCCTTAATTTGACGAAGGGTGGAAACTTCACCCTCCAATGCTGCCACCTTCTCCTCCAACAGTGCAACCAGTTTGCACTTGCAGCATCGATAATCCCCGGGGTCCTTGGGCAAGAAGACAAACATGGCACACGTGGTGCATGTCACGACAACTGCGCCCTTCCCTTCCATCTCCTGTCAACTTCACAAGTCCTCCTTGCTCACAGGCTCCGGTCCACAGGATCGCGCCTCAGGCCCTAATAAAGCCCTTGAAAGCTCCTCCCACCAGACAACCAGCCAATGAACACCTAGCAGCAATTAAGCACTCAGCTAAGCAGCCCCCTCCTCCACTCACCTGGGAATCTGTGTTCCTTCTCACCTCTCCTCTGAAAAAAAAGGCACTATTCCAGGCACTAACATTAGAGTTTTGGTTGTGCTTATATTCAATTTTCAACCTGGTGAAGCCACAAGCTTTTTTTGAATTCAGCCACATCATTCAAAGATCATTCGTACCCATACAAACTTGTAGGCAGATAACATACTGGGTACTGATACATATCAGGAGCTTGACTGTAATTTATAAACCAACTGTAAACTAACTTGAAGCCTAAATTCACATTAGGGAATAAAAGAAGTCACACAGCTAGAAGCTAGCAAGTCAATGATTCTATAAGCTCAACCATACTGCTCATGCTTTAGGAGACCCTCTAGCAAAATTTGCTGATGAAATACCGATATTTACTTGAAATTAATGCACCATCGAATCTATTGTGCACCCTTTATTTTAAAAGGCTTGATACTGAAAAAATGTTTACTGGTGATTGTAATGCACAGCTGCAAAGCAGGTGCAAAATTTAATTTTACTGCATACAATGCGTTATCTATATATATAAAGCTGAAGAGTCTGACTCACTGACTCACTCATCAATGCATGAAATTTGGGGAAAGTGTTCCTTCTATGATGGAGCCATCCATTAAGAACTGGTTTTCAGAAATTCCAACAGAAAGGGGGTGAAAAGGGGCACAACGCATTTTCTTCCCTATACTTTACATTAAAGAATTTCTGACTAAGGGACGCTCTGCCCCAGCCCCTGGACCTAGAAGCCTGAAATTCAGGGAGCACATTCCTTCTGCAACATGAGCACCCACTAGGAACCATTGTTTAGAAATTTAACCCCTAAGGGGGTGGAAAGGGGTGCAATGCATTTTCATCCTATACTTAACACTGAAGACTGATAAAACCCAATCCTAACATTGCACCTGCCTGGTGGAGGTGCCAACGGTAAAGGGAGGGTGTTGCATGGGGGGGTTTAAGGGTGTGCCCAGGTACACAAATCTTGAAATTTTAGTCCTGCAACGCAGGTATAATTTGCTAGTATGATAATAATAATATGACAATGGGATTATATTATGATTTTTCTCTATTTGCACTACTTTATATAACAATGGGTTTATGTTACATTTTTATTACAGTATAATAAAGTGTTAAACTAAATACTGACCTATACTTATAATCAAAATACTGTATTTATTCCAATCTAATGCACCATTGAATCTAATTTGCACTCTGATTTTGGAGAGTAAATTTGGCTGAAAGAGGTGTGCATTAGATTCGAGTAAATACGATATTTTATTTTGATAAGCAACCACCTGCCTTGCCATAGCCAGAACAGAGGAGCTTCTTAATTCCTTTCAATGAAGGGCAGCTCCATACAGATTGTGCTTACATGCATGTCTGTCCATGTCCAAGATGAAACCCTCTATTAAAGGTGGAAAAGAACAGGAAAGTCTGCACATATAGTACAGGAGTTGTGTATACACTGCTTATGTACACAGTGACTGGGAAACTGAAAGAACAAAGTACAAATGCAAAGCAAACACACGTGTAACTTGCCCTGATTACCAATTCCAGTATTGTACAACCTCTGAAATGGCACTTTGCATAAGATCTAAACAGAAATGTAATAATACATTAAGAGTCAAACTAGCAGAGAATGTGTTTATTTTTTCTTGAAATGGTACATATAAGAGACTAGACAACACGACTTCTAATGACAGTGAGAAAAAATGTAGATTGAAAGTTTTATCAATGTTTTGGAGTAGAAAGTAAAATCTACAAATTATTTGCTGGAATGCATTCAGCACAAGAAGATCAGCTCCTACAATAGGAAAACATTAAAAAAACAAGGTGTTCTGAATATCAAGCAACATTCTTAGCATTTATTTATAAATGACCAGAAGAATCTTATGTTTATAAATTAGTTTTCTTCTGAGAGAGATTGATTTTGTCACCAAGACTTAGAGCCATTCCCTGCAAGAGAAAAAGAGTCATATTTTAGATCACATGCACCTAAAAGAACTTAAAAAATGCATTTTAAATAATCCACTTATATATGTATCTTGTAAAGCAGTTGTAGGAAGCTTATTTACTTCTGTAGCACTAGCTCTACAGCAGAAGTATGGGGAGCATTTCAAGAATGGACAAACTCAAAACGGAACAAGATAGAAAATTATGATATACCAGTAATTAAAAAAATTGGTTTATAAGCATACTTGAAGTTTACTGATTCAGGTTGCAATCCTAAACTGAGGCCAGGATAAGTCCTGTGCTGGCCTTGGGGCGTCACAAAAGTGCCATAGGACTCTTCTGCACCACTCCTGGAGGAGGGTTTAGGCCAGTGGACAGACACATGTTAGCCTCCCCACACCTCCATGGAAAGTTATGCCAGCCTAAATTGATTAGGAGTGTGCCCTCAATCTCTGCAAAATCAGTTTAAAAGTTCACAGATTTAAGGAGGCTGTTAACTTGACACATAATCACCTGACTTTTTGCCCGAATTCTTATATGTCCCGTGACAGGAGCATCAGGGCCAAGATGAATTGGCTTTTCAATGCTGACGTTTGCAAGTGCATCTTCTCCAAATATGGACCGTGCATACAGATTGGCAGCCATAAAGCCACAATAACCAGAAAGTGCCTAGAAATACAATAGCTATTTATTCACCTGGAAAGGATAATTTCTCTTTTCATTTAAATGTTAAAGACAGCTGAGCAAACTTTCTGCTTTGTTCAAAGTTCACGGCAATGCATTTTCAATTACACATTTTTAAAAATGCCCATCCCATCATTCTCCTTCAGAAAAGACTGCTCACAGTAAGAATGCCAATTCACAATATTAATGGGTACAATAGAGGAGCAGCTTCTCACTTCAAAAAGGAAAGCATAGAGCATATATGGACATCATAATAAATTAACTGAATGAAACTGTGATTTTACTAGCAGTTTGAATTTTGATTTATTGCATATTAGGAATTCTTACCTTTTCTGGGGTAAGGCATTTCATATTGGTTGACTTTAATATATGTTGCAAGTATTCATTTAGATCCACAATATTTGTATTCACTGTAACCTTCAAAAATAAATACGATAAATTAATTACTTTGCCCAATGTGCTTAACATACCATGTTGCAGGCCTACATAATAAGAACTTATTTCAAAGCAGATTAATATATATTATCCTATATTCTGCAGAAGGCTGCTCCTTCATAGAGAAAAACAGGAATGCAAGCTGGTCTACCTCCAAGTAAGAAATTGAGAAGCATGAAATAGCATGTCCTGTTCTGTTCAGTGTCACATGTAATCTTTCACCAGATATTTCAGTATATCTTTACAGTCTTGTATAACTCATGTTTCACAAACTATTTTAAACAATATTTGCCCACATACACAGACAAGCATGAGGACCCAATAAAGCTTTCTGGTAGTCCTTTTCTGGTGCTGCAAAAGAAGCTTTTCTCAGCTACAAAAGATGAAGTGGGATGATGTAATCTATAATCAGGAAACCCCTTGAATATTATGGGATGGTGAAGATGAAATGATGGAAAAACCAATTGTGATATGGTCCAGGAATCTACCAATGAAAAAGGAAGAAGTTAAAGGTTCCACCAGGCTTACACAAGCAACTTTTTGGATTCACGCTATGTATATTTCAGCTGCACTGTTTCTTGATAACCTACTGACTTAAAATATAGATAATGAAAACAATTATACAAAGCTCACTTTGTTTTCCCATTCAAATTCTGCCCACATCTGACGAAATTCAGCATCAGTACAAGTAGCAGGTTGAATGTAATCCATGATATCAATATGTATGTCACTGAGGACAACACAGTTTCGGTCACTGGCTGCTCCAGAAACATCATACACTGAAATACAAATAGATAAGCAGAAATTTAACAAGGCTACATAGTGCAGATTAAGTATTATAAAGTATTTAAATGTATTTAATTATTTAAAGTATTTAATTATAAAGTATTTAAAGCATTTAAATTTATATTCTTAACAAGTTAATGCTAAAATATCAGCATTTTACATTTCATTAATTATTTTAAATAAAATAGGATGCTTACCAATATTACCAAAAATTATTCCATTCTCTGTGGAAGCTACTTTGACATTAGCCTTAATATTGGCAAAGTCATGAGGAGCAAGCGTCAAAGGAGATGGCTTTTCCACCAGCTTCAAATCACCTATTGTTCAAAAGAGTATGCTTAATGACATACAAAGAGAAGCCTGAATTCAAAACAAGTATTTGTACTTAAACTATGGTCTCTCACCCAATGTAGCCAATTCCAGTGTGCAATTCTGCAAAGTATCACTTGTCTGGTTTACAACAAGCACATCCAGCACGATATCATACTGGTTGACATGAACATATGCTTCTGCATAGACTGGATCTGAGAAGCCTGTCAACTGAGTGACCTGTCAAACAAAAAAGATTTAACATCAAGAAGCTTGTATAAATTATTGAAAATAAAGACCCTATACTGAAAAATGTTTTATTCTCTGCAATGCTTTGTTCTAGTTTTGCCAACGAATCAGTTCAGAACTCTTCCACAGTAGATCGATTCCAGGGGTGTCCAAATCCTGGGGATGCATGCAGCTTTTGGCAGGCCTCCAAAATATGGCCTTCAGCATGACTCCTCTATTGGGCCACAGACAAACCTTGTAATGTCTCTAATACAATCTTATATATAAATTTATTCAAACTTGAAATGTAAATCATTTATCCAGCCCTTGACACATTGTCACAGAAATAATGTGGGTCTCCAGCCAAAATATTTGGATACCCCTCGATTAAGCAATTGCCTTCTTCAGTATCCAACTCATTCTGTAGGCAATAACCTGGAAAAATATTGTGCGAGGTTGTATTAAACTTTTTTATAACTCTAAGGGCTCAATCCTATCCAAATTTCCAGCACCAATGCCAGCTATGCCAATAGGCATAAACTGTATCCTGCTGTGGGGATGAAGTCATGGAGGCCTCCTCAAGGTAAGGGAACATTTTCTCTTACAGGGCTGCATTGCAACTGCTTCAGCCCTGCAAAGTTGGATACGATTAGGCCCTTTCATAACTTGCTTGCTTTGTTAATAAAAACAATTTCTATTGAATTACTAGGTCTGTTTTTATTTATTCATACATTGCTATTTACAAGTAGCAAAGTTTTCCCAAAGTTTACTACTTAAAGAGTTTACTATTCTTAACACTTAAAGGTTTATTACTAAGTAGGTTTACTATTTAAGCAGGGTTACTACTTAAAGAGTATCAGTACATTTCTATACTGTATTTCTAATTGCTTTTACAATGTAACTAACGTTACCAGACAAGTTATTTTCAACATTACAATCCAATGCTAAGATAATTGTAAAATGTTAATGTCCAGCTGCTCAGATTGTGTGATAGTTGTACAGAATACTCAGTTGCTCAAGACTATGACAACAGTAGGCCATTTTTAACTACATACTAAAAATGTTAAGAAACGTGGAAATATTTTCCATTGTTCTGGAGATAAGCAATACCTGCGAAAAATTATAATTTACATCACCTTGTTGAGTTTGGATGCCAATGGATCAGCAGCTTCTTTTCTTTGTGTGTTTCCCATTGCAGCTAAAAGACTCAGCTGAAACTGATCTTCTTTTGAGCTCATTTCATTTTTAGCAGTAAGCTGCATAAAGGAAATGGGATCATCTGGCTGAACTGTCACATTCCTCTTCTCAGATTCTTTCTGTGTAAAGAACAACAAAAACTGGTTAAATAACTACAAATTAACAACACAGCAGATCCTTTAATTCTCAAGGACTCTTACTTGATTTTATAAAGATGAAAGGCCCTAAAAAGTCATTATTATGGAGATTTTCTGAGATCCAGGTTTTACAAGACAGGGTGAGCTCCTGTCCTTAGTCCAGCTCCTGCCAACCTAGCAGTTCGAAAGCATGCAAATGCAAGTAGATAAATAGGTAATCACTTTGGTGAGAAGGTAAACAGCGTTCCATAAACCATGCCTGCCACGGAAGTGTCATTGGACAATGTTGGCTCTAAAGGCTTAGAAACAGGGATGAACACATCCTACAGTCGGTCAAAACTAGCAGTATAACCCGAGGGGGACACTCAGCTTTTTATGCAGGTGTTGTTCTCACCTTTTGAGAGAGCTTCTCTTCTTCTAGTTTAGCAGATAACATGTGAGAAAGGGATTGCCGACATTCTTTGTTGAAAATGTCATTCATTAGAGGTGAGCATTCTGAAAGCACTTTCAGGCAGAGCGAAATCCGATCCACATCATCATCTGTAATTGGCTTTTTGGGAAGAGATGATTTGCCCAAATGGAGAATGGTGGCCATGACCAACATTGCCTCCGCTACAAAAGACTAAGTGAGGGGGAAAGGAAATACACTAATGTTAGTCTTCTCCATACCAAGATCACAATTCTCCTGCTTACCAAAAACAAAAACAGAAACAAAAAACCTGATAGAAAGGTTCCTGTTCATCTCAGATAAAGAGTCAGCTGAGTAGGCAGACCACAAACAGAATTACTGCTCCGTTTCAAGCACACAGACATTGGAACAAAATACCATGATACTTTGGACAGGGGGATGGATATATGATTGTCTATCACAACTCCAGAACCTCTTTACAACTAAGAATGCAACCTTCCATTCCACCCAGATTGCAGCAACACAAAGCAAATCATAGCCTGCTCATATGGCTAAAGATTGTCCTGATGGCTAAGGTCATATTATAGACTACTTTGATATTAGGTAGCATCCAGGTTCCTAGACAGGGTACCTAGGCTGAGTAGTTACAAGCCTTCCAGCAAAGCTAAGAGCTACACGAGTCCAGGGACAAGCAGCAACAACTTTCCATCATATCTCCCACTGCTCATTCAAAATTATATGGAACATTTATATACAACTTTTCAACAAAAAGCAGTTTGCAGAGCTACACTTTACAAACCAGCTTGCAAAGCACTGAACTGACTTGGGTGCAGATATACCAGGTGGTCTTCTTGTTATTCGAGCCAGAAAACCTTATGAGGCAGAAAACCCATACAAATATTTCAAAATAATATAACTTACATTTTGTTTCTTCTTTTCCTGAACCAGGGTGACATATCTTAAAGCAATCTTAGTCAGAGTTGTGGCAAGGGAAGCTGCGACAAAGAAATCCCCATCCAACAGGAACCCTCTCAGAGGAGGTCTACAAAACAAAATCAAAATGTAAAAAGGAATTACATCATAAAATGTTCTGTTCTTGGCTCATGTGGAACACATGTTGCCTTATCAGAGCAAAGAATCAGAGTACAGGCCTATCTGGCTCTGTCTTGCCCATATTCAGTGGCAGCAGCTCTCTGGTATTTCAGAAAAGGGTCCTTCCCACACAACCTGAATGTCATAGATGGAACCCAGGAGCTTCTGCTTGAAACGTATGCACTTGACCACTCAGTTATAGTTTAGCCAAGAAATATATAAGGTGATTGTAGAGAATGACTCCACTTTAATCAGTTATATGAGAATAGAAAAGGGTAGCCTGCACATTCAATTATGGATTCTTATGGGCCTGTAACTCATATGGTTTTATTTGTTTTTATGTTTTTATTTACATTTTATCTAGAAATTTTTGATACAAATGATACAAAATTTTTTATAACAAATGACTCTTATTCTGTTTGCCCTCTATTAAACTCCTCACTATCACACATACACATTTTTTAAAAAGAATGGAATGAAAAGGAACATGCATAAACTCAAGAATTTAAGTTGTAAATAACTCTGTCCAAACACAGAATCCTAGAGTTGGAAGAGACCCAGTAGGTCATCGAGTCCAACCCCTTGTCTATAGCAGGAAATCCTCCTAGAGCATCCCCGACAGGTGCTTGTCGAGCCTCTGCCTGAAGATCCCCAGTGAGAGAGAGTCCACCACCACATTGTTAAATTAAGTGCTAATATCATATCTATTAAACCCCACAAGCTCCCCAACTATCCCCAGATAGAAGAGGTCTTTCGTTACAAGTTTTAATGTGTGGAGAATTAATTGCTACAGGACAAATAGCCTGATTACCACCAACACACCTTAAAAACTAGTGTCAAAAAGATGCAAGTGTCCATTTGCTCATATGAATACAATTGCATTTTGTGGAATATCTCACACATCAACGATGTCTCAGACACATCAGGTGTTAATGCCTTCTTTCACCTTTCTTCAAAATGAATAAACACCAGCGTATGACATATAGTTAACTAATTCAACCATCAGTCAACATAGAAGTAAAATAAAGGTATGTAGTAATGATTTTATCAACCACTGAGAAAGATTACCAGTCCTTCTCAGTTTACCAAGATTACTAAGAGTACCAATGCAGTTGCAATGTACCCCCTACATAAGGAAACAAACATTTCCTTATCATGAAGAGGTCTTGGTAACTACTCCCTTCCACCTTGGCCAGTGCAAAAAGCAATGCACAGCCAATGGCACAGCTGCATTAGTGACAGAAACATGGATAAAATTGGGCCCTTAGTACTGGTATAAGAATTCCAGGCTGTGATTTAGGCCTATATCCTAAAGTGAAATTAAGCCCCTTGCTCCAGAGCAGTTGACTTTCCATAAAATAATACTAGAGGGTGACGTAACTGTGTGGACCCATAACTAATATGGATTTTGCCCTTAGTTAAAACTAAACACAATAATAGCCAATTAAAAGATAAGAAGAATTGGGTAAGGTCAGATAATTGTCTACATTTTAATTTGCATGCAAACACAATAATCAATGGTGAATTTCATTCAAAAAATGAAATCTACTTTCTACTTCATTCAAAAAATGAAAACTAGCAGATCTACTTTGCTAGGAACAAAGCAAAAGCTAACAGCTAAAATATTTTTGTTTCAGCTAAAAGGCTTCTACCAAAATATCGGTTCAAATAATTGTACAAGGAAAGGAACCAAAAAGTGGAGCCAAGAAAGGCTCAAAACATTGCAAATAAGTACATGCAAAACATGCACTCAAAATATTGCAAATAAGTGCATGGAAGGTTTTGAAATGTTGCAGATTTTTAAGATGCAACATAATCAACACACATGAACTAAATAGAAGAAGAAATTTCTAAATAGAATAAATCACTGAGAATTTTCATTTTTAAAAGGGACATTTTTGTAAAGCCTTTTTGAAGGTACTGGGATTGAAGTAAACTTTCACTTTGTGGATGAAAGATTTTCAGATCATGAAGTGCAATGTTAGGTAGATTTCAATCCATTTGCAAAGTAAAATAAGTATTACTGTAATCTACACTACCTTTAACACCAAATATTTAAGCAGAAAATAATTTATGGGCTTTAGATTAGAATTATTGTTAATTTTAAGTGTTTGAATATAAAATCTTGGTATATACAGATGATTTAGCATTGCCGTAATTAATTTGAATATAATAAAATTCTCTTTATGAAGTCTTGAAAACTTTGAGGGATTATAATAGCATGGAATGGAATTAATCATCTTAAAAATGGAGTCAATACCATTCAATCTCACTCTCAAGGAGATGGAGACTATAAAGGCTAATGCAAAATACAAGATTACTAAAGTAAGAGAAATAGGAATTATTTTCTCTATTTCAATTTTACAACTTTGAAATTACCATATTTCCCGGTTTATAAGACGCACTTTTTTTCTTCCCAAAGGGGGGGAATGTCTGTGCGTCTGATAGAGTGATAGGGCCAATCCTGGAGCACCTTACCCCATCATGTCATATGTTGTTGGATTCGTATTGAAGAGCAGAATCCAATGCAACGATCAGTTTTGAGATATCTCCTTCCTATCAAAAGTTATGGCCAAAAAAGTAAAAATCAAAAATATAAAAACAAAAAAATACATTTTTGGCAATTTTTTAAGCGGGTAGGAATTTTGCCCTGGGGGGTAGGAATTTTGGCCTTGGGGTTCAGGAATTTTGGGTTTGGCATCTGGTCACCCTGGCACAGCTGCAATCCTAACCAGCCTTCCCTGGCTTGGAGACTTGCTCCAAAATAGACATGGTCCCTCCTGCTCCATACCTGTGCCTCCCTCACTCTTCCCTATGTATCTAGATCCCCTCACCTTTCCCTACCTACCCACCAAAAGAACCCCTCCAACTTACCTGCCTTCCTGGACTATTGTGCAAAATGTTGTTGCCTGATCATTTGCAATGAGATTTGTGCAAAAGTCGCAAATCACTGACACTACACATGATGGGTTTTAGGGGTTACCAGAAAATTAAAAGAGTGTTTGAAGCTTAAAGTCTTTCCTCATTTGTTAACGACAGTGATAATGGTTCTTAATACTACTGTTGACTTTACATGGTTGAAATATTATTCTGCTATATTTTATTAAATATATTAGTATACCATTTGGTTCAGAATATTTCTTTCTTGTTTTGCTCCTCTAAATTTTGGTGCCTCTCATGGTCTGGTGCGTGTAATAAGCCGGGAAATACTGTATATGACATTTTTAAAAGTCAGATGATTTAAATAACTTGAATAATTTTTCTCCTTTTAGAACAATAGTGACTGTAAAAATCATTCTTATATGAATTAATGTCTTATTTCAAGACATTTCTTATAACTCATAATCAAATTTAAGTTTGGCAGAGTTGATTTGGCAAGATAAAAAACCCCAGAATGAAATTTATCTTATTAAGCCAAGGGCGAAAGGAGGGGTATGTTTTCCAAATATGCTGCTACATAGAGATTAGTTATCTAAATTGGATCACTAACTGGTATCACACTGGAAGACAACGACTAAAGAGCACTTTTAATAAGTTTTCTTTAAATGGCCTGCTTTGGATATTGTTTAATATAAAATTTCCTGGTTAATAAACATTACTATCATTTAGCCTCCATTAAGTATCTGGAATAAATATAGGTATCTTTTGTCAGGAAAATCCCTCTATCCTTCAGTTTTGATGAATAAGGATTTTAACAAAAAAATGTGTTTGATTTTGCTGCCTAGTTCAATTAAAATTTAAAAAATTAAATTTAGAAAGAACTGAACCATGCCTAGATTGATAATAATCAAATTGTACCCACCCTATCATCCCTTGCTGGAAGGTAGTAATGAGTTTTTCCCAGGTTTCAATGAATACATAAAGGTATGCCACTATCTCTATGATCTAAAAAATCAGACTGGAGTTTGATAAGATTACTGACGTTATTTGAAAAACTGTTTCCAGTAATTGTCAGACAAGGTGTGCCTTATCGGTTACCTGATTTTGTTGCACCATGTATCAGATTTTAGATTTCTTATCATGCTAAATGACCAGATATTTTAGGAATTAATTTTTCTTGCAGGGCTAGAATACTGTTAAGTTTGGTATTTCTGAATATGCCATCTTTTTTTTTGTTTAAAAAGAAAATTGCTATAAGGTACAGTAATGATTTTCTGGTATTTGTCACACTTAAAACTTTAAAAAAATTATCCAGAATGTAGTGGTGGCTGTTGGAAACATGGGACACATGCAAAGGGTTTTCTTTTTTTTTAACTGTAGTGGTGCAATCCTAACCGAGGCAGGCACAACCCACTGGTCATACTGTTCCCGTGGTGATGTCTTTGGACTGGCTGAATCTTCGCCCAGGAGTGGCACAGATGTGCTTCACAGCACTTCTGTGACACCCCCAGGCCAGTACGGGACTAGTTTTGGGGCTTATGCTGGCCTAAATGAAGATTAGGATTGCAGCCTTAGTGTCTGTCAACAAAATACAGTAGTTTTTGAATAGATATCAATATTAATTCCAAGCATTTTGAATGTTAAACTTGATAAAAGATCAGTCTTGTTTCTTCTCATCAGTTTCTCCCAGGCCTGATCTATCCAGTTTCAGTATTACATAAGATTACATCCAATTAAGTTTAAAATGAGTTTAAAATGAGTTTAAAATGAACCAGGGCCGATTCATAAACAATCATCCAAAGTGGTCCTCAAAGGGAGTTAATGAGCCCATCTGATTTTAACAGCAGGTCAACATTCGCCCTCCCTTCATCCCACCAAAATAAAATTATTTTGCCTCCAGTTTAAAATTATCTTTTTGAAGCAGCAGAGATCATAATGCTTATTTTATGAACAGTTTTGCTCTCAAGTTGAAAACAACTGCTTGCTTTGTAGCAGCATTGTGTATATGCATTGTAAAAAAAAAAAAACACCTTTTTTTCCAGTCGCAGGATTCACTGCCAGCTTGCAGACCCTAAACTCGGTACAGTGATCTGAAGCCAACAATATGATTTTTATCACCTTACTAGTGGACGGGTGTGTGAACATTCTTTTTAAACTCTTCAATATACTCAACCTGGACAAAGTTAGAAACATAATGTACAACAGAGACGTAATGAAATACAAAGATCTGCTTCAATTAATGGAAGCATTTCTTTATGTATATTATTTCTAGTTCGTCCTTACCTTTGTAATCTTAAAGGTCAACAATGATACATTATTTCATTGTCAAGTATCCAGAGACAGACACAAGATACAACACTACCACAGAATGAGTCTGTGCAGTGGCATGGACCTCTTACAGAAGTGGTACTCAAGACTGGTGTGTTGAAACCCCCATGTTCATGTAAAGATCCCCTGCTTCCTTTAAGGGAAAGGAGAAAAGGGAAAGCAGCAGTGTGATCCCCAGGAGCATGACCCTGTGGGGTGTGGTGCCAGCAGTTATTTTATACTTTATACATATATATACTTTATATATGCCAGGATCTGGGAAGGGGGCCTGAGAAGCCTTGCAGAGTGATGGCTGAATTGCACAGTTCAACTTCTAGTTTAGTTTTGGCTGAAACCGTTACTATTTCTAAGCCTTAAGGAGCCCCGCAAGTGCTCTGCAGGGCTCCCCAGACCAATGGCAGGACCTCTGATAAATATAAAAATATTCCACAAGGTCACAATCCTGGGGACAGTGTTACTGCACTAGCCTCTCCCCCATAAAGACTTCAAAGTTTGAGAAGCATTATCTTACTGGGAACAGAGACAGTGGCTCAAAAAATGTTACTGTAAGATTCAAAACCTACAGAGTAAATTGGAGGAAGGCCAGAAGGGGTGGGAAGTGGAAACTTGCCCCACGTATATGCAAATAAAAATGCTTCCATTTGTGGAAGACTGTCTTTGGAATAAATTCAGCTTGCACAAATCCACGGTACCCTACAATCCAGAGTAACTACGGGAGCACGTAAGAGACATTTACGTCGACGTAGTTACAGCACCACCTAGTGAAATCCGATGGGAAATTCATGTTGCAATCTAGAGTAAATTGTTCTTACACCAGAGCAAGGACTCCCTGTAGTTACTCTGGATTGCACCCATTGTTAAGAAACAGTGTTTAACAAATTGACTTTCTTAAAAAGAATATTCTCATTCCTAATATAAACTCTTAATAAAATCATATTACCTATCTTCCTCTTTTTTGGCAGGTCTGGAACTACTAAGGGCACTCTGTGTAGCATAAGTTCCCATTTCAGTAACCAATTTTTGGGCAGGACCCACTGTGATTTCCTCCTCTGGTTTCAGCTCTCCAGCTTCTTTCTTGATTTCAGATTCTACTATTGGGATCTGAATGTGAAAGGAGTACCAATATATATAAAGTTGTTAGTGTAAATGGTTAAAGAAAAGCCAAACATTGCTTAAAAGTCAGTAAACAGCAGCCTGGAAATAACTGTTGAATTTTGCTATAGTGTGTCCAATGCCTCATCAAAAATACTGTATAACTATTAACATAAACGTCTTCTGTAAACAAGCAAACAGAATCTGTATCTGTATCTCCCGCCACAAAAACATCCTTTGTTTCATCATCTGTTAATATCATCTTGGGGCATCAGATAGCACTTCAGTGTAATGAAAATCTGATTCATTTGTTTAGTAGAAATTGATTTTGGCTATAGTTTTATTTTAAGGGTCCACAAAAGCATTTTCACAAAAAATAACTGAATTTAAAATCATATCTTTCATAGTGTGACAGGGAAGTAGCAGACTCTGTTCTCTCTCTAGACCATGACAAAAGTGTCTTATTTTTCTCTCCCGTGAATAAACAAAGGAAAATGTACTTTGCTTAATACCTCTCCGAGTGATCTACGGACTTCTGTCATAACACTCTGGATGTCATCTTTTGTGCTGCAATATTCTCCAAGGATCCAAAGTGCTCCCCGATAAATTCTATAAAACATTTAGCCTCATTACTTATAAATATAATGGATTCATGCAATGATCTACTGAAAGCATCCATCATCTCAGCTCAGAGTAACTAAGAGCACAATCCTAACCATGTCTACTCAAAAGTAAGCTCCATTGTTTCAATGGGTCTTACTCCCAGGAAAGTGTCTTTAGGATTGTACCTTAAGTCAAAATTTATAGAAAATACATTTTTCACAGGTACATGTCTCTATAGATAATTTACCTATAGAGATGAAATCTGGAAGGATCAAGAACCTATTGTTCATAGGTGATCTCACAAGAACATGCTACTACTTCTTTCACCACTCTTTTTGAGATCACCAGATTGTGCTTTCCAGGGACAGAAAAAGAGATGCAGAAATGGAACATTGTACCTGCATCTCTGGATGTTTATAATAAAAGGACTTTTATAGGTAGAATCAGCATATTGGTAATGAATAATTGGCACTGGTAGACAGGAATAATTATAACTATTGGAAGAGCTAGGTAGCAGAGAAAATGAAAGGAATTAAGACAGAGACTGACAAATGTGCCATCAGGTGCTAACTGAAATGGCAGGAAGATTAATCTTTTAATACATTTGCAGTCTTTAATTCTATAGCAGTTCAAAAGCATGCAAATACGAGTAGATAAATAGGTACCACTTAGGTGGGAAAGACAATGTCCTGGCGACAGGCCCCTGCAACAGGGTGGCAGGTATCCCCATGTCACACCCATCATGGATTGGAGGAAACTCCAATCCACAACAAGCGGACACCATCTCACACAGTACAAACACTGAAGAAGTTGCCTTTTGTAACCTTTAATTCTATTATCATGGCCTTGAGACAAAAATCAATACACCTATATAAGTTTGTATAAGTAAGTATAAGTGTATATATACACTTATATATACTCCAGAAACCAAAACTGCCTTTTAAATGCACACTATGGGTCCCAAAACCACAGTGGAAGGCTAGACCCAAACTCTCGATGCAACCAGAGCTGTGTGTTACAACTTACTTGACAGATTTAATAGCATGGAACACTTCCAACATCTTCTCGACAATAAGTGGTCTGAGATTATCAAAACGTTGGATAGCTTCACGCACAAACTCCAACACATCAGCAGCTGCAGCTTCATTGTAATCACTAAGGAACTCCATCAACTAGGACAAAAACAATATCACACAATTAAGAGAGACCAAAACCACCTCATTGGTGAGAGTACTAACAGTTAATAAGATAGGAATTTGGATGACTTCATTACATGACTTACAAAATCATGACTTCATTACATGGCTTACAAAAATCAGAAGACTTTAAGGTTAATTTTCCCCCTAACATATCCAGGCTAGCTATGGTTAGGATCAGACACAGTATATGGAACATGGTAGCATTCTGATTGGGACCTTATTACACACAATCCCCCCCCCAAAAAATAAGAAGTGGATAACGAAATAAACAACTATCACTATAGCACAGCTCCTGGTCACCTTAATGAATTTTCTGCAAAAGCAATTCCCAGCAGAGAATACATTCTACCAACTCACTAAAACTGTTCTCAAGCTTTTAAGACTCAAAATACAGATGTTAAATCTTTAACCATTCACAAAATTATCTAGATTATTGCTAGCAACAATACAATTGTTTAATGAAGAACTTGCAGCCCAATCTTGAGCTCTCCAGTGCAGATTGCATTAGTGTACCACTGCTGTTGGTTACTGCAAATGTGCCTTAAATATGACTGTGACAACAGAAGATTGTCTGACTTCAGGGTCAATACAGCCAGTGGGTGGGGGAAGGTGGGGAGTGAATAGATTGGGGGCACAGGAGGTTGGGCTGGATTGGAAGGCCTGACACTGAGTCTCTGAACCAAATGTCAGTGCAGACTTCAGAGGTCCACTGTAGGTCTTCGGGCTTTCCAAAGCCCCAAGAAAACTTTCAGTGGATGCCAATAGCTGCAACTGGTGGCAGCATTATCATTAGCATGGGCTGCCTTTCAAATTTCTTTGTTCTGTTATCTCCACCTGATTTTTCAAAATAAATAATTTTATTCTGTATATGAAAAACAGTGGAAGTATAAAATAAAAAATCATGCCACTCAAGATAAAAACTTTGGATTAGACCAGCTTACCCTGGGCTAAAATAAAGATATTTATTTATAAAAACCATTTTGTTAGCTATTTTGTTGAAAAGGAGTACATAAATCACTTAAGGTACTGGAAAATAAAAGAAACCAATCTACAGGAGTCTTATTCTAAGGCTACAATCCTAAGCACACTTTCCTTGGAGTAAGACCCATTGATAAAGGACCTGCAAAAGGTGAGGTTATTTTTCTTGACAAAGGGGTGAGGTTATTTGTCAGGAAAAACACCTTGCCTTTTGCATGTCCCTACCCACTGAACACAATGGGGTTTACTTTTGAGTAAACATGGTTAGTCTGTATTACTGTAATCCTATCCATGGCTACTCAGAAGCAAGTCTACCGAATTCAATAGGACTTACTCCCAAATAAGCATTTATTGGATTACATCATAAATCTTATTCAGGGCTATTTCAGAGACAATTGTCAAAAACTGCAAGTTAACTGTAATGGTTATGGAGAACTTAAATGTTGAAACATTTCCTACCACAGGTATGACGTTGGCAGCCATATCAGGGAAGCGAACACTACAAGAATGTAATGTTCGAACAAGCAACTGCCGGTATTTATCAGTATCTTCATGCTCTGTCACATTATTTGTTTTAATTACTTCTTTCTTCAGAACAATTACCAGCTAGATTTAAAAAAAACACAATTTGTTAAAAAAAGGCAAAAATAAGATTAAACTACCATATAGTTATGTAAACCATTTTGTAAGCTATTTGTTGCAAAGCAATACATAAATATTCTTAATAATAATAATAATAATAATAATAATAAGCTTTACCTCCTCTACATTTCTAGAAGATACAAGATCAAGAGCCAACTGTAGGGTTTTTTTGCGCACTTCCAGATCTGGAGTACTCAGAACTCTTAATATGTCCATTACCAGATCCTGGAATTTAAAAAAATTCATTTGTAGACATAAAGAAACCATTTCATTTATAGGCATATTTCAAGAAACTTTCCAATAGTTTTTAAAAGGCATCAAAAGGAATTATTAATTCAAACTGGCGCTGTCTTCCACACAATAGTTGAGCATATGATATGCTATATAAAAGTATACACAAAGCCAGTATTGTTTTATTTAAAATGAAAAGTAGCCTTAGGAAGCTATAAATTTGAGTGGAGAACCACTAAATGTTTTTATTTTATATTAGATTTTTTTACCATTCAAGTGGCTTTCTCAGTATGGGATGCCAGATGCAGGTTTATATTGGTAAAAAAAAATACATAACCCCTTGTGATAGGCCTTGGGTCTTTGCCAGTCTACTCTGTTTTTATGAATGGCAGCAACAGCACTTGTACCACTGTCCATGGCTCCTTGTTCAAATGATTTGCAGTACCTCTCTTCTCAAGTTAGGGATAGTACTTACCCATCCCTACCAACTCTAGCAGCCTATTTCTCTCTCATTTTTTCCTTTCTGGATTTAATTCTCTTCTAGTTCGCCTTTCACTTCTTTCTCCCTTCTGGTTCTATATCTTCATTTACTCACACCTTTATCTTCTCTCTTCTTAGATTCTCCTTCACACTCTTGTTCCTCCTTTCCACTCCCCTCTCTCTGCTGGCCATCCTTATCAGTCCATCAGTCCCAGCTGGGCTTATTGTTAATCAGCTGGGCTCCCCCATGTCTGTATGCAGTCCAAGACACTGGCTGATAACATCACCAACCTATACTGACATGATGTCAGTGCCTGATATCTTTGGCAGCCCTATTCATGCTACTGTTAGCACTACCAACACTGTTGGGGCACAGCAATGTAAGAGAAGAATCAGCTGAGGGAAGGCTTTGTAAGAAAATTAATATTGTGGGAAATGTTAAGCATCCACTTTCTCTCTTCAAGACTGCTTTTGTTGTAAATACAAAAACTCTTTTATCGGAATTTAAAATGCTTTTCGCATCTCTATATTGCTGCTTGGTCAAATAAGTTTGGTCAACATCCCTATATTGCCCAGTTTGGTCAACCCCAGTGGTGAACAATTAGTGTGTACTGCCATTTTTGTGGGGCTTAGCACCAGCCCAGCCCCAGGGGATAGCTCAGGATGGACCTGGACTGGGCCATTGCTGGTGGGAGGCGAGTGGTCTACTGCTTAGCAGTTGTTCATACTGCCATGCAGCGAAGAGGAGAATGGGGGGCATGGAAGTGGATGGGAAGGAGACTTCCAGGGCAGGGGAAGAAGACATGGTAGAAGAAGAAGAAGACTGGCAGACAGAAAGGACTGAATGTCAGCTCCACCAAATCCCAAGTTTGGTGTTGTGCCTAGTAGTGCCAGCTCAGTTGTTGCCACAGAATCAAGAGGTGCTGCCACAGAATCAAGTAGCCCCACTGCATGGCTACTTTCCTTACCTGGGGGAAGGGGATGAAAGTCCTTTTCTACTGAGAAGACAGCAGCTGACTGGGATGCAAAATGGCCATGGCAGCCATTTTGGTGTCACAACAGCCCTATTCCGTCAAGATTAGGGCAGGTCAAGCTTAGGCTACCCAATATTCTGGTTGTTTAAACATAAATACAACTATATGAACATTATGAACTATATGAACTATTATTAACTATATGAACATAATAATAGTCTATCTTTTCAAAAGGTATTTTATTAACATTGCACAGTTAATATTCTATTGGCTTAAATTCCACGAAAACAATACTGACCTGCAGTACTCTTTCATGGGCAGGGTGATCCTTGAGTTCAATCAAACGATCCAGGACAATAAGCTTCACATTATTGTCACTTTCTTTAATAATCAAGTCAATGTAGCACTGAGCTGCAGCCTTAGGTTAAAGAAATTTTAAAATGTTTAAAATATTCCCACGTGATAGAAAGGAAGTGAGAGTATGAAAAATAAAATCAGGTTAAATAACACATTTTTAGTTGAAAGAAAAAAGAAAAACATTTCCCACAGTACTCACAATTGCTTCTCTCTCATCATTTTACTGTACACAGAAAGACTTTCCATACTACAACAAAGCAGTGGTATTAACATATAAGAGGTCATAAGGGGAAAAAGGGTCTTTGTTAATAAGAAAAAAAGAGCCAAGTTATTTTGAGAATAAACTTCTCACATTTTACACAGCCTTTCAAACTGAATGAATCAGCAATTTAAATCATCTACCTCTTCCCTTACCATGAATCGATTCTTACATAAAAGCAATCACATGGTGAGATAGTCACCATCTTTGACCACCTGAGTCCTACAAAACTCTTTGTAAGCTGAAGTATGTATAGGTAGGATGATGACACATGGGACACTGACATCCATTAACCAACAGTGAAGAGTGACAAGAGTATTTCTGCAAGGTATATACACTCAGTGGCATAACTAGGAGTTGCAGTTGCACCAGGTAGCACGTTACAGGAGGGCAACAAGCTGAGCTTGACACTAGTGGATAAAATTGTGAAAAATGGGGTATGTTTGGAGAATAGTACCATTATGCTATATATCATTGAAAAAGTAATTTAATGAAGAATGCAGTCAAACAAACTGGATTGGAACATCTGTATTCTATAAAATGTTATAACGAATTAACCAGAAAATGAAAACAAAACTGCCTATGGAACAAAAAGTGGATTTTAAAAACTTAAAACTGACACAAGAAATTAATTCCTATGACAGCCAATGAGATGTAATTACTGTATTTTACTCAAATATAATGCTCACCTTTTCCAGCCAAAAGGCTGGAAAAAGGCCGCATCAGGGTGTGCATTAAATTTGATGGTTAATTAGATAGGAGTTAATATATCATTTTTATTATAAGTATAGGGTATGCATTGGATTTGATGGTACATTATATTCGAGTAAATACAATATGACACAATATGGAACTGATAAGGTGTTAATACGAGTCAGCTCCTATTTCAATATATCACAATACAGTTACCTCTGCTAACTGGGTAAAGAGGCCCTTCTAAGTTGTGCTCATCTTATATTTAGCTGGGGTAGAATAATCATCCTTCTTTGTCTCAGCACAGTGATTAACTAATAAAGAACACACCTTTTATTTATTTACTTTATTGATTTGCTACAAGGGGGGCTACAAAATCTTCTTTAACTCCAGATAGCAGATGCCTTATCTATGTCATTAGCTGGAGGGAAGCAGCATAGCAAATGGGTTGCGAGCGGTTGGAAGGGGAGAAGACAGGTTTTCTTCAAATTTTCTTTTTTTTAAAAGCCTGGGAATTACATCAGTTCTGGTTATGACATCAATGCCATGGCAACATTTTCAGTTTTGCACGGGGTTACATGATTATTAGCTATATCACTATAATACTCTGTCCAATGTATAACTCCTATACCAGATGTATTGATGACCAGGATAACACAAATACATTTTACCATGATTCAGTATAGTTAGTACCTTAATTGCAGTTGGTGCACTGGAGAGAGTAACAAGTGTTCCTGCTGCTTCATATTTTACTGCAGGACTTGATGACTGCAATAAGTTGTAGATACAACGAATGAATCGAGCTCTTTCTGATGGATTAGCATGACAAACCTAGAAGGGACACAAGATATACTGTATAAAGAAAACAGATATAGAAGCAATGCTCATGCACTGAGGGAAGAATGGACATCACTGAAAAAAAGCTTCACACTACAGTTGCTGGAGAAATAAAGACAAAATGAATAAATGGAAAAACCCTACAAATACAGTAACAAAATGAAACATATCACCCATACAGGAGTTTCTATTAAACAGCATAATATATAATAATGATATTGTAGGTCAATATATATCAAAAATATTTTGCTGTTTAATTAGCAGTGCAATCCTAACTTGTGCAGAGGTGGGCTTGCGCAGGGCAAGGGATATTTTTCCCTTTACCCCAGTTAACACAGGAGCAAACCCAGTGGGTCTACTCAGAGCAGATGCTGCTCTGTACCACCCAGAGATCTAAGTTGGGATCTAACTGGACTCCAGCTCCACCTCCCACTCCTCACCCAGCTCTGAGACCATCCTCCCACAGGCCTGTAGCAACCTCTCTTGCCTCCTCCCCCCACCCTTTTCAGACTTGTTTCAGCCAAGCTTGGCTATCACAGAGATCCTTCCCTTTGCCTCCATGTACCTTTACAGCAGATACATGTAGCCCCCTCCCTGGCCTACCCCAGAGCTGAGGCAAGGAACTTGTATCATTCCAGTGCAACCTCAGGATTGCACTTTGAATGGGTTTTGGCCCACAAAATCTTCTGCTACAAGATTTTTCTGCTACTAGTACTCATCTTTAAGATATTGCAATGCTCTTCCCTACTTTCCAGCTCAACAGAATTGAAATGCCTTTAAACTTAATGTTTAGACTTCACTTATTTCTCAGTTTCATGTACCTTGTAGATTAGTTCCACAATCACAAGCTGGAGTATATCACCAAATGTCTGGACTTGGTCAATGCACGTACTCAAGTAATCCAAAGCTCGATCCTTCAGAAATGATCAAAAAATATTTTCAGTATGAGTCTTGTTATTTCCCCACTTAGAATTGTGATTTTTAAAAAATTAATACGTATTCTAAACACTTACATCTTATTTTTCAATCAGCCTCACTATTGAGGTTTCCTTCATTATTATAACCATGTAGTAAATAATGTCAAGGAAGTATTCAAATGTAATTCAAAATGCAGAACAATGGGAGTACCATCATTTTTACCTGATCCGCATGAATGAGCATCATAAAGGCATTTCTTTTACAACTTGCATCCTTCTCATTAACCAAGAAATCATGGATCAGTTCAGGGGCATCAGGAATAAGATGTTCAAAATTTCTTTTGAAAAAAAATACAGATAAAACCATAATAGTTTAACAGTATTCGCATAAATGCACACACTAAACTTTTTAAAGTTTTAAAGCAGGAATAATATTTGATTATTCGTATACAGTGGTACCTTGGGTAAAGAATGCCCTGGGTAAAGTATGTTCCAGGTAAAGAACATACTGTTCCCCTGGGCTTCTGACTTGGGTGGAAAAGCTGATTTGGGTTGGTTGGCAGCTCTTTAAAAGCCTGCATTCCAATCCCAGGCTCCCTACAGAGCTTTTGAAGAGGCTGGAGATCAGGCAAGTGGATGCTCTCCTCCCTCCAGCCAGCTCTGCAGGGCTTTTAAAGTGGCAGCCACTACTCCCAGTTGCCTGTATCTCCCCACCAGTGTCCCCAAACACCCTCCCACCCCCCCCCCCCCAGAAGACCCCCAGTCCCCCAATGGGGCTTACACCCAGGAGAGTGTCTAAGATTGCTGATTCCTAACCATACCTACTCAGAAGTAAGCCGCATTGTCTTCAATAGGTCTTACTCCCAGGAAGGTGTCTTAAGGATTGCAGCCTCCTAAGTGTCTTTAGGATTGTGCCTTTAGGATTACAGCCTAAGTAGACTTAATAGGATCATGCACACTGAATGCATGTTTGAATTCAATTCCAGTGTTTTGTCATCATTTTTACATACAGTTAATATTTTTTGGGTTGTGGAACCAATCATCTGAGTTTCCATTATTTCCTATGGGAAAATCTGCTCCACATAAAGAATGTTTCACGTAACAAACATGCCTCCAGAACGGATTAAATTTGTTAGGTGAGGCACCACTGTAGTATTGCACATAGGTCTAACGTACAATGCAAAAGGGAGAAATGTGTAGCAGGAAAATGTATTGACATTTGTTATTTTAATCACTTATCTTTGACAGAGAAGATGTAAGCCTGAGCAAATTCACATATTTTACCTGTAAATGGTATAGATTGCAAGGACTGCATTTCTGCGCACATAGCTGTGACGATGTTCCAGACATGCCCGAATAGCTGGCATTAAGGGTTCCAACAGCTCTGCCTCTTTAAGTTTGCAAAGAAAACGAAGAGTGGAGCCACGGATGAATTCATTTGGATGTTGAAGATCCTAAGAAAACAATAACAAGATGTTATCAATAGGGCTGGACAAATTTGCTTTGGTTCTAGGAATCAGCCTTTCCCTCTACCTACCTATTATTTTTTATTATTATTATTTAAGTAATTTTTATCCCGCCTTTCTTCCCCCACAGGGGGGAACTCAAGACGGCCAAACAATTAAAAAACAATAAAACACCACTAAAATTACATATGATAATAAATAAAGATAAAAACACATTAAAATGTAATTAAAATACAATTAGATTAAAGCTAAAAACGTAGACTAAAAACGATAAAACAGAAAAGATAAAAAAGATAAAAGCCCCCCAACCTATGCCCCAATTTAAAAAGCTTTTTTAAAATAAAAGGTTTTAAGGCTCCGCCTGAAGCTCTGTAGTGAGGGAGCTTTCCTCAGTTCTAAGGGGAGGGAGTTCCAAAGCCGGGGTGCCACCACCGAGAAGGCCCTATCTCTGGCCGCCACACCTCTCACGTCTCTTAGTGGCGGCACAGTCAGAAGGGCCCCCTCAGATGACCTTAGGTGACGGGTCGGATTGTATGGAAGAAGGCGGTCCCTCAGATACCCTGGACCCAAACCGTTTAGGGCTTTAAAGGTCAGGACCAGCACTTTGAATTCAGCCTGGAAACGAATGGGCAGCCAGTGTAGTCGCTGAAGCAGTGGCCTGACAGAGTCGAACCGACGAGCCCCAGCAACCACACGGGCCGCCGCTTTCTGGACTAGTTGCAGTTTCCGAACTGTCTTCAGAGGCAGCCCCACGTAGAGCGCGTTGCAATAATCTAGTCTCAATGTCACTAGGGCATGGGTCACCGTGGCCAGATCCAAGCGACTCAGCTATTGCCTCCTAAAACATATAGGCAACTCGTCCACATACACCCCAAAAGAACAAAACAGCCAAAATGGAAAGACAAAAGATTAGTGTTTACTCGAAAAAAATGTTAGAGAAGAGACTGGAAAGGGACTGTAAAAAATGGAGCATGAGAGAAGGGCTGGAAAGGATATAAATGTAGGTATTCTAAAAATAAGGGGGAGGAAAGATAGGATATAGATGAGGATTGGTTTTGAAGAAAACAGAGGCACAGATGAGAGAGGTTGGGTAGAGGATAGAAACAGGTGGATTTCATAGCAGCACATGTATGCATGAGTGAACACCCACCCACATCATGTCCTGCCTGAAGGAAAGGAGCCAACAGGAACTAATCACTGCATGTCCCACTCTAGTTTCCACCTAGCTCCTTTCTCAAAGGATAACTTGCCAGGAAAGGGGAACTAGACCACCCTGTTGCTCTGGCTCTATGGCTGCTGCTCAGTTCTATAAACACATTATCTGCATAACTGAGCTGATGATCAGCTGGTGCAGGACAAAGCCTTTGCTGAACAGGGAGGTTAAGACGTGGTCAGAGTGGGAAAGAGCAAGTCTAAGAGAGGTTCAATCAGACAATGTGAACAAACAGAAAGGGAGGTGAAGAATAAAGGACTCCTAGCATAATCCTAACCTGTACCACCACCTGTACTGGTCTGGAGTATTGTAAAGCACTTCTGCACCACTCTGGGGGGGAAAGGTTAGGCCAGTGACAGACAGAGATGGGTGGGTTGTGCTGGTCTAAATTGGTTAGGATTGTGTTCTCAGTGAGATACTGCCCTTGGGAAAGAATGCTAGAGAGATAGAGATTGATTGAGCTGTGAGAGAATGAGACTGAAGACTGGCAACAGAGTGGATGGAAAGTAGGGTTGCAAAATGTAAAAGACAGAGATGGCAGTAACCATGAATTGAGAGTAAGAAGACTCAGACTCAGAGACTTAAATTTAAGAGCAAAGCAATAGAATTGTTGGAAGAGGGAGAAGAGAGAAATGCTGAACGTCAGTTACTGTGTCGATACCAATCACAGCTTCCAACAGAGCACAGCAGAATGCAAGCCCCAAGGTAAGCAGAGTTCTCCCGATAAATAGACATACACTCAGTAGATGTCCACCACCTTCAATCTGTACTTAGACAAATTGCTTACAGATAAGCAGTCTTTCAGCAGTAAAGATATTTACTGCCACAATTTAAATGTCAGACCAATACATCAAGGCCTAAGCTTGCCCTATCCAGATTCAAATATTCTCAAGGGTATAGGACAAATATTCCTGCTAGAGGGAGTTGCATAAGGCATGGATGTCCTTAAACCAATTACTTTCTTAAAGGAAAAAGTAACTGCAGGAACCATGGGAGAAGAGAGACCGAAAGAAAAATATGAAGCAGGAACAACAGCATATATTGTTTCTGGCAAGCTATAGCAGCCATCGATTCACACATCAAGCTGCTGCTCTTGTGGCATCTATGTGGCAAACATGTATGGTATATGCTGCCAGAGGCAACAAAGCATAAAGCAATTCTACTAAAGACTGCAAACATCATTCCCAAAAGTCACATAGGGCAACTATAATAATAATAATAATAATAATAATAATAATAATAATAATAATAATAATAATAATAATAATAATAATAATAATTCGGAGGTGATATGGTGACAGAAAACATAGGGTTGGTTGAGCTCAGTTTAAATCATCATTCTACCAGAAAGAAAATTCTGCCATTATTCTACCCCATGTAGCAGTTCCCATGCTTGTGCAAGAGGTGGCACAATCTTTGGAACAAGCAGAAGAATATATTTGGATTGCTCTCTTTTTTTGTGCAAAATATTATGGCATATGGTGTAAGAAAGTCTTTCTGCAAGTAGCATGTAGAAGATACCGTACACTCATGGCAAGGGAAACTTTGGATTTAATATAATGCAACCAAAGCAGAACCACATATGCTACTTTTACTATGACAATCTTATATAACTATTCAAACATGTAGTATATACTTATGCATAATTCTGTTGAATCAACTGAACATCAGAATCTATTTGACAATTGTTTTTCCGCCTAGCAAACCTCCCAAGACTGACCCATTTAAGAAATCAGGAGAAAGGAAGTAGAAATAATGTAGACTTAAGAATAATGTAGACTTAACACTAACAATACGTTTAAAAGTAAATTAACCTTTCTGTAGGCATCACAAACAAGGATCATTTCTTGCAACAATCGACCATCTGGAGTGGTCTTGGGAACAATCTCCCAAAACACGAGAAGTAGCTTTTTGATGGTGTGGTCTTGAAGAGGTAGCACAAACCGAATAATAGTCATCAGAAGTCCTGGCAGCTTTTCACCATTTAAAATCATAATTATTACTTTCTTCAAAGCTTCTGTCTTGGACTTCACATCTCCTTTTTCTGTGGGACAAGAGAAGTTAAAATTAAGCCACAATACATACTGTATATTAACATGGTAATTCTTAAATCTGTTATACTGCAGATCAGTGTTACGGTTTGCTTGTTCTTTGCAGGCCACTACAATGCATTACACAATCATCAATATTTCTGTCTTCTGCCACCTTAAATACAGCTTCACTGTGCAGGATAAACAGAGTCACAGACATGCATCAGTGGTGATCTACAAAACGCCATCTCTATATTCTGTCTTTTCCTGAATGAACCTGGTGAGAATGTGAATGGCATTTTCATGGTGGAATATTCTTCTTCCCCTTCTGCTGTGATTTGGTGAAATAGTTCTTGATTTTAAAGTTGTTTTCCTTTCACTGGGCATGTGCTATGTAACTGTTCAAAACTGCCACCATAAAATTTAATATGAATAACTGAGAACTATTTTATTTTCTTCTTTTCCTTCTCACTGCTTTCAGTGGCATCCTGACACATTTTGATTTGATTTTGTAAATGTATACACTACCTTTCATCAATGATGCCACAGGAGTGCACAAAAAGAAGCAAAATTTAAAAACAGTATACAACTGATTAATACAACATTATGACAAAATTTTTGAAATAAGTACACAAATAGTTGGGCGTATTACTTACCCAAGTCATTCTTCAAGCTTATTTCAGATGGTGGTTCTGAGTCCATTGGGACATTAATTAATGTATAACATACATTCTCCGCAGCCGTCATTGTGCTCTTCTGTTCTCTCAATGCAAGTACTTTTCAAAATGCCACACAAAATCTAGAAAAGAAATCCATTAATACATCTATTTCATAAGTATACTTTACATTGATTAACTGAGTTTCTCAAAAACCACTACAGAAAAATAGGATATTAAAGGCACAGTCCTAATCAACTTTCCAGCACTAGCATATCTATTCATGTGCTGTACATAGGATGAGCAGCAGCTGGGGGATAGTCATGGAGGCCTCCTAAAGGTATGGCAATGTACATTCCCTTACCTTGGAGTTGAAGTACATTTATCCTGGAGGTGAAAAATTGATTAGGATTTCACCCTGAGCTGCACTGAGAAATAATGACTTGCTAAATCAGTCATTAACATTGCTGGGAGAAATATCAATAACCGTAGATACACAGACGATACCATTCTAATGGCAGAAAGTGAGGAGAAACTAAGGAACCCCTTGATGAGGGTGAAAGAAGAAAATGTGGCTTAAAACTAAATGTTAAAAAAAATCAAATCATGGCTTCTGGTCCCATCAATTTGTGGCAAAAGAAATGGGAAGTTGTGACAGATTTTATTTTTCTGGGCTCTCCTTCAGTCTTGAAGGACTATGGTATCGTGCTCGGTGCTGTATATGCTGCATGCAAAGCACGAAAGCCTGGGTTAGATTGTTATGGAGGATAGGCTGTTACCCAAGCAGCAAATCCCCCCTCTCCACACCACTGAATTTGTCCAATGGAAAGGCAGAGCCAATACAATTGGATCCAGCTGGCGTCGCAGAGCTGGGCTAAGGACAGGAGCTCACCCTGTCTTGTACCCTGGTCTGCTGGTTAACAGGCACAGCGACTTAACCACTTGCGCCACCCACAGCCCTGGGCTCTAAGATCATTGCAAATGGCTATTGCAGCCAAGAAATCAAAAGATGCCAGCTTCTGGAGAGGAAAGCCATGATAGGGTTATAAAACTTAATTAAAAGTCAAGAAATCACCTTGTCAACAAAGATCCATCTAGTTAAAGCAATGGTTTTCCTTGTTGTATTGTATAGTTGTGAGAGAGCTGGACTATAAGGCTGACCACCGAAGGACAGATGCCTTTGAATGATGGTGCTGGAGAAGACTCTTGAGAGTCCCTTGGACTGCAAGAAGATCAAATCAGTCCATCCTGCAGGAAACCAACCCTGATTGTTCACTGAAAGGACAAGTACTGAAGATGAAGCTCAAATATTTTGGCCACATCAAGAGAAGGGAGGACTCCTTAGAAAAGAGCCTGATGCTGGGAAAAACTGAAGGCAAAAGGAGATGGGGATGGCCCAGGATGAGGTGGTTAGATAGCATCACCGAGGTAATGAATGTGAATTTGGACTGATTTTGGAAACTAGCAGAGGACGGGGGTGGGGGGTGGGGCTGGTGGTCTGCAGTCCATGTGGTCATGAAGAATTGGACATGACTTAACAGCTAAACAATAACTAGAAGAAACCAGAAATACTCTATAGGGGGCAGAATCCTAACCATCTTTCCAGCACTGGCATAGCTGTGTCAATGGGGCATATGCTGCATCTTGTAGTTGGGAGGCAGTCGTGAAACTCAAGGTACGCCAATGTTTGTCCCCTTAGATTACTTGCACTGCACATTTTCTAAACCTGGAAAATTGGTCAGGGATGTGTTATAATGAGATGGACCAAATGAGATGGATCTTGGTTTGATTCTCTTGATGTGAACTGACACACCTGGACACTGAGACTGGGATTACCCCAGGAGACCACCACAGGTACTCAGAAAGAGATGCAAGCCCAGCTACCTAATGACAACAAGACAGACTTTGCTTCCTGGGATCCTTCACAGCCCACACATATGCAGGTCTACTCAGAAGCAAGTTGCATGGTGCTCCATAACACTTACTCCTGGGAAAGTGAGGACAGGATTACAGCCTTTGGCCACAATCCTATGCATGCTTACCTGGGAGTAAGATCTATTGACTCTAATGGAACTTACTTTTGAGTAGACATGCATAGGAGTAGGGTCTGAGGCTGCAATCCCATGCACACTTTCCTGGGAGTAAGGTCCATTGACTCTAATAGGACTTACTTCTGAGTAGACATACATAGGAGTGGGGTCTGAGGCTGCAATTCCATGCACACTTTCCTGGGAGCAAGGTCCATTGACTCTAATGGGACTTACTTCTGAGTAGACATGCATAGGAGTGGGGTTTGAGGCTGCAATCCTACGCCCACTTTCCTGGGAGTAAGGTCCATTGACTCTAATGGGACTTACTTCTGAGTAGACCTGCGTAGGATGGGCTCTTAATTGGAGTGAGGCCAACCCTTCTGGAAAGTCAGAGTGAGGCAGGGGCTGTTCCCATCCCAGGGAGGGTCGGGGGCGGCGAAGGCTCCCTAAGGGAGAGCGAGGCCTTCCGAGAGCGGCCCTCCGGCCCCGCTCCACCGGCGGCTGCCTCTCCTCCGCTGGGCCCGAGGAGCAGCTCTCCCGCCCAGCCCCCTCCGGGCCCGTCTCAGGCTACCTGGCACGACGTCCCCGTCCCGAGCACGGCCGCGGCCTGCAGGTAGCCCTTCCTTCCTTCCTTCCTCCCTCTCTCCGCTCCAGCTGACGTGGAAGCGCTGAGGACGCAGGACAGACACGTCCAGAGCCGCCTCCGCCTATGCAGGAAGGCGCACCGATGACGACGAGGAGGCCGGGTCTCTTCCGCCCCCCGCTACGCTGGGCTGCAGCTCCCTCAGGACGGACTCCCCAGGCGGAGCCCTCACGAACTGAGCCCCAAGGGCCTGGAGGACCCCACGTCTGCTCACAAGCAGCCCCATCAGAAGCAGTGGGCTTACTCCCAGGAAAGTAGAGAGGACATAGCCCAATTCCCCCCACGTCTACTCACAGGTAGCACCATCAGAGGCAATGGTCTTACTCCCAGGAAAGTGGAGAGGGCACAGCCCAATCACCCCACGTCTACTCATAAGTAGCACCATCAGAGGCAATGGGCTTACTCCCAGGAAAGTGGAGAGGGCACAGCCCAATCCCCCCACGTCTACTCACAAGCAACTCCAGTAGAAGCAGTGGGCTTACTCCCAGGAAAGTGTGGAACTGTAGGTTTACACCCCAAGCCCAGGCTGTTTATATGGGCAGTGCCCATGCATGTCTACTCAATAGTAAGTCCCAGTATAGTCAGTGGGGCTTAGAGCACAATCCTAACCATGTCTACTCAAGCATAAGTCTCTGTGTTCAATGGGTCTTACTCCCAGGAAAGTGCCTTTAGGATTGCAGCCTTACTCTTAGGAATGTGAGCATAGTATCAGAAAGTCCACACAAAGGAGTGGGATTGTCTTCAAATCAGGAGTTGCGTCTTATGCTGGTCTACTCAGAAGTATGTCCCATTAGAATCAATGGGGCCTACTCCCAGGAAAGTGCAGCTAGGATTGGAGCCAGAGGGTCCAATCCTATCCAGTTTTCCAGGGCTGGTGCAGTCCTGCCAGTGGGGTGTGCATTGTATCCTCTGGGGCAGTCATGGGGCATTCAAGTTGAGGGAACATGGATTTACCTGCTTACTGGTCAATAGACACTCTTTCAAGTGGGTGTTCCTCTTTTCTTTAGCAGGGGCAGAGTAACTGGCCCTCCACACCCCAGCAATGTCTGTTCTGGTGGCTTCTGCTGGTGTCTTTTTGCACTTTAGATTGTGAGCCCTTTTGGGACTGGGACCCATTAGCTATTAATTAGCTATTAATTTTTTTCATTTTCTTGTAAACCACTTTGTGAACTTTTCAGTTGAAAAGCGGTATATAAATACTGTAGAAGTAGATGTTTCCGTATCATGGAAATTGGATCGATTGAACCCTAAAATCATTAACCACTTGACAGCAGTAGCCTTGATGTACCGTAATTCTTTTGGTATATACCCTTATTTACTCCAATGTAACGCTCACTTTTTTCAGCCAAATTTAGACTCCAAAATCAAGGTGCGGATTAGATTCAATGGCACATAACCATTTTAAAATCCCAAGCCTTTTAAAATAGAGGTGTGCATTAGATTCGATGGTGCATTGAATTTGAGTAGGTACGGTATTTGGCTTGCCTATTATTTTAATGAAAGCACGCAAACTCACTTTTACTGATGTTAATGTTATAGCTTCCAGATCTCAAAAAAACCTCACCCATTTCCTTTAAATCATTTTCAAGAGCTTTTTCAGAGGTATCAACATTTTCAGATTGTTTAATCAGCACACGGTCATGTAATTAATGTATCGAAACCAACTTTTGTGCCAATAGCAGTCTGAGGCAGCAAACATTGAAAACAAAGAAACACTCAAGTTGGACTTGAAAGTTAAACACTCAAAATAAGTAAGCTACAAACAGCAAGATCAGAGAAAAGAAAAACTCTGTATCGAGTCACAGGAAACAAAGCTATTTCCCATTGGGAAAACCATGCTTTTTTTGGTTAAGGAACAGAATTTTAAAATGGGGGGGGGGGACTTTCGTTAACATTTTTAACAGGATCCCATAGTATGCTGGATCAGGTTTTCTGTTATCTAAAAGATAAGCTTAGTGAGGAACTCTCACCCTTTTCAGTGGGCAAGTGATGCTGGGATAACTGCAGACATAGAAGTCTGCCAAAAGCTGCTTAAAGAGCAGCAGAAAACATACTAGGACATCTTTTTACCATGAATACAAATCAAATGGGAGCAGACTTGAGGTTGAGCGTAGCAATTGTAAGACTTAGAGCACAATCCTAACCATGTCTATTCAAAAGTAAATCCCATTGTGTTCAATGGGTCTTACACCCAGGAGAATGTCTTTAGGATTGCAGCCTTAGAGGAAGATGTGTGTGTTTTAACAATGAAACTCTGTTCTCCTGGCTTTGGTGTCATCATCTTGGCTAAACAAAACCAAGTTAGCCAGAACCTTTGCCTACTGCCTCAGGAATGTGAAGATGTTAGCTAACTTAGTTTGTTGTTTTAACAAAGCTATCTTCTTCTAGTCGCTTCCCTCACCTGACAGGGCTTACTCTGTGGTGTCTCTCCACCTTCCTTCTAGGTCCTCTAACTGGAAACAGAAGAAGGCCTCATAAGGAAGGGAACATCCAGAAAAAATTCCTGACAGCGAGGGCGGTTTGGCAGTGGAACAGTTTGCCAAGGGAGGCGGTGGACTCTTCCTCTCTGGGGATCTTCAAGCAGAGGCTTAATGAGCACCTGTCGGGGATGCTCTAGGAGGATTTCCTACTAAGGGCAGGGGGTTGGACTAGATGACCTACTAGGTCCCTTCCAACTCTGATTCTATGATTCTAAGTAGTTGTAAATACTATATAAATTGCAGCTCATGGATGTGATTTTCCATAAAATAATTGCATTCCCTGGGTCAGGGCCATGTGCACAATCTGAACTATGGGAGCACTTAAGAGACATTTACGTTGACATAGTTACAGCACCCCTAATGGAAACCTATGGGAAATTCATAGAGCAATCCAGTGTAAATATTTCTTATGTTGATGTAAGAGCTCCTGTAGTTACTCTGGATTGTGCAGTAAATCAAAATCAAGAGAAGAGCATCTGAATCTTGTCTACAAAACCACTTTTTAATGTTTCTTTCTGAATGAACCAAAACTGAAAATGCTATACGTTGCAACATTGCATCCCCTTCCTGGTGCCTTGCTCTAATGAGGTCCATTGTATTAACTAGTTCAAAAACACAAACCACATCTTTTTAATAGTAACAAATACAGGTGTCTGAATGCTCAGAATGCATGACAAGAAGGACATTAAATATGTAAATATTGCATATTGGATGTTAAGATATTATTGAACAGAAATAGAAATCTAGTTACACATTCAGCCACCTTTGGGTAAACAGCAATGATCTGGTTTTACACAATGTATGTCTCAACAGTAAACACTACATACTGTTTACTACACAGCAAACAGTAAACACATTCCAATACTATATTTAGCTACTTGATTGCTAGCAGGAGGTCTGGTCCAACTTACAAAAGATTTTCTTATGAAAAGATATGAACTTCCCTATCAAAGATTGTTCCCTAAGCTTCTTTTTTGAAAGCTTTTAATTTGCACTTTCTGATTTTTTAAATATCTCAGCTCCTTCAATTTTTACTTTTGATATTGCTCTCTCTTGCGTTTATTTTAACTTGTTTTTGATGACTGCACTGTATGGAAATGTGCAATATAATCAGTTTTTAATAAGCAATGAGAGACAATTAGAGCACAATCCTAACCATGACTACTCAAAAGTAAGCCCCATTGTGTTCAGTGGGTCTTATTCACTGGAAAGTGTCATTAGGATTGCAGCCTGCATGGAACTAAATGTCCTAGTTGTTAATTATATTTAAATTTTAATTATAACAAAGGTCTAATTAAAGGAAGTGATCCTGGGGAGCAGAGAGTAAAGGCAATGCTTTAAGAATTTTGTCTTTTGAGCACTTACTTTATTTGTACTTGTCCCATTCCATTTTCTAAATTATGTAGTTGTGCAATGTTGATCTTTTCTGCTATACCGTAACAAAAACAAAACCAAATTAAAAAACAAAGGGAAAACAATCAAGCATTAAGAGAAAGTTTAATGTGTCTCACTCCCAGGAAAGTGTCTTTAGGATTGCAGCCTTAGCAAGATGTATTTATTTATTTCATTTATTTACTGAATTTTTATATTTTATGGAAGTATAGTTCTTAACATACATTTTCCTTTATTTTACACTGAATAAAACACAATCAGAACAAGAGGTTTCAAGAAAGAAATTTATTTGTTTGACGCTTCATAGCATTCAAGCAAGTTGTTTTTCATATAAAACAATATTCCATACTGTCTAGAAAATGACATTTCTCTCAAGTGGTCAGTTATGAATTATTTTCTGCTAATGTAAGTTTTTTGGCAATACATTTAAGACTGACTCACTAGAACATATCACTACAATATATGTTGAGTTCAGAGTTAAATTACCAGATAGGTGAATACTTCAGCTTTTCTGCAGCTGAAGTAGCCCATGAACTAGTGAATGTACAATAATTAGTGCTCCATTGGTTCATCTGCCTTTTCTGTAGCATCATCAGCAGGCTGAGCAGTCTTAAAAGTGAGAAAAAATAAAATATTTATTCTAAATGTCAATTATAACAAGTTAGAGAACAAATTTTTTTTACCAAAAGTGCTTCATCCTACCAGTATTTAGAGGCTACACATGCATAAAAGACCAGTTGTTCAATATTCTTATCTCCTACATCAGTGGTCCTCAATGTTCTGAGGAGCCGGCCCAGTTCCATGGGGAAAAAATTTCCTGCAGCCCGGGAGGATGCACATGCTCAGTTCCATCTGGTATTGCACATGTGCATCAGCAACTGGGATGCGCCTGCACAATTCTCCCTGGCAGCCGAGCTGCACTTGTGCAGTTTACCCTATCCGCGAGACGAGCTGGACAGATACATCCTGGCTTGCCTCGCAGCCAGGGCAAACTGCGCAGGCACAGCCCAGCTGTTGGGCTGCACCTGCACAGTTTGCCCCATAGGCAGGGCAAACTGTGCAGGTGTAGTCTGGCAGCACCTGAGCAGTTGGGACAGGCCAGGGCTGAGCGCCTCCAGGGCTTCTGCCTCTGGTCTGAGACCCAGTGGGCAAGGCACTGTGAACCAGCACTGGGCCACGGATAACCAGTCCTACATTCAACTGTTGTTGAAAGAGACCTTTGATCATCTAGTCTCTAAAAACTTCTTGGCAGGAAGGCAAAATCATCTCTGACACGGTGTCAGGGGCCAGAAAACTAATGTATATTTCAAATTTGATTAAATTTACATATAAGAAAGTATTGGAGCAGATTACAAGGCTTGCCCAAGGACTGGACAGAGGGGTCTTGCAATGTACCACATTGAGGCTTGCTGAGGGCCGCATCTGGCCCTCGGGCTGGGGTCTGGAGACCCCTGATCTAGTACAATGCCACTGGACTAGTGTAGGCACCTACATAATCCCTGGTAGACAGCCACTTAATCTCTCCTTGAAAATTTCCAAGGATGAGTCCACAACCACATAGAGTAGAAGGTCCATTGCCAGACAACTCCTACAGTTAGGAAAATCTTCCTTACATCTAATATACATTTTCTTTCTTGTTGTTTCAATTCACTGGTTTTAGCCCTGCCCACAGGAACTAAAAGTATAATAAACATGTTACCACTTTCAATAGTTCAATAGAAAACATGTTCTCCCCCTTCTGCAAGTTAGCATTTCAGAGAATCCTCTTCAACTACCATATCTCCACTAAGTTTTCTCTAAACCAGGCTAAACATACAAAGCTTGATTTTTGAAAAGATTACTCAAACAATTTTATTTTTAGAATTTCCACCATCTTAACTTATCCTCTGACTTATCACCGACTTTCTTAAAGCATGAAGCCCAAAACTAGACCCACTATTCCAAGTTCTATATGCACTATTACAAGCAAGGTGTCATTTAAACTTGCTAGAAACAATTGTTCAACTAGCACCAAACCCACCTAAAAGTAGTTAACATCTATTTCACATTTTAGACTAGATGTCCATACTTTAGAATTTTATCCACAAGGCTATCAAAGACTTTGCTGAAATCAAGGTACTCTATGTTCATATCATTCCCACACAACCAACCTATTCACCAATTCAAAGGAGATGAGAATAAAGAGGTAATACCTATTCTTTAAAAACTCAAGTTGGCTCCTGAAAGTCATCCCATTATTTTTAAAGTGCTCACAGCTACTCTGCTTTATATGAGGAGTTCTCCTTTTTATAGTTAGGGGAAAAGAATTCATCTGATTGAGGATGTCAGTTTTTTGGTATCTTATCTATTGTCTGGGTAAGTTCTCCAAGATGACAAACAGCAACCAAGATCATGCAAAGTCCAAGATATTGCAATACTCTCTTTTCCCCCATTTGGGACGTTTTCATTTATTTTAAATGGGATATAAATGAAAGTATTTAAATAGCTAAAAATCACATTGCACTTTCCGGATTTCCTTTAATAGGGATAACAGCAAACTGTTTGAAAGCAGCTTTCATAAGCTGAGCTCTCTTTAGTGTCTGCCCACTGCAATGCTTTCAGCTATTTCTCCTTTCCACAGCTGCTGCCCTGTACCATGTCCCATGCAATTTCTGAAATCCCCTCCCCCAAATAATCAATTAGTTATTTGGGAGCATGACAGACTTGGTAAAGCCAAGAAGGGATGGGGGAAAGAAAGCTTACACAAGCATTCATTTTGATTCAACATGGTTAACAAGACAAATCCTGCAAAATACATCTGTGTTATTCTAATGTGCATACCTTTCTTTGTGGTCTCTCTTCAAGACCTTCCAGGAATGGTTGTACATCATCATCATCATAAATAGTGAATTCCATGTCCTTACCAACAATCCCAATGGAAACATTCTGTTAAATGACAATTGAAAAGCCAATGTCAAATGACCTTTGATTTTTGTTCTTACTGTTCTTTACATCTTCTGAAGAAAAACAGTATATGGCACTCATTTGAGATGTGAATTTTGGCTCCCACTTACATAATCATTAGACAGACATCCAATAAGAAAAATCTATACACTAACTTTAGTGGTCAGATCCTGTTCAGCTGGAAGCGTCTCTCTTAAAGCACGCAGTCCATGTTTAACTAGCTCATCCAGATTACCTGCAAAATATAAACAGCAGCAATTTAGTTCTTATGTTCTAAAAGTTTCTTCTGTTGCAAAGGATATGTCTAAAATAACACCCCATCTTCAAGAACCTTTCAAAATGACTTGGCAAAAACACAGAAATTCACTAAAAATGTAAAAGGATAAAAGAATTCCGTAACATGCATATAGAGAGTACCTTAATGAAACAGAAGACATCTCACACTTACAGTCAGAAAAAGCAGTCATGTGTCGCTCCAGGTATGTTCGAGCTGACTGGGACCTTGCACCAATAGACATAGCTTTGCAATCAAAATAATTGGCAGAAGGACATGTCTGGAAGATATGGGGGCCCATATCCTACCAAAACAGAAAAGTGGTTTTGTAAAATCAATTAAGAGAACACACATATTTTAATGCTGCATTCTTTTATTTCACACACTGCATACTGTAGACATTAATAAATCAACTGTGCAGTACTAATATTCAGATCTTGGATTTCCTATGTAACTGCCCAAAATTATACTACTTGAATCATAATTGTTCCATGACCTATTATAAGATTTTGAGTTTAGATGAAAAGCTCTACAGAAAGAATATAAACAATATAAAAAAATATAAAAAAGAATATAAAAAATAAAAGGGACCTAGATTCACTACCTAGATTGAAAATACAACCCACTGCATTCCACGAGAGATAAATGACATTGAATTTTTTTAACAATCAAGGAAAATCATCAACATACTCACATCATAGCCTGCAATGAGAAGTCCCACACCATATGGTCTTCTGCCATAACGTTGTGTTGGTATTTGCGTTTCTTGAATACACTAAGGAACAAGGCTCAAATAGCTGGTTCACACCAATATTCAAAATCTCATTTGATTTGAAGTAAAAAACTGAGATTATGCAGGCAATATGCATGCTGTTGTGCTTGCTTACTAGCAGTATTTCACACATGCAAATTATTATAATGCTGAAATAACTAAATATACACATGTGAATCTATCAAAGAGAAGAAGGGTTTTATTAACTTTTATATTGAGAAGTGTTGAAAAATTTTGACCCTCGTTAACTTTTAAATAATTGTTTTGTAATTGAGACTTTCCCCTTCTCTATAAATCAATTGATCTGCTCTCCAAACTCAAGTACCTTTAGTAAGTTAACTTTTGGTAACAAACTTCCCCTAAAAAAAAATAAGACAAGTAAATTAAGAATGTAATTGTAAGACAACTTATAGACTGTGAAATATCTTGATAATCAAATACACCAACAGTAGAAAAAGGATACTACTTCCAATCAGTGATACTAGTCGGGACACTGGAAGAGGCCTGTCAAATACAAATCTAGAATCCAAACACTCCTGGCGCATGAAATTACTATAAGATTTAACAAAACAAGAACACACAAGAACAGAAGGTGACTTGTTGAGTATGGATTTCATAAGTTTGGAGACACAACACTTTCTAGATTACATTCCACAGAAAGAATAACTGCAAGTTGGCATGATGATAATCAGCGCTGCTAAAATATAAGGTATCTTGCTTCAAGGCCTACTTTAAGGACAAACTGAGTGCAGATAACGTTTCAGCCTCCCATCTATTAAATGTACACATTTATCCATAAGTTTCTCCCAAGGTGATGTGATCCCAGAGATCACTTTGCAACCTTCCCCTTCCTCCACGCATATTTATCTTGGAAGTAAAGGTTCAAGTACCAGTGCTTTTTATATGTATTAAAAACATCACTTGCTTTAAATGTGCATTAAAAAATCACTCTGACATGCATTTTTTCCCAATATTAATAGCACTTTTGAGATTTTATACATCAGTTTACAAGTTTACCAGAGAAGTCTTGCATCAGCAGTAAGTCCAGCAATTGAAATACCAATATGGTTGTCAACATAAAGGATTTTTTTCTGATGAGCCGCCAGTTCAGACTGTGCCCTCTATATACAAAAAACCCGCAAAAAAACAAAAATCCTGTTATCAGCAAAAATACTTATGACAGATATGATTAACTTGCATTTTAAAAAAAACATTTGTACATAACTCTTCTATACGAATGACTCATTATTTACAAATCGCAATGACTCCATTCTGTCTAGCAAAAGAAACCAAAAAAAGTATTTTTAGTACTGCTTGTAAACAAAGCAAGAGCCATAATGAATCTCCTTTTGCCCTCAGTGAAGTTCCTTATGGGAGGCAGCACCTCTTTTTCAACTTGCCTGCCAAATTCAGATCACCAACACAGTATTTTAATCTGTAAAATAACCAATTCCCGAGTCACTTTCTTCTGCTTTACTCTGACTGAAAGACCAGTCCTGAGGTGCCCAAAGCACGCAGTTGCTACAGCACCAAAAATGACTGCCGTGATAGCCAGTGTTCCCTGAACAGCCACCAGCAGCTCCTCAGGAGAAGGGGTTATTTGTCCCCTTCCTCCAGGTAAAGGAAGTAGCCTAGTGATGGGGCTTGTTGATTCAATGGCAGCTCTCTGAAGCTGGTACAGAATCAAGGAGTCCTGTGTTGCGCCACAAGGTCCAGTTGAGGCCCCATCCCATACAATCCCCTCCTTCCATGTCGTGCCTTTTCCCCACCCTACAATGACCTCCCCACTCGTACTCACCTGTCCATTGCCCACCAGTTTGAGCAAGCTATAGGCCGCAGAACACAGGTACAGCCTTGGAACTGACCCAGAATGGAATTGCCTTGAGCAAACACTGGGCTTGCAAACATGCCATATAGTACCTTTGCAATAGTGCAGAGAGCTGGTACTACTGGGTTCTGAAACTCAGTTAATAGATGAGTGGTAGGTAGTTTAACACTGACATCATATGTATTATTTCTAAATCTTTAATGTATACTTGTATCATGATAAATGATTTCTGCCAGTAGTAAGAATAAAAATAGGATTAAACCAACTCAACTCTAATAAAAACAGAAGTGAGAGCAAACTAGAAATTAAACATAATCCTCACATCTTCAGAAAGCAATAAAATAAGACTGAGCCCAATGGATCTCCCAGGGAAGAGAAATTTATAGACAGGGAAGTCACCAATAGAAAACCTTCCTATAAGTCCCCTCCAATCAATCTTGGACAAATGTATGATGCACAAAACTGCTCCAGCAGAGCTTGGAATATGAGGAAAGTTACATGGGGAACATTATCCTTCAGGTATCCCCATTGCAAGCTGTTTAGTGTTTAAAGGTTACAACTACAATCATGAAATGCACTGGAAATAGACTAGCCTCCACATTGTGGCCCCATATAAAGTCTCACAGATACATTTTCTATACCAGACATAGCTTTTGGATGGTTTTCAAGGGCAGCCCTGCATCTTTACACTAGTCCAAAATGATAATGCCTGATATCCATTAGCCATTAACTTTTTTCATTTTCTTTGTGAACCACTTTGTGAAAACCAGTATATAAATACTGTAGCTAGAGAGATAATGTTTCACAAAATATACAAGTAATAACTTGCTTTATAACACAAACAGCCATAACAGCTTTCCCACAAACTACACTTTAGGTATGAAAATATTGCATACATATTGAACCTCCCCATCTGCACTTCAGTGGTTACCTATTTTTGTTATACAAAGCAAATGTTTACCATGGTAACAAAGCAAGCAATAAATCAAGATGAATCAAATTCCCTTTTAAGTGGTTTAAAAAGGCTTAGAGAACAATCCTAACCATGTCTACTCTAAAGTAAGCTCCAATGTGTTCAATGGGTCTTACTCCCAGAAAAGTGTCTCTAGAATTGCAGCCTTAGGCTGCAATCCTAAAGACACTTTCCTGGGAGTAAGACCCATTGAACACAATGGGGCTTACTTTTGAGTAGACCTGGTTAGGATTGTGCTCTCAGTTTCCATTCAGAGGGAATTCAGAAGAAGTAAGGGAGATGCTTTGCCTCCCAACTGTAACTTGAAACCAAAGCTGAACTCTTTCTGAATCTTTTGAAGGCAAGCTTAATTGCCTGCCAGGGTAAGCACACTGCTTTTAAGCCATTAACTGCTACTTAAGGGATGTTTGTCTTTTAATTTTAAGAGCAAACCTCATCCATGTTGAGACAAAACTGAATATATATAAAATGCATATAATTTGGTTATACGCCACAAGTCACCCTAAATTTTACCCTAAAGCTTACCTTTAAAGCAACAAGAACAGCATGGGTTTTTGACTTCAGTCCAACCGTTGCAGAGCCTTGCTTGACAGCTTCCATTGCATATTCTATTTGGTGAATTCGGCCCTGAAGAAAAAATGCTGATTAAAATATAGCTCCTTATAAATATATTATTCTAAAACAAATGAGCACAGAAATACCCCACTAATAGCAGTCAATACTTTTTACTGAAGGTTAGTTTATATACTAGCGAAATACCCCCCTGACACCTCCCTATTGCATATCAACACCTTGTGCACCATCCCCACATTCGCCTCATGCACAACATCACTCCATCGGCATCAACTCTGCAGGCGCAAAATCCCCCCCTGTACATCAACCCCCCCATGCGCACCAACCCCCATGTGCTATATATAATACAGCAGTTGGAGATGCAGAGAAAGAAATATACAACAAGATAAAGAAATGAAAAACAAAACCAATACCTGGGGGCTCCAAACAGTGACATCATTGTCATACTGATTGCGAAACTAAATTAAACAACAAGAAAATCCATTAACATGAATAATAAATAAATCTCAAGCAACATTTTCTACTATAGATGATATACAGCCATGTTTCTCAAGCATTTCAGCAATGACTACCTGGGATCTGCCTCCCACCGCCCCCGACGTGATGTAATGGCTTGGACAGTAACATCAAACAGGAAGGTGACACCACTGATGCAAGAGCTCCTCCATGTCTACTCAGCAGTAAGTCCCAATGTATTCAATGAGAATCCCAGGTATGGATTACAGCCTAAGTGCTATATTCCAAGATGGTGGAATCCAGTGCCAGATTCCAAGATAGCAGCACTTAGCTCTTCATGAGCCACCCCAAGTCATGACCTCCCCACTTCAAGAACCACTGAACTACATTACTATAATACAGTTGAACAATCTACTATTATGATAATATGGCTGAACAATCTACTACTGCATTATTATATGATATTTAGATGAAAACATTTTTAATATGAGCAGTTTCAGAAAGCATGGTTGTTTGTACATTGAGATTCTTCAACTAATGGACCCAAAGAGAACCAAGGTAAAGCACTTGAAAAGGAGATGTTAAAATACTTGGGATGAAAGAGGACAAATAAAATTATAAAGGCGTAGGACCCAAACCTACCTGACTTTCCAACTCTGGTTTAGTCACAATGCAGTTCTATGGTAACAGTATGCATGTTCTCATACCTTGAGAAAGCCCGTGACTGCCCCTTTACCACAGAATGCAATGTACACCTCACTGGCATAACTGTACCGGTGCTGCAAAACTGGGCAGTACACTTAGTTGAATCACAAGGATACAGAAAACTTAAGGATGGTGCTTTTATAAGTTGACACAGCCAAATCTTAAACATGTGCAAAAGCTTGTTCAGTGGAACTTACTTCTAAGAGTCCAGTCCTATTCACCTGTTCATCTCCAATGCAGGTGGAAATGCAGGTCTATAAGGGAACAAACATTCCCTAAGGAGGTCCCTATGACTGCCCTTCCACTAATGCAGCACATCACTGCATAAGCACTGGAAAATTTGATAGGATTGGGCCGTATGTATGACAAGGTTTGCTGCCTGAAGAAACAATTCTGCTTTTCTTAAAAATTATGGGGAGTTTTGCTTTCAGTTTCAACGCTGACGAACAGCCAAGTTGCAATCATGCTTCTTTCCAATGAATCAAGCAAATCCCGAACATATACAGTAGGTCTAAGAGTGGAAACCCACAAGTTAGAAGTCTGATTACCTGCATATGAAACACTATGTAAATATGGCTGTCATATAGTTCAGAGAACTCAGATTTGTTGTGCATATTTCAGGATCACGACAGATCGGGGGGATGGATGCATGGTCGCCCAAACTGTTGCCAGTGGGGAAGGGCACACACGGGGATAGGAAGCAATCTAAGCATGGCCAAAAGCCCAAGTCTAACCAAGTCTGGACTTGTGCTTCAAGTCCAAGAGGGCGTGTCCAGATCGATCTACCTGGCAAACATTGGCCACAGATGCAACTTCAAACATGAACTCAGGTCTACCAGCAGGTAGATTAAGGCTGCAATCGTAAAGACACTTTCCTGGGAGTAAGACCCACTGAACACAATGGGGCTTACTTTTGAGTAGACATAGTTAGGACTGTGCTCTTAGTCTCCAAGTCTGATTGGAAGGCCAGGTCTACTACTTGCCCAGCAAACCTCAGCCACGGAGACCATTTCAACCAGCAGCCCAACTGGAAGAGGTGGCTTCAGAGGGCAGGTGGAATGGGAGCCCAGGTTTACCTGGCAAGTAGATCTGGGTTCCAAGTTTAGACAGGATTGCAGGTTTACCTATCCAGTAAAGCTCAGCCATAGAGGCCAGAGTTGAAAACTGGGTCTATCTGCCTGGTTGCCTGGGCTCTAGAGATAATCTAGGACTTATGGCTTCTCCAGACACAAACTGTGTTTCCACATCTGCACACAATGCACATTTCTCAGCCATGGTGGGCAAAGGAGAAAGAAAGCCCAAGCCGTGTCTACTCGGAAGTAGACCCTACTGTGCTGAGTAGGGTTTATTCCCAGGCAAGAACGCACAGGAAAGCAGCCTAAAAATGCCAAGTCATTGTAGGCGGAGGAGGTGTCTGTCTCTGTGGAAACAAAAATGAGCTTACTGGGAGCACTGGGAGTCACAGGAACTGTAGCTACCTGGGAAGAGCAAGAAACAGTCAGTGGATCGGCCATTAGAGCAGGAAAATGGGGAGACAATCCTATCAAAGCATTCCTAGGAGTAAACCCCACTGCCTACAATGGGCCTTACTTCTGAGTAGACAAGGCGAAGGTTGGGATTCACAGTACTATGCACTTTCATGGGAGTAAACCCCATAGTGGGCCTTACTTCTGAGTAGACACGCATAAGATTGGGCTCTTTGGTCCTATCCACACTTTCTTGGGAGTAAGCCCCATTGACTACAACGGGCCTTACTTCTGAGTAGACAGGCAGAGAGGGGCTGAGGGGTGGCTGGTCCTCCCTTCCCCATGCCAAGAGTTTGAGGGGCTCTCAGTCCTGGGGAAGGGAGCCTTTGCTTCCCAGGCAGAGCAAGGGGCTGAGAGTGTGGGGTCCAGTGTGGCGAGGGGGGCAGGCCCGCGGTGGGAGCAGTGCTGAGAGGGGAAGGCCGCGGCTGCCGCTGGGATGCGCTGACTCATCCTCACTCTCACCCTCGCCTACCCTCAACACCTTCAGCATGGGAGGCGCGGCCACTCACTCCCCACTCACTCCTCTCCTCCTCCTCCTCCTCCTCTCCTCCTCCTCCTCTCACCATCTCGGCCGCCCTCAGAGCCCGCCGTCTTCAGCAGCAGCAGCAGCAGACCCGCCAACCGGAGCGGAAGTAGTTCGGTCAGCGATGCCTTTGGACTAGCATGTTCACTTCCGCCTCCGTTCAGGACGACCAGCCGATCTCCGAGCACATCGCTCGGAACGCCCACCTGGGACGGCCCCGCCCCTTCGGGTGTCAAAGGGTGGGAGCAGCAGAATGTTCGCAACGCGCATGCGCAGCTCTAGTCTAGACTCAGCATGGAAAGGCTGGTGGGGGAGGAAGGAGGGAAGGGAACAGCCATAGCAAGAAGGAAAGGCACAGAAGGAAGCACAAGCTGAACACACACGCCATATAGATATTGATATTGATATTGGCATCCTTCAGTCTCGAAAGACTATGGTATCGTGCTCTGATTGGAGGTCCTGAAACAACATCTAGTGTGGCTAAAAAGGCCAATTCGAGAGTGGCAGCCCCTTCCACACTGAGGACAAATAAATTCCGTCCCCTGCCCAGGTCCCAGGTTTCGCTGCTTTCGGGTCTGTCTCTTTGCTTCAGCCTGCCGAACAAGTGTCTCTTCCAGTTGGAGAAGGCCATGCTGGGTCTTTTGCCTCCACGCTGAACGGTCAGAGGTCAAGGTTTCCCAGCTGTTGATGTCCATTCCCAAGGCCTTTAGATCCCTCTTGCAGATGTCCTTGTATCGCAGCTGTGGTCTCCTTCTTGGGCGCTTTCCCTGCACTAATTCTCCATATAGGAGATCTTTTGGAATCCGACCATCAGCCATTCTCACGACATGCCCAAGCCAGCGTAGACGCCGCTGTTTCAGAAGTGTGAACATGCTAGAGATTCCAGCACGTTCCAAGACTGTGTCATTTGAGACTTTGTCATGCCAGGTGATTCCAAGAATACGTCGGAGACAGCGCATATGGAAGGTGTTCAGCTTCCTCTCCTGCCATATATACATATATATCTCTTTATGCATACATCTTTTTATACATATATCTTTTATACATACATATATATGTATATATATTTTTATATATCTATATATCCTATATGTAATATATCTTTTATCTATCTAACGACTTATGGACCGTTTTAGCAAAGCCTGCCAAGACTTTGGACTAACAATCCGCCTGAAGAAAACACAAGTCATGGGTCAGGGTGTGGATCCACCTCCCTGTATCACAATCTCTGAACATGAACTGGAGGTTGTCCATGACTTTGTGTACCTTGGCTCAACTATCTCTGACACTCTCTCCCTAGACTCTGAGCTGAATAAACGCATTGGTAAAGCGGCTACTACATTCTCCAGGCTTACAAAGAGAGTATGGCTTAATAAGAAGTTGACGGAACATACAAAGATTCAGGTCTATAGAGCTTGCGTCCTGAGCACACTCTTGTACTGCAGTGAGTCTTGGACCCTTTATGCATGGCAGGAGAGGAAGCTGAACACCTTCCATATGCGCTGTCTCCGACGTATTCTTGGAATCACCTGGCATGACAAAGTCTCAAATGACACAGTCTTGGAACGTGCTGGAATCTCTAGCATGTTCACACTTCTGAAACAGCGGCGTCTACGCTGGCTTGGGCATGTCGTGAGAATGGCTGATGGTCGGATCCCAAAAGATCTCCTATATGGAGAATTAGTGCAGGGAAAGCGCCCAAGAAGGAGACCACAGCTGCGATACAAGGACATCTGCAAGAGGGATCTAAAGGCCTTGTGAATGGACATCAACAGCTGGGAAACCTTGACCTCTGACCGCTCAGCGTGGAGGCAAAAGACCCAGCATGGCCTTCTCCAACTGGAAGAGACACTTGTTCGGCAGGCTGAAGCAAAGAGACAGACCCGAAAGCAGCGAAACCTGGGGCCTGGGCAGGGGACGGAATTTATTTGTCCTCAGTGTGGAAGGGGCTGCCACTCTCGAATTGGCCTTTTTAGCCACACTAGATGCTGTTTCAGGACCTCCAATCAGAGCACGATACCATAGTCTTTCGAGACTGAAGGATGCCAATAATAATATATCTTTTATCTATATATATAAAAGAGAAAAGTCACTCACTGACTGACTCACTGACTGACTGATTCATCACCGCCCTGCCAAAACCGGTGGGCCTAGAAGCGTGAAATTTGGTGTGGGTGTTCCTTCCGTGAGGGAGGGGTGCACTAAGAACCGGTTTTAGGAAATTCCAACCGGAAGGGGGTGAAAAGGGGTGCAATGCATTTTCCTCCCTATACTTTGCATTGAGAATTGCTGACTCATCAACATTCCGCCCCAACTGCTGGGCCTGAAGCAGGGAATTCTGGGAGTTCCTTCTGTCACCTGAACTCCCACCAAGAACCATCTGGAGAAATTTAACCCTTCAGGAGCTGAAAAGGGGGCAACGTGTTTCTGTCCTATACTTAACATGGGAGACTGAATAACATCCGGCCAATCTGGTGCTCTCTGCCTGGTGCAGTGGAAATGTTGTTCAGAGGAAGAGGTTGCACTGGCGAGGATGCTGCGCATGGGGGGAAGTTGCGCATGGGGCACTGATGCGCATGGGGGAAGTTGCGCATGGGAAAAGATGCGCACAGGGGAAAGTTGCACACGGGGGGATGATGCACACGGGGGATGATGCGCGTGGGGGATGATGTGCACGGGGGAAGTTGCGCATGGGGGATCTTGCGCATGGGAAAAGTTGTGCATGGGGATGATGCGCATGGGGGGATGATGCGGATGGGGGAAGATGCGTATGGGGATGATGCACATGGGGATGATGCGCGTGGGGGGAAGTTGCACATGGGAGAAGTTGCGCATGGGGGAAGTTGCGCATGGGGATGATGCGCATGGGGGAAGTTGCGCATGGGGATGATGCGCATGGGGATGATGCGCATGTGGGGAAGTTGCGCATGTGGGGAAGTTGCGCATGGGAGAAGTTGCACATGGGGGAAGTTGCGCATGGGGAAGTTGCGCATCGGGGATCATGCGCATGGGGATCATGCGCATGTGAAAAGTTTCGCATGGGGGATCATGCGCACGGGGGGAAGTTGCGCATGGGGTTTCTTGCGCATTGGGGATCTTGCGCATGGGGAGAAGTTGCGCATGGGAAAAGTTGCACATGGGGGATGATGCGCATGGGGAAGTTGCGCATGGGGGAAGTTGCGCATGAGAGAAGATGCGCATGGGGGAAGTTGCGCATAGGGAAAGTTGCGCATGGGGAAGTTGCGCATGGGGAATTTGTGCATGGGGGGATGATGCACATGGGGAAGTTGCACATGGGAGAAGTTGCGCATGGGGGAAGTTGCGCATGGGAAAAGTTGCGCATGGGGGAATTTGTGCAATGGGGATGATGCGCATGGGGGATGATGCGCATGGGGGATGATGCACATGGGGAGAAGTTGCGCATGGGGGAATTTGCGCATGGGGATGATGCGCATGGGGAGAAGTTGCGCATGCGGGAAAGTTGCGCATGGGGATCATGGCCATGGGAAAAGTTGCGCATGGGAGATGATGCACATGGAGGAATGATGCGGTTGGAGGAAGTTGTGCATGGGGGGATGATGCGCATGGGGGAAGTTGCGCATGGGGATCATACGCATGGGGGATCATGCGCATGGGGGGAAGTTGCGCATGGGGTGTTGATGCGCCGTGGGGGGATGTCGTATGGGGAAATGTTACTCCCACAACGCGAGTACACTTTTTGCTAGTATTTTTATATATGTATAAAAGATATATATATATATATATATATATATATATATATATAAAGATGAAAAGATATAAAAGATATATATGTATGTATAAAAGATATAATGTGTGTGTGTGTGTGTGTGTGTAATATCTATTTATGAGTGCAATCCTAACCATGTCTACTCAAAAGTAAGTCCTAATGTGTTCAATGGGTTTTACTCCCATACAGTGTCTTTAGGATTACAGCCTATCACTCTTTTAAGGCTGCAAATCTAAAGACATTTTCTTGGGAGTAAGAACCATTCAGCACAATGGGGCTTACTTCTGAGAAGACACGGTTAGGCTTGCAGCTGAAGACTCCATCCTGCCAGCTCATAAGGAAAAGGAGGACAATTAAGATTTTTTTCCCCAGCACATAAGGCTAAAAAAGAGGACATGTCCTGGAAAAAGAGAACCTATGGTCACCCTGGGTATAAATAGGTATGGACCTGATTCTGGCCAGTATTCCAGTGCAGTGCACCACTCAGGTGTGTCCCACTGGCATGACTACATTGGCAATGGAGAGTAAGATTGGGCTGGAACAGGATCTCTCCCCCCTCTCCCCCCCGTCTGTGTGTGTGTGTGTGTGTGTGCATCAGCCCAATTCTCTCCCATTTGTGCACCACCAGTACTGAGTGTGGTAAGTGTGCCATAAAGCAGGTTTGCAGGCCCAGCATCAGCTCAGAGCTGGTGTTCCACTGATTACTGGTCACCTGGACCTTGAGGAGGTGAGGAGGAGGTCCACAGCAGGGGAAGGTGGAGAAAAGGTGAGAAAGAGGCTTGGTGGGGAAGGGAAGGGGCAGTTCTGGCAGAGCTGAGCAACACCAGATCCAGAGTTGGGCCTTCAGCACTACATGGAGGCTCCTGGTGCTGCAGCATCCAAAGAGTTGCCACAGAATCAAGTCGTTCCACTGTTAAGTCTTCTCCCAAGAAGCCACTGGTGGTCGCCTGCAGCACTCAGGATACTACAGCAGACATTCAGCACTGCAGTAATCCTACCACTGCAGACGGCATAGTATTGGGCCTCCCAAAGGCATTCTGGAGCATGATGCTAGAGTTCAATCTAAGGGCAAAGCAGGGAAGAACAGCAATAAATTAATCTGACTGTGCAAACAGTACAGATGTGAAGTGCTGTGTTACTGAAGATAGTAAGGCTGCAATCCTAAAGCCACTTTCATGGAAGTAACTAAGACCCACTGAACACAATAGGGCTTACTTTTGAGTAGACATGGTTAGGATTGTGCTATAAGTAAAACACTTCTGCCCGCTACACATATTACTTGATCTGTTTCTGCAGTGGCTCAGTCGCTAGAATGCCGTGCTTGACTGGAAGTACTGCAAGATGGATGAGCTCCCATCCTTAGCCCAGCTCCAGCCAACCTAGCAGTTCAAAAGCATGCAAATGCAAGTAGATAAATAGGGACCACTTCGGTGAAAAGGTAAACAGCGTTCCATGTGCCATGCCGGCCACATGACCACAGAGACATCTTCGGACAGTGCTGCTTCTTTGACCCCTGAAATGATGCTGAGAGTAGTCATGGCTATAGTTTGGCTATACCGTTTGGCTGGCAGGGCAACCTTGTTTTACATGATCTGTTTATAAGCATTCTCAAATGTTAAATCCCCACATTTCTAAAGAATTGTTCCCTACAGTACAATCCTAAATATGTCTACTCAGAAGTAAGTACTATTGTGTTCCATAGTACTTACTCCCAGGAAAGTGTGGTTAGGATTGCAGAGCTAGGGCAAAATCCAGAGTAACTACGGGGAGTCCTTGCTCCAGAGTAACAACAACTTACCCTGAATTCCAATATGAATTTCCCATAGGTTTTCACTAGGTGGTGCAGTAACTACGGGTGCACGTAAAGTCTCTTACGTGCTCCCATAGTTACTCTGGATTTGGGGGTTAGATAACTAACTCTTCAAACAATCCAACATAAATTACAGAGAGATTAAAACATTATGGGTGCAATCCTAACCTAGGCTGGCACAACTCATCAGTCTTCCCATTCCTGTGGTGATGTCGGGAGGCAACTGCATGTCTGTGCACTGGCCAAGAGTGGCACTGAAGTGTCTTACAGAACTTTTGTGACACCCTCAGGTAAGTACAAGACTTATGCTGGGGCCTAAATGGAGGGTAGGATTGCAGCCTATATAACATGGCAGCAATCCTGAACACACTTTCCTGAGAGTAGGACCCATTGGACACAGTAGGGCTTACACTGAGTAGGCATGGTTAGGATTGGGTTCTAAGATAAAAAATAAAACTCTATGGGATTCCAGCTTGAAACAATTAACATACAAGTTGAGTCTTCAGCATGTTACTCAGTGACTAAAAGTACTAAGAAAGACTCCTGGAGTACTCAATGCTGCTTTTTGTAAGTAGGCAGATTATCTTCTGGAAGTCCATTGAGTTTAAATATTCCTAGAGGCTTGATGGAATCCAAGAGTACCAATTATTGGAATCACAGTGGTCTTCTTTTCCCAGATTCTTTGAATTTCTATTAAGTCTGTACACTGCATGATTTTCTCATGTTCTTTTTCTTGAAGCCGACAAATTCTGGGTATTGCAATGTCATAGAATCAGAGAATCCTAGAGTTGAAAGGGACCTAGTAGGTCATCTAGTCCAACCCCCTGCCTGCAGCAGGAAATCCTCCTAGATCATCCCCGACAGGTGCTTGTCAAGCCTCTGCTTGAAGACCCCAGTGAGGGAGCGTCCACCACCTCCCTTGGCAATCTGTTCCACTGCCGAACCGCCTGAATCATCAGGAATTTTTTCCGGATTTCCAACCGGAATCTCCTCTCTTGCAGTTTGTACCCATTGGTTCTAGTTTTGCTTTCAGTAGCAGCTATGAACAAATGAGCCCCTTCCTCCCTATGACAGCCCTTCAGGTATCTGAAGAGGGCAATCATGTCTCAGCCTCCTCTTTTCCAGGCTGAACATCCCAAGTTCCCCTAACTTGGGGAGGGGGGTATTGATGGGTATGTCAATAATCCAGACATGTTTTTCTTCAACCATGGTGATGTCTGGTTATGTCTGATGTCTCTAAGTAGCAGTTTGTTATTATTATCAGTGCTATTTTTCTGGAAAAATAGGTGCTGGTTTTCACCTGCCAGTACTTACAGGTATTCACCTCTGTGTCTCTGCATACCAGTACCAATCCACAGAGGTGCTGGTTCTCATACAGTGTGCCAGTACTTCATATGGGTTCGTACTCTCAAAAAGACCCTTGATGATGATTGATTTTCCCACAGTCTGGTAGATGTTGTTGACTGATTTGTTTTATCACGACATCAAGTCCTTCCCAAAGACCAGGGATGCTTGGTTTTTATTCCATTTTGATTTCATAAATATTGTCACAAGATATAAGCTGTTCCCAATAAAGCTGCTTTTTTGTAGTTGGGGGATGGTAATGTATGTGACCCCCCAATGCTATTATTTATTTATTTAAGCTATTATTTTCATTATGTTTTTGTTGAACATTTATACACAGAACTGGTAACCGTGTTCTGCAAATAATCTTTTCTGCCTTTCGTATCTTGCTTGTTCGTTGTGTTTACTCATCCATTTTCCCCTTTAGTTGTCAAGCAACTGCCACCCAAACAACCTCCTCTGTACCAACAACCAAGTAAGGAAGAACAGCAGATGGTCTAGCTGCGGAAACAAAGGCCAGCTTTCATTCTTCATTTTGTTTCCTGGGCTCTTTTCATTAGGTAACTCTGTAATGGAATATTTGACCTTTACAAAGATCAAAAAGTAAATAATGTTTTTTCACATGTTGTTCCTTAATGTTATTATTTGACTTTTAAATGATTGTTGAAGTCCTTTAAAAAAGGACTTTAAAAATGTTTTTGCTGCCAAGATGTACCTATTTTTGTCTTCCTTTGAGTCTTTAGTTATTAATCATTAATATAAAATGTGGCTTTAGGATTCAGAGTGCAGCAGAAAGAGACACAGCTGGTTCTAGCTCTGACTGACAGAACTGGAAAGAAACATGCAGCTCTGTCCTGAGCATACTCCTGCAGAAGTCCTACTGACTTCTGACCAAGACCTACACCAAGAAAATGTGCATAGTATGCCAGCTGGTAGACAGTCCTATGTGTATTCGCTTGGAATCAAGCTCCAGGTGTAACAACATGTAATTAAGTACCGGTAATTAATTACTAAAGTAATTAAGGCTGCAAATCTATGCACACTTGTCTTAAAACAGAAAGTAATTAGGAACCAGAACAATCATTTGCTTGACCATAATAAACTCAAAAGAAAACTGTCCAATGTTCTGTTGTATCGTAGCAAGCCTTACTATACAGCTTCTGAGTAAACAATATATGTAACAATTCTATACATTAGACAATTGTCTAAGTAGACAATTCCATACAATTCTATACATTGTTACAATTCTATACATTAGACAATTGTCTTAAGTAGACATACATTGTCTAAGCAGACAATTCTATACATGTCTACTTAGTTGCAAGAACCACTTACTTCAATGGGACTTTTCCCCAAGTAAGTGCATCTACTAATGACTCATTTAAGAGGCAAAGATTGAACCTGCATTATTCTGCTGCTTGTGTAGCTCAGACTATTTCATGAGATAAAAGTAGTCATACACAACCAAACTGAGCTGAATGGATGCTGCTGAATGCTTCCTATTCAGTCAAGTGTCCATCAATTTTTGATCTTAAATTGGCACATCCCATTTTCCTGAATTTTAGAATTTCCCTCGTACAACAATATATGCAGTTGCTCGGCTATCCCGATTTCCATTAAATTCATTTCTGCCCACAGCTGATGGTTAGTTTCACTGTTTAGCGGGTGTCTTGTATCTACCCCTCAATGTGACTGTGGTGCTCCTCAACAAAATATTCATCGCATTGTCTCTGGGTGTCCATCTCATACAGACCCAATGTCTGATGTTTTTTCCAATACAGACCACTCTGTCCTTGAATGGCTGGGTGGATGATAAACATTTGGTTTATCATCTGGTTTACCATTAACATCTGATTTATTTGCCATATGTTAAATAAATAAATATGCCATCTGCGCTGATATCCACCTTTGTATTAGAATATACAGAAAAAAATACAGATTTTAAGAAGTTGTATCATAACTAGTTGGCAATAGCTTTAGTCCCTTCCATAAATCCCCCACCCCTGGTGTTTATTGTCATTAGCATATTAAATCATTGGCAGTATTTCTTGATATGGCTATGCTGTTGACTTTCACCTGACAGCCCTGGTGTAAAATATTGTCTGGTGATACTAGACACTTTACTGTAACACAGTATAATGATTTGAGAAAATATATTTATATGAGACACTTTACTGCGATACAGTACAATGATTTGAGAAAACATATTGTTTTCAGTGTAGTATCGGTGGTCCTCAATCTTTTGAGGACCACAGCCCGGGTCCATGGGAAAGATTTCCCATGGCCTAAGGAGAACTGTGCCACAGCCAAGTGCCACGCCACACCTGCGCAGTTCTCTCGGTAGCCAGGGAGAACTGCACAGACGCAGCCGAGTGCCAGCCATGCCTGCACAGTTCTGGTAGCTTGGGAGAACTGCATGGGCATAGCCCAGTGCTCAGCTGTGCCTGTGCAGTTCTCCCAAGCTACGGGGAGAACTGCACAGGTGCAGCTGTGCTTCGGGCTGCACCTGCCCAGTTGGGGCTGTACTGGGGCTGAGCGTAGCCCTGGCTCTTCCCCCTGGTCCAGGCCTATGGCCCGGCAGCTGAGGCGCCATGGACCAGCATTGGGCCATGGACTGGGGATTGAAGGCCCCTGCTATTTGTGATACGCTTGTAATCAATAGAGATATGGTTTTATAAATGTATTACAAAATCTGTTTTTAGTTTGTAATAATTTTTTCTTCACAATTTTATACTGCCCCCCCTCCAAAAGCTCAGGATGGTGTGCATAGTTTCCCCCTCCTTTTGTCCTCACAAACTGTGGTGTACCCAGAGGGGAGCAAATGGGGTAAACATACTGGTTGTCACATTGGAGGAGTGTCACTGCAACCCACTTCTTGGAGTATGATAAGAACTACGCTGACAGTAGCTGCAGGATCACAATCTGCAGCAGAAACACAATCAGTGTACTTTTGCATTGTTCAGAGGTCTATCCCTCCCCTTTTGTTAACACCTTATTAGTTTCATTCAGTAGCAGAATTACATCTCATTGGCTCTCAGAGCAAACAGTATTATGGGAAAGTTTTGAGTTAAGGATTTGTTCCATTGGCTTTTGTGTTTTCATTTTCTGGTTAAATGGCCATAATGTATTGATAAAATATAGATAATCCAATGCAGTTTGTTTCATTGCATTCTGCATTAAATTACTTTCCCAACAATATATATCACAATGGTATTGTTATTTATACATACCCTATTTTTCACAATTTTAGCCAGTAGTGACAAGCTCAGCTTGTAGCCCCCCCAAAGCTTGTAGTCTGGTGCACCTGCACCCCCTGTACCTTCTGCACCCCCTAGCTACTCCACTGTTCTTGGTCATGCCATGTTCATTGGAGTCTGGGCTGCCATGTTCATTTCCCCTTTTGTCAAAGGGGAATGGAAGAGGCAGTCATGTGAAAGTATGACTGCAACCCTAAAGACACTTTCCAGGGAGTAAGACCCATTGAACACAATGTGGCTTACTTTCGAGTAGACATGCTTAGGATTGTGCTCTAAGTGAAATTACAATGAAGTCACTTTTGAGTTGTCCCAATGAAGTGACAGATACTTCTGGGTCAGGGGTAGGGCAGCAGTGACAGAGATGGCCGCAGGTTGGGGAAAGCCCAGGATCCTTCTGCTCATGACAACTTTGTGAAGAAGATGAGACTGAGAGTCACAGGCCTAATGTCACCTGGAAAGTTTCGTGGCTCAGCAGGGATTTGGTTTTCATCTGACTGAAGATTTAACTACATTTACAGAGTGAAAGAATATGAAATACAGTAGATTCTTGAATGAGAATCAATAGGGAATTCTGAGCACTTTGGCAAGTAACATTAAATATAATGTTTATAACATTAAATGTTCCAATATTTCTCTTTGCAAGATAAACATTTAGTGGTGCAAACTTGTAGATTGGCCCTGCTGGAAACCCACTTGTTCTTGTCCCAAAATCTTCTAGTTTGTCAACCAGAGTGAATACAACTGTGAACAAAAATTTGTCCTTAGCTTGTCAGAGCAGTTTATAGAATTCATATACAGTATATCATAATCCATTGCAGAACAATGTTTCAAAAATTGGAGATGTCTAAAGAATTTGGGGTAAAAAGTTAAAAACATACCCTCTGGTCCCTGGAAAAAATTTTTTCCAGCAGAACCGGTCCCTGGGGCCAAAAAAGTTGAGGACTACTGATCTAGCAAAGCAATTTTCAGCTACTGGTGTGCCATCAGTGTTCCACAGGTGTGTTGTGGAAGTTTGTCAAATTTATTTATCAAATAAATATCATTTATTAAGAGGGTTATTGAGGTATTGATTGCCCCACTATCAGCATGGTGTGCCTTGTATATTGTCCAAAAACTGATGGTGTGCCTTGACTATAGCACCTGGTTGATGTGGCATGAGACGAAAAAGGCGGAAAATCACTGATCTAGCATCTCTAGCATGTTGAACCATCATAGAAGCCACTGGGGAGTTGGAGCATCAAAAAATAAAGAAAAATAGGCAAGAAATTGGGGAAAAAACAGGGCAAGTTCACAATTACACAGCCAAGTTACTGTATTATGGAATATTTTTTGGAGTGAACTTTGGTTTTGGGAATGCCATCATCATTCACATTTACTTCATTTTTGCCAGTCGCCTGAATAATGCACTGTAACAGCTTTGTGTTAATTCAGTTCAGCATTTGTGCAGCATGTGTTTTATTCTGCTCCAAGAGTCTTTGCTTTGGAAGCAGAAATATGATCCTGCCTTGACAACAGCAAGACAGCCTCTGGCAGTGTAACATCCTTTCTCTTCAATTGTTTTGACAGATGCCTGAGTTCAAACAGGGCATCACGTACAATGCCTTCACTATTAAAAATTCCACTGATGTAAGAATATGGCTGTAATCCTAAAGACACTTTCCTGGGAGTAAGACCCATAGAACACAATGGGGCTTACTTTTACATAAGAATGGTTAGGATTGTGCTGTAAGTCTAAAATCCAGTAACCTTCATTATTTCAATTTGTATCCAAGGAAGATTTTATTAAATGCCTACAGCAACTCTGCAAAAGTTGAAACCCACTAAGGCAAATCACTCATCACTGAGGAATTGTGTCCTACTATGTGCACAAGTCCTCTGCTTTGTGTAGTCCCAGGCATATAGCAAAAATAAGGAGCAAAGTATGAAGCACTGAGCTCTTATCACTGGTCCTCCACTCATGCTGAGTATAGCAAATATATCATAAGGCATGTCTGGAACCATTAGCACCAGCCTTCACCAGAGCTGGCTCAGCACAGTGGAAAGCTGGTGTTCTGGACTGCTGGGTGGCAGAGAGTTGAACGGGGTGTGGGGAGAAAGCATTCTGGGGTGGCAGGAGGGAGCTGACCGGAAGGAAGGCAAGGCATCACTGGTGGAGCTCATCTCTGTTGGATCTGGAGCCCCATGTTGGACCCTGCAGTCAGACACAGAGGATCTTGGTTATGAGACAGCCCAAGGGCTGCTGCAGAATCAAGTAGCGTCATTGAAGCTTACTTCCCTTCATGTCCCCTTCTGAGGAGCCACAGGTGGATATCTTGGCATTCATTTTAATGCCCTGAAGGACTGGGCTGTTAGTTCACCTCAAGCAGGCTTCCAGGTAGGTAACTTTGGGCTTGGTAATCACCAGCTGTGCAAATCAAGCAGCCTACATGGATTTAAGACAGCTGGATAGCTAGATTAAAATAGTACCTTACATAATGTGAGGGATATGTTCCTGCAAAGCTGAATGCTGTGTGAAACAGCACATAGACATATTAAAGATATCTGTTTCCTTAATATGGCCATAATTATTTTTAAGGATAAGTCCAAAATCCAGCAGGGATTGATTGGCACTAGGCAGAATACACTGCTGCCATTTGTGATGGGAATAAGGATTCTGGGATATGAATATGCTTTATGTACAAGGTTATGACAACGGATATCTGGGAAGGAACACAACTAAAGGGAATAAGAGGAAATAGCACATACGTGACATACAGAGAAGTGCCTTTGATGGGTAAACAGGATCGTAAAGCACACCAAGTGGACTCTGATAAGCATCTGAGTATGGGAACAAGGTCTGAGAAGGTGTGAATACCAGCTTGCAGAACATACTTGCACTAAGCTGGGATTGGTTAATATCAAACTGAGGAATAGTTGGATTGAGCAATGGAATGGGGTCACCCTTTGGGGGAAAGATGTATAACTTTACCCTATAAGAAGTGTTGCTCTTTTGTGTTCTGTCTCTCTTCCACCTGAGGACCTGGTAAGGGAGGGGTCTTACCATGCTGTCAAGATGCAGCCAGGATAGGTAACTCTATGTACTGTGTGTGGTGTAGACTTAAGATAGCATTATTGTTTTCATGTAACCTTCTATACTGACATATTTCACATGATCAGCCCTTGTATAACTCGCCAGGGGCAGGTGGCTGATCTCTTAACACTAACAATCTTAATAAACTCTTTTAATCTCAATTTGGTGTGTGCCTCAAGTGGGGAATGTCTCAGAGAACCTAATATCAGAATTGGAATGGTCTCAATCCCATCACATGGTGGTTTGCGGTGTCTCTGAGTACTCCCTGGCACCTTGCTACATACAGGTGGACATGTCAGTACACTAGGTGCGGTTTGTTATTTTGGAAGGTAGGAAGTAACGTGCAGAGAAAGGGAAGCTTCCAGGTTTTGATTGTTGGACCTCCCAGATGAGGAGCAGCAGACACCATTAGCAGCTATTGGTGACACTTGGGATGAAGGAAACACTAACTAAACAGAGCTAACAAAAGCAGTGTTTTGGAAGGTGTTATTTTGTATGTGCATTTCATATATGTTCATTGGTGTTAAAGCTGCAGTATTTGCTTACCTATGATTGGATTTAGAGAAGTGCAGATGGAGATATGTTTGTGCAACCTGTTTTTCTTGGTACTCTGCTCCACCATAGCCAACCCACTAAGGACAAAATCCTACCCAGTTTTCCAGCATTGGGTTTGAGGTACTTGTCCATAGTTTTCGTTCACAGCAAAGAACTATTTTTCCTTGCCTCAATGAGATCTCAAGTCTTTTGTCACCCAGCGCAAGTATGCCTGCTTAGGAGCTGATAACCTGATTCAGTGTACTTCCAAAATTTTCCCTGTAGCAACTGTTGCAAGGGGAACCTGGTCATCTGGGTTTACCCTAGATGGGAGATGTTATGGTTGCTCTAGCTTTACCCTGGATTTGAAGGAGGGGGGAAGTAAATTCACCAGTGGCAGTGTACCAACCAAGGGTTTGGTTTAAAAATTACTTCCCTTCCAATGAGCTGCACTGGACCATTGCACTGGACTAGTAGACGACAATTTAACAAAAATATCTCAAAAATACAGTATACCAGTTAAAATAACATGTGATCCTGTGCATGTCATTGTCTGGGAATTCATTATCTAGGTGGATATATTACAAGAATAAAACTTGTAACTATAGAATGTAGAAGAAACTGAGAATCACTGCAGGGCAGAAAGGAACTGTTTCCCTGTGCTAATGCATCACTGTTTCCTGTCACTAGCTGCGTAGGAGAAGCTGAATAAATGAATAGCCCAGAACCACAGAAAGTTTATAGTCTTTGGAATAAGCCATGTCACCCAAGTGAGGTTGGAGGTGGCTGGGAACATGGAATTACACAAATAAAAATAAACATTCCCTTTCTCTGTGACAGTCATCTGCTAAGGAAATGTTTGACTGCCAAACATCACCCCACAGAGATTTATTATTTATTTTATTTGTTTTTTGGATTTATACCCCATCTTTCTTCACTGAAGCAGACTCAATGTGGCTAACAACACAGATTACAAATACATATATCAGATTAAAATGTATTAATACATATTTAAAAATATTTAAATCATTTCAACATCCTGAATTACACTAAAAACAACTGGAATCACAACAACCCACCAGCATCTGTGTTTTTAAAACTCTTGCACACATTCAGATTTTTTTCTGAATGAAGATCAAGCTTTTTTCCCCTTTGGAGAAACATGGAGATGGATTATACAGGTCCAAGCTGGCCTTTCGTAACCTAAAATGTGAGCTACCTTTAGAAACTAAATAAGCCTTGAGTTTTGTCTCTAAAATGAACATTTGTACGAAGGGTCCCAAGGGGTTTTGCATAGTATACAATCACCTTGCATATGTTGTGTTCACTGGGATTATCACAACTGCTGTGGAAGTAGGGCTGCAATCCTAAAGACACTTTCCTGAGAGTAAGACCCATTGAACACAACTTTTGAGCAGACATAGTTAGGATTGTGCTCTCAGTGTCCCAGGCAGTTTGTATAAAGAGGTTGACACAGTGCCTTTCCTGGAACAGATACTTGTGTGAATGTAGATTTTGGAGAGATTTTCTGCTGAATATCATCAGTGTCAGTGAGATGTGCCACTATGGGCTTGGGGCTAGTACCAAGAGCTCAGAGGTTTTCTTAAAAATGGAAAAATGGCACTGCCCAGCTTCAAACTGGAACTTCAGGATGAGTTAAAACGAATTCTGCAGTACACTATGGACACAAAATAGAATTGTGTGTATATTTTGGCTGACCTTGGCTGTCAAAATGTCAGGAGTCCTGGGTAACTTTAGTACTGTCAATGAAGTATGTCACCACACATTGCACAAACCAAACATTCGAGCATGGATTCTTCAGGGGCCTGGATTTCTATCCCTCTCACCTCCAATGTTTTTTGACGGGTAAGCCACATACTGTGGCTGAGTTGTGACTACAGAGGACCAGGTATTTTTTTACTAAATAATAAATCTCACACACATGCATGCTCAGGATTTGACTAGTGAATACAGTGGGCTGCAGGCAAGGGAAATAAACATAGATCAAGGTATCTCATCAGTCAAGGCTATGCAAGATCCAGGGAATCCCCCAAATAAGTTCAAGCTAGTTTGTTTGGGCAGTGGCAGCCACAAGGCTTGGCAAGGCTAGGAAAAAGGATGTTACAATAGCCAGTGCAATCTTGATAATAATCCTGTTTGGTATGCAAACATTAGCCATACTGGCTTGGAACAAAGGTCCATCTAAAACTGCATCCAACTGTGATCAGCTAGTTGTTCTGGAAAAGCCCACAAGTGAAGCATGGCAAAAGAATTTATTTAACCCAATCCACATGTGTACACATTTGATCCCTGTTGTGTATGTGCAATGTTGGGCAGAAATGGCTTACTTTACAGTTGAACTCAGCTAAATGAGTGGCCATTACCGTACTTGATGACAGTGAACTCCATAATTCTGTACCTCAGAACCAGACAAATGTAAGTCCAAAACCGACAATTTTCAGGTTATTACCATTTTGCATGCAGAATCTGATTCTGCTTCAGGCCATAACAACCTATGGCCAATATCTTAAAGTGAAATTAAGCCCCTTGCTCGGAGCAGTTAAGATGACTTTCCATAAGATAACACTAGAGGGTGACGTAACTGCATGGACCTGTAACTGCTATGGATTTTGCCCTATGTCTGTTAAGCATTAAGGAGAATGTAAAGGGGAATGTTTAACAGAGTTAGGTTACTATGGCTTGATGCAGAATCAGATTCTGCATGCAAAACTGTAATAACCTAAAAATTGTCATTTTTGGACTTATGTTCGTCTGGTTCTGAGGAATAGAATTATCAACCTGATCTTCTCCTAGGTGCTGGATCCAGTGGTGGGCTCCAGCAGGTTCACACCTACTCTACAGAACCGGTTGTTAATGAGAATTAGGACTTAGGGTGCAATCCTAACCATGTCTACTCAGAAGTAAGCCCCAATGTGTTCTATGGGTCTTACTCCCAGGAAAGTGTCTTTGGGATTGCAGCCTTATAAAGTTTAAAAATAGCCATTTAAAAGTGGCTGCCAGATGGGCATAGAACCGGTTGTTAATTTTTTTGAATGTGTGGAAAAGGTTCCAACCTAAGAGCCCAATCCCATGCGTGTCTACTCAAGTCCCAATGCAGTTAGTCAATGGAGATTACTCCCAAGAAATTGTGGATAGGATTGTAGCCTTAGAGCCCAAATCTATATGGGTTTACTGAGAAGTTCCATTATAGTTAATGGGGCTTACTTTGAGGGAAGTGTTTGTAGGATTGTAAAACCCAATCTTATACATTATAGTCGATGGGGCTTACTCTCAGGTAAGTGTGGCTAGGACTGTAGAGCCCAATCTTACGCTGGACTACTCAGAAGTTCCTTGACAGTCAATGGGGCTTACTCTCAGGTGAGTGTGGCTAGGACTGTAGAGCCCAATCCTACGCCGGACTACTCAGAAGTAAGTTCCTTGACAGTCAATGGGGCTTACTCTCAGATGAGTTTGGCTAGAACTGTAGAGACCAATCTTACGCCAGACTACTCAGAAGTAAGTCCCATGACAGTCAATGGGGCTTACTCTCAGGTGAGTGTGGCTAGGACTGTAGAGACCAATCTTACGCCAGACTACTCAGAAGTAAATTTCATGACAGTCAATGGGGCTTACTCTCAGGTGAGTGTGGCGAGGACTGTAGAGACCAATCTTACGCCAGACTACTCAGAAGTAAGTCCCATGACAGTCAATGGGGCTTACTCTCAGGTAAGTAAGTATGGATGGGACTGCTGCTTCACCTTCCTCCCCTCCCCCACAGCTTTCCTGCCCTTGGGCAGTGCTCCACGGCCCGTACTTTTGTGACGTAGGCATGTTCGGAGGGGGCGTGGCGGGAGAATCCGTGGCCCCTCCCCAGGCGCCGTTATGACCACGCCCCTTAAAGTCAGGGCGTGGGCGTGTCAGCGCGCGGGCTGACAGTTACGACCGTTAGCGTCCGTTGTAGCCGTTGGGCGGTGGGAGAAGAGCTACTTAGCCCCCACCCGTTCCTTTTTTGTACCCGCCATGCTGCGAGTGGGGACTGTTGGCCGCTGCTGTCGTCCCGAGCGCGTCCCCCTTCGGAGAGGATGAGGGAGGCAGAGCCGGGACGGAGGAGAAGCTGAGTGACGAGCGCCATGAGAGAAGAGAACGAAGCCTCCAGCGAGCCCCGCCACCACCAGGGAGTCCCCGACAGCGCTGCTCAGCCCGAGGCCAGCCCGAGGAACGGCTACCTGAGGGGCTGCGCCACCCCCTTGCCCCGCAGCCCGCCGCTAGGCTTCCTGTGGCTGCTGCCCGCCGCCTCCCGGGGCATCCTGTTGGGTGTGGGCGCCGTGGCTGCCTCTGCGCTCCTCCTGAAGGCGGGCGGAGGTGCCCCGGAGGCGGTGGGTCTGCTGCTGGCGAGCGGGGTGTGCCAGAGCCTGAGCCCGCTCTTCAGCCTCGCCTGCGCCTTCTTCTTCCTCACCTGCTACCTCTCTCGGGACCAGCCCGGCCGCCCCCGGTGGCTCCTGGCGCTGCCCCTCTGCTGCTTCTCGGGGGACTGGGTGGCGCTGCGCTGGCTGCTTCTGCCCCGCCACGAACACGCTCCTCATCTCCCGCCGCCCGAGCTGCAGATGGTCCCGGGGAGGCTGCTGGCGGCGCTGGGGGCCGTGGCCGGGCTGACCCTTCTGCAGCGCAGCCTCCAGCTCCGCCGGAGTCTCCTGGTCTTGGTCTTCTCCACCCTCGTGTGGCTGGGCTCGCTCACCAGCTTGACCTCCCTGCCCCCGGCCACGAGGCCGCTGCTCTCCGGCTTGGTCGGGACGGCGGGCTGTTTGCTGGCTCTGCTGAGCGGGGAGCGCCGCATCTTTTCCCCGCGCTACACGCCGCTCCGGGCCCCGCAGCTGCTTTCCCAGTATCCTCACCCGAGACTGTCCGGCAGCGCAGAAGATAAAGTGCCTGTGATTCGACCCAGGAGGAGATCCAGCTGCGTGTCTATGGGGGAGACCGCCAGCAGCTGCAAGATGTTCAGGAGACCCTCCTTGCCTTGCATTTCCAGGGAACAGGTAAGCATTCATTCGTCTGACTGGGAGGGAGACCAACCGCTACTCCAGCAGTTGTAAACTTTGCAAGAGCACTTGGTGGATGCGCAGCTAGAACACCCTGCAGATCCAAAAACTTGGGCAAGAAAACTTTACTGTGCTCGGCGCTTATACCGATCTCTCCTCTCTAATTTTGAGCATAATCCTAATCATGTCTGCTCAAAAGTAAGCCCCATTGTCTTCAATGGGTCTTACTCACAAGAAAGTGCCTTCAGGATTGTAGCCTTTCTCTGCTTATTAAAAGCGTCAGTATGTGTTTAATTCTGTTAAACCGACCGTCCTTATAAAAACTGCAAGAGTACTGGGCATTCTGCAAAACAAACTATCAAAATCGACCGCTGAATCCTGCATTACTTCATTTGATGTTTTTTTTTAAAAACGCATTTTCTCCATGCCTGAAGGGCTGCAGCTAGGATTGTAGAAGGGGGGATTTTTTTCAGGTGTGGGTGAGTGGGCAATTATGCCAATTATACTGGTGAAATGAAAGAATAACTATGGGAAATCAGATTCTGCTATGGGGTAGGTCAGGGGAAGTCAATCCAGTTTCATGAAGAGAAATATTTTGAAGTGGTTAATTAAGATTAATGATTCATTATGATTAATTATACAAAAACATGCAAAAGGTGGATAGAGAGATGCTCTTTTTCCTTTCATATAATACCAGAACAAGGGGAGATCCACTAAAATTAAATGTTAGAGTCAGAATAGACAGAAGAAAATATTTCTTTCCCCAGAGTGTCATTGGTCTATGGAACTCCCTGCCACATGATGTAGTGATGGCATCTGACCTTAATGTTTTTTAAAAAGGGATTGGATAAATTCCTGGAGCAAAGGTGTCCAAACTTTTAATTTTAGAGCTCCTGGACCTTGAACAATTGTATAGAAGAGGGAATTTCAGCAGGTGCAGCTTTTGATATGCAAGATGAGACTAGGTACCTGCTGGAATTCTTTCTTTTACACAATTGTTGAAGGTCCAAGAATCCTGAAGTTGAAAGTTTGGATACCCCTTGAGGAAAGGACCATCACACATTAAAAGCCATGATGAGTGCTTGTGTTTGTGCGCAGAGTCAAATATAGATGTAGGCGACCTCTAAATGCCAGATACAGGGGAGGGTACCTGGATATATGTCCTGTGGGCTCCTTGAGGCATATGGTGGGCCCCCCAGCTATGGCCCTGAGTGCCTGTTTAGACAGATAACAATAATCAATCAACAGTATGTATACTGGATTGTGCTTTTCAATGAAACATTTATATAATGGTTTACAGGAAAAATGAAATAATCAATGGCCTATGGCTCCTCAAAAGGACTCACTGATAAAAGCCACTAAAAAGAACACTGATAGAAGCCACTGTAAAGCACATTGTTGGCATGTGGAGAGTACTCTTCTTCTCTTGCTTAATAAAGGAGGAATACCTACTTGAAAAAGTATCTCGTGCACATTTAAAAGGGGACAACATACAGTGTCAGTGTTGCAAGTGTATAGCAATATTGGTGTGAATAATTTTGTGACTGTCTATTCAAAAGCAGTGCAAGAAATTGTGAAATGTTATGTTTACTGTAGAGGGCTAGTAGTCCTGACTCAGTATGGTACGCAGACTTTTGATTGTTTGGTTTGTAATCAGGATATATTATGAGTTTTCAGAACATTAATAGTGAATTTCCACCTAGCAAACAACTGCTAGTTACACACAGAACAGCAGATTTTGAAAATATAAAGATATAATAGTATACTGCCCCATCACAGATGAATGTGAACAGTTAATGGTGCCTTTTTCAGGGTTGATATTTTAAATTGTTTGATAGAAGATCGCAATCAAAACAAGTGACACTAACCAATCAGATAATGCCTACTCGGGAATAACTCCAATTTTGGTCAACCATGCTTACCCCAAAGTAAGTAAGAACATAAGAAGAGCCTCTACTGGATCAGGCCAAAGGCCCATCTTGTTCAGCTTCCTGTACCACAGCACCATATTCTCTCCCCTGCATCTGGCATGTAGATTGTCCATCTCTACACACACCCCTCACGCTTGTAACCTGTGATAGTCGTTTCCTTAAAGAAATATTTTCTCTTGTCTGTCCTAACTATGGATGCCATATGTCCTCCAAAACAGACAATCCTGATTTTTGGGGATTGTGTTCACATGCTGGAAAATAGGACAGAGGGTCCTGTCCCAATTTTGTGGAAGAGAATTATGGCAACCATCATCCTAGTACTCTAAACATTTAATTTTAGTGCATTTCCCCTAGTTCTGGTGATAGTATGGATAGGATTGCAGTCTCAACAAATAAAGGGCCACCTTGCATCTTAACAGTTAATAAACTGGGTTTGAAAATCAACCTGTTAGTTCTCATTGATGCAAAGGACTAGTTCCTTTGATTTATAAGATGCTTCTTGGTTTTATATCTCTTTGAATAAAGGAAATAAAGGCCTGAAGACAATTTCTGGAAAGTGGACCACAATTAGTAATAGTTAGGTGGTATTTGACTTCCTCCTGAATTTCAGCCTGGAACTGCATCAACCTTATCTTGACTACAAGTGTAGTCTTTTTATCCATGGATTTTATATACATGGTTCTGACTTGGTGCTTGTCCCCCCTAGAAACTTTGGTCCAACTGGAACCCTCCAAAGGCAACTAGAGTTCTGATCCGGTTGTCCATCTCTGGAAGACTTTATGAAGTCCACAGAGGCTGTGTGCATCCATCCATTTCTTTCTGAAAACTGGAGCAATTGTTTTTAATGCAGTGATTTTCAACCTTTTCCATCTCACAGTACAGTAATAAGGTGCTAAAATTGTCAAAGCACACCATCAGTTGAAAATTGATAAGACACAGCATGCTGTTGGTAGGGGTCTCAAATCCCCCAATGGCCTTAATAATTATCCTCTCCAAAATCTCAGGTGCACCTATAGACAATCTGCAGCACACCAGTGTACCTCATCATAGTGGTTAAAAATTACTGTTTTAATGTCTTGAGGCATTGGGAGTCACTTTTTTTGGCCTTTTAAGCCATTCTGAAGACCACAGGGGCACAGCTGTGGTTGCCTTTGGAGGAGCTACAACTGCAGACTTGGGTATCCACAGTTTTTGGTGGGGGGTGGTGGTGGCTTAGAATGGATCCCTCACAGATAACTGAGGCCCAACCTGTATGTGTTGCATATTAATGCAAGTTTTTTGTTACATTTTTCTTGTATACTTTTATGGATAACGTAAAAAAACACAAAAATACTATTAATTTATTGATGACTCAAATGGAAATAAGATACTAAAAAAGCTTCATAGTTGACAGCTAGTAGAACATGGGATGTTGTCATGGTTGAGAACAAATTAGATTTTGTTCTGTTAGTTTTTGACAATTAGTTTTTGATTAAAAGGACATTAGCAAAGTATGAAAGCATCTGAGGAATTTATGTTGACTTGGTTCTTTCTTGTGCCCCATCTACAGATTTCTGTTAACCTTCCCCCTGAGGCTGCAGTGGGATGGTCTATATAGCTTTGTACACATACTTCATTCAGAAGGACCTAGGTTCAATCATAGTATATGCAAAAAGCACTTGAAAGAGAAAAATGAATGGAAACAAATTGCAGTATCACAGGTTGCAGCTGTTTACACTGAGCCAGGTTAATGAAGTTGCAAAGTACTTTCATGACAGAAAGGCAACTTTTAGTAAAATGTAGAACAGTATGACACTAGCTTTAGCACAGTATGTGGTAGTGCTTCCAAATTTACCTCAGTCATTATGCCTTTCTTTTGCAGCAGTCTATTATCTCCTTGGTGCCACTATCTTGAACTGTACCTGTGAATTAGCTCTGACCATGGATTAGGTACTACTTGTAGGTGGACGTGGAAGTGATCTTATGGCTCCACATGAAGGCTAAATTGAGGAATCTGCACTTTGCTATGGTTCCACAATTGCCACTTTTTTGCTTTTTCTAAATAACTACACAGAATTATGCATATTATGTTTTCAGAAGGTGATCAAAATTATGGACATATAATATCAACAAATAATTTGAAAATGGAATACAGTGGTCCCTCACATAAAGAGCTTAATTTGTTCCAGAGGCATGCTCTTTAAGTGAAACACTCTTTAAGTGAAGTAGATTTTTCCATAGGAAATAATGGAAACTCAGACGATTGGTTCCACAACCCCCCAAATATTCATATAAAAATATTAACTGGATGTAAAAATGATGACAAAACACTGTAATTGAATTCAAAACATGCATTCAATGTGCATGATCCTATGAAGTCTACTTAGGCTGCAATCCTAAAGACACTTTCCTTTAACACAATGGGGTTTACTTCTGGGTAGTAATCAAAGACACTTTCTTGGGAGGCTTACCTGGGCTGCTGCTAGAGGTTCAAGGTGGTTGGTGGGGGCAGTTAGGGGCAGCTGCCTCTGGCACCTCCAGGCAACTGCCCCCAAGTTGGGGGCATTTAGAGGCAGCAGCGCTGGCCGGCAGCCCTTTTAAAGAGCCTCCATGTGGAGCATCAGGGCTGCATAGCACGCTTGCCCATAGCGCGCTTGCTTGTTAAGTGAATCGGATTTTGTTATGTGAAGCAAGATTTCTTGGAAATTTTTACTTGTTATGTGAAATGCTTGTTAAGCGAGGTACCACTGTAGATGTAGTATGACAACTGGAAAAGTGTTTGGTTGGATTCTTATACAAAACACAAAAAATGATAAGTTTGAAAACTTGTCCTTTTTGGAGATTCCTATATGGTGGGACCCCTTTATCCATGGTGAGTCTTGACACAAAGGGTGTTGGGTTTGTTGGACACAACTGGAATCCAGTTCTGGTTTGTGCAATTAGCTTCAGTTGCATTTGGAAGGTATGCACAAATTGCATTTGGCAGATGTAGGGAGCTCCAAGTGAGCTCTCCTCCACAAATCTTGAAGTGTCTACAAGGAGTTTTGGAATGTGTCACCCACAGATATTGAGTGCCTGATATATTCTTCTTTTAAATCTGACACTCTTCAGGATGACTTATTTAACAGGTGGAAATAACGCAAAAATAGTCCAAAACACAAACTCAGAACTCAGAATTTCAGCTTATACTGAAATTAATATTACAGTGGAGATTATAACAGATATACTATGAAGACTTGTGAACAACAACAAAAACCTGTGATGCAAATAGTAGGGCATAAAGAGCACAACACTATCTTTGAACTATTACAAAACTTATATAGTTGAGGGTTCTGTTTTAGGAACCTCTGGATACAGAAAATCCTTTAAACAAAAATTGATTAAAAGATAAATATCCCTTAGGCAGCAGTTTTTTTAAAAAAATGTGCCTTACTTGATAATGCAGCAGGCAGGCAATCAAATCCTTCTCCCTTCTTCCCTGGGACTTAGAACAGCTTTGATTCAGGTCCCCCTGAAGCATCAAAATAATGGCAAGTGAAAATTCCTTTGCTTTTCCAGGCAGGGGAAGGGAGAGGCTGAGCCGAGCCAAAGCTGTTCTAAGCCCTGCAGAGGGAGGGAATGATGGTTGACTGCCTGCTGTGTTAGCATACTAAGTAGGCTATTTTGAAATCTAAAGGGATGTTTATCTTAACTTAATGAGCCACTTATGTAAAACTCCAGGTGAAAAATCCACATATAATTAGGTTACTGGTACTTAAGCATTTCAGCCTAGAACCACCTTTCAAACTTAAAAATCACCCCTTGTCAAATTTGGGATGTAACATCACTGTGATGCCAGAAATCCCCCATGTCTACTCAGAAGTAAGTTCTGTTGTGTTTAAGACCTATTTCCGGGAAAGCCCAGTGCCAGATCCCACCCTCTTCCAACCCCCCTGATCCTCCCCCATAGGACACATTGCACATGTTACACAGTTTAAGTAATAAAGAAAGCAGGTCTCTTCAACTAGCAAGGAGAGGCTGTGAGGCCTATTCTGGCCTGGCCCCATTTAACTGCTTCTGTGCTTATTAACTGATCTACCTTACTGCTTTTCCAACCAAAAGTATGATAAGTTTAGGAACTGTATTAAAGCAGGCCTCCGTCAGTCTTGAAAGACTATAGTATCGTGCTCGGTGCTGCATACGCTGCATGCGAAGCACGAAAGCCTGGGTTGGACTGTTATGGAACATAGGCTGTTACCCAAGCAGCAAATCCCCCCTCTCCACGCCACTGAATTAGTCCAATGGAAAGGCAGAGCCAATACGATTGGATCCAGCTGGCGTTGCAGAGCTGAGCTAAGGACAGGAGCTCACCCTGTCTTGTGGGGCCGACCAGGGTCTCAAACCCTGGCCTGCTGGTTAACAGGCACAGCGTCTTAACCGCTTGCGCCACCCACAGCTCTAACCTGTGGAACTGTATATTATTGTGTTAATAGATGCGTTTACATCAGAAGACATCTTTACCACATTGCATTTAGAGAGTCTCACTGCTCTTTGATGAAGATGAGAATTTACTACAATCTGTAATTTGAATTAGGTAGTATTTAGGAGTATAGTGTAAAGTCTGAGGTGATGGATTAAAATTGTATTATAAGCTTAATTTTCCATATGCACGTGCCCTCGCATATCTGTGGATCCAGCATCCATGGTTTCAATTATCTGCTGATCCAGGGGAAGTAGCACACAGGTATAAGTCTAAAAGGTTATAGCAAAATGCAGTCTGTTTTTCAGCAGCCTGAACTCAAACAAAGGCATGATTGAGATTAATAGAAAGCAGAAATTAGTTCCGCTTCTTTTTAACCTTGATTGCATTTGTTCAGGCTCCTGGTGTGCCATCTGTATATCACTGCAAGCCTGTAGGCTTACAATGAGTCTGCGATCCTGTGCAACGAGCATTTTCATCATTACACCTTTAAATAATATTGAGGGATGGAGGAGATGGGTTTCTTGTGTTTGTGGTTTCTGTATCTATTGGATGTCTGTAGAACAAATCCCCTGCATGTATGGAAGAATGCCAGTAATGCTCACTTAATAAGAGCTGTGCCCTATTCCCATCTTTTGGAGTGATGTATATTTTTGCTGATAGTTTTATGAAGCATGAGCTGTCTGGGATGAACTTGGATCCCAGAAATGTAATTATTGTGAAAATATTCCTCCAGAGCCAAAAAAAAGGGGGGGGAAGACTCATGAAAATGTGAATCAGCCCCATTTTTTGGAACAAAATTAATTTTAACTTAACCTCTATGTTAACATATTTATGAAAATAGAAATGCCTTATGCCTTTATAAAAGAAAGCCCAAAGCGAAGGTAAAGGGCAATGAAACTTTCTGAAATTTTGAAGAAAAGTGATGTAGCCCTACAAATGAATGAAAACAATTTCCACAGCTACCATAGGTTTGTAAATTAAAAAGAGAATCTGTAACCCTTCCCAAAAAGGATTGTGAACTTCTAGGGCTTAGAAAACGTTGAAGCGTTAATGTACATTAACAGGTGGCAATTTTTCTAAGACAACTTTAATTGCCTGCCACATTGCCATGTAAAGCAGGCTGCCTTTAAGCCATTAATTTCTCCTTAAAGAATGTTTATCTTTCAATTTAAAGAGCCTATCTCTTTCACTCTGAGATAAAATAACAGTATAAATTGCATATAATTAGGTTATACCTGTAGTCTCAAAACCTTGTCATGTGAATGCTGTTTCTCCAAAAACACAAGTTAGAAATGCCTGATACCCCAGTGTATTATTATTTTTCTAGAATTTGAGGTATGAGTGCCACCTTGTGGGTTGTTGGAAAATTTTAGAAGAATAATAATTCCTGCTGATACAAATTATATGTTTTACTAGCAGAAGTGAACCTGCATTGCGGGAGTAAAATTCCCCATATGACATTCCCCCACTGCGCATCAACCCTCATGTGCAACGTCTCACAAGGGCATTTGTCTAACAAGGTACCGCTGTACTAGCAAAAACAGAAATTAATTTCATGAATTCCTTTGGAGCAACACAAGTTAACAAATGCAAACTGTGAATTCCCAGATTCATAAATCATGTCTTAAGACCCCACATTGCATTTTTCTCTTCACTCTACACTGAGGAATGGGCTATGCAATTGTTACGAGATACAGCGTATGCTTTCATGCATAGGCCCCAGATTGAATCTCTGGGACTTCCAGTTGGAATGATAAAGCCCCCAGCCTGAAGCCCAGGAAAGCTGCTGCCTGTCAATGTAAATAATACATTGGGGCCAGTGGTCTCAGTAAGTACAAGACAGTTTTATATGTTTATTTTTTTTTTTTGGTTGAGCTCCAGTGATGCAAATTTTTTTCGTTTGAATTTATGGTTAGATTGACATAGAACAAATATAATCTTTGTTCTGTTTGTTTGAAAAATCTTGTTCTGTATAACTTCTTGTCTTTTTTATTGCAGATGATTCTTTGGGACTGGGATGTAAAGCAATGGTATAAGCCACATTATCAGGTTAGTATATTGTAAACTGCAAGAAAAACAAAAAAAATCTGAAATATGTTGTTAAAATGTTTGTTATGCAAATAAATCAAGGTTTGTTCTGTCTTGTTTCAAACACAAACATTTTTCTGATATCTTTACACTGTGAGCAACTCCTTCTAATTGGAAAAAACCTTGGAATTTAAAAATGTTCCTCTTGAATGCCATAGCCATGGCTTCATTTATCTGAAGATCTAGATCTGGCCCTTCACATGGAGCTCCATAGAACCCTCCTCCCCCACAAATGGTACAGTAGCATTCAGCACCTTGCTCCTTAATGTATTCTATGCTGTTGATTCAATCTATTGTACAGGCTTATCACTTTGCCAAATGCTTCCTCCTCCATTTTGTGCACATGTGCCTCTCTTGCCCACTTTCTGTCCATCTCTTATTGAGCAGCTACAAAGCTCGCATGTTTCTCAGGAAGGGAACAAAGACTCACCAGCTGTCTTCTCCCCTTTCCTGTGTTGCTGGAGAGCACATTGTGGGGAAGGCAGGTTGGCTTTCCTGCTCAAATGCTTACCTAGAACTCAGTGGTTTTTCCCTCTTTGCGGGTTAAAAAAGGCTCACTTGCTCAAAGCTTTGCTAAGAGCTTTGTTGAAAATCACTTGGGTGTTTGCCGTTTTAACCCCTTGTAAAGTTCTGTCTTTTCAGGTGAAAGGAAAAAAATTGACTTGCATTTAAACCCACTTAGTTCTCAGTGGCAGATTTGTGTGTGTGTGTGTATCTGCCCCCTCTCCCAAATCAAATTTGAAGGAAAAATTACAGGCAAGGATCAATCACCCAGAATTCTTAAAGAGCTTTTAAAGTTTTTTTCCTTCCCCAGGAGAAGGAGGAACAAAGACTCACCTTTACATCTGGTGAGAACGTGTGTGGTGTACTTTAAGGAACAGGATTAACTCAGTACATTACTGAATACAACTGAATACAATTGTACGAAGTGTGATGGGGGTGATCCTTTGTTGTGGCAGAATGTTAGGCTGTTTGCTGGATGCAGTTTTCTTTTATCTGTGGATACCAGGGTGTGCATGTATTTTTTTTTCCTTTTTTGACTAGATATGCCTAAGGTATTTTCTAGTGCATCACAATATATTTAAAATTCTTGGCCCCAATGACCCAGTTTCAGATGTAAAGGTGAATGTGTTATATGTTGCAGACAATAAAAGTTTCAGTTTGTTTTCCCTTACAAACTATAGTTCCCCATTATATTTTAATATCAACAATTGTGGTTTACATAAACCACAGTTGGTTAAAATCATGATTAGATCCAGTATAAGATCTGGCCTCCTAAAGCCATAGCTTTAGCCCTGAACTATCATCCTCTCTTCATCCATCCTTGCTTTAAGGAAAACAAAAACACTTCGAGCACCTGTCGGGGATGCTCTAGGGGGATTTCCTGCTGCAGGCAGGGGGTTGGACTAGATGACCTACAAGGTCCCTTCCAATTCTATGATTCTATGGACAATCCAGGCACAGATAATCTTGCTTATTAACATGTAATTTTCTTGCCAGACTCCAGCCTGGGAGTAAAAATTTGCAATACATAAGCAAAGTCTCAGTTAGTTCCTAATTCCTGGATTCACTTGTTACCACAGATTTTATTTTTATTCCTTTGGCAAACTAGACCTGAAGAACACTTGGCATAATTATGTTCATTCTACTAATAGCAGCATAAGGCTGGACATGGTAATGCGACTAGAGGTTCAATTCTGACTTAGGCCAGAGAGAATGGTCCAACTAAGCTAGCCTAAGGTAGGCCATATCCTGAGCTGACAGGCCAAATCCACAGGCTAGGAGGCCTCTAAGCTGACATTTAGGCCAAATCCACAGGGCTAGGAGGCCTCTAGGTTGGCCTAACTGCTGCTGAAGATGCAGCAGCGCATGGTCACAGTCTCACTGGGCTGTGGGAGTTGTGCCGTATCTTGAGATGGGCTTTTGTAGTTGTGCCATATCCTAAGGTTGAGAGGTAGGAGTGGTGCTTAGGTCAGCCTAAGACTCAGAACTTTTTATTTTGCTTCCATTTTTACTCTGGCTTATCATGGACTCCTCTGGGTCCACTCAGATTTATGTCTGCTCCTGAGGTAGCCTAATTCTAGGGTTAGGAGAGGGTGTATCTGTCCTGGAGACAGGCTGTGGATACAGCCTAACTGCACCATTCTAGACCATGCCCCACATGCCCTAAACATGCTCTTGCTGAGCTGCCTAGGCTAGCACTACTAGGCCAGTGTAGGTCTATCTGTCTTGGGACAGCCTAGGTGGGCTTACGCCAGCCTTGCCTTTTCTGGTACAGCTAAGTTGGCCTATCTGTCATTAGGCCGGCCTAAGTGCCAGATAGGCAGACCTAAGTGCACATCAGGATTGCAGCTTAGGGCAGCTATTTCAGAATCATTATTGTGCGTTCTTTAAAAAAAGAATTTAAGTGAAAGATCAGAAGGGTATAATGTTTTTAGGGGAAAAGATAAAAATCTAGATCTAGCTAATTTTTGAAAACTCAGGCTATGTATATGATGCAGTTTATAAGAGAGTGAGTGCACATTGCACAAACTGTATGAAAAAATTGCACAAAAAGAATGCAAAATATTAGGTGGTAATAGGCAAGGGTAGTTTTGCAGTGTTTTCATCAGTTAAAAAATATTCTTGCATGAGAGCTTCATGTATCTTCCTGTATCTTGAAACCAATTTGGGTTTGAACTTCTGATTCTTGATTCTTCATCTTCTTCTGATGATGCATGTATACAAGAACCAGCAAAGAACATAATGCTCCTGCACAATATTGCCTATGGAGCTTACTTGAACCCATTCTCTTCATCCTGTGAGAAGAATAAAGACTATTCAAATACAAACATTTGGTGGTAAAAGATATTCTTCTCCTAAACCTTAATTAAAGGACCAAGTCATAACTTTTGCATTGATTTTCTATAAATTTAGTTATTTCAATGAATTTGTGTTGAAATGTTTTTAGTAATTGTATTTATGGTATTGAATTTATGGTATTGATTTTTGAAAAATTTTGTACTTTGTAATAATGCTCAAAATCTTTGTGTCTGTTTATGAAAATATTTTTATATAGCCTTACAATGAAAACGCTTAAAATTTTTCTAAAAACCGGCAATTTCCTTTTCTTGTAGAATGCTTGCAGTGGAAGTGGAGTTGATCTTTCTGTACTAAATGAGACTCGCAACATGGTGTCTGATCTTTTGAGTGATCCAGTTCTTCCTCCACATGCGATTTCCTCACTTCAGAGTATCAGTAGCTTGATGAATGCTCTCTCAGTCTCATGCAGGCCAAAAGTCAACCTGTTTACACCTTTTCCAGGATTTTATCCTTGTCCAGAAATGGAAGACTCATCTGAAAAAGGAGATCGTAAGCCGTACAAGGTCAATTGTCGTTCGTGTACCACATGTTAAAATACACTCAATTGCAATATTAATGTTTGAAACATTCTGCCGTTTTTTCAGTATATGGTAGCTTTCAAGTTTTTCTGATTGTAGATAATCCACCTAAAACAACCCTGCATTATATATTGCGTTAACATAATTTAACAATCATTGTGGGAGTAATATTTGTGGGCCTGGGCATGGCTTGGAACTGGCAATGAATGGGAGTCACTGGGTGGGGCGCACTGGGCACTGGTGGACACCAGCAGGTATCTGGCACTGGAGGGTACAAGGGGGCAATGGCAGGCACCATCGAGCAGCAGACACCATCAGGCAGCAGACGCCACCAGGGATCCCTAGTGGGCACCACCAGGCAATGAGAACCACTGCACAGTAGGCAGTGGGCACTACTGGGCACTGAGAGCCCTACCGAGCACCAGCGGACACAGGACACTACCAGGCCCCATGTGCCGGGAACCATGTGTCCCTAAGGAACCACCAGAAGGAACCACCAGGATTCCCAACTGAACACCAGGGATCTGTGCCAGATACTGGGTACCAGTGGGCAACAATGGACAGAAGGCACCAAATCGGTTCTTAGTGGGTTCTTACATCACAGCTGGGAAACCTTGACCTCTGACCGTTCAGCGTGGAGGCAAAAGACCCAGCATGGCCTTCTCCAACTGGAAGAGACACTTGTTCGGCAGGCTGAAGCAAAGAGACAGACCCGAAAGCAGCGAAACCTGGGACCTGGGCAGGGGACGGAATTTATTTGTCCTCAGTGTGGAAGGGATTGCCACTCTCAAATTGGCCTCTTTAGTCACACTAGATGTTGTTTCAGGACCTCCAATCAGAGCACAATACCATAGTCTTTCGAGACTGAAGGATGCCAATAAATAACATCACAGAGGAATATGCCTCCCCAGATTTAATGCTTCTATTTCCAGCAGTTGGGGCAGGACGTGATTAGTCAGAGATTCTTCATTGATTCTACAGGGACAAAAATGTGTTGTGCCCTTTTTCATCCCCTTCCGGTTTGAATTTCTAAAAACCTATTCTTAGTGGATGCCTACATTACAGAAGGAATACTCTCTCAAAACTTCATGCTTCTGAGTCCAGCAGTTTTTGCTGGGCGTTGATCAAGTCAGTCAGTCAGTGACCCTTCAATTTTATATATATAAAAATTATAACTGCATTTCCTTCCAACCACCTCTTCCAACCTCTTGCCACCCTGAACCTTCCCCTCCCTATCCACAACTTGCTCCTTTTGATGCCTTCTTTTCAGCAGGACTACCATTGGTAGTTGGCCATTGTTGTCCATGGATAGCCCACTAACTGCTTTTGCTTCCAGTTCCCCTGTACATGGCAGATCTACTGCACTTAAAAGAGAGGACCATGGGTTCCATTGTCATAAATGAATGATTGAAATAGGACTGGGCCAGTGGTGGGCTGCAGCAGGTTCGCACCTACTCTATAGAACCGGTTGTTAACAAGAGATAGTACATATAAAGTTTAAAAATAGCCATTTAAAAGTGGCTGCCAGATGGACAGAGAACCGGTTCTTAATTTCTTTGATGCCCATCACTGGACTGGGCTGTAACTTTTCCATTTTCTGAAATGCATGAAACTCAAAGTGATATTTTGGAATTAAGTACCAATTACAGTGACATCTCACGTAAGAAATGCCTCGTGTAAAGTATGTTTCTCGTAACAAACAAAAATTTCTCTAGGATTCTGCTTCACGTAACAAACTGTGCTTCATGTAACAAACACAGTCATTGGCATTTGGGGCAGATGCGCTGGCCACCAGCCCTTTTAAAAAGCGTCAGGGCTGCCTAGCGCGCCTGCCCATAGTGAAAGCAACACTTCTGCACTATTCCTCCTGTGGACGGGCATCCGCTGGGCAGAGAGAGAGAACAGCAGTGGAGAAGAGGGAAGCAGCTCAGGGCTAGCCAGAAGGGAGCAGGGGAGAGAGAGGCTCAGGAGGAAGAGAAGGAGAAAGTGAGGAGACACTTGGAAAGTGTCCAGGATTGCAGCCTCCTAACCGTGTCTACCCAGAAGTAAGCCCCATTGTGTTCAAATGGTGCTTTCACCCACAAAAGTGTCTTTAGGACTGCAGCCTAAGTAGACTTCATAAGATCATGAACATTGAATGCATGTTTTGAATTTAATTCCAGTGTTTTGTTATTTTTACATCCAGTTAATATTTTAATATGAATTTTTTTTAATTCAACCAATTCTGAGTTTCCATTATTTTCTGTGGGAAAATGCACTTCACATAAAGAACGTTTCACATAACAAACATGCCTCCGGAACAAATTAAATTTGTTACGTGAGGTGCCACTGTAATCTTTTATGGGTGGCTAATTTTCTCTACATATACTTACCAGGACCAGTTTCAGACATTTCGGCCACAGTTTGGTACTAAATGATTGAAATTTATGTCACTGTTCTCTTCCTCCACTGATCAAATGTTTTAGCTGAAGCACAAACTATGGTTTTTAATTGCCTTGAAAACCACAATCTAATACTATAGAGCAGTGTTATTCAAACTATGAGTCAGGATCCACTAGGTGGATTGTAAATTAATTTAAGCTGAATCACCATACATTTCAATGTGTTCTTATTTTTGATGGGTGGCGCAAGTGGTTAAGACACTGTACCTGTTAACCAGCAGGCCAGGGTTCAAGACCCAGGTCAGCCCCACAAGACAGGGTGAGTTCCTGTCCTTAGCCCAGCTCTGCAACGCCAGCTGGATCCAATTGTATTGGCTCTGCCTTTCCATTGGACTAATTCAGTGGCGTGGAGAGGGGGGATTTGCTGCTTGGGTAACACCCTATCTTCCATAACAATCTAACCCAGGCTTTCGTGCTTTGTATGCAGTGCCGAGCACGATACCATAGTCTTTCAAGACTGACAGAGGCCTGCTTTATTTTTGATGGTATATGATACGATAACATGGTATGATAGCATTTGGGAAATGCTACAGATTTGTATTTTTAACAAGCTACTATTCGTAGGCTTTTAATAATGATAATCACTGCACTTATTCCTGGGAAAGTATGGACTGGGATGTAAAAATGTAGTCTTTGAGATGTTTAGGAAATTTTTTTATTAAAAAAATAAAGGATTAGAAGGGTTTTTATTTTAAATAAACATTTAAAATTTATATATTTATATAATCTAAAGATTCAAATTTATTTTAAAAATTATATATTAAAACTGGCGAAATGTATTCACATTGCAGGAGTAAAGTACCCCCCATTGCACTGCATCCATCCCCCCATTGCTCAGCATTCACTTGCCATTGTACAGCAGGCACCAAACTGGCTAGATGTTGATCAGTCTTCAATGTTTTAAGTATCGGACAAAAACACATTGTACCCCTAGTCACCCCTTTAAGTGTTAAATTTTTCAACATTGTTTCTTGTTGGATGCTCATGTCACAGAAGGAACACCCTCTCCAAATTTCATGCTTCTAGGTCCAGGGGTAGGGACAGAACATTAATCAGTCAGGGATTCTTCAAGGAAAAATATAGGGAGGAAAATGGGTTGCACCCCATTTCACCCCTTTCCAAATGGAATTTCTGAAAACCCGTACTCAGTGGATGCTTCCATCACAGAAGGAACACTCCCCGAATTTCATACTCCTATATCCAGTGGTTTTGGCTGGGCGTTGAGCAAGTTAGTGAGTGAATGAGTCAGTGACTTTTCAGTTATATATATATATATATATGTTGTACACTTTAGATTTATTTGATTAATGTGGTTTATTGTGTTGTATGGAAGTGCTGCAATTTTTCTTCTTGATGATGTCACTTCTGACCATGACACCACTTCTGGGTAACTGACATCACTTCTGGTGGGGAGGGGGTCTTGACCAGTGGTGGGATTCAAATAAATTAATGACAGGTTCTATGTCCTAATAACCTAAATTAACAACGGATTCTATGTCCATAGAACAACAGGTTCTATGTCCCATTAGTAACTGGTTCTCAGAACCAGGCGCTCATTAGCAAAGGGTTCTATAGACCCTGTGAGAACCCCCTGAAGCCCAGCACTGGTCTTGACAGATTGTCTTTCAAAAACGTTTTAGTGCTATAGAATAAGCACATCCACCAGTGTCCCAACCTACAAGCCAGAGGGATTAAAATTTCATGGTCCATTGGTGCCCTTAATTGCATTGTTCGCTGAGTACTGTCACATTACATCAACTTAGATTGGCTGATACTTATATTCCATAACATATTTTTCTCTAAGCTAGTCCTGCACTTTGAGCAGCAGAGTAAACAGAATGGCCTTGTTCAATCTTACCTTTAGTACGTTACTCCAACCCAGCCCTAACAACATTTTCTGCTTTTGGCTGCATGCTTATTGCCTTCTCATGCCTCATAGCCAAGATGTGTTATTCTGATTTTCCAGTTCCTATTTCCAGTCCCATAAATTATTACATTTTGGTTGTTCCTTTCCTTCAGGTTGCCTAGAGAAGTAATGGGAGAACAGACTCTAATAATTACTTAGTATTTGAACAATTATTTTTTTGGTCCCTTTTAAAGTTAAATTGACATGGCCACTTGTTGAATAGCATAATACATATATTCAAGCTGTATTTTACATGTATTAAATAAAATAAGCAGAGCAATGTACCTGTTTCCTATGAAAATGTAACTATTATTATTAACTTGGTCAACAGGTACTAAACAGCCGAAATAGCTTGCCAACACCGCAATTAAGGCGAAGTTCTGGCTCTTCAAGTCTGCCCTCTGTTGAACAATCTTCTTCTCGATGGGAACGTAATAATGGCAAAAGATCACATCATGATTATAGTTGTTCAAGGTAAACTTCAGTAGAGAGTTCATACAGTCCTCATCATATAGATTTATACAGTTTATTATTATGCGGTACAGTGGCACAGTTGGTCCCACCTTATTGTCCTTCAGATGTTGTGCAAATATATGGGTTTTCATTCTGTGAAATGAACATGTTATTTGGGAGGTGATTTCGGGTTGCAGTGGTGGTTGGGTGACATATCTATTAACACAACTGAGGCATGCTCCAACCAATGTGTCACTCCATCTGTTATTGAGGGCATTTTATACTTAACTGCCAGGTATTTAGTAAAAGTCTGCTCCTTTGGAGAATAAAAGCCTTTGCAGCTGCTTCGTTGAAGTAGTAAATGAAGTTGCTACTAAATGAAGATGGTTCTGTTTTATTTGCCATTGGGACTTAAAGGGCCTCTTCATCATTCAAACAATTGGGCACTTTTTCCTGTAGCCCTAGAAAGGGGTGCTTACAAGGTATTACTAGCCAGGCCAGCTGGCCCAAGGGTTTTTTTAAGGAGGTGTTAACACTTTTCTATCACTGACTCTTTGTCTTGGATTGTGACAGGCAGAGCTTGGCTTCCCAAGCATTGGGTCCAGGTTGGCAGGCTTGAGCATGGAGAAAGATATGCTAGCAGGTGGACTTGGCGATAGTGCAGGAACACAAATGTCCTTTAGAACATAAGAGCTGTCGCTGGATCAGGCCAAAGATCCATCTAGTCCAGCTTCCTGTATCACACAGTGGCCCATCAGATGCCTCAGGAGCACATGCTCTTCCCTGCATCTGACTTTTAGAGTTTGTCCGTCTCTACACACAGGCCTCATGGCTTGTAACCCATGATGGTCCTTTCCTCCAGGAATTTGTCCAGTCCCTCCTTAAAGGCATTGAGGCTAGATGCCATTACCACATCCTGTGGCAGGGAGCTCCACAGATGAACTACATGCTGAGTAAAGATATATTTTCTCTTGTCCATCCTAACCTTCCCAACATTCAATTTTAGTGGATGTTCCCTAGTTCTGGTGTTATGTGAAAGGGAAAAGAGCATCTATCTATCCGTTGCATAATTTTGTACATCTCAGTCACGTCTTCCCTCAAGCACCTCTTTTCTAGCCTGAAGAGCCCCAAACACTGTAGCCTTTCCTTATATGGAAGGTGTCCCAGATATTAGTTGCTCTCCTCTGACCCTTCTCCATGTCCTTTCTGTATATATATTCTTCTTTCCTAAATGGGAAATGGAGGCTCTGGCAGGCCTTTATGAACTTCTGCACTAGCCCAAACAGCAGAAGTCCCTAATTGACCAGTTGCTAGGGCTATATCATTAATAACCTGATACTCTTTCTGGCATAGCTAAAATAACACCTAGACCATGGTTGGAGAAGCTGCAGAGGCCCAATGTGCACCGATGGACAGAGGATGCCACCAATAAAAGTGCAAGACGGAAGGAGGAGTGTCAGGAGGCAGGGGGTGGTACCCAGTATAGGAAACATGCACCAGATGCTTCCTTCTTCCTCTCCTCCTTACATGCCCCTTTTCTTTCCTCAGACCTTTCCGAGCTTCCTGATCTACATCCGTATCATAGCATGTAGTAGAGCCCATTTTGGCACAGCATGCTATGATGGGGAGAAAAATAGGATTAGGTTGGAAGTTCTTGCTATTATAGTTAGGTAGGTAAAAATACACATTTTGTCCACAATTCTTGGTACGTAACATTTTGTACAATTTCAGAAGAATATCTAAATTTTTTTATCTCTACAGATACAGTAGTTTAAAGAAGAGACACTAAAGTTTAGAACAGGGAAAATTTAATATAATACATAATATATTGATTTTTTTTGCAAAATATTTATGAATGTATTGTTAGACATTTAATGAAATATGCCATAGTAAAAATCATATGAGCTATCAAGATAAAAGTTGTAATTTTTTAATGCAATAGTATTTAAAATTGTTTCACTAGAAATTAAAATCTTTAACGGTACAATCCTAAGCATGTCTACTCAGAAGTAAGTCCCATAGTGTTCAATAGTTCTTACTTCAAGGAAAGTGTGGTTAGGATTGCAAGCCTAAGACTTGGGTCTTCAGGATTTAATTATGTCAGTGTTAAATGTTTTGCTGCATATGCATTTCTAGCTTTCAAACAGCAGATGGCATCATTCAGCAATACTGCTGCGAATATTTTTACCGTAGAAAGTAAAACTGATACTTCTAATAGTTCAAAATCGTAATATGATGCTTACTCTCAAGATAATATTGTACCATGGCACAGGAAGCCCTATTAGAAGTAGGCTGTTCATTTGTTCATGACCAGACAAGACTGAAATCTTACCTCAATCATACAGTTTTATAAAAATTAGGATAGCTACATCAGCTGATCAATCCATTGCTAATGCATGTTAAACTCTGAAATATGGCTGATCAAGTTTGTTTTGGTGCTTTATTCAAAAATGATTTTGAACTACTAGAAGTCTCAGGTTTTGTGTTGTTTCTACTTTTCCTACTATAAATGTGTAGCTGTATTGCTGAACTATGAAGCTTTAATTGTGTTTAGAGGCCTTTATGCAGAATGCATTTTTAATCCTTATCATTGTCATCAGTTGGATTGCTTACATTCTAATAACATAATAGAAACATACTCGCAAATTATGTAGAAAGAAATTTTTTTCTGTTTAACATTTAGCCAAGGAAGTTATCCAAATGTGCCCTTCAACACAAACTTGTTGACAATACCAAAACAAAGATCTTCTTCAGTGACCTTGGCTCATAATATAGGCCCCAGAAGAGCTGGTAAGATACAAGTGTACTCTGCAGAATTTATTATAGAATTGTTTCTGGAATAAAAGCCTAATTCTTCTTTTCTACTTTCCCTTTCATCAACTTTCCCTTTTCTACTTTCCCAATGCAGCCATGTGCTGCATCTTGTGGGAAGGTGGCAGATTAATAAATAATTGCCTCCCCATAAGCCTTTTAACTCTCCTTGGACCTTCACCAACTCTTTGGTGCAATCCTAAAAAGAGAAAGAGGACAAACCGTCTGCTATCTTAATGGATAGCATCCAGTGCAAATTACCCACAAAAAGTGCCACCCACTCCTGTCATTTCCATACCTTTGCCCTCCCATACCAACTTAGCTGGTTCATTGTGAACTCTTTATCCTGTCACTGTGAGCAAGACTGCTCTGATCTCATTACCAGTTAGGGCATAGCTCGGCTTGATGCTGGCAGGTCAACAGCCATATTTCATTCATTTTATTCATATGGCTAAATGCAACAGTACAATATGCATTTCACCTATATGAAGTACATGAACAGTTACTAGGTCAGATATCTTAAGTTATTTAATCATTGTTCTCAAGTTGATGTAATTCTTGCAGGGAGCCAGAGTACTTTCTAAAGGAGCATTTGGTTGCAATATGATGTAATGTTTGTGGAACATTCCCACAGTCACAGTTAGGGTTGTCAACCAGTCCATATTTGCATTTCCAGTATTGGCATCTGCCATGGTTAGTGCTAATCACATTGGCCCTACAATCCAGAGTAACTATGGGAGCACATAAGAGACATTTACGTTGATGTAGTTACGGCACCACTTAGTGAAAACCTATGGGAAATTAATATTGCAATCCAGAGTAAATTGTTCTTAGGTTGGAGCATTGACTCCCCGTAGTTACTCTGGATTGTGCCCTAAGTGATCTCCAATTCCCCCTCGGAAGATCAAAGCCAAAAGGATACTGTACTGGATCAGACACAGCTGGGATGCTTGTTCAGACAGTGGCCTGTGCAAACGAGATTAAGCCATAATATATGTTTTTAATAACAACACTATATATTGCACATTATAATTTAAGATTCGCACGTGCATTTTAGCTAATACTTAGACTTGTATTTTGATGATGGACATCATCAAGAACACTTGGCTAATTCTTCAAACCAGTTGTGTAGCTTGACTAAACCCACTCCAACCTGTTCTCTGTGTTATACAATAAACTGCTTTTGAAATCCTGCAAAAGTTAAAAATTGTTTGATGCAACTGAGAGTGCTGTTATAAATGTTTGTGTGCTGTTATAAATGTTTGTGTGCACCTAAAATGGGGTATCTGGACTGTGGTCAAAAGCATGTGGAATTTAAACAGGTTTTGCTTGCACTTAAGTAATTCATAAACAAAGGTGTGTGTCTATACCACAGACATGATTTGGTTTAATGGCCATTCTCTCTTCAATGGAAAACATGGGAAATTCTGTGAGAGCCTTATCTATGAGACTTTACAGATTTATCAGCACTTTCACCAATCTTAGAGAAATATGTCCAGAGTACCCCCTTCTAGCTTGTTTAGTATTCACAGTGGTATTAAGCAATTTGTTTTTGTATTATTAAGAAGGTGCTGGTTTATAGCGGAGCTGTTCTAATGGTAAAATGCTAGTAGCCTGCATCAAACTTGTTTTGAAATATCTGTGAAATTCATGTATGCTTATTAAAAAAATTAAGATGTTTTATCACTGAGAACTTTATCACTGATAAAATTTTTGATTAGTATTATCACTGATCACATTTTCAGATCTTCAGTTTTATGAATACCCATTTGTATAGCATTAGGCTCATGATTGCTCATATGCCCAAGATTCATTTCAATTATGATTGTAAATCTCTTTTTTTGGATTGAGTACTTCCATGCTTCTAAAATTTTATTTCTTTGACTTTTTCTCCTCAGGTTTATCTCCAAATCTAGGCCCTCTGAGTTCATCTAGTAATGGACTCCTGTCTAGTGGGTTTCACCGATCACCTGTAGAATTTCCTGATACTGCTGATTTCCTTACTAAGCCAAGTGTAAATGTGCATAAACCTCTAGGATGCACATTTAGTTCTTTAGAATATCAACAGCAATTTAGAATACCTTCATACTACACATGTAGTAGGTAATGTACTGTTTGTTCATGTGTATAAATATTAATATTTAAATAGCTCCCCTGCAGTAGGACAATAGGAACATCAATTCTTAAGTTCCTAGTCAGTCCCCACTCCCATCCAATAGACTGGTGCTAAAACAGCTGCTTTCCTCACCAGATCCCATCTTAATAAGACAGACAGCCATCTTTGTATCAGCAATATTGAAGACTAAATTGGAGCAATAGTCTTTAATTTGAGAATTATAGACCATTTGAATTGCACTGCTTTTTTATTTTGATTTTAAATCTGTGTTTTTATTTTGATTTTAAATCTGTGTTTGGATGTTTTTGTATATTCCATGCCAATAAAGGTATTTGTATTTGTAAATTCCTAGTCCCATTATATATTTATCTTATTATGGAATCTTGTTTTTTGCAACATGTTTTATATAGTTGCTGACTTTATTTCTGCTGAGACAGTCTCTTTGCTTGCTGGTTTTCTGTGCTGGTGGCAGACTGAGCTAGAAGAAAACATTGCATGAAAGCCCTTGTAGGAAATTTCCCTTCCTTATACTGCTCATTTTATGGGAAAAGTAACATCTTAGTACATGGTATAAAAGCACTTGCTCTTGTAAAATTATATCATTCTTTGAAGGTTTGTGCTTGAATGCAGCTAAAATTGCCTGGATACTTGAACTGGGAATTATTGCAGTGACATTTCACTGGTTGTATAAATCTTGTGTATGTATGCATAGTATTATATTTAGAAAACTAAATTTTAAAAACTTGTATGTTTATTTTTCTTCAGTTGTGGACAACAGGTATTCAAGCCAGTTGCAGCCTCATTATCTGAATCTGCTGGACAATGTCAAAGCCGAAAATCAGGTAGGATTATGAACGGCATGAATCTTTGTCTCAAAAATTTATTATTCATTTTGAAATATTTATGGATGCCCTACAGAAGAAACCATGGTTTATTTTTAAACTTGTTGCTAAAATTAAATGATTTCGCTACAGTTTTTAAATTACCACAAGAAATGCCAAAATCTTGTGGTTTTTATCACTATCAGTTTTTGATCTATAAATATTCATATTTATCCTTTATTTTGCCACTGATATTTAGACCCGATGTTCCCTTGGCATCAGCCTGATCAACTTCATAGCATGCATGATAACTATGTGTGCAGGGCCCTATTCTTGCTGTCCTTAGTTTTTCTGTACATACTGTACATATCTTGGTCATCTCATAATTGCCATGGCTTTCAGTATACCAGTAATTATATACTAAGGATAACCATCTCTGCATTTCCACCTATATTTTATTGCTCAGTTTTGTCTCTTATGTGCCTTTTGATTTTTAAAAATTAATTGATTTTATTGGCATCTGAAGCTCATAGACTTGGGAGTTTATAATCATGTCTGATGAAGTGCGAAAAACTGCCACTACCACATAGTTACTATTTCTGCACTTGGGTCCAACAGTATATTGAGTTTTATACAGAAGTGACATGTTCCCTGTCTAGAGGAGAATGCAGAATAAACTTCCTGCATAATCAGTTCTTTGCACAGAGTATGCATTTTCCTAGGACAGAAACTTTTATGTTTTTAAACTGGGAGAACGAGATACTTCCTCTAAGTAGTCCATCCATTGCAATGTGCAATATACAGTATTTTGGTCCCTGCTGATTCCATATTAATGGTTTCAATTATCTACAGATCTCTTCCAGCATGCCCATTAAATTACTTCCATTGTATTAGAGAAGTGCTTGTGATGGATATTGTTTAACCATCTTGTTTAAACTGAACTTTAGAACAAGCAGGCAAACAGTTCACTGAGGAGTGACAGGAAGCAGTAGCCACCCAGAAGCATGCAGACTACTTTTCTGGACCTTCAGCAGTCCAGTTTAAGTTGTTTAAGCAAGAGCATAGTGGTTACAACCACTTCTTCAATACAACAAAGGTAATTTAATGGGTTTGTGTGGGGCAGTGTGGTTATTAATATAGCATCTCCCTGTATCCATGGTTTCTGGTATCCATGGGGGTTGGAGGAAGAAATATATCCCTGCAGATATTGGGGCATACCTGGATAGTTCCACAAGATGGCTGTTGTACAGTTATTGCTGAATTGGTGTTTGTGCAAAAGATAAGATACACTTTTTCTGGAAGTGCAGAAGGATATTGGGTAGGTTTTAAGATAGGAATAGCTGTTATGTATTCCTCTAAATAGAATAGTTCATACATCTGGAAATTTGTAAGTAATTATGAAATATTATATGAACTGACTTGGATTCAACCAGTGTATATTATTTACAATTGTTTAAGGTGAAGATGAAAATAGTGACATTTCAAAAGACTCTATCTACCTTACTGAGAAACGTCACAATGAAAGAAGAGAAGAAGAGAGTCACAGTCATCAAATGAATGAGACTGAGAATAACCAACCTGATGTAAGCATATCAGTGTAGTAAAGCGTGGAATGATGTGATTCATGATTTCAACATTTTACTGTAAACCCAGGCATCTATTTTTAGTATGTTTTGTAGGATTTTCAGGAGAATAATATTTTGGTGACTCTTTTGTAAAAATCTAGAGTATTTTCAAAACATGAAATAATTTTTTTGAATGGTATTTAGTAACTTTCAGCATTATGAGATCTGTTTATATTCTTGACAGAAGTTAATGAGAACTTTTGAGTAGTTAAGCGAAACAGTGGATATGGGCGAACATTCCACCCACTACACTCTGGAGCCAAGGGGGATTCTGTTCACCTTCAAAAAGTCCTCTGAGCCTAGTAAATGCTGTGGCTTCAAGCTGTGCCCTAAGGTTAAAAAAAACTTCTGATCTGTGGATAAGGACTCTGCAGGTTGAGGGGCTTTTTTATATGAATTTTTCCCAGATGATCACAGGAACAATACAGTTCATGAATGAACTTGCACCCACTGCTATGGAGGAAAAATCTTCATTATTAAAGTCTGGGTTACAAAGAGAAGCCAAGCTTTTACAGATTCTAGATATTTATAGAAACTTCAATTAACAGTTATTGAAAAATTGAATTAATGGTTGTTGGTTAATTGGTTTTATATATATATATATATATATATATATATATATATATATATATATATATATAGAGGTTATTCTCTGGAGTGAGTATCAGGGTGCATTCAGTCAGTGACTGGGCTATGCACCGCCCACTCTTGAGACAGGGCCGGATGTAGATCTTACCTCCCTCCTGTGTGGGGCATTGCCTCCCCAGTCCAGCTCTGTCTCCTTAAGAGAAGGGTCAGGTTGTTTTATTTATAAATAACCAAAAGCAGGCCTCCGTCAGTCTTGAAAGACTATGGTATCGTGGCTCTGCGCTGCATACGCTGAATGCGAAGCACGAAAGCCTGGATTGGATTGTTATGGAGGATAGGCTGTGGGCTGTGGGTGGCATAAGCAGTTAAGACACTGTGCCTATGAACCAGTTCGAGACCCGGGTCGGACCCACAAGACAGGGTGAGCTCCTGTCCTTAGCCCAGCTCTGCAACGCAGCTGCATCCAAGCGTATTGGCTCTGCCTTTCCATTGGACTAATTCAGTGGTGTGGAGAGGGGGGATTTGCTGCTTGGGTAACAGCCTATCCTCCATAACAATCCAACCCAGGCTTTCGTGCTTCGCATGCAGCGTATGCAGCACCAAGCATGATATCATAGTCTTTCAAGACTGATGGAGGCCTGCTTTATAAATAACCAATACATGTAATAATATATATAAAGTTCTTATTTCACAGGCATACATGCCAGAGGTTCCCAGTCTAAAAGCTGCCAAAATTGTAAGACAGCTCCGGTCTCAAATGACCACAAAAACGGTGCTCTGTATTAGTTTGAAACTCACTATTGGCTGAAATGTGTATTTTTCCTTAGACTATTAAAGGGCACACAATTTTGGCAAAGATCAGCCGAAAAAAGTAAAGGTCAGTGATAGGAATATTGTTACCATTTATTAATCTGCTAGGTCTTTCAAGAAATGTGAAGACAGACAAAAGTCAAAGGAGGACTGATACCAAATTCTTCCTACCAGTGAGAAAATGGACAACAGTTCAACAAGAAGTTCTGAAAGAGTTGGACCATGAGGTTGATTTCATACTTAATTTTTTTTATCTGATTCAAAACTGGTATAATGACAGCACTGAGAAAAATCTTTGTTGGGAAAGGCCTTTACTCTGAACTTGAAAAAAATATGTTTTAGGCAAGACGTTGTCTGTTAGCAAACTGCAAAATCTTGCTGAGTAGTTCATTGCTTAATAGGCTCTGTCTGATAATTCAAAAATCTAAAAAACGGCGTCCCCGGTTTCCATGGGAAATACCGTAGGTTTCTGTTGCTTCTGCAGAGTCTGGAAACCATGGATGACACCAAATTCTTCCACCCACCCTGCCACCCAGTCACACTCCTGACTCACCTCTTTTGATTTGCAAGTGGATTTTTTTTGGCCTAGCTATGAGGATGCAGAAGATTAGGAAGCAGACAATGAGATTGCTAGATTTCTGCTAAACTAACACTATAAGAGGTGACAGAGAGAACACTAAAAGGAAGTGGACAGCTAGACTTCTGTTAGTTCTCTCTGTCACCTCCTGTAGTCAGTCAGCTCTATATCTGGTCTTTTCAATGTCTGCTTTCATTTTCGCAGTTCCTTAGCATAGCAAAAAAGCTGCTTTTTCAATATAAAGGCGCCACTGTATTTTGATCCAGTCCAGTGGTTCTCAAACTCGTGGGTCATGACCCACCAGGGGAACCAGCAGTAAGATGGGAGATGGGAACCTTTAAGGGGAGTGGTCCTGCAAGGATGGGAGCAATGATGGCACAGTGGTTTTGTCACAGCTGCAACCAAGGGGCTTGATTACTTGCCTGAGGGTTAACACAGTTCTCTGGCAGGATATAGAAAGTTTGCAGTACCATCTGTGGGACTCCCTTTCTTCACTTCCTCTTTTACTACTTCGGGTGTTGAAGAAGATACAAAGATTTGGTTCTTGCACTTCTAGAAGCCTCTTCCAATGTTATTTGATGTTGCTGCAGTATATTTTTGATGTTTCCCCGTTGTTCTCTGGATCTACCTTACACTTGTTTCCCTTCTCTATATTGGCCTTGTACGGTACTGTATCCCAAGATATTTTCTCTAATTGAGCAAACCACTTTATTTTATTCCTTCCGGTTACTCAGTCAGCTTTTCTCAAATATCTCATTTCTGTAATAACTAACTTTTTCTTATGTTCTGTTGTAAAGTTTCCGTATTTGATACTGGTAATGTAAAATGGGGGTGAATATACTTTGTATGAGGAGCTTCTTTGTACTATTTGCTGCTTCTTTATGTTGTAAAAGCAGAGCTAACTGTCCCAATATTTGTTTTGCCTTACTGCACCATATGTTGATTTTTTTCATCCATATTACCATCCTCAGCAAATGTTGTTCTAGATAAACTGATGTTTGTTTTATACTTGTTTTCTCTATTGCAGTATTTAGAATATGCATTTCTCTTCCAATTGCCATTACTTCAGTCTTTTGTTTATTAATTCTCATTTATTTTATATTCTGTGGGCCTCCCCATAGCAGTAAAAATTCCTTGCTCCAATTGGAAGCCACTTCCAGTTTCTAGTCTTCAAATGTTTTCCATTCATAATATAGTTGGCTGCACTGTACATGCTTTGGGCTTCCACAGACAGCCACAAATCAAGCAAAGCGAAGGCATTATTTGGCGACTGATATTCTCAACATTTCAGTCTGGCCTCTTATGTGACATGCACACCGTTGTCTCTTGCCAAGGCACACAAACCACCAACTTCTCTCTCTCTCTCTCTCTCTCTCTCTCTCTCTCTCTCTCTCTCTCTCTCTCTCTCTCTCTCTCTGAGTGTAGGGTTACCATAATTCTCTTCCACAAAATTGGGACAGTATCCTCTGTCCCATTTACCAGTATGTGAATACAATTCCCAAAAAACTGGGATTGTCTGTTTTTCAGAACATATGGCTATCCTAGCTGAGGGTCAGGACAGCTTGGTAGCAACTTGTTTCTGGAAAGGAGTACAAATTGCACTGCTTCCACTTAGCTTAAGACAGCTCAACTTCCAGCCTGCACTTTTGGCCTTAAATTCCTGTCAGTCTGGTATATTTTGCCCAACATTACCGTTTATACAGAATAGATATTAAACAGCCCAGTCCTTCCCAACTCTCTGTGTGCTGATGCAAGCTGTGCTAATGAGGCATGTGCTGCATCTTGCAGGGAACTTTTGAGCTGCAGAGGCCTCCTAACATACGTGGTGAGTCCTCGTTGCTTTGCTTGGTCACTGGCCTCAGTTCACTTACAGGACCCATTAGGAGACCGCTATTGCACAGACCCACTTTTCTCTTATGGCTACAGCCAGACTGTGACATTTTGTGACAGCCATAAAGGAGCTTGTACTGGAACACAGCAGCATAAGTTCCTCTACCGCTAAGCATTGCATAGAAGAGGAAATTTAGACAGGTTTAGCTCAACATTGAAGTGTTTCAAAAGCAGCACCTGCCTAAATTCCCTCTATGCAATGCTTAAAGGTAGAAGAACTCTGTTCTCCATTCTATATGGTCACCCTGCATAAAGCCGTATTGAGATGGGTTTGTAAGAGGCTGTTGAGACTACTGTGTTCTGTTAGTGGACTGCATTCTGTATTTTGGAACTGATATTTGGTGGTTCTACATGATAGAGGGCAGGGGAAAGAGAAGCCAGGAGATAAATATAAAATATTGGATCCACAGAACTTGGAACAACCAATAATGAATTTTAGCTGCCAAATGGTGCTCAAGTATACTATATTTCTGTGCTGTACTGAGATTTCTGAACTCTTTTTGTCTGCTTTTGTGTGTGAGACAGATCAGGGAATATTTTGAGTCTCATTCTGGGAAAGCAAAACTAATAGAAGTTTGCACATTGTGATGGTAGAGCAATATCAAATACTACAACACAGGCCCAAGTTGTCTGAGAAAAGGTAGGAGGGCATTCATTATCCTTTAAGGATATGGCCCAAACTTGTTTTACATGAATTGGTTTATAGAATCATAGAGTTGGAAGGGACCTAGTAGGTCATCTAGTCCAACCCCCTGCCTGCAGCAGGAATTCCCCCTAGAGCAGTGTTTCTCAAAGTGGGGTCGGGACCCTTTTGGGGGTCGCCTAGAGCTTTCCGGAGGGGGGGGGGGGGTCGCCTAAAGACCCCTGGTGCAGGGGGCCAGGTCAGGCTTGCCAGACCTCCGGCCAGACCCCAAGACACGGGCTGACTGACAGCCTCAGGGCCCAATCCTATGCATGCCTACTCTGAAATAAAACCCATTATAGTCAGGGAGGCCTTTACTCTCATGGAAATGTGGATAGGATTGCAGCCTCAGGGCCCAATCCTATGCATGCCTGCTCTGAAATAAATCCCATTGTGTTCAATGTGTGCATAGAATACACATTTCATTTGTAACAATGAAAATACATCCTGCATATTGGATATTACATTACGATTCATAACAGTAGCAAAATTACAGTTATAAAGTAGCAATGAAAATAATTTTATGGTTGGGGTCCCCACAATATGAGGAACTTATAAAGGGGTAAACAGCGTTAGGAAGATTGAGAACCACTGCCCTAGAGCATCCCTGACAGGTGCTCGTCGAGCCTCTGCTTAAAGATCCCCAGTGAGGGAGAATCCACCACCTCCCTTGGCAATTTGTTCCACTGCCGAACTGCCCTCACCGTCAGGAATTTTTTTCCGGATTTCCAACCGGAATCTCCTTTCTTGCAGTTTTTACCCATTGGTTCTAGTTCTGCTTTCAGAAGCAGCTATGAACAAATTGGCCCCTTCCTCCCTATGACAGCCCTTCAGGTATCTGAAGAGGGCAATCATGTCTCCCCTCAGCCTCCTCTTCTCCAAGCTTGAACATCCCAAGTTCCCCCAACCTTACCTCGTAGGGCTTGCCTTCCATCCCACTGATCATTCTTGTTGCTCTCCTCTGGACTTGCTCCAGTTTGGCTGCATCTTTCTTAAACTGAGGTGCCCAGAACTGAACACAGTACTCTTATATATAATACTCCTTATATACTCCTTATATACAACACAGCTTTCAGTCTTAAAAAGAGATTTTTTAAGATTGCCTGGTATTGAGGAACATGATTGAGGCACATAAAATTATTATAGGTAATGGATAGAGTATACAGAGGAAGATCATTTTTCCTCTTACAGAGCATTAGAGCTAAAATTGAGTGTTGGAAGAATTAGGACAGACAAAAGTAAATATTTCTTCATCCAGTGTATAATTAGTACGTGGAACTCCTTGTAACAGGATTTGGTTAGAGTGTCTGGCCTATATGCCTTCAAAAGGAGAGTTGATGGGTTTCTGGAGTAAAACTCTTATCATGGGTTACAAGCCAGGGTATATACAGTCACCATGATGAGTTTAGTTGGTCATTAATGTGAGGCCTAGATAGGAATTTTTTTTCTGTCGTGGAACTGGCCATGGATGGCAGTTATTTTGCCTCCCTAAGACAGGCGTGGGTTTCTTGCGTTAAAAACGGGTAAAAAATGTGGTAGTCTTCGTTGGAAGTAAGATTAAATAGAATAGGGAAAACAGAAATACAGCAGAAGGTTTGGTCTGTAGGGTAAAACTGCTGTCATACTGCTGTTCAGTGTTCAGTTGCCTGTTCAGTATTTATATATACCACTTTTCTAGCCATTGAATTGCTCCTTTGTCTTTATATAAAGCCTAACTAAGGCAAGAACTCTTCTCAAGAGGCTGTTCTATTGCATAGATATGGACTGGCCTGACCCATGCCCCTATGGGAACCCGAAGATGAGTGAGCTGAGTTGGCCTAACCTGGTTGGTAGTGTACCCTGATTATACTCTGAAATGTACTTGGGATGGTGCAAGGGTGTTACAAAAGTGCAGTAAGCTTTAGCACTGCCAGGGGAGACATTTGCTGGCTAAATTTGCTGGCACAAGGTGGCAGAAGGGAGAACTTGCACTGGCAGAGCCAGGAGGGCAAGGAAGAGGTGGGGGAGGGTAAAAGAGGGTGTTCTGGGACAGGGAAGTGGGGAGAGGAGTTAGGCAAGTGGAGGGCGGGCAGAGGGAGGAAGGAAAGCAGGAAGCAGGACCAGGATCCAACTTGGAGGGCAGGAAGGAATGGCGCTTCACCACTCTTCTCTGCTCAGACTTGTGCTGCCTCTAGAGCCCAAAGTAAGGCTGCAGCAACCCTTATAGGTCTACTTGGAGTGGAGCCATAGGGGCTGCAGCAGCCTTTCTTTGGGGAAGAAAGAAAGGGCACCTCCCCAGGTGCACCACGGTAGCAGCCTCTCTATATTGCACTGGATACAGCATAGGCATGTCACCCTGCCTGTTCTAGCGCATGTCAGGATTGTGCTGTCAGTTACTGAACATTGTTACCCCCATGCAAAAACTCACGGTATGTATGGTGTTGCTCCACCTAAGGACAAAGACAAAATGCTTGACAAAATTCTGGAAGCATGTGCAGAACTCCATTGCATATACAGTGGTGCCCCATGTAACAAATTTAATCCGTTCCGGAGGCATGTTTGTTACGTGAAACATTCTTTACGTGAAGCAGAGTTTTCCATAGGAAACAATGGAAACTCAGATGATTGGTTCCACAACCCAAAGAATATTCATATAAAAATATTAACTGTATGTAAAAATGATGAAAAAACACTGGAATTGAATTCAAAACATGCATTCAATGCGCATGATCCTATGAAGTCTACTTAGGCTGCAATCCTAAAGGCACAATCCTAAAGACACTTAGGAGGCTGCAATCCTTAAGACACTTTCCTGGGAGTAAGACCTGTTGAACACAATGGGGTTTACTTCTGAGTAGGCATGGTTAGGAATTAGCAATCCTAGACACTTTCCTGAGAGTAAGCCCCATTGGGGGACTGAGGGTCTTCGCGGGGTGGGTGGGTATCTGGAGACAGTGGGGGCGGGGAGATTCAGGCAGTGGCTGCCACTTTAAAAGCCTGGCTCCCTGCAGAGCTGGCTGGAGGAAGGAGCATCCCCTGGCCTACTCTTCAGCCTCTTCAAAAGCTCTGCAAGGAGCCTGGAGTTGGAATGCAGGCTTTTAAAGTGGCAGCCACTATTCCCGGCTGCTTATATCTCCCCCCACTGTCCCCAAACATCCTCTCACACCCCCAGAAGACCCCCCAGGGCCCCCAAGCACCTTCCCACCCACCCCCAGAAGAAAGGACCTGCGTTACCTGACCTGTTCATTCAGGTAACAAGTGCAGGCTGGCAGCTCTTTAAACTTTAAAGAGCTGCCAGCTGGCCCTCGTTGCCCAAATCAGCTTCCCTACCCAAGTCAGAAGCCCATGGGAACAGTGTGTTCTTTACCTAGAACATACTTTACCCAGGGCATTCATTACCCAAGGTACCACTGTATCTGCAGAGATGAACATCTGAAGAATTACATGAGTTACATATAAGCAACTTGTATTTTTTAGTAGGATAGTTAGGGACATTTTTTTGAGTAAGCTGCTTTGGATAATTGTTACGTTTCCACTATGGCTGTCAAAGGATAGGCATATTGTCATGCTGTGTTTTAAAGGTCACGTGTTTTCAGATGTCTAAAAATCGTCCCATTCTTCTGCACAGCCAAGGTGTACCTGGTATGGGTCAGTTCAGCAGTGTTCACTCCTGTGCAAAGGTGATTTAACTAGTAATATTAAAAATAGTGTTTTATTTTCTTTCTTCCTACATGTCCTTACCAAATACATTAGCATCTTTGTAGATATAATTCTCTTTTCTTGTACAGGTGGAGGAAGACCCTTCATTAGAATTGATGCTAATAGAAGATCACAATTCATTAATGGAGAAGATGAATAACTGGAACTTCCAAATATTTGATCTTGTTCAAAAAATGGGAGATAAATCAGACAGAATCCTTAGTCAGGTTTGTTGTAGTAACTGATATGTCACATTCTATGTTGTGATGCCTTTTGTTGAATGTGAACACCTCATGAGCCTGTGTGTGTGGACCTAGTCCTATTTTTCTCCAGCTGCACTGCTGGAGAGGTTGCTGCATGCTGCAAAGATTATAGTCTCAGAGGTTTCCACTGAATAAAAGAATATTTGTAAGAGAAAGGGTGCAATCCTATCCTAGGCTGGCATAACTCTTCAGTCTTCATGTTCCTGTGGCGATGTAGGGAGGCAAGCTCAACCCTCCCCCCAGGAGAGTCACAAAAGTGCCTTAATATGAATGAGGCACTTTTGTGCCACTTTGAATGGAATGAATCCACCATTGCGCAAGTAAAATTTCAAGAATATTTGTAGGTTCCTGGCATGGCTGGGCACTGATGGGCACCAGGCAGGTGTTGGCACTGCTGGACAACAACAGGCACTGGAGAGTACCAGGAGGCAGTGGCAGACCACAGCAGGAACCAGCAGGCATCCTTACCGAGCACTGGACATCCCTATCAGGCACCATTGGGCGATACCTGGCACTGCAGGGGGTGCACCACTGGACACCAGCAGGCACTTTTGCATACCATTGGGAAGCAGGCGCCCTATGAGCACCTCTAAGTACCGAAGACCACCACACAGTGGACTCTGAGCTTTCCTACCAGGCACCATTGGTCAGTGGGCACAGGGCACAACCAGCAACATGGATCCCTACCAGGCACCACTGAGGAAAACCATGTGGCAGTGGGTAGCGGACAGCATCTGGCAACTCCAGGCATTCTTACTGGGAATCAGGCATCGGGCACTAGTGGGCACTGTGCACCAGTGAGCAACACTGGCAGCAGGTACCATTGGATACAATCCGGCACCAAATTGGTTCTTAGTAGGTGGTTACATCACAGAAGGACTATATTCCCCAAATATGCTTCTAGGTGCAGAGTTTGGGGCTGGGTTTTATCAATCTTCAGTGTTAAGTGTAGGGCAAAAATATGTTTCACTCCCATATGGGTTAAATTTCATAAAATTGTTATTAGCGTGTGCTCACATCACAGAAGGAATATGTGAAGAAAACCTTTTCTGGTTTGAATTTCCAAAAATTGGTTCTTCGGGGGTGACTCCATCATGGAACAAAGACCTTTCCTAAATTTCATGTTTCCATGTCTGGCAGTTTTGGTTGGGCATTGATGAGTCTGACTTTTCAATTTTACATACATGAATTCATATCTATATACCTTGTATATAAAAGAGAAAAGTCACTCACTGACTGATTGACTCACTCATCAATGCCCTGCCAAAACTGCTGGGCCTAGAAGCGTGAAATTTGGGATGGGGTTTCCCTCCATGACGGAGGAGTGCACTATGAACTGGTTTTTGGAAATTCCAACCGGAAGGGTTGGAATGGAGCGCAATGTGTTTTCCTCACTATACTTTGCTTTGAAGAATCGGTGACTGGGGATTCTCTCTAGAAGCATGAAATTTGGGGAGAGTCTTCCTCCTGTCACCTGAACACCCACCAAGAACCGATGTGGAGAAATTTAACCCTTAAGGGGCTGAAAAGGGTGCAAGGTGTTTTTGTCCTATACTTAACACTGAAGACTGGCCGACCTCCAGGCAATTTGGTGCTTGGTGCCTGATGCACTGTGGAGATGTTGTTCGGAGGGAGGGGATGCATTGGGGGGATGTTGCGCATGGGGAGATGATGTGCATAGGGGATGTATGCGCACGGGGGGGTTGATGTGCATCGGGGACTTATGCGCCGTGGGGTGTTGTTGCGCATGGGGAACTAATGCGATTGGGGTGATGTTGCGCATGGGGGACTTTTGTGCATGGCGTGATGTTGCGCATAGAGGACTTATGCGCATAGAGGAGATGATGCGCATGGGGGACTGATGTGCAGGGGGTTGTTGCGCCGTGGGGAGATATTGCTTTGTAGGGGGATGGCATACGGGGGAATTTTACTCCTGCAATGCGGGTATGCTTTTTTGCTAGTTATATATGACTGAAAAGTCACTGACTGACTTAACTGACTCATCAACGCTCAGCCAAAATCACCACACCTAGAAGTGTGAAATTTGCGGAGGTGTTCCTTCCATTATGGAGGCACCCTCTAAGAACCCGTTTTGGGAAATTCCAACTGGAAGGGGGTGAAAAGGGGTATTACAGGCATTAGTGGACCACCACTGTACAGGGTGTGTGTTGCACAGAGGATTGTTGCACAGGAGGTTATGTTAGAAATATTCTTGAAATTTTACTCCCACAACATGGGCACATTTTGCTAGTAAATACATACATCTTTCTCTCACAAGTGGGGCAAGGCAGCTAACAAAGTCTATACATAAAAATTAAAACGACAGCAGAATTAGTATGACAATACAAACACTTAAAAACAGTGTTGTAGCCTAAATTAGATAAAAACAAAGTAACACACCGGCCTAGCATCAATAAGGCTTTTGTAAACAAAAGCATTTCAAGGGTCTGCCAAGTGCTCTGTAGAGAGGGAGCAGTTCTCAACTCCAGGGGAAGGAAATTGTTAAATTCATATAGCATTAACAAAACCAGAATGTAGATCTGTTAATCATTCTCCTTAACAGTCTCCTTAATGCTTAACAGACATCGTTATAGCTTGATGCAGAATCAGATTATACATGCAAAATGGCAATCTGAAAATCGTCCATTTTTGACTTACATTCATCTGGGTCAGATATTATGGTACAGATATTATGATCATCTTCTGAGCTGTCTTCACCCATGTATGCTAGAGATCCTCATCACTGGTTTCTGGTTATTCTACCTTATGGAGACCAATACCTATGCTTTCTGTGATATTATGGTTCATGGGTGACCAACATGTCGCATAGGCACTAGAAAATTTGGGTTCTCTTATTCTATGGTCATAGTCCTCACTCTGACATGGAGCCTGTATTGTTGTACTTGTATTGTTTCCTCACTCAGTAATCTAGTCTCCAAACTGGAGACATCTGAGTACCTGGTTTCATTTTGTCAGGAAGCCTCCTTATCCAGCTGCCATTCTTCTCCAAACTATGTGCCAGCCAGCTAGAGCTGTCTGAAAATCCAAGCACAGAGTCTGCTGGGGTAAATTAACTTGTAAGCAATTGGCAGGCATGCAGTTTGGGGGAGTTTGGTAACATGGTAAGGAGGGTCCCCAGTGGAAAGAATTCTCCAGAGTACGGATTTGGCCATGTGTAAGATCTGGCCCACAGGTCAGGGTATGGAGACCCCTGGTCTAGAGGCAAAACCATACTAAGGCAAGCAAGGGCTGCTTTTTGTACGTTAATGTAGTTTACTTTGTACAGCATGTGGTGCACTTGCCAAACAAGTTGGCTGCCACTGTTATAGCTGCAATTTGATGAGATTCTTAAAATGAGGTCTTTAGTCAAAAGCAACTTTTAGATCACTTCGTCAGCAGATTTATTATTTTTAGAGATGTATCAACCATTAGAACTCTACCATTAGATAATTCATTTTGAAATATTTTTTGAAGGAAAAATGATGAAAGGTGTTTTGCTTTGTTGTACAATGCTGTTTTTGTTCCATGTTCTAAAAGGGCTTTGATTGTGTTTAATTGCCGTGAGAGTAAACTTTATTTAGATTGTGTTTGAATAAGCTCAAAGTTCCATTCATCCAGTAATTTAAAAAAAAAAAACAGATATGGGCTTAAGTAAATTCTCTGCCATACTCATTCATGTGTTTTAAAAAAAATTAATGACATAAATTTTTGGATAGAAGAAAATGAAGGCTCTTCCATAATATTCAGCAATCTACATTAGACTTTAACAATATTTATATTACAAAATGTATTCTTGAAATGATTGAAATGTAAATCACTCTTTTAAAATAATTGTAATATGTTTTTAGGTTGCATATACATTGTTTCAAGACACTGGTTTATTTGAAATTTTCAAAATTCCAACTCAGCATTTCATGAACTACTTTCAGGCACTTGAAAATGGTTACCGAGATATTCCCTGTAAGTTAATACCTTATAATGTTTGCTTTACCTCTAAGTCTCCAAAGTTTTTGGCAGGAGGGCCTCTTCATCTTGCTGACACTGTTGGGGGCTGGAAAACATTTACATTTCAAATTTGAATAAATTTACATATAAGACTGTATTGGAGTGGATTACAAGGCTTGCCCAGGGGCCAGATAAAGGGGTCTTGCTGGGGGCCGCACTGCGGTTTGCCAAAGGTTGCATTTGGCCCCCAGGCTGGGGTTTGGAGATTCCTGCTCTGTCATAAAATGATCTGTTATTTTCAAAGAGCTGTTATTACAATTCACTTTTATATCTTTGATATCTTTCTTTGAGAAATGGTTGTCATGAATTATGGAATAATAGTACACTAAGGTACGATCCTATCCAACATTCCATTGTTGATGCAGTCTCAGTGCAAGCTTAAGGTAAGGAAACACACTCATTACCTTATCCTGAGAGGCTTCTAAGACTGCATTCCTCCTCCCTCCCAAAGCAGGACGAGATGCCTGCCTTTTCGTCACAGCTACACTGGAACTGGAAAGTTGGATAGGATCGGGCCCTCAGTCCCTTAATTATGTATTGGTTAAATTCCAGATTAGTACTGAAGTCGCAAGGTAGGTACCACAAAACATTTGTTTTTGCCAGCCCTGTGCTATTGGGCCTTCACAAAAACAGCTACCCAATGTGGGTTTCTGGGAAGATAAACTCAAAAGACAAGAATGGTGCAGAATGGAAAGTGCCTTGCTGTGCACTGGCAGCTTTTTTGTTTTGCATATATAGGCAGTCTCTCTCTCTCTATATATATATAGCAAGTTAGTGATAGCAAGTTTCGGGGGCTTGATTTGTCAAAAATTCAGAATACCTAACTTTGCAGGCTTGTCACTTCTCTCCCTTCTCCCTGGCAACAACAAAAAACACAATTCTTTATATATTCATTTATTAAAAAATATAGTCCAATCATTTGCAGTAATGTCAAATAACTAAAAAATGTGAGTAAAACAAACTGAATTGTTTGGTATTGGTGAATGCTGGTGTGTCACCTTTGATACATATATAATAAGTTTACCATCACTATAGGGAATGGCCAAAGACCTTGGGAAGTATAAGTGATAAACTTGAGTGCAGACTGCAACAGGAAAACAATTTTTAAAGGTATCATTAGGTAAAAGATTACAGACGTAAAAAAAACATTTTTCACAGCCATTTTTTGACTTTCCTCACAGAAGCTACAGGTTTTTTTTTGTCAATACTGCAGTGTTCAAGCTTCTGCTAAAGCAATAAGGTTGTTCACAAAAACTTCTCTGACCACACAGAATTCAGCTAGTGGCTTCATAGAGGCAGTTTGAAGGCAAAAGGTGAATCACCAGATTTTTTGGGGAGGGAGGGGGGCTTGATATGTAGAGGAATGGAATTATGATTATAGATGAATTAAATTACAATTGTGATTTTTAGATCACAATCGAGTACATGCAACAGATGTTCTTCATGCTGTGTGGTATCTCACAACAAGACCAGTTCCAGGATTTCAGCAAATGCACAGTGGTTCTATGACGGGAACTGACATTGGTAAGTGGAGTTTTTTCATAATAAAAGATTAGCCAATAAAATGAAAATCTAAAGTAACTACAAAAATGCTTTTTGAAGTTTTTTCTAAGTTGAGGGCTTTGTAGTTGAAAGATAAAGCTAACAGTCGATGTCATTTACAAGCAGTGTGTATCTGGTTTTAAGAAAATTGATTGAATAATTGCTGACATACTTAGCTTCATAGCCAAGGAAACTGTTCACTTGGATCTCTTCTCCAGAATGAGACCTATATTCCTGCAGCAGTCAGCATATTTCTAGCAACTAAAATACATTAGGCTAATATTTCTTTATTTAATTAGGAAATGAAACCTCTCAGACTAAAAATACCTAAGGTTAAACTATTTAACTTAATTAGAGCTATTTTTTACTATTCCACTGTAAAAATGAAATAGTTCTAAATATTTAAGGCCTTAATTAATATATACTCATTTTAAAATGTTTGTATAAGTTCAGCCTAATATGACAAATGAAGGCCACAATCCTAAACACACTTTCTTGGGTGTAGACCCCAGTGCATACAGTAGGACTTATTTCTGAGTAGACAGGCTTAGGATTGCACTGAAAATTGCTTAGCCCTATACAAAAACATTCTAAAAGAGATTGAGATATTAAAATTCATTTTCCATGCTGTTCTTTAGAAAATGAAGGCATCATACTTATCGCACACTAGAGGAATTAACCAGTCATTGCGGGTGTAAAATTTCAAGAATATTTGTGGACCTTGGGTACTGGTGGGCACTGATGGGCACCAGGCACTGGGCATTGCTGGACAACAGACACTGAAGGCTACCAGGGGGCAGTGGTGGCACTGGTGGGTAGCAGTGGGCACCAGCAGGCATCCCTACAGGGCAGTGGACACTGGGCACCAGTGGCTGGCAGCGGGCAAATGGCATCCTACCAGGCAGCATCTGACTGTGGGCACAGGACATCTCTACCAAGCATGGGCATCACACTACCAAGCACCAGCGAAAAACACCAGGCAGTAGGCACTAATGGGAATCAAATACGTTTTTAGTGGGTCTTTAAATCGCAGAAGGAATATGCTCCCCAAAAAACATGCTTCTAGCTGTAGGGGTTGCGGCTGGATTTGATTAGTCAATGTTAAGTATAGGGATGAAAGTATGTTTTTAAAAACTGGTTCTTCGTGGGTGCTAACATCTCGGAAGAAATATGCTCCATGACTTTCAGACTTCTAAGTCCAGGTGTTGGGGCTGGGCATTAATGAGTCAGCGATTCTTCAATGTTAAATATAGGGACGAAAATGTGTTGCACTCTTTTTCACCCACTTCTGATTTGAATTTCCAAAAATTGGTTCTTAATGGGTACCAACATCACAGAAGGAACACGTTCCCCAAATTTCATGCTTTTTGGTTTAGCAATTTGGGCTGGGCAGTATTGAGTCAGTCATTCAGTGACTTCAATTTTATATTTATAAACAGTCTGCGAAACATTGATATGTATTAACTCCTTGCAATGCCATTTAAAATTTGCATGCATGTTACCAAAATTGGATAGAAAATTAAATCAAGCTGTTCGTGCTCTGGATTTGAGGAATATTGTATTTATTTCATAAATGTGTAAGCTGTATTTTGTTAAAAAATATACAAAGAAATTTACCAAAGATCAGTATCATTTTAAAAATATCCAGTACAAAACTATTATAAATTTAGGCAATAGAATGATAACATGAAAAGCATTTTGTCATAATTTTATTTAAAGTCTTATAAACCATACTTCTTGTTTTGACCACCCCCTCCCCAAAATGACTTTTTTTTATCTTTTATAGTCATTCTGAGATTGGTAGAGGTAGTGGGTGAACATATGGCCTGTGTTGGGCTCAAAAGACCCTCTGATGGTAAAGGGAATAGAGCTCCCCTCTAGAGCAAGAGTCTCCGAACTTTTGGCAGAAGGGCCACATCATCTCTCTGACACCGTGTCGGGGCCCAGAAAACTAATTTACACTTCAAATTTGAATAAATTTACATATTATAATAATGTAATGGAGTGGATTACAAGGCTACCCTAAGGGCCGGATAGAGTGGTCTTGCTGGGGGCCTCATTTAGGCTCACCAAGGGCCACATTTGGCCGCTGGGCCAGGGTTTGGAGAGAGAGAGAGTGGGGTTTGCTCTATAGAGTGGGTAGAAGCACCTCCTATATCAATGTATTCACAGGTAGGAACAGAATTACCACAGATAAAGGCGTATACCTATTCTTCAAACAAATAACTCCTTGGAATAGGCAAAATATGAGTACAGGTATTCATCATGATTTATATTCACATTTTTAAAGTAATAAAATAATACTGATTATTTGTTTGCTGTTCTGGCTTTAGGGTCTTCAGAATCCATTATTCTTCATATGTGATTTCTTGTGCTTGAATTCTAATTAGTAACTTCTTTCCTGTGGAAAAAAATTGAAGATTTACTATTAAAACAGTAGAATCTGTTGGTTGGAAGATATAGATTGAAAATAGGTTCAAAGGTTCTATCCTTGAATATTTCTAAAATGTTATTTTCATGTTTAATTTTTTCTTAGGTACAGATAATAATTTATCACCTGTTCGAGTTGCTTATATTTCCTCTAAAAGCTGTGATATTGTTGATGAAAACTATGGATGCTTGGCTTCAAATATTCCGGCTTTAGAATTAATGGCTCTCTATGTAGCAGCAGCTATGCATGATTATGACCATCCTGGTCGTACAAATGCTTTTTTGGTAGCTACAAATGCTCCTCAGGTAAGCTTATTTTCTTCTGGAAAGGGTGTGATAAATCTGCTGTAAATCATTCATCTATTGAAAATCTAGAAGTTAAGTAAACTCCTTTATTATTTGTCCAACTCCATGTGCCTGATAAATCTAATATTTATACACCAGGCAAAAGGACAATAAAACCTTATTGTATCATTGCCACAAAATCAGACTTCATCTATTTGTGTTGGTCGATCTGATTCAGAAATAGTAAGCCATACATTCCAAGTACAGTGGTGCCTCACGTAAAGAATGCCTCACATAAAGTGTGTTTCACGTAACAAACAAAAATTTCTCTAAGATTCTGCTTCATGTAAAGAAAGTGTTTCACATAAAGAACACATTTGTTGGCAGTTAAGGCAGACGCGCTGGTCGGCAGCCTGTTTAAAAAGCGTCAGGGCTGCCTAGTGCACCTGCCCATAGTGAAAGCAACAGTTCCATGCTGTTCCTCCTTTGGGCAGAGGGAGAGAAGAGCAGTGGAGAAGAGGGAAGCAGCTCAGGGCTAGCCAGAAGGGAGCAGGGGGGAGAGAGGCTCAGGATGGAGAGAAGGAGAAAGTGGGGAGACACTTTGAAGGTGTCTTGGATTGCAGCCTCCTAACCATGTCTACCCAGAAGTAAGCCCTATTGCGTTAAATGGGTCTTACTCCCAGGAAAGTGTCTTTAGGACTGCAGCCTAAGTAGACTTCATATGATCATCCACATTGAATGCATGTTTTGAATTCAATCCCAGTGTTCTGTCATCATTTTTACATCCAGAATATTTTTATATGAATATTTTTGGGGTTGTGGAACCAATTGTCTGAGTTTCCATTATTTCCTATGGGAAAATCCGCTTCACGTAAAGAATGTTTCACGTAAAGAACATGCCTCCGGAACGAATTAAATTTGTTATGTGAGGTGCCACTGTAGTTGCATCTTTACGTCTTGCTATAGTAACTAGTATGCCTTGTAGTTAATGGAAACATGGAAAGAAGTATTGTTTGTGGGAAACCACAACTAATGCTCAAAGAACTGATAGAATAGAAACAGAAAAATGCCATCAACATCTGAAATAAATTAATTTCATCATCTATACTGTGAGGAGACTTAAAAATTCCATGGACTCAGCAGCATTTTGATTATTCTGTCAAGCTTTTGCCTCCATTTCTTGTTATACAGTTGAACTTCTGTGAGTGATAGACTGAGGGACCAATCCCATCTAACTTTCCAACCATGCAGCCATTTCAACAGGGTTTGCATTACACCTGCACTGAGGAGGCAATCATAGAGGCCTTTTTGAGGGAACATTAGTTCCACTATCTCAGAGTTGCCTTGTGGTTAGTTACATTGCTAGGCCACTTGTCACCCAGGACTCCTAAATTTTTGGCACCCCCCTCCCCACATGGGGGTATGCCCTCCCTCTGTCCCATCCAAAGGCAGATGCTGCTGGGTACCCCACCCTCTCCCTTGCTCACTCATTTCCCAGCCCTTCTCCCAAATAACTCCCTGCTTACCTACACCAACCAAGCCACCAGAGTGGCTTCCAGGCACTGCGGCTGGACTTCATAACTAAGAGTGAGCAGTGTGCGCTCCATCCTGGAGGGTGCAGCTCCAGTGCCCTCCCACTTCCTTCTGTGCAGGCACTGCTGGGGAAAGTTCTCTGGGGAAATCCTTCCAGGCAGTTCCCCAGGATGCTTGGAAGAGAACATTCCCCAGCAGTGCCTGCCTGGAACTAGAGCGGGTGGTCAGGTGTTGCTGGGGAAAATTACCCAGGGGAACTCCTTCCAGGCAGTTCATCTGAGAACCCCTTCCAGACATGTGTTGCTGGAGAGTAGGATGCTTGGAGGGGAAGTTGCCCCAGCAGAGCCTCTCTACCATGTGCCCTGGCTTGGGTGGTGGAGGAAACTTTGCCAGGTTGCCAGTTGAGCTCATGCCTCATCACAGGTAATAGCAGGGTGACCAGATGTCAAACCAAAAATACCTGAACCCGAAGACCAAAATTCCTATCTCCAGGCCAAAATTCCTACCCGCTTAAAAAAATGCCAAAAGTATTTTTTTGTTTTTATAGTTTTTGTTTTTTGGGTTTTTTTTGGCCATAACTTTTGATAGGAAGGAGATATCTCAAAACTGATTTTTGCATTGGATTCTGCTCTTCAATACAAATCCAACAACATATGGCATGATTGGGTACTGTGCACTATTGTGAAGTTTCAAAACGAAGCCAAAATGTAGGACAACAATGCCAAAATGTAGGGCACCCAGACAGGAGGCTAAAAATCCAGACAAATCCAGGTTTTTCCAGTCATATTGTCACCCTGGGTAGTAGTGCTTTTCCAGGGCTCAAGGATAGGGGGCAGTCTCTTACCACCCACCTTGTGAAACCCATGGCTAACTGCCTTCTTACGCTCCCTCCCTTTGTTGCTTGTGGCTTTGTGGCTGCATCAGCACATGAATGTTGAATACGGCTGGGCCCTGGAGCTATGATAAGGGATTTGTTTCACTTTCAAAGAAATTTCAGTTTACCTTGACATAGTGATGCTTTAATGTAGCTTGAATTAATACTGTAATATGAAGTATAAGATATCGCTAAACAGAATCACATTGTTTCTCTAGGGGTTTGTGCCACTGTGCTGATCTCTTTGGTGGCATTTCTGGATACACAACAGTGATGTCATTGCCAGATTATAATGTTAAAAGTATTTTTTCAACATATTAGAAGAATACAAAAGTGTTGACGGGAGGAGGAGGATTATAGGACTTCTCTTCATATGCAGTTGGTGGTTTTCTGTTTTGGAGAAAGAGTTGGCTCAGTTCAGTTTCATCCTTGTTTCACATTATACACAAATATCTCAAATGTTTTCCAATAGTAAAATAAAAGCTGAAATATTTTATTTAGTGGAATTTTTTTAAGGCAGTTTTGTGTTAAATGTAGAATAATAAGGTTATTATTATTGTTATCAAGTTAAAGCTGTACTTGAAATGTCATTAGAATACTTGTGATGCCTTAATATATTACTCAGTAATATTACTTTATTTTGCTTAATGGGGAAATTTAAAGGCACTAAAAACAGTTAGCAAACTAATATTAGCACTACAAAAAGTCTGGTATTATACAACTTCTAACTAGAGTTATCATCTGTCTTCTTTCATAATAGACATTCCTTGTTTCACTATGTGAGTCTTTGTGTAGATTTTTTCCCCTATGAGGCTGTTCCCTGGATGTGGACTTTGAGCTTGTGTGCTTTTTTCATTACCAACATGGGAAGAAGTGGATCAATAAAGGGGAAGCTCCCACAGTTTGATTGATCTGGTTCTCCCCAAGTCCTACAATCAATCATACTTAGATTGTGTTTACTGGGTTCAGATAGGAGGATCATCCATTTAGAAATTGCATTTCCAATTGCTCAGCATCCCTTTCAATATAAAAGCAATTATTTTGCCCATTTATACCATAAAATAGTTTAACATTCAAAGTAAAACATTTGAAAAGTGTTATATTTGGCCCTTATGCTCTTGTGAAATTTCACTTTTTTAACCATTGTTTTTTAACTGTTTCTGTAGGCTGTGCTATACAATGACAGATCAGTTCTGGAAAATCATCATGCTGCTTCAGCATGGAGTCTGTTTTTATCCCTTCCGGAATATAACTTTCTGTCTAATCTTGACCACATACAATTCAAACGATTTCGATTCTTAGTGATTGAAGCAATCCTTGCCACTGATCTGAAGAAACATTTTGATTTCCTTGCTGAATTTAATGCCAAGGTTTGTTACAAAAATTTATATTTAGTCATCATTCCTTATTGTATATTTATGGAAAGATTGCAATTGTATCCACACTTACTAAAGTGTAACCTTCGCAAAATGTAATAGGAATTTCTTCTTAGGAAACATGCATACAGTAGGATTAGCTGTTGGAACTGTAATGTCCTTTGTTTTGAGAATTCCTTTCTTGTACCTCTAAAAGATAGAGAGAAGGGGGGCAAAAAGCAGGGTTTTTCCATTCTCAGGGACAGGAAGCATCCTGAAAACCATTACATAGGAATGCAGCACTATCCAGTCCTTGGCCAGCCAGAGAACCAATATATTCTTACATGTGGTGCTCCTGCTTCTGCTTGATTTCATCACATTCTCCATTTGCGTTTTTGCAGCACGTGCATGAGCAGTTCTACATTATCACAGGTTTCCTAAAAGTCATATCTGTTATTGATGCAACATATGTGGGTCTAGTTATTCCACATTAAATCCCAGAATTGTATCGCAAAGGGTGATTTGATTTCAGAAATCTTTATTGGTGCAAAGTACAAACGGGTCTCTTCACCAGTCAAGTTCCCCAGCAGCATCCATCATGTTCTATGTCTCTGACCTCAAGATTGCTACTGTGGGAAGAAGTTATAGACCAGACTTTTTCCACCCTCCAGGTGCCCATGGCTACCTTCTGTGGCCCTACCTCATGATACCCGACACAGCTGATCCCCTAGTATACATAGGATGGTACAGTGTGACATACCTGAATGGTTTGGAAGTATTATTTTGGGATGCTTAGGTACCTATACCTGTCTGGTGCATTTGATGAAGACAACTGAGAAGGCATGTGGGCCATGATCCATAACATGGCCTTGTGGTGGAGGAGGTAGGAGGCCCAGAGGCCATGGAAATCCCATCTGAGCCAACTGACTGACCAGAGTAGGATCCCATGAACATGAACTTCCAGGAGCCTATCATATCAAAATACTTCAGCCTCTGATTGTGAACATAAGGCAAGCTCAAGAACCACTGAACTGATGTTGGGATTATTGTCCAGGGGGTAGCGTTGCCATATACCTGGAAAAACAAAAATATTTCCAGTTTTGAGGGTTCCGTCCTGAACAGCTAGGTCCAAATTCTGAGTTTGGACCTGTCTGGAGAGAGGAAAAGGTTTGTGTGGTATGAGTGAGAGAGGTAGGGATGGGTGGTCTTAGTGAGTTCAAAAGTGTTCTCCTCAGCTGGCACCCCAGATAACAGGGAGCCAGGGAGGGATGCACCCACAGAGATGCATTGTTCCTAGGAGTAAGCCCCATTTACTATTATGGGGCTTACCTCTGAGTAAGTAAGGATGTAGTAATGCACAGAATTGTGCCCTGCCAGTTGTTTCTGACCTGGTTTTGTACTATCTCGTTTTTGTGGAAGGGAATTATGGCAACCCTTTCCAGGGGCTACCCTGCAAATGAGGCTGACCGTATGCTACTTTGACTTTTTTCAAGCCACAAGGCACTCTGCAAGGCGCTCTGCCGGGCTCCCCAAATTGCCAGATCCAGACTGTATTGTTTAAATATAGCCTCTGTTCCCCCACAGGGGTATGAATTTGGGGATTGCATTGCTACTTTCTCTTGCCCCGTAAAAGAATTGGGAATTGTTACATGATCTGGGAGGGTTGGAAACCCCCAATTTGAGTAGCACTGCTTTATGTTGTCATGGGGAGGAGGCCTTCTGAGCCATGAAGTTATTGCTGCACCAGTGTATGTAGTGTTACACTATTATCTCATGGATAGGATTGGGTCTGAGATTCTCAGCAGAAAGACATGTACTGTGGACTCTGTTTCTGGTGATGTTCTCTTTATTGCTACCTGTTTATGCAGATTTTTTTATTTTATCATGAGATCTGAGCACTTGGGACAATTACTATGGTACTGATACTTGCTATTTTTATGTCTGTTTGACTTAATGCACTGCATTTAATTTTCTTTCATTTCTTTAGTGTTCTATAGCCTCTCTGAGGTTTTAATAAGTCATATTGGTAGAATACAAATATTACCACTAAGCACATAAGTAAAAAGTAAATGAGAACCAATGGAACAAGATGATGCCATTCTTTCTGAAAGTGCAGTTATCTGCAAGTGATGAACCCTTCAAGAATGCTCTATTAGAAATTGCAGGTGTCACACATAAAAATTGATTTGATTAGAAAGAAATGATTGATTTGTTAGCTTTTCATTGCTTAAATGCAAATAAAAATATTAAAGTTGTTTATTCATGTAAAGGAAAACATACTTTTTTTGCGGGGGAGGGGGGTACATTTGAAATAACAAAAGGTGGTGTTAATTGTGCAGATAGCAGCAAGGTGGAAAAGTCCAAAGGATGAAGGGACTGAACTGACAGAGGAAACCCTTTACTAACATTTTAAAACTGCTTCTCAAACAGATCAATAATGTCAACAATCATGGTATTGAATGGAGCAATGAGAGTGATCGACTGTTAGTATGCCAAATATGCATCAAGCTGGCAGATATAAATGGCCCAGCAAAAGTTAGAGATCTACACCTGAAATGGACTGAGGGTATTGTTAATGAATTCTATGAGCAGGTAAGAAACCCACATTCCCAAATGGAATTGTGCAAATTAAGTATAAATTATCATTGATCTTGTGCATTTAGCTTTACAAGAATAGTTACAGTACTGCTTCCATTCCATAGCCATTGGCTTCCTTCATTCATATACCTGAGTTAATATGTAGATTCTAAAATAACATTGTTGCTATGCTAATTAATATAGTCACGATATATTTAATAGAGCAGTGGTTCTCAAGCATTTCAGCTTGGGTACCCCTACTGAGAAGGACAATCTGTCCAGGATCTCCAAAAGTGATGTCATCAATCTGGAAATGATGTCATGGCTAGAATTGGCATCAGACAGGAATGGACATCAATACAATGCCAGAGCTCCTCTAAATCTACTCAGAAGTAAATGAGACTTACTCCCAGGTTGGGTTAAGGATATCTGCCTCTGGGATGGAGGAAAGGAAAGGTTTCTCCCTGGTTCTGGGACCTCCCTCTGTCTCTCCGGGCTGGCAGACCCACCTCCCTGCCAGCCCCCTGCACGCACAAGAGACCCTACATTCCTATAGTGCAGGGGTAAGCAACCCCTGGAACTAGTGCCAAGCTTGGCACTCAGAATGGTGCCTGGCAGCACACCAAAGCATCCCAGCACACACAGCTAGGAGGTGTTGCCACTGCTGCTGTCCCAATTGCTTGCAGGAAGCTACCCATCACCATCGCTGGTGCCCAGAACAGCACTGTCTCTCTCCACCCTCCCACTATCAGAATGGAAGGGCTGGAGAAGAGTGTTCCATCATCAATCCTGCACTTTCTACTCAGAAGTAAGCCCCTTTGCAGTCAGTGGAGCCTATTCCCAAGAATGGGTGGAGCAAATGGCATTCTTAAAGTCCAACCCTGAGCATCTTTGCTCAGAAGTAAGCCTCTTTGCAAGAGGCATGGCAAGGATTATTCTTCAACCTCTCTAGCTTCCACAGCGCCAAATCTATGGAGAAACCCCTTGGGGGGTGTAGAGGGAGCCAAGTGTTAGCTGGAGATCAGAAAAGCCACAGGAGATGGTCTCTGAATATACATGCTATATATGCATATAAATTATCATCATTGGCATCCTTCAGTCTCGAGAGACTATGGTATCATGCTCTGAACACGATACCATAGGTCTTGAACAGCATCTAGTGTGGCTAAAAAGGCCAATTCGAGAATGGTAATCACTTCCACACTGAGGACAAATAAATTCCGTGCCCTGCCCAGCCCCCAGATTTCGCTGCTTCTGGGTCTGTCTCTTTGCTTCAGCCTGCTGAACAAGTGTCTCTTCCAGTTGGAGAAGGCCATGCTGGGTCTTTTGCCTCCACACTGAACGATCGGAGGTCAAGGTTTCCCAGCTGTTGATGTCCATTGCCAAGGCCTTTATATCCCTCTTGCAGATGTCCTTGTATCACAGCTGTGGTCTCCCTCTAGGACGCTTTCCCTGCACTAATTCTCCATATAGGAGATCTTTTGGAATCGGACCATCAACCATTCTCACGACATGCCCAAGCCAGCGTAGACGCTGCTGTTTCAGAAGTGTGAACATGCTAGAGATTCCAGCACGTTCCAAGACTGCATCATTTGAGACTTTGTCATGCCAGGTGATGGCCCCTTCATCTAATGGTGACGTATTCTGATGTCAAGAATACGTCGGAGACAGCGCATATGGAAGGTGTTCAGCTTTCTCTCCTATCGTGCATGAAGGGGCCAAGACTCACTGCAGTACAAGAGTATGCTCAGGACACAAGCTCTATAGCCCTGGATCTTTGTATGCTCCGTCAGCTTCTTATTAAGCCATACTCTCTTTGTAAGCCTGGAGAACGTGGTAGCCGCTTTACCAATAAGTTTATTCAGCTCAGTATCTAAGGAGAGAGTGTCAGAGATAGTTGAGCCAAGGTACACAAAGTCATGGACAACCTCCAGTTCATGTTCAGGGATTGTGATACAGGGAGGTGGATCCACTGTAGAAAGGAGACAGCAAAGACGGATCCAGCCAACAGTCGCCTCCGTCACAAGGAACAAGCATGTTAGAAGGAACATAGAACAGTTACCTTAGGACCAGGACTAACCAGACACCCGTACCTAAGGTAGAGAACCCAAAAACTGGAGAAAAACTGCGTCTCTTGCTGAGGTGGGCCTGAGTGGCCCTTTTCCTCTCCTCACAGAAAAAGACATTTTCTGGTAAGTAAATTCCTGCCTTCTCTGGAGGAGTCGGAAAAGGGCCACTCATAAGACATGGGACGTACCAGAGCCTCACACTCAGGGTGGGAGAGACACAGAGTTTCTCACTTAGACACCACAGACTGCAAAACTCGGCGACCAAATGCAGCCTCAGCTGAGGCCACTTGATCCACCTTGTAATGAAGAGGGCTTCCGATTTTTGAAATTCCCTAGTCCTATCCAGATAATAACTTAGAGCCCGCTTGACATCAAGAGAGTGCCAGGCTCTCTCCTATGATGACCTAGGCTTTGGACAAAGTGTTGGAAGTATTAGTTCTTGACTTCTGTGGAACACAGAGTTGACCTTTGGTAAGTAGGAAGGATCCAGTCGAAGGACAACCCTGTCATCCTGAAAAATGCATAGATTTGTGTTGGTAGATAGTGCCCCTAAATCCGACACCCTCCTGGCCGATGTAATGGCTACTAATGGCTACAAGGAATATTACTTTTAGGGTCAACAACCTGACAGGGGCTGACCCCAAGGGCTCAAAGGGGCCCCCCATTAAAGCCTTGAGCACTAAGTGAAGGTCCCAAGTAGGAAACCGGTGTAATACGGGCAGATTGATTAGCTTTAACCCCCTCAGAAAACGCTTCAAGTCCGGATGACTGGATAAAGGACCGAATTTTCTGGGTCCCAAAATGGAACTAATTGTGGCCAGTTGCCTCTTGATGGTGTTCGTGCTTAGGCCCTTATCCACCCCGTCCTGTAAAAAGTCCAGCACGTGACAGACCCTGGGGTTTCTGATGGAAATAGACCTGGAAGAGCACCAGAGAACAAACCGCCTCAATGTTCTGGTGTAGATGTGAGTGGTAGACGGCCGTCTAGATTTCAGGAGAGTGTTTAAAACTCCGTCGGAATAGCCCTTCCTTCTGAGGTTGTGCCATTCAAAAGCCAGGCTGTCAGTTTGTATAGTTCTGGATTGGGGTGGAGAAGAGGGCCTTGTGTCAAGATGTCAGAATGATGAGGCAATCGGATCGGGGGAGCTACCGAGAGGTTGACCAGCGTTGGATACCATGGTCGGCGTGGCCAGTTCGGGGTGATCAGGATCAACCTGGCTCGGAACTTCAATCTTTGCAGTACCACCGGAATCAACGGGAATGGCGGAAACGCATAAAGGAGAACTGAGGGCCATGGGAAGACTAAGGCGTTTACTCCCAAGGCGAGAGGATGCGGGGCCCGGGAGATGAACGCCGGCAGCTGAGCATTGAGATGTGAAGCAAACAGATCTATTTCCAGCCTCCCCCAAACGCTGGTGACCAGAGCAAACACTTGAGGGTGGAGACTCCACTCGCCCTCGTCCACTTTCTGCCGACTCAGCCAGTCCGCCTCCAGATTCTGGACACCCGGGAGGTGTTCCGCTCATAGAAAAAGAAGGTGCGCCTCCGCCCAAAGGAAAAGGAGCTTTGCCTCCGCCATCATGCCTCTGGATCTCGTGCCGCCTTGGTGATTCACAAACGCCTTTGCAGAGACATTGTCCGTCTGTACGAGCACATATGTCCCTATTAGAAGGTCCTGGAAATTCATCAAGGCCAGCCTGATAGCCCTGAGTTCCAGTCTGTTGATCGACCACTGTTGCTCCTCCAATGACCAGGTGCCTGGTGCCAGACATGTTTGGAATTTGGCGCCCCAACCGGCGAGACTGGCATCCGTGGAGACTACTAGTCGATCCGGTACATCCAACCCAATCCCTGTAGATAGGCGGGAAGGGTACAGCCACCCATCGAAGGAGTTCTGCACCAACATCGGGATGGCAATCATCTTGAAGCGCTTGGATTCTATCAAACGAGAAAAAGGACGCAGCAAGGCCTACAGTGGTCTTAGGTGGAATCTGGACCAAGGAACAATGTCCTGACAGGAGACCATCAGGCCTAAAAGAGACGCCAGGGCCATCAACAGAGCCGATGACTCCCCCTTGACTCGGAGCAGAGCTTCCCTGAGCTTCTCTTGACGTTCTGGAGAAAGAGAGACCTGGAAGGAGTCCGTCTGGATGAAGAGGCCTAGATGAATCAAACTTTGGGTCGGAACCATCACACTTTTGCTCCTGTTGATCACAAAGCTGTGACGTTCCAGGGCAGTCATGACAGTGTGAAGATCCTCTGAGGTTTGCGTGGACGAGGAAGCGGCAACTAGGATGTCATCTAAGTATGGGAAGACTTGAACACCCTGCAACCGGAGATTGGCTATCAGTGTGACAAGTTTCGTGAAGACTCTGGGAGCGGCGGATAGACCGAAGGGAAGCGCCCGGTACTGGTAGCGATGAGACCCGTACGCGAAGCGGAGAAACCTTCTGTGGGAGGCTCAGATTGGAACATGTAAGTACGCTTCCGAGAGGTCGATGGAAACCAGAAAATCCCCTTTGTCCAGTGCCGCCGTGATGGAACGCCAGGTCTCCATCTTGAATTTCTTTTTCAACGCAAAGTGATTGAGCCATTTCAAGTCGAGTATGTTTCACAACTCCCCATTCTTTTTTGGTACAAGGAAAATTATGGAGTAGACGCCCTGACCCCTGTGCGAGGGGGGAACGCACTCTAATGCCTGACTGTCCAGGATATGTTGTATGGCCTGGAGCGTTTGTAGATGTTTCTGTGGCTGCTTGGAAACTGGGACCCGCCAGAATCGGTTTGGAGGGTGGCGGCGAAACTCGATGGCATAGCCTTTTGAGACGGTGTCGAGAACCCAGGTATCGGAAGTAGATCCCTGCCAGCAAGGAGCGAAGGCCAAGAGGCGAGCTCCAATAGCGCTGGGTTCTGGACCAGGCCTGGCGTCAGGTGGACCTGAAGCTCTTTCCTCCCTTACGGGGGTATTGACCCTTGTTGGAAGTGCTGGCATTGTTGGTTCTGGAACGTGGAAGGATGCTAGCGTTGATCCACCGAGAACGGAATTGGTTCCCTGAAGACTCCCGAAATCTGGGCCGAAAAGGGCGAAAGGAAGACTGTTTGTGCTTGGGGGGATCCTTCTTCCCAGGCGGAAGGATCTTCCTCTTGTCCTTAGCCTCCACAAAGATGGGATCCAGAGCCTTGCCAAACAGTTTACGGCCCTCAAAGGGCAGGCTAATGAGCTAAGACTGTGAACCTGCCTCTCCCGACCAAGCCTGAAGCCAAAGAGCTCTGCGAGTGGAGACTATAACTATAGAGGACATGGATAACTATAGAGGACATGGCCCGTGCCAAGAAGTGCATGGCGTCCAACGAAGAATCCGCCGCAAAGGCCGCAGCCAAAGCAATGTCCTTCATGGTGCTTCTGAAGGCTTTTGGCAATTTTTTGCTCCTAGCTGCTTTTGGTGCCCAAATGAACGCCGCACGAGCCATGACCGAGTTGGCCAAAGCAGCCCAAAAGGCAAAGGAGGAGAACTCGAAGTTGAGCAGTGTTTCCATGCGGCGCTCTGTTGGATTCTTGGGGAGGACGTCCCCATCGACAGGAATCGAAGACGAAGACAAAGATGCCACCGAAGAGTCCACAGCCGGTATCTTAAGCATGTCCATTTGTTTTTCCAGGAGAGTATACAATTTATCCGCAATGCGAGAGCCTGTTCCCTTTGAGTGGGATTGCCATTCCTGGGTGAAAACAGATTGGAATGCCTTGGGAAAAGGAATCACAGTGTGCTGTACCTCCGACCTTGGAAAGGCCTCTGCTCTGTCCTGATCGGAGTCAGAATCCAAGGTAGCTGAGCGGCGAAGAGTAAGGCATCTGGCCGACCTGTCGACCACTGGTTCCAGGAGTTCGGAGAGGAAGAGTTTTGCGCTCTTACGAGGCTCCTCGGTCTCATTGCCTGACCTACGATCCTCCTTGAAATCGGATGGAGAAGAGGCGGAGGATGCCGAAGGAGAGGAAGAGGAAGAGAGACGCCGGCGGTGGCTCTTGGACGTCTTATGTCTGCGATTGCGTACAAGATGTTTGGTCTTACGAGACTTTTTGCGGGGGGAGCTCCGTGAAGAGTCCTCAGAGAATGAGGAGACAGGAGTGACAGGGCTGGGGGTGTGCCCCCTCTTGCGTTTATCGGATGTCTTATTGGAAGTAGCCTGTAACACTGCAGACTTGACAAGTGCTGGTAGTGTGGCAGACACCGTTGTGTCAAAGGCGCCTCTAATAGATGCAAGCATAGGCTCGAGGCTTTGGGCTTGGGAGGCCAAAGTGGCCTGTTTAGCGCATGTCCCTGTCAGGTTAGCTGCCCCTTGATATGGTGGCACTAACCTGCCCCCCCAGGTTAGTGCCACCATATCACCTCCCTCCTGAGCCATTGTGCCCCTTTAACAGAAGGAGTCCAAGTACAAAAAACAGACCCTTTAACAGGTAGAAGCCTAAGGAAAAAAAAAGTGAGCTCTCTCTTTTTTTTTGAAGTCCTCCCTATAGAACCCTCCCTTCAGTCCAGAAAGCAGTCCCTCATGCAAGGCTAGGCCTTGCTACTCACTGTGGCCACTTCAGCTGGTGGGACCCCAAAATGGCGGAGACTGTGCCTGGCGGGAAGAGTGGATCACAAAATGGCGGCCGCCACGAGGAAAAGGCTCTCGCTGCCTCCGGAGGCTCTCTGCGGGCGGAGGGAGGAGGCTGGCTGGCTGGGCTGGAGCCCCGCGGTCGTCTAAGCGCCGTGGGATGCTGCGCGGTCAAGCCGCGATAGAGGGGACCAGCTGCAGAAAGGTGGGTGGATGCGCCCGCACAGAGGCGAGGCAAGCCGGCTCAAGCTGGGGGTAGGCTAAGCCGCTGCGGCCTCCGCCTGGCCCCGGCGGTGGTGGAGAAACGCGCTGCGAGGGGGCTAAGCCATCGGGCGGCCCCGACCAGCGTGCGCTCCACAGGCGGCAGGAGAGAGGGCTAAGCCTTCTGGTGGCCCAAGCCCCCATCGTCTAAGACGTGGCAATGGAAGAGGAGGAGGGGTGCAGGAGGGCCCCTCCGCCTGATAGCCCCACAGGCTCAGCTCAGTCTGGGGGGTGGGTTCCCGTCCAGCGTCCTGGTCCCAAGGAAAAGGCCAAAGAGTAGAGGGAGGAGAAGGCTAAGAAGAAGAAGAAGAGGAGAAGGCAATTAAGCTGAGCTCTATGGAGCACAGCAAAGATCAGCCCTTACTCATAGGGAGTCAGAGCCAGACTCAGAGTGGCCCTTTTCCTCTCCTCACAGAAAATGACATTTTCTGGTAAGTAAATTCCTGCCTTTCCCCGCTCCGTCAGCAGGCACACACACTCAGTATCACACATATCTCACAACTGTAGCATAGTTTTAAAAGCAAATTGCTGCTCTGTGCAGCTTGTTAAAGTCCTTAAGACTGAACTAGTAGTCATTTTATTTAAGTTGCTGACATATTAACAAAATCTGGCTGTTTGTTTTTGCTTATATGGCATGACAAATGTTACAGCAATCTGTTCTAAGTGTTTTGTATTTATGATCTTTTAGGGAGATGAAGAAGCAAGGCTTGGGTTACCTATCAGCCCTTTCATGGACAGACGTTCTCCTCAACTAGCAAAGTTACAAGAATCTTTTATTACTCATATTGTTGGTCCCTTGTGTAATTCTTATGATGCAGCTGGTTTACTCCCAGGCCAGTGGATTGATGAAAAGGAAGATGATTTGAAAAGATCTGAAGATTATGATGCAGAAGAGTTGGATAGTGAAGAGGATGAAATGGAAGATTTTGGTACAAGTAAGTCTAAATATTTGTTTGAACTAGCATACAGAATTTTAGACTGATTTATAATTGTATTTATTTAGGGTGGCTGCCATGGCTCAGTGGTTAGAACGCTGGAGTTAGAGCACTGCCTGACCAGAATTCCACTTAGCAGGCCAGCAGTTCAAGACCCCAAGTACTACCAGATGGGGTGAGCTCCCATCCTTAGCCCAGCTCCTGCCAACCTAGCAGTTCAAAAGCATGCAATGCAAGTAGGTAAATAGGGACCACTTCAGTGGGAAAGGCAACATCTTGGTGACAGGCCCCTGCCACAGGCTGGCCAGGTATCCCCATTTCATGGGGATTGGAGGAAACTCCAATCCACAACAAGCGAACACCGTCAACACACGGTACAAACGCTGAAGAAGTTGCCTTTTTGGCCTTTTTGGCAATTGTGTTTATTTACTATATGATGGTAAATATTGAAATATAATATGAATGTTCCTTCTACTGAATCAAATCATTATGAAAAAGAAGCTGGGTTAGATAGGCCTTTGGCTGATCCAGCAGGGTTCTTCTTAATCAGAGACATTGTCTCATGCATTGCCTGGGACTAGGTTTTGGAAAATGTTTATTTTCTCCTTTTGCAGAACTACAGAGTAAAAAAGGCAGACAGAGAATATATTGCCAATTAATATTCCATTTGAATGAAAATCATGAAGAATGGAAGAAAGTGATTGATGAAGAATCATCATCAAATCTGTCTGAGGAGAGTATACAGACAGAGAATACATCCTTATGTCAGACAGATGACATCCAGGTTATTGAGGAAGCAGATGAAGAAGAGGATTGGCATTTAGGAGAATAAACACCATTTTGAGAAGACTTCAGAATTGTATACAGTATAGTTTCAGAAAGTATATTTTCTTGATCCCAACTTTACACTGACAAAAGTGTAAAAACTACAGTGAAAAAGTCATGAAAGCTCTCAATATTGAGAGAGGACATTTATTTCCTTAGCAGTATCCCACTCCTATGCACTTTCTTCACATGGAACTAAACAATATGGAACTTTGTATGGACAAACTTCTCATGGATCAGAGATTTATATGCAATCCTTTGCCAAATTCTACCAGCATGGCTGCTAAGTTGGTACAATGGCAGTCATATCCTAAACCCATTTTGCACAAAGCAGGAAGGGAAAACCAAACCTTTCCCTGTAACACCATCAGCATACAATTTTTTAAAAATTAGCACTTCAGTAACCAAAGTCATCATAGTATTTTACTTATTATTTGGCTGAACTATTTTGTTCAAGTCCTCTACAGTTTTAAAATTAGTATTTTACTTTTAATACAAATAAAAAAATCACTGTCCCTATGAGTAGGAATGTTGCAGTTCACATCTGTTTAATTTACAGTAATTTTATTAATGAAGTTATTTTGGATTGATTTAACAGTTTGATGGCTGCATCCAGAATAGGTACATTCTGGGTTTTGTGGTTAAATTGAATCCCATGTGCATCAGTTTGATGCTTTTTACTGTGGTGCATAACCTGTCATTTTATTTTTCAGAAAATGGTCAGGTTTGCAGTGAGTATTAAGGCTTGATTGCTAGTTGTTGCCTTTTTACACTTGTTGCCTTTTTTCTTATTGTTCTGTCAGAACATAAAAGCTATTTCACTATTTTAATAATGAAGGGATTTTATTCTTTTAGTCAATACTGTTCAACTGGTACTCAGGATTCATGTGTAGAAACATGACACAACAGATTTTATATTTACAGTCTTATGCTAATGCTAGATGTTCATTAAAATAAAATTCACATTCTCTTTGTATTTAAACGTAAAAAGAATTAAAAGATGGTTTTCTATAAATAACTATTGTCACCGAACTCCTTTTTTCCCTCACTTAGTAAAGTTTCCAATATGTACTATTTAAATATTCTGGACTAGCGAAAAGTGTACCCGGATTGTGAGAGTAAAATTCCCCTGTATGCCTCCCACCATGAGCATTCCCTCCCCATGCGCATCATCTCTCCCATGAGCATAATTCCCCCCAGTGTGTCTCAACCCCCAAGCACGTCATCTCACCATGCGCAACACTCCCCATGCACAACCCTCTCCCCATAAGCAGCATCCTCCCCAGTGCAACCCCTCCCTCCAAACAACATCTCCCCACTACATCAAGCACCCAATTGGCTGGATGTTGGTCAGTCTCCCATGTTAAGTATAGGACAAAAACATGTTGCCCCCTTTTCAGCCCCTTAAGGGTTAAATTTCTCCAGATGGTTCTTGGTGGGTGTTCAGGTGACAGAAGGAACTCCCTCCCAGAATTCCATGCTTCAGGCCCAGCAGTTGGGGCAGAATGTTGATGAGTCAGCAATTCTCAATGCAAAGTATAGGGAGGAAAATGCATTGCACCCCTTTTCACCCCCTTCCCGTTGGACTTTCCGAAAACCGGTTCTTAATGCACCCCTCCGTCATGGAAGGAACACTCACCCCAAATTTCATGCTTCTAGGGCCAGCGGTTTTGGCAGGGCGGTGGTGAGTCAGTCAGTGACTTTTCTCTTTTATATATATAGAAGAAGATAGACTAGCAAAAAGCATATCCACGTTGTGGGAGTAAAATACCCCCCCCCATTTGCCTTTCCCCGATGTGCATCATCCCCCCATACTCCTCACTCCCCTCACATCCCTCCCATGTGCATCAACATCCCTCCTATGCAATTGACATTCCCCCCCCCATGTGCATTAAAACAAATTAAGTTTGCACTGTTTTTGTCAATCTGTTGTCTTTCTACACAGTCATAAGCATGCCTATTCAGTTTATTTCAGTGGGATACTTTACCATGTAAGAGTGCATAGGCTTACAACTTTAATCAATTGAAAATGTATTGACTTTTCATTAGGCACTATTTATCAGGAAGCAGATTTGACAACCAAGTATTTACATTTCATACAAGTATTGATAAGAACTAATGATGCCACTGAAGTTAATAATTGCTAGACTTTGATAAGAACTTTGGTAGTTTGTAATGCTCATCTAAGATAAAAGAAACAAGTGCTACAAATCCCTAAATAGCGCTCCACCTCAGATTTTAATTTGAACTAGAGAAATCTGAGTTGATATGCTTTACTGAACTCAATTCCAACTCCTACTCATCCATCAATCCTGTTTGTTCTCAGAACATATTCCTTCTGTTCTAGTATTAGCTGGAAGATTCAGTAAAATTTTGGATTGAGTTTGTCATGACAAGCAAACATTTCTAATAAATTTTGTTTTGGTATACAAGTCTTGAAAAACAAATGAAAAAATAGTCCCAGCTAGGATATGGGCAGTTTTTTGCTCCACCAGCACATGCTCAGCCTCACCTGAGAGACCAGACTATGCATATCTACCCTGAAGTAAGCTTATTAGTCAATGAGGGTGACTCCTATTAAGGGAGGCAATAGCAAGGAGCCTGAGAGACCTATTTGCATGCCTACTCTAAAGTAATATTAATGTAATATAATCAGTGGTGCTCACTCCTATGTAAAAGGTACAGATTGCAGCCTCAGAGACAAAGAGCACGATCTTAACCCTGTCTACTCAAAAGTAAGCCACATTGTGTTCCCAGGAAAGTGTCCTTAGGATTGCAGCATAAAAGTAGGTTAATTTGTTTTATTTTTCTTTATATTTTGTATTTTGTTTATTTTGTATTCCATTACGGTATTGTAATCATTTTTATATGAATATTTTTGGGTTGTGGAACAAATTGTCCAAGTCTCCATTATTTCTGTGGAAAAATTGGCTTCGATATACAAGCATTTTGGATTATAAGCATGCTTCTAGAACAAATTATGCTTGTAAACCAAGGTACTGTACCATTGTACTTCTTTCTCTCACTGCTGTAGCCACAACAGGAACATATGCAAGTCAGCAGATTTTAATAAACAAATAACAAAGTAGAAAGACACGGCAAACCTTTTCAAGTGATGTCCTCTGGTATATAGTAGAGGGAGAGCTGGTGTTTTTCTTCACCCCAGTGTATTATAGTGGCTGTTGCTTCTGTATTTTTTTTTAATAAAAAATCATTAATTTGCTTTACTTTACATGAATGTAAAGTACATTCATGCCACTGAACAAGTAGGGGAGGCTGGTGCAAGGATATGTGCCAGCCTTCCTATGCCAAAGTAATTCCCCAGCCAGGTAAATTTGCACCAGTAGAGCGTGGCCAGTGGAAGAGTTGGGGTGACATGGGGAGCACAGGGATGAGGTGGAAAGGAGAAGTTCTAATGCTGGATCCAAGCCCCATTCCTCAGCAGCTCTAAGCTGTTTAGATTTGCACCACCTTGTCAACTGGCACAGATCCAGATCTTTTTCAGCCCCTTCCAGTTTGAATTTCTAAAAATTGGTTCCAGCTGCCTACATAACAGAGAGAATAAACCTCCCCAAATTTCATGGTTCTAGGTCCATGGTTCTAGATCTAGGTGTTGATGAGAAAGTCAGTCAGGCTGTAATCCTAAACCCCAGTTAAGCCAGCACAAATCCTGTGATGACCTGAGGACATTGCAAAAATGTCGTAAGGCACTTCTGCGCCACTGGTGGTAGGCTAGTGCACAGGAGTTACATCACAGGAATGGAAGAGATGGATGGGTTGATGATACTGGATTTTAATAAATTGGATTGCTGCCTTGTTTCATTTTACTGTTTACCAGAAAGACACAGCATGAGAGCCCCTTTCTATGCAGCACAGGAATCTTAAAAATCTTGTTTTGAGTCCATGCATGCACTGTGCTCTGTTCCCAGAATAATCAGAAATAAGATTACCAATTCTTTGGCAATCTCTGTCTGTGCCAGAACTTTCTCATAAAACCCATTAGGGCAAAGAACGTTTGTGCTCATGAATGAGCACATTTTAAGAACTATTGGATCATTTGGTTGATCCCAAAAGTGTCATGGCACAGTACACACTATTTTAGAGAGTCCCCCTACTCCTCACCTTGTGATTTCCCTGTGTTCCAGGGATTCTGCCAAGAGACAGTATGACTCAGACTCTTGACTCATCTCTCTCTGATCAGTACTATGAGATCAGGAAGTGCAATGTTTCATTATCATACATCTTGAAATGGCTAAAATAGTGTGGAATGAAGATCAGGCTGGAATCGCCACATGACATTGTCTTTGAAGGCCTGAAAAAAAATACAGGTTTCTGTTTGCAGAAATCAAAGGTTCACCCATATGATGATCAACCTTATAAGGGCTTTCCATTCTATTGATCTCTCTTACATAGCACTGATGACACACCAGTAATTAGCAACTTACTGGCTCCTTATAAGGGCTTTCCATTCTACTGATCTCTCTTATATAGCACTGATGACACACACCAGTAATTAGCAACTTACTGGCTCCTTAAAAAGAATAGAAATTATAAAAGTTGTAGAACATTGCTGAAAATCTCTTGTCTCCCTCATTCAGAGAGATCATGACCATTTGACCTTTCTATTTCTATACAGGCCCTCAAATGTGTTCGCTTCTCTGGTATTATCAGAGTCTTTCTCCTGCCCCATCCTTGCACACATCTGCGCTGCACACATCTGGCATATGCCTGGAACAAGGAAGAGTTTAGCAGCAGAGATCTCAAGAGTCCTGCAAGAATGTGTTCTGAGACAAACAGATCAGCCAGTTGTTTCCCAGGTCCATCAATTCCTCCTGTATGATTACCCCACTTGCTACAGGCTGGTAGGTGGTCCTGTTAACCCAGCCAATTTTATAAAACTATTAAAAGCAGCTGACTGGTTGTGTGTCTGAGGTGGCAATGTTAGCAGTTAGGCAGCTTACCAGAGTGCAAGTAAGACTAACCCTACAATTCAGAGTAACTACAGGAGCACGTAAGAGACATTACGAGCACCCATATTTACTGCATCACCTAGTGAAAACCTATAGGAAATTTGTATTGCAATCCAGAGTAAATTTTTCGGAGTAAATAAGGACTCCCCATAGTTACTCTGTTTACTCTAGTTACTAACCCTAAGGCTGCAATCCTAAGGACACTTTCCTGGTAGTAAGACCCATTAAACACAACGGGGCTTACTTTTGAGATGTGGTTAGGATTGTGCTCTACAAACCCAATCCTGTGCATGTCTACTCAGAAGTTGCACTATAGTACATAGGCTTACTCCCAAGAAATGTGGATAGGATTGCAGCCCTAGATTATGTTGGTAAGTAGCTCCTAGGTTTAATAGACAGGAAGATTTCCAAATCTTAATAGGGAGAAGTTGCAAACTGAATGTTTGTAAGTCTGAGATTTACTGTATATTATTGGTTCAAGGCCTAGCAACTTCAGGAAGGGCAGGTAAGTTTTCCTGACTGAAGTCACACTGTAGACATTCCTGGTTTCAATGGAAGGCAGCTTCAGGTATTCAAGTATATTTTAAAGTGAGAATATTATGTGTACCATTCTCCATTATCTTCCTCCAATTGATTTTTCTCTCAGCATCCAGATCACCCATCAATGGCTTCCTGATTTTCACAGGTATCTGAAAGGCCATTAGAGAGGGATTTTGTTGAACTTTTCTGAACAGGGAGCATAACTATGAAAAGACCTTTAATTGGATAGCTGAAAGAGCATTGAAAACAACATTTGTAAACTGGAAAAAGACCAAGTTCCACTTTTCAGCCATTTTCCACTTTTCATCACAGCTCTGGTCTCTAACCTGTCAAATGTCTGGGGCAAAGTTCATAGAATATCAAAGTACACTTGTGATTCCAGTGTAGAAACCCAAATATCTTTTTGATTTATATATATATAAAATATATATATATACACACCACATAAATTATGTGGTGTACTGTTCTAGCAAAAAGTGGCTTACAAAACAGAAGTACATGAAACTAAAAAAAGTTAATAAAAAGCAGCAATAAAACTATAAAGAAAAATCAGTAGAAGAATGTTATAGAGCAGATATTAACAAACCCTGTCTCTGGAGCCAGATACAGCCCTTGTTAAGTCTTCACCTGGCCCTCAGGGAAGCCCTCTAAATTGGTAGTTTGATGAGCACCCTTTCTCTCTGTGTTGGAAAGTGTTTATGAACTGATTTGAATTTATTCATTCCCACGTTCTGTCACTAATATATTCATGTATATACATTTATTCAAATTTGAAATGTAAATTCTTTTTTTTTTCTTCTGGTTCCAACGCAGACGATGCCACCCTCCTACCAAAAAAGTTTAAAGTCCTCTATTATAGAGTAAAATGCCCTGTAGAACAGCTCAATCAACCAACCAAACAACAGTATTTATACGCATACTGCTCATCAACAAAAAGTTAACTTAGCAAGTTACAGAGAAAATGAAATAGCTAAGGCATAATCTACTATCTATCCACTGTAGTCAGTGCATGCTCACACCTAAACTCCCATCAGTTGTAATGTGAATTTAATTCATATTTTGACAATGGCTTTTGTTTAAAGACTACTGTAATTCATAATTCTGTCTGTGCATGTTGCAGATATGAAATATTTACATCAAAATATTTCTCTTTTCCTGATTATGACTCATTCTTAGGTACAGTATAAGAAAATTACTTGAGTGACTCAGCCCCTTCTGTCCTTTATTGGCATAATCGGTCTCATTATGATGAATGGAACTTGTGTTGAAAAGTGCTTGGAGGATAATGTGTAAATTCAGTATACAGTGGCGCCTCACATAAAGTATGTTTCACATAACAAACAAAAATTTCTCTTCACGTAAAGAAAGTGCTTCACGTAAAGAATGGTGTTTGCTCTCGGTAATTAGTATTATTTTAGGTCAAATGAAATCTTTCAAATTCCTCTTTCCTTGTGTTTATCCCCTGTAAACTTGTAGTACAGCTTCTGAACCAAAATACAAATAGTGTTTATAACAGTGAAATTATTTCACAACTGGGGGGGGGGGTGTTGGAATGATTTGTGCTGTTTTGGGCCAAGAAAAACCAAGTAAAGGACTTCAGTGCAGAGCTTCATACAAAGCACATCCAGGATTTCTTGTCCTGAACTGTATTTTCCCATCACTGTAAGAACATTGCCCAGTCTGGAATGAGTCTACCACATTTCTCTTGAAGATCCTATGAATCCTATGAGGAAGTTCCTATGAATCTGCTATGCAATACAACATGTGAGCGGGATCTTGGAGTCACCGTGGATCACAAGCTGAACATGAGTCAGCAGTGTGATGTGTCTGCAAAGAAAGCAAATGCCATTTTAGGCTGCATTAAGAGGACTGTAGCTTCCAAGTCACGAGAAGTTATAGTTCCTCTTTACTCAGCATTGGTCAGACCCCACCTTGAGTTCTGTGTTCAGTTCTGGGCACCTCACTTTAAGAAAGATGCAGCCAAACTGGAGCAAGTCCAGAGGAGAGCGACAAGAATGATCAGTGGGATGGAAGGGAAGCCCTACGAGGAAAGGTTGGGGGAACTTGGGATGTTCAGCCTGGAGAAGAGGAGGCTGAGAGGAGACATGATTGCCCTCTTCAGATACCTGAAGGGCTGTCATAGGGAGGAAGGGGCTCATTTGTTCATAGCTGCTACTGAAAGCAGGACTAGAATCAATGGGTACAAACTGCAAGAGAGGAGATTCCAGTTGGATATCCAGAAAAAATTCCTGACGGTTCAGGCGGTTTGGCAGTGGAACAGATTGCCAAGGGAGGTGGTGGACTCTCCCTCACTGGGGATCTTCAAGCAGAGGCTCAACAAGCACCTGTTGGGATGCTCTAAGGGGATTTCCTGCTGCAGGCAGGGGGTTGGACTAGATGACCTACTAGGTCCCTTCCAACTCTAGGATTCTATTGAATTCTATTGAACACATTTGTTGGCAGTTGGGGCAGACGTGCTGGCCGGCAGCCTGTTTAAAAAGTGTCAGGGCTGCCTAGCGCACCTGCCCATAGTGAAAGCAACACTTCCATGCTGTTCCTCCTGTGGCTGGGTGTCAGCTGGGCAGAGGGAGAGAAGAACAGTGGAGAAGAGGGAAGCAGCTCAGGGCTACCCAGAAGGGAGCAGGGGAGAGAGAGGCTCAGGATGGAGAGAAGGAGAAAGTGGGGAGACACTTTGAAGGTGTCTTGGATTGCAGCCTCCTAACCATGTCTACCCAGAAGTAAGCCCTATTGTGTTAAATGGGTCTTACTCCCAGGAAAGTGTCTTTAGGACTGCAGCCTAAGTAGACTTCATAAGATCATGCACATTGAATGCATGTTTTGAATTCAATCCCAGTGTTCTGTCATCATTTTTACATCCAGTTAATATTTTTATATGAATATTTTTGGGGTTGTGGAACCAAACGTCTGGGCTTCCATTATTTCCTATGGGAAAATCCACTTCACATAAAGAATGTTTCACGTAAAGAACATGCCTCTGGAACGAATTAAATTTGTTACGTGAGACGCCACTGTATACTTATTTACCATTTTCATTACAATCTGATATTGTAACTTATGTGGGAAACCAGGCGTGGGCAGAACATCTGCACCAATCCGGCTGGGGTTCCTCAGACCAAACGTGCCTCCTCATCCTTTCTGCATGCCGGGGTAGCCTCTATGCAAGTGGAGGGCCCCCATCGTTCCTTCCTACCATCCTGAGCCTCCCAGCCACAGCCTCCAGATATGAGGGACCCCCACAACAAATCCTCCCTGGATCGTCCTCTATCCTCCACCCCACAGAAACCCCATGTATATGGGTGTCCCCTAAAAATGTACTCACTCTTGACTGACCCATCACTCACATAGCTAGTGAAAGTGTGAGTTCATTTTTTGGGGCCATCCTATATATATATATATATACTATATATACTATAGTATAGAAATACTATAGTGTTGAAATTAAGTGCAGAAAATCAATACAAGTGTTTTACCTTTATTTTAACATGTCCTACATTTTTGGGGTGTCCTACATTTTTTAATCAGTAGGCATTTTGGCTTGGGGGACAGGAATTTTGGGGAACTTTGGGGGGACTTTTGGGTTCAACATGTGGTCACGCTGTATAGATGCCTTGCTATCTAAAGTTATTATAATACCTGGCATTTGAAGGAGAAAAGAGAGTGGCATCCCTTGCATGCAGAATAGTTGTTATATAATATATACCACCACATTTTTAGCTCTTTTATTCTAGAAAGAAGCAAATATTTCCTCACCAAAACAAAGCCAGTCATCAGCTAATTATATACAACCCTTCTTAGTTCAAGTGGCGATAACTCTGTTACTTTGCTTAATCAGCATGTGGAATTCTGAACATAGTGACTTTCCCCATTAATTACATTTTATAAGCTGTCATAAACCATGGTGTTGCTTGATCATAGCTAGAGAGAGCACTGGTCAGGGGAATAGTTAGCTATGCATTAATTAGCGTGATCCATTATTTTAATAGGTTCAACTTGATCAGGGAAAATTGCTGGCACAAGGATGTTATAACCTGGATGGTAGCCAAAATGCTTTGATGCTTCCTCTTTCTCATCACTAGACCTGTCATGGTTTAAAGCTATCATGAGAGAGGACATGTCTTTAAAAAAACTGGAGCTTTCTTGCAGAAATGCAAAAATCCTGCTCCTCTGGAAATTCTGTTTACAATATTATATAGATTGCAGAGCTACAATAAAAATATGCCAGAGGTAGATCACCAAGCATAAAATACATGATCACAAGGAAAATTAACACTGTCCAATTCTAAAATCTTCCAGCCAAACTCTTGGGAAGGTTCCTGAAGCCACCTTTGCTGTCCTTCACATCTGACTATAAGATCACTCAACTCCCCCTATGGGCTTTGCCGCTGTATGTCGGGGGGAGAGGACAACATTAGCGAACTTGCACATACAGTGTATGGGAGCAGCTCTGCCTACCTCTGTTTCTAAACATTTGAAACATGTCATATTGGAATCATTTAATTGGTATGATAAAAAGAACTTTTTATTCTATATCACTTCTTAAAAAGCAGAAGAAATGGAAGCTCTGCTATTTGCGACTAAGTACAGTAGCTGAGAACTCAAATATACAGTAAAGGTTAAAATGTTCTCTACCTCAGTGGTTAAGTTTGGATAATGAGCATTTGCTTAGACCTATTTTTGTTCTATTTGGAAAGAAATAACTATTCATATGACATTTCAGCTTTTGCTTGGAAATTACCCATAGGAGAGCATGAATGGGGTACAGTGAGCAAATTGAGAATTACTGCCTTCTATAGGATGAATTGTACCCCAAATTCAATGGAGCCAGCAGGCCTGAGAACATACTATTATAATGTAGGGATAGGAACTTAGTAGTAGTTTGAAGGAACCACGGCATAAAGGTTTACACATGCCATGAATCAGAATTATTGTCCTACTTAATTAATTGTGCCTGCAAAGCCTAGTGGGGAACTAGCTAATTGGAAGAGGAAATGGCAGTCTCTCTTTCTAGAACAGGGGTCTCCAAACCCCATCCCTGGGACCAGATGTGGCCCTCAGTAATCCTGCAGAGGTGTGGGATCTCTAGTCCCCACATCTCTGGAGGGTATTCTGAGTAGCCCCTCTCTGTATATGAAGCCCGTCATACACCTCTGTGTATGAAAGCACTTACGAACTGGTTTGAAGATCACTCACTCTCTCTGTGTTAGAAAGTGTTTATGAACAGATTTGAATTCATTCAAAGTTCTGTCATAAATATATCATTTATGTACATTTATTCTAATTTGAAATGTAAATCAATTATTTTTTTCCTTCCAGCCCCTGACACGTGAACCACTTTTTCCCCCAGATCAACCAAATCCCATCTTGGGATCTCCAAGTGGTCTTGTTTGCCTCAAGGGGTTTACCTTTCAAGCTTTTGTTATCTATTGATCTTAAACTTCTTACCTTAAAGACTGTTTTTTCTTGTTGCAGTTACTTCTGCAAGAATTTCAGAATTGGGAGCCCCGTCAATTAAACTGAATCTGTTCCACAATGACAAGGTGGTATCGAGACTTGATCCATCTTTCATTCCTAGGGTTAACGCCTGGTTTCATAGGGCCCAGACCTGGTGTTGCCCTCATTTTGCCCAAAGGCCCTCTGCGAGACAAGAGTCCAGTTGGCAGAAGGTAGTACTGAGAATACCAAAATGCTATATGGAAAGGACAAAGTAGTTTAGGAAGAATGATTGTTCATTTTATTCCAGAGTCAATCAATGGGAAGCATGCTTTTCCTAATATCTTGGTGATTTGGTTGAAGGGAACCATTCAGTTGGCGTATTCATCTGAAGGGAAAAGCCAGTGTCACAGCACATTCGGTCTGCAGTGCAGCGACATCAGTGGCCTTTGGATGGGCTGCCTTCTGCAAAGGTAACTGTAAAGCCACAACTCTGGTCTAGTCCCTCAACTTTCACTAACATTATAAGAGTGACCAAGCAACTTCTGCTGAAGCTGCTATTGAAAGGAGGGTTTTACAGAAGGTGGTGGTGACCTAGGGCCTTACTATTCTTCCCACCCCTTTCTATCAGATGAGTAGGGCTCTGGAGTAGCACCCTCCCATCCTCCTCCCAGAAAAGGTGCCCACAGTAAGAATTCCTGTGTTTTTTTGCATTTCCTTATGACTTTTTTCAGTAAATAAGCACCATTCAAATGCATAAGATAATCATTGCCCACGCATGCCCTTATTCATTTTACTGTAATTTGTTATGTATTTTGGCTTTGTGTTAATAAATGTTATTTAGGTTTTTGCAAGTGATATTTATGTCTTTTTTGATGGCCATTTTGCATTTGCACTTTTGGTCAGTGCTCCGGTCCCTAACCGATCCAATATGTGACAGATACCTGTATGACTTGGACATTCCCGTCTGTGCTTGCAAAACTCTTTTACAATGATTTTTCACCACTGAATCAAAATAGTGTTTTTCCCCTGGATGAATGCGCTATTTACCTTAGTAATCAATACAATATTATTTTTGGAGCAAGTAAATCCACATTTTATGAGGAAATTGTGCAGCATCTTGTTTGTCATGATATGCGTAGCAATTTCAAAAGATCACTTGATAGGGTCATTAAAAGATAACATGTCAATCACACTGCTTATCTGAACATGCTTCAGGTTGTTCCATAGCTTTGTGAGAAGCAAGCCCGTGTATGAGCCCTTTATGCTGTCCCACTGATATCTTGAATACAAATACAGTGGACAATGGATTGGTTGAATATCCAATCTAATACAGATCCAATAGTATGGCCTCCTTGAAGTTCAGACTTAACAATGTGTAACAATTCACTTTGGGACACTGTGAAAGAGAACTTTTCTGACCTGTATGTGACAACAATTTCAGACCTAAAGGAAGTTATCATCATGGACCACTTTAAGTCATTTCTGCCCAACATTGCATTTACACAACATGGATCAAATCTATACACCTGTGGCCTGGACAGAAATGGGCTACTTCCAACTAGTTAATTATTTTACAACTAGGCAGCAGACATGGTCTGGTGGTTGAGTGAAGGACTGCTGAAGAAAGCTTAGCAGGGAAAGACCTGGATAACCCTTGGAAAAAGCTGATTAGCTGTCATGATTCAAAAGAGCCAGCAGGCTGACCTGAAAGCACCTGCTTGAAGCTTGAAGGCATTCCCTGAAGCCAGAGGTGATGATGACCATGCTGTGTAATTATGACCGTGCTGTGTAATTAGTATACTAAGTGCACAATCCTAACCAATTAGGGCTGGCATAACTCAACTGGCATATCTTCCCATAATGATATGAGGAAGTGTATGCCTGTGCACCGGCATAACCTCCCCAGGACTGAGGTAGAAGTATCTTATGGCACTTTTGTGACCCTCTCAGGTCAACACAAGACCTATGCTAGGACTTATGCCAGCCTAACTGGTGATTAGAATTGCAGCTTGTGGTACCTTGTAAGACGAATGCCCTGTAAGATGAATGCTTTGTAAAATGAACTAAAATTTCTATGGGATTCTGCTTTGTAAAACTAACTGCATTTCCCCAAGGAAACCCCCTTCCTGCCTGGACCCCATTACAACTACCCCTTTTTCCCACCACCTTCCCTGCCTGGACCCCACTCCACCACAATTTTGCATCCAGGCAGAAGCCTTTGCTGCTGCTGCTCCAGCTGCAAACTTTGAGTCAGGCTGGCATCCTACACACTTTCCTGTCCCAGTGAATACAATGGGACTTGAATCTGAGTAGACAGCACAGGATCTTGCCCCTTTTGCTGCTGCTCCTGCTGCAAATTGTCTATCTGGTTTGCATAGATAGATCTCATACACAGAGAGATGGGTTCCTTGCTAAAGTTGCTCAAAGACACCAGTGATTTTTACTGAAAAACAGTCATCCTTGGCCAGAAAGATTTTTCTTTTCTTTTACTGTACAGTATATTACAGTGTTTTATTACAGTAATTGTACTCTGTATTACATTACAGTGTTTTAAATTTGATTAGTGCTTTGTCAAAAATGTGTTAAACTGAAAAAAATGTGCCCCTTTACAATTTTTTTTACAAACAGCAAGAAAACCATTGTAGACAGTCAGCTATTAGAAATCCAAAGCTGTCTAGAGGCCTTTGCGTTGCTCAACTGAAGAATGGAATGATTGCTTACATCAGTGGTCTTCAACCTTTTTGGCCACAGGGACTGATTCTGTGGGGGAAAAAATTTCCAGGGACTAGCCCAGACGTGGGGGGAGAGTTCTTCCTCTGGTGACCTGGAGGGAGAGCTTCCCCATCTAGACTGCAGCACAGCTGCCTCCAGTGTAAATCCCATTACAATAAATAGAGCTATTGCTAGGTTACTGTGGATAGGATTGCAGGTGAGAGCCCAATATCTCAATGCGTGTCTACTCAGAGCAGGGATTTTCAACCTTTTTCAGTGCAGGATGCAATGAAAATGCACAAAGCCATCCTAGTCACTCTTATTGGAGAGTAAGCCTCATTGACTATAATGCAGGGTGACCAGATGCTGAACCCCAAATCCCCCAGTTCCCCAAAACTCCTGTCCTCCAAGCCAAAATTCCTATTGGTTAAAAAAATGTAGGACAAATGTAGAACATGTTAAAATAAAGCTAAAAACACCCGTATTGCATTCCTGTACTTAATTTTTGTACAAATCTCATTGCAATAGACCAGACACCAACCAAAACGTGATCCAGGCAGAAGCTTGGTCTTTTAGCCTCCTTTCCTTTGTCACCTTACACAATATATAAGCTCCATTAACGATAATGCTTTTGAGTGGACACAATTGGGCTCGGAGGCTTAAAACTTAAAGTTATCCCACCACCCTGCCCTGAGGTTGCCAACTTTACATCCAGCCCCTGCTTTTCTGCTTTGAGAATAGCTGGGTGGAAGGCCCCACAACCTGGGCAACCCAAGCCCTTGTTGTGAATTACATGCTTTTTGTGCAAAGCATCTGTTGGTGGATCCATCTACAAAAGCATAGGAGTAGGGAAGGCTGGGGTTTCTCTGGTCACTTGGCAACCTTGCTTTAAAAAAAATTAATTCTTCCTCCCCGCTTTCTCTCCAAAGCCAAAATTACTGTTTCAGAGCAGCTCCACTTGCAAGGCTGCCTCCTTCCTCTGCTCTCCTCTCCAGCAGCCTCAGCTCAGCCCTCTCCTTCCTTCCTTTGCACAGCAAGCAATTTCCTCCTGCCCACCAGATCTTTTTCTCTGCAGGGACTGGGAGCCACTACCAGACACATCCATTTGGGAATGGCTACTTAGAAGCCCGTTTAGAGGCCTACTTGGGACTCTCTGGGAAGCAGGTTGCAAAATGGGAATATGGTACAATTATGCTGGGAGATGTAGTTCTTCCACTGATGGCTTGGAAAGGTGCGTTAGCATGGGGAGGAGGAAAAACTACTTCCCTTCCCTCCGTCCTCCTTTAACCAGCAGCCTCAGCAAGCGTAAAACAAGCCTAAAATCCCAGGAAATAGCTGGAAAAAACCCCCAAATTCCTGATAGAACGGCCTCTACCTGGATTTCCAGTTCCAGGGCCTCATTTCTGGCTCTGTCAGGGAAATTCCTGTCATCTGGTCAGCCTGCTATAATAGACTTATTTCTGAGTAGACAGGCATTAGTTTGGACTCTGAGGCTGCAATTCTCCGACACAGCCCTGCCGCTGTGAGGAGGGGAAGAGGCACCTAGAGGTGTCCTCTCCCTGACTGGTCAGGCAGCTGCCAAGGACCTCTAGTGTCCCTGGACCAGGGGTTGAGAAACCCTGGCTTACATGACTGCATCTCTACAACAGGAAGAACATCAGTGTTATTTTAAAGGGATGCATTTTTATCCTTCCCAGGGTTTGACATGTCATTTGCAATGGCCATTTGTGTATTTAAAAAATCAGCATATAACGAAGTTGGACCTATAAATTAAATCAACGATTACCTGCCCCCAAAGGGCTCACACTGTAAATATCACCTGAGGGTTCACCTAAGCGGATAGAATCTCTGAAAGATGTGGGCCCTTGGTTAGTATCTGCCCTAGTCAACCCTGGCACTACCCATGCCTCTAACTTCGCCAGCAGAAGTTGCTTGAATTGACTGTGGGAACAAGCGCTAAGTACTTAGCCCCAAGCTTGAGCAGGCAGCAGCAGAAACAGCATTGAAACAAGGCTGGAACAGTTATGTGAAGTTGGAAATTATCTGGGGCTTTTCTGGTTGGGTTAACCTGAGATAAAAGTGCCATCTAAGCTACACTGCCACCTTTTCCCAATTATTATGCTGGAGTGTGATACAGAACATACACAAAGCCACTTTATACCTCCTGCCTTCTCAGTTTAACTCCTGAAAATCACATAAATTGTATGATGTTACATCGTTGTTTAGTCAGTTTGAGCAAGGGTCTTGGGTATTGTTAAGTAGAAATACTGTGACACGTATCATGCCATCATGTTCTCAGACCCTTGTCATCTAGAATGTTGCACTTGACCTGTTCAAACGTTGACCTGTTCAAACACAAAAGTGCTGCCAATAGGCATTACCACAATGTGAACAGACTGCTAGCAGATTGGATGAAGCAGGCCTATCTGTGTGTTCAATAACGTCTCTGTGCACAGATGAAGTACTGATGAGGTTGCAATGTCATGCCTAATTTAGGCTTGAGGTTTGGAACCTGAGCACTAGGAAAATGGAGATGGAACCGCTGAAGTAATGAAGTAAAAAATAAAAACATTTCCATTCTGGCCAACTGTTCTCCTAAACAGTGTCTTCGTCCTGAAGAAAAAAATAAATGAAGAAAAAGAAAAATTGTCATTTAATGAGCTTTTTGTTCATGAAAAAGTAGATACTTTGTACAAGTTCAGGATACAGTGCCTGAGCATTTTAAAAATTCAAAGCCTATTTTGGTAAGCCATTGTTAAAGTTAAGTCAGATCCAATATTTTTCCATTTAAGTTGCTGTGCCATCCAAAATGAAAAAGAACTACCTGAAGAGCCATGTATGTCTGAATATAAAAGACATCAGAGTTGGTTAGAAAAAAACCACTTCTGCGTGAGAAAACTAATGAAAATAGTGGGCTGAAGCTCAGAAAGGGCTTTTTCAGCTACACTCTCAGGTTGTGTCTGATGCAGACAGCCTTCACCAAATTTATACATCTACTGAAGAGAGACTGAAATGTTTTCCACCCAGCTAGAAATAATGCAAGCAGATCCAGGAAAGGTTTCAACAGTCAATGTTGTACAGCAGGGGTCCTCAAACTTTTTAAACAGGGGGGCCAGTTCACTGTCCCTCAGACACTTCGGGGGCCGGACTATAGTTTGGAAAAAAATGAACGAGTTCCTATGCACACTGCACTGCACAGGGAAAAGACTGCAATATTTAATTTCACTTCAACAATCTTTATTGGCATAAAAATAATGCAATATTTAAAAACAAATAATATTTCAATGTGAACTATGGGCCTGCCTTTGGCTAATAATATGGTCAATGTTAGGTTCCATATTTGTCAATGCTAGTCATAGCAAGTGATGCAAGTGTTCATCAGTTCATCATTTTATGAATTATGCCACAAAAAAACCCAAAAGTGAGGCTAGCATTGCAGCCTCAGAGCCTCATCCTAAGCATTCCTACACAGAAGTAATGGGCTTACTCCTAGGAAAGTGTGGCAGGCTTACAGCATCAGAGCACCATCCTAAGCATCAGAGCCCCATACATCCATCCCTACACAGAATGGGCTTACTCCTAGGAAAGTGTGGCAGGCTTGCAGCATCAGAGCCCCATCCATCCCTACACAGAAGTAATGGGCTTACTCTTAGAAGTGTGGCAGGCTTGCATCATCAGAGCCCCATCCTAAGCATTAGAGCCCCATCCATCCCTACATAGCAGTAATGGGCTTTCTCTTAGGAAAGTGTGGCAGGCTTGTGGAATGAGAGCCCCATCCATCCATCCCAACACAGAAGTAATGGGCTTACTCTTAGGAAAGTGTGGCAGGCTTGCAGCATCAGAGCCCCATCCTAAGCATCAGAGCCCCAAGCCGGTGACTGAGCGGGAAGGGCGCACGAGGGACTGAGCGGGAAGCGCGCACGCCTGTGGCCACTTCTCCGCAGCGTCAGGGGTTATCTGGCTGGCGTGCGCGCAGCGACTAACCAGGAAGCAGCTACTGAAGGGAAGGGCGTGTGCAACAGCCAGGGAACCCCTGGCACTATGGAGAAGCAGCCACAGGCGTGCACGCTTCCCACTCAGTTCCTTGTGTGCTGTGCACCTGGTGTCGAAGCCCCTGGGATTCCCCCAACCCTTGGCGTAGGGGTGCGGGGGTTCTGAAAATGCTTGCGGGCTGGTCCGCGGGCCATAATTTGAGGATCACTGTTGTACAGCTTTACAAGTGGCAGAAGCAGCCATGGACAATAAGATGAAATCCTGCAGTGTGGAAAATTCTAGAACCTAGAAGCATGAAATTTGGGCACTGTCTTCCTTGTGATGTAGGCACCCATTAAGAACCAATTTTTAGAAATTCAGACTGGTAGGGGGTGAAAAGGAGCACAATGTGTTTTTGTCCCTATATTTACATTGAAGAATTGCTCACTGATCAACACACTGCCCCAACACCTGGAGACCTGGCTGGAAGCATGAAATTTGGGGAAGGTATTCCTTCTGTGACATGAGCAACCACTAAGAACCAATTTTGAGAAATTTAATCTCTAAGGGTGCGGAAAAGGGTGCAATGTGTTTTTGTCACTACACTTTCACATTGAAGACTGACCAACCCAAACCCCTGAACCTAGAAGCATGAAATATGGGGATCATGTTCCTTCTGTGATATAAAGACCTAACCAATTAGGATTAAGGATAGTGAACCGATTAAGAAACAATTTGGTGCCTCCTGTCCAGTAGGGATGTGTGGTGTCCAGTGGTACCTGTCCTCTGGTGTCTTGCACCCCATTCCTGTGCCTGTGCTTGGTGACCAGGAGAGATGCCTGCTGTTCACTGTGTGGTGATGCCCAGTGGTGCTTGCTGCACTGATGCCTGCTTTTGTCTGCTGCTTGGTGGTGTATTTTGCCACCCAGTAGGGATGCCTGGCAAGAATTCCCAGTGATGCCTGATAGTGCATGCCAGGGCCCGATGCCTGGTGATTCCTAGCAGTGCCTGCTGCCCACTGTTGCCCCCTGGTATCTGCCCGATGCGTTGGTGCCCAGTGTCTATGGCTGCTCACCACCTGGTGCCAATGTCTTTTGGTGCAAACACTGCACCAGCAGTTTTTTTTGTTTCTAGATATAAAGACACATCTTACCTAGTGAAAATGGAGTAAATGCTTCTTTCTTGACAAACTGTCCAGAGCTATCCAAAAACCTCTCAGGAGAAAACACTTCTGGGTTACTCCAGTACTTTTCATCAAAGTGTACAGAATAGAGGTTTGTAATCACTGTGGTGCCTTGAGGGATAGAATAACCACGTACAACAGTATCTTTAGATGTTGCATGGAAAATACCCAATGGAGCGACACTGCAGAATCTTAAAATTTCGTGTAGCACTGCTTCTGTGTATGGCATTTTACACTTGTCTTCTAGGCAGGGTACTTTGTTTGTCCCTGCAACTAAGTCGATTTCATTCTGAACTTGTCCTGTTAAAAAAAGTTGTCAGTTTATTCAGTAATGATTTGGTTAAAAAGGAAGACATTTAAAACCATTTAAATATGATATCTCAACACAGTAAGGTTTTTCATTTAATTTACTCTATAGATTTGAGTGTTGCTTAGTAACGTTAACATGCCTACTCCTCTTTTATTTTATGGGTCTTTGGCCCCACTGTATAAAGACTTTTCCCTTCTGTACATTAGCATAGAAGTTAACTTCAAAGTCTAAATAAATTCTTGCCCATAAAAAACGTGCTGGTTTTGCCTTTAATTTTTAAGGTTAGTTTTTATGCTACCAGTGCTGCAATCCTAATCTCCAGTTAGGCCATTATAAGCTCCAGCATGTGTCCAGTGCTGACCTGAGGGTGTCACAAAAGTGTTATAAGGCACTTCTGCCCCACTTCTCAGGTTAGGCCAGTGCACAGGCATACACTGACCACCCTACACCACCTGGGGAAGATATGGCAGGGAGGTAGGCCAGCCTAAATTGGTTAGGATTGTGACCCCAAGAGATTTATGTTATGTTTCCTACAACAAATTAATATTTTCAAAATTAGTCTTATCATAGTGGCATCCTTCCTTTAACAATGCTACCTGAAAGTTATTCTGGATGTACCATGTCTTATTGTCTTATCCATTAGCCCTTCTAGTCCTGCCCTGATATTTAATTATCACTCTCCATTTCTGTAGCTGAAATCCTCCCTTGAACTAAATGGTCAGCCACCACTTAATGGAAAAACTAACTCTTGTCAGTTCTAATGCACTTTAGATTTTCTGGGTAAAAGGTTTAATCTGTGTAACAAAGACATTGTTCTTTCAATCTATATCTTTCAAAGATATAGTTCTTTCAATCTTTAAAAATAAGAAGAGCCTCCACTGGATCAGGCCATAGGCCCATCTAATCCAGCTCCTATATCTCACTGCAGCCCAACAGATGCCTCAGGGAGTACATAAAACCACAAGACACCTGCATCCACCTGCGCTCTGCATCAGCAGAAATTTTATGACAGTCTTAAAGCTCCTTGCACTTACTGCCTGCTGGAATGGCCTTCCACATACCAGCAGATGATCAACTATCAGCCAACTAAGTCAAGCTAATGGAGGAGGCAGAAGAGGGCAGGTGGAAGGAAGGGACAGGAATAAGGGAGTAAAATTGTGCAGTGAAAAGGGTGAATCAGGCTTGGAAGGGGATGAGTGTGGTGTCATCATCAGCACCTGCCAAATCCTAACCATAATCCTGATTGTATTTCATTATCTACCAAATACACACTTACATAGCATCTTATAACCAGAATTTGGTTGTCCATTATTCTAAGCGTATTGCCCAAGAAATCTGTGAACTACATAGAGACTAGGGCAGGGTTTGCATCTTAACATAACCTTCCACAATGATCTCCAAGTACCCCGGACTCCAAAATATTCTTCCTTCTGTACCAGTGATATTTAATAGTCTGGTGAATGTAACACTGGATGAAGCTAGAATCTCATACCCATTCACCACAGAGAATCTGACATTTGCTGGTTTTTTCCCTCTGATGTGTAAACCCAAACATCTTCATTATATTTAGTGTGGATTCTTTAAAGGCTGAATTGTATAACTAACATTTGGCATAATATGTGAGAAGCAAATGAAGCAGAAGTTGCCACACATCAGAAGGGAATATTCAAAATTTACAAAGAATATCTGGCAATTCTGTGGTTAGAAATTGTACAGAGTGATGTTAGTATGACCCACATCTTCAGATCTGGTAAAGATTAATTTACCAGTACTTTTTGTAGTGATAAAACTTGTTCTTAATACAGTAGTAAACACAAAACTTACCTTGAATATTAGGATAAAGAGCCATGAATAATACTGCCCATCTTAGAACATTTGTTGTAGTTTCTGTTCCAGCAATGATAAGTTCCCCAACAGAGAAAATTAAGCTTTCCATTGAAAATGTGGACTCTGGGTCATTTTTATGTCTATCCATCTCATCTAAATAAGCATCTATGAAATGCCGAGGTGATTGAGGCTTCCTATTCTGTGAGACCCGCTGAATAAGATGGAGCAAAAATGTATATACTTCTGCTGCATTCTTAAAGAGCTGTTGATGCTTTCCAAAGGGTATGGCACCAATCCAGGGAAAAGCATTATACAAAAACACAGGAGCACTAGCAGCTAATTCAATGTTTTCACTAAATATTTCAATCATATGCTGAAACTCAGTATCTTCATACGTAAACCGTTCTCCAAAAATAATCAAATTACTAATATTTGAAACAGCATTTGTTATCAAGTGTTTCAGATCAAAAGGTTTGCCTTTATACGTTTCAATGGCGTCAAGGAAAATAATTGATTCTTCTGATATTTTGCGTTCAAAGGACTTTTGACCATATCCAAAAATCCGAAAGCTGGTTACAGCTAGTTTGCGATGCTCTGTCCATCCTCTGCCATATTTGGAATTTAATAAACCTGAAATACACACAGATCAATAGGCTTAACCCAGGATTTAATTTTTCCCTTTCTTTCATCTAAAGATCTTGTCCATGATTGAAAAGAATAGCAAGGCTGCTGTCACAAATTTATCAGAAAAGTCACAGAAAAATTAGTTTTGGAGTTAATGATTTCCAGTCATGTAAAAACTAGGCCTTCAGATGATATTCTGCAGGCTCTACACATGCCAAAATTTAATTTAGCCAGTACTCATTTAGCACTTTGAACACTTTCCCTCCCTGAAAGTGTATACAGGGGTCTGTTGGGGATCTATTCTTGGACCCCCTGCAGATACCAAAAACCAAAGGTAATGAAATCTGGCCTTTTTAAGCTCTCTAGGGATGACAAAAGTTGTGCTCCAGTCTTCTCCAGAGGACTTTCTAAAGCCCAACAGAGATTACTAGTTGTCTTTGGAAAGCTCAGGTTGGGCCAAGTCCAGAGGACCCATGCTGAGTCAGATCCAGAGATACAGGTTCTCTGAATATGGAGGCCTCTCCTGCACTGTAAATCTGTGACTCCTGCCTTTTTCATTTCTCCAAGTGAACTTTTTTCACTTCTCCAAGTGAAAGTTTCAGAGAAAATTTGTTTCTCTCCTGTTTAAGGCTCAGCTTCCTTGGGTGACCAACCGGGTCCATTGGGCCCATATTTATAATTTGCACAAATAATGTTATTTTTAGATGGTTATTTAAAGGTTTTAAAGGCTGACTCTGGCCCCAACTCTCCTACAGGTGCTTTCTTCCATGTTTGGGAGTACCCTAAACTTTAGATGCCTTGTCCTGCCTTGTTCAGATTTTATAAAATTAGGTTGGATTTAGGTTTCATTCTGCATGGCTCAGTGACATCAGGAATCCTTCTGGTTCCATCAGTCTCTGTTGTAAAGGAATCATTCAAATAGGTTCCCCATTAATGTAAAGGTTAGGAGTCCAATCCAAGATCTAATAGCCAGTAATTTGACCATGACAAAGGAATAATCTGAACATGCTCCATTCCCCGATCATCCTTCAGACTCACAGAGTCACTAGATCAAACACTAGATCAAAAATGTGTCTGTCATGTGCAGTGGGGCCAATACTGATTAAAACAGGCCCATTAAAACAGGTCAATTGAATCTTTGTCTACAGGATTTCAATGTTGACATTTACATCTCCTAAGACCAAAAGTCTGGGGAACTTTAAATACTAACTTCAGAATCTTTGTTCCCCTATCTTTAGGAATAGTTACCAAACAGGAGCAGTTACCAGTCTAGCAGTTACCATTCTCTTAGATAAAGACATGGATTTCTGATAGAATATGACCCTGCCTCTTCAGCCCTGTAGGATTAGCTGGTTCAGTCTGAAAAAATCTGCCAGCCAGGTATAATCCTCCTGCTTAATCCAGCTGTGGGTGGCGCAAGTGGTTAAGACACTGTGCCTGTTAACCAGCAGACCAGGGTTCGAGACCCGGGTCGGCCCCACAAGACAGGGTGAGCTCCTGTCCTTAGCCCAGCTCTGCGACACCAGTTGGATCCAATCGTATCGGCTCTGCCTTTCCATTGGACTAATTCGGTGACGTGGAGAGGGGGGATCTGCTGCTTGGGTAACAGCCTATTCTTCATAACAATCTAACCCAGGCTTTTGTGCTTCGCATGCAGCTTATGCAGTGCCGAGCACGATACCATAGTCTTCCAAGATTGATGGAGGCCTGCTTTAATCCAGCTAGTAAGTTACAAAAGGCAGATTAGGTCTTCTCATCCAGGATTAATTGTTGCCCAAGGCCTTATTGTTGATACATCTGATACTGAGCAGCGGCATCTTCAAGCCACAGGGGCTCCTACTTCAGCTCGAGCGAAACAAGAATAGTCTGTTTTCACTGAATGACTGTTGTCTCCTGTAATGACAATTACTTGACTACAGTGGTACAGTGGATTTAAGAGTGACTTAAGAGTTTTTGTATTTAGAGCAAAATTTTCTCAGAAATTTTGACTTAAGAGCAATATCTTGAAAGAAGAGCACTTCTGAGGAAGTTTGGAACAGGCTTCCATGGCCTGGGAAATCATTAGGAGAAGTGGGGGGGGGGCAGCCTAAGCCAAGTGTGTATATGGGTTTTGTGTGTGACAGAGGTGTGCCTTAGCAATGTTCCAATGCTGCTCTCCATCAGCAGCATGGGAATGTTAAAGTTGCACAAAAAGACAAAGATCCCATTGAGCCAGTGGATATTAGTGACTCTGTTAGTGTTAGTGAAAGTCATCCCTCCTCTCTCGTCTCCCTCACACTAGCCATGAAGGTTTTCAAAGGTACAGGATAGTTCAGTACTGTACAGTATTTTCTTTATTACAATGTTCTGTATTGGATTACAGTGTTTTGTAATAATTTTATATAAATTTTTTTGGTTGTGGAACCAATCGTCTGAGTTTCCATTATTTCCTATGGGAAAATCTGCTTTGTATTATAAGCACTTTGAATTACAAGCATGCTTCCAAGCATGCTTCCTGAACGAATTATGCTTGTAAATCAAGGCACAGCTGTACTTAACAGGTGTGCACCCTAATCTGTAGGAGTTTTGTTCCCAATGTCCCCCATGGATAACCAAAACTGCAGAGAGAAGCAAATGCCACTCCTCTGGTTTGGATCCTCTGGGGGGTGAGAGGGTGCCTGTGTAAAGTTGACAGACCAGATCCGTGGATAAGTGAATCCAATAATACAAGATCCATGAATATGAGACTTCTATATTTCTTTCTTCACTCCACTTAATCTAATGGACAAATTACAAAAAATGTACACATACTGTTTTCTGATACAAAAATTGCCTCAGGAGTGTAAGATTTAAGTAGTGGTGTGGTATGGAGTGAAGGAACATTTAGCCCCTTTCCCACCTGCTTTTTCACTATTCAGTATCACACAAGCAATTTTTCTCTCCACAAGATTTCAAATCATGTTTATAAGGGCCTCACATGAACCTGATGACACCAGTTTCAATTTGACTAGGTTATGTCGGATGCAAATAATTGCTACATAAAACTTGACAGAATGGGTTAATTTTTAAGCTGAAAGACAAAGAGTAAGAAATGCATGTCTCAATAATCTAAAAGAATTCCTAATGTGAGTCAAAGAATATTAGACAGTATGCTCCAACTTCTATGGTCAAAAAACATCAAAACAGTCAATAATTGGTGGGAGCAAAAACAAACAAAAAAGGAATAGAAAATGAGAGAGATCTTTCAGGATTTTTGAATCCAAAGTGTAAAAGTGTTGGCATACAATACACCAGACGTTACAATAACATTACAAGAAAAAAATTATAGTGACCATCATTGACACAGCAATACCTGACGACAGTAGGATTGATTTAAAAAATAAGAAAAAAATACAAAAATATCAGGATTTTAAAAATTTAGATCCAAAGATTATGTCACAAACCAGCAGTGATTGTCCTAGTGGTACCATTAGATGCAGTTCCAAAAACTCTTGAATTACTTCTAAAACATCTTTGCATTACTAAAATCATCACAAGAGACAGGACTGTCCTGTCTTCTCCCTTTGCCTCAGAGTCGGTGGCAGGGCCCCAGCACCTTATTGCCACCTCCAGTTGCTCCCGAGACCCACCAGTGATCAGTGTCAGCAACTAGGTCCCACCCTGCTTAGTTCAGCACACATTTGCAAATATATTACAATGTATTTGATCCTTGGTGGAGCCTACCTAATAATTAACACCAAGTTAAAAAACTAGCAGTAGTGACGTGAGAAATAATAATAAATAATCAGCCAATCTTGTGGATGATTTACAGCAGCAGAATCTCCATTTAGCTAACATAAAAGAAACAGCAATGATGCAAAAATTGTACCACTGCTGGGCAAGTCATAGCCACTGGTGCATAACAGCAATAGCTTTGCACCCCCATAGCTGTGGAGCCAATACTGTGCCTATTCTGGTCAGAAGATGGCAGGTATAGGTGGAAAGAAGTTTCAGGCAATAGGAAGAGGATATGCATAACAAAGTGAAGCAGAAAATATTTTACTTTCCTCTAACATACCTCCTGATCACCAACTTCCCACCGGATGCAGTACACACCTTGTTGGGGTGGCAGCATTGTCATCAATGGTAGGATAATAGTACTTGAACATTTCAGCCTGGGACCCCCTTCTGAGAAGTACAATTTGTTGTTGTCCCCTGAAGTGATGTCCACTTCATCCGCCTTTGCTCGCTCTCCAGGAAGCGCCAGGACTGTCCTGCCTCTCCCCTATGCCTCAGAGTCCGTGCCAGGGCCCCAGGACCTTATTACCACCTCCAGTTGCTCCTGAGACCTGCCAGTGATCAGTACCAGCAACTAGGTAGAACTGGCTCGGGGGCACATGGTCGCCAACAGTGACTACGGAGCAGGCACTTGGCAGGAGACCACTGGGGGAGCAACCTACAAGCCTTGGCCGCTGCTGCAGGTTGGGCTGTGGAACAAATGGCTGCCTGCAGCGACCACAGAGCAGGCAGCTTGACAGGGTGCTGGGGGTGGGGAGAGCGACCTACAAGCTACATGTGTGTGTGGGACATCTGTATGTGAGTGTTGAAGGTGCATTTGGGCTGCGTGTGAGTGTGTGTAGGATCTGTGTGAGTGTGGAAGGTGTGTGTGAGAGATCTGTGTGTGAATGTGGAAAATGTGTACATATTTTTTATTTTAACACATTATTACAGTGTTTTGTATTATTTGACAGTATTGTAATCATTTTCATATAAATATTTTTGGGTTGTGGAATGAATCGTCTGAGTTACCATTATTTCTTTTGGCAAAATTCGCTTCAATATAGAAGTGTTTTAGATTACAAACATGCTTCCTGAATGACACTGTATTCTTTTTTATTTATGGTGACCAGAATTTGACACTTTTCTCTAGATGTGGCCTAACCATTGATTTGTATAATGGCTTTATAATATTACTAGTGAAAACATACCCATGTTGCAGGAGTAAAATACCCTCCTATACCGCATCCAGTCTGTATCCAATCCCCCCATGAACATCCTCCACCCAAGCGTATCAACCCCTGAAAGTGCATCATCCCCCATGCACATCATTCACCCAGGTTCTTAGTGGATCCCTTCATCACAGAAGGAACGCCCACCCCAAATTTCACGCTTCTAGGTCCAGTGGGTTTTGGCAGAGCGTTGATGAGTGAGTGAGTGACTTTTCAAATATAAATAGATAGATATAGCTAGAGACAGATATATACAGTAGACTGAAGTAGCAAAAACAATAATTTAAAAAGAATTGTGTTTAAACTATATCTATTGTAAAACAAGAATGTTATAACAAAAATAAAAGTATAGTTTACATGTGAACATCATAGCAATTTGAAAATTAATGCGGCAGCCAAATACCGGTATATTAGAGTGTATCAAAACATGATAATGCTTCAACTGTGCCCACTGCTCACCAATGTAGACAGTTGACTTACAAGTCTAAGTTTATCATCAATGCTTATTGTAACATCAGAGTTTGAGGAATGTGACAGCACAAATTATGAACGAAAAGCATTTCTTGTTTTAACTGTCAGCTGCTGTTTTCTAGTGTTCTGTATTTTACATTATATTTATATTGTTTTATTAATTCTGTTCTATATATTTTGGGTGCAATTCTAAACTAGGCCAGCACAACTCATCGGTCTTGGGAGGCAAGCGCATGTTTGTGCGATGGCCTTTCCCCCCACGAGGAATGGTGCAAAGTGCCTTTTGGCACTTTTGTGATATTCCTAGGCCAGCATGGGTCTTGTGCTAGGACTTATTAGCTATTAATTTTTCATTTTCTTTGTAAACCACTTTGTGAAGTTTTTAGTTGAAAAGCAGTATATAAATGCTGTAGATAGATTATGCTGGCCAAAGCGGAGGTTGGGTCTGCAGCCTTAATAGTTTACTACTGTAAGCTACTTTAGGTCTCCACCTAAGAGTAAAGAATAAAAAAGAATCACATAAGAATATTTTAATGCAAATAAAAAAATATCACAACCATAAGAACAGCACGTACCTTCCATTTTTGTCAGCTTCTTGAACAAAGGAAGTGACGGCCTATCAGCAAAAACTTCACTTTGTTGAACAAGACATTCTTTTATAGCATCATAACCGTTCAGCACAATAGCTGAGATACCTCCAAGGTCAAGACTAAAGATCTTCAAAAACAATTACAATTTGTGTCATTTTTGTCCAAGACAGCTAAAAATACACACTTTATTACTTCTAAAAAAGTACTTCAACTTTTTACTTCTATTTTCTACTTTTACTTTTTTTCTTATTCAGCTCAAAAATGTATTATGTTATCAAACAATCTCTGCAGTTAAGGGTGAGCAGCTATATTTTAAATAAGTACAGTATAGTATATAGTTCGTGGTGGGATTAAACTAACAACAGGCTCTATGTCCCATTAGTAACGGTTCTCAGAACCAGGCGCTCATTAGCAAATGGTTCTATAGAATCTGTGAGAACCCCCTCAAGCCCACCGCTGAACAGTGTAGTATATAGTAGAGTATGTACCAGTGAGTATGTATAGTGAGAACCCCCTGAAGCCACCACTGAGTACAGTGTAGTGTAGAGTATGTACCCGTGAGTATGCAGAGGACCTGTGTGAACCCCCTGAAGCCACCGCTGAGTACAGTGTAGAGTATGTACCCGTGAGCATGCGGAGGACCTGTGTGAACCCCCTGAAGCCACCGCTGAGTACAGTGTAGTGTAGAGTATGTACCCGTGAGTATGCGGAGGACCTGTGTGAACCCCCTGAAGCCACCGCTGAGTACAGTGTAGTGTAGAGTATGTACCCGTGAGTATGTGGAGGACCTGTGTGAACCCCCTGAAGCCACCGCTGAGTACAGTGTAGTGTAGAGTATGTACCCATGAGTATGTGGAGGACCTGTGTGAACCCCCTGAAGCCACCGCTGAGTACAGTGTAGAGTATGTACCCGTGAGTATGTAGAGGACCTGTGTGAACCCCCTGAAGCCACCGCTGAGTACAGTGTAGAGTATGTACCCGTGAGTATGCGGAGGACCTGTGTGAACCCCCTGAAGCCACCGCTGAGTACAGTGTAGTGTAGAGTATGTACCTGTGAGTATGCAGAGGACCTGTGTGAACCCCCTGAAGCCACCGCTGAGTACAGTGTAGTGTAGAGTATGTACCCGTGAGTATGCGGAGGACCTGTGTGAACCCCCTGAAGCCACCGCTGAGTACAGTGTAGTGTAGAGTATGTACCCGTGAGTATGCGGAGGACCTGTGTGAACCCCCTGAAGCCACCGCTGAGTACAGTGTAGTGTAGAGTATGTACCCGTGAGTATGCGGAGGACCTGTGTGAACCCCCTGAAGCCACCGCTGAGTACAGTGTAGTGTAGAGTATGTACCCGTGAGTATGCGGAGGACCTGTGTGAACCCCCTGAAGCCACCGCTGAGTACAGTGTAGTGTAGAGTATGTACCCATGAGTATGTGGAGGACCTGTGTGAACCCCCTGAAGCCACCGCTGAGTACAGTGTAGAGTATGTACCCGTGAGTATGCAGAGGACCTGTGTGAACCCCCTGAAGCCACCGCTGAGTACAGTGTAGAGTATGTACCCGTGAGTATGCGGAGGACCTGTGTGAACCCCCTGAAGCCACCGCTGAGTACAGTGTAGTGTAGAGTATGTACCTGTGAGTATGCGGAGGACCTGTGTGAACCCCCTGAAGCCACCGCTGAGTACAGTGTAGTGTAGAGTATGTACCCGTGAGTATGCGGAGGACCTGTGTGAACCCCCTGAAGCCACCGCTGAGTACAGTGTAGTGTAGAGTATGTACCTGTGAGTATGCGGAGGACCTGTGTGAACCCCCTGAAGCCACCGCTGAGTACAGTGTAGTGTAGAGTATGTACCCGTGAGTATGCGGAGGACCTGTGTGAACCCCCTGAAGCCACCGCTGAGTACAGTGTAGTGTAGAGTATGTACCCGTGAGTATGCGGAGGACCTGTGTGAACCCCCTGAAGCCACCGCTGAGTACAGTGTAGTGTAGAGTATGTACCCATGAGTATGTGGAGGACCTGTGTGAACCCCCTGAAGCCACCGCTGAGTACAGTGTAGAGTATGTACCCGTGAGTATGCAGAGGACCTGTGTGAACCCCCTGAAGCCACCGCTGAGTACAGTGTAGAGTATGTACCCGTGAGTATGCGGAGGACCTGTGTGAACCCCCTGAAGCCACCGCTGAGTACAGTGTAGTGTAGAGTATGTACCTGTGAGTATGCGGAGGACCTGTGTGAACCCCCTGAAGCCACCGCTGAGTACAGTGTAGTGTAGAGTATGTACCCGTGAGTATGTGGAGGACCTGTGTGAACCCCCTGAAGCCACCGCTGAGTACAGTGTAGTGTAGCGTATGTACTGCACAGTGAGCCCTGGGAGCGAGTGGCGTAGCTGGAGGGGGAGGAGGAGGGAGGGAGTCTCCGTCACCGGACTCTCCCCTCAAGCTCCGCCACCAGCTCACACCGGGGTGGGGTGAAGGAGCCCCGTCGCAGTACCTGTCCGTGCAGCTGGCTCTGCTTCCTCATATAGACGTGGGGCTGCTCCGAGGCCAGCGAGAGTATGTTACCGATGAGGGGCAGCCCAGCCGGGCCGGGAGGGAAGCCCACGGGCCGCCTCTGCTTCAAGAGCTGCCTCACCACCAGGAAGAGCAGAAGCGCCGCAGCCCCCGCCACCAGCGCCCCCGCCGCCCACATCCCCTTCCCGGCCGCCGGCTCTCTGACTCCGAAGGGTCTACCAAGCAGGGCAAACGGCCGGTGGAGCCTCCGCGACTCCCGATAGGACGTCCACGGTGCTCGTCAAGAGGAGGAGAGCCTGATTGGCTGGCTGTGCCTACGTCCCGCCCCCGCGCCTCGCGCCAGAGTTCCAACGGTTGTCTCAAGCCTTCCCTGGCCCTGAGGAGGCCTCAGTAGCTGCCCCCGCTTCACTCCCCGTGGCTGTGGCTGCAGCAGAGCCCTCAGCACTGGCATTACACTCCCACTGCAGGACCACAGGCTCCTATAATGGCACCCCAAAGCAGGGTGACCTCTGTCCTCCTTTCCAGGACATGTCCTCTTTTGTAGCCTATGTCCTTCATTAACCTCCTTTTCAATGGTGGGCATGTCCTCCTTTTCCAGGACATGCCCTATTTTTAGCCTTGTGTCCTGGAAAAAGTCTTCATTGTCCTCCTTTTTCTTGTAGCAGGCAGCATGTAGTCTTGTTACTCAAAAATTATGTGTAATAGTTTTAAATTTCTTAATAAGCAATATATTTATTATATTTGTAATAAGCAAAATATTTATATTTCTTAATAAGCAATCATTAATCACATGAAAACAATATAAATGAGTACTTTTTGCCTTCATGTTATCTTGTCCTACTTTTTTCTTGGGTGTCCTACTTTGGGGGGGGCTTGTCCTCTTTTGCTGTTATGACATCTTGTCACCCTCCTCATACCTCAGAATTTGCCTTTTCCTGTCAAAAAAGTCCCAGCGGAAAATGAAAATACAAACAAAACACCACTTGATGACAACATGACTCGGAGCACTCTCCTTGTGGCTCTTCTAAGGTGTTTAGCTAGTGGTTCTCAAGCATTTCAGGCTAGGACCCCCGTCTGAGAAAGACAATCTGTCAAGGACCCCCCAAGAAGTGATGTCATCAACTTGGAAGTGACAGCAAATGACAGCACTGGAAGTGACAAACAAAAAATGACATTACTGTGATGTCAGAGCTCCCCGTCTCCTCTAAAGCAAGTCCCACTGTGTTCAATGAGACTTACTCTCAGGAAAGTATGGATTGCAGCCTGAGACCCCATCCCAAGACACCCAGCTTCTCATGACACCCTCTGAAATGAAGTCATGATCCCCAAGGGTGTCCCAGCCCCCACTTTGAGAACCTCTGTATAATTTGACAAACACCTGAGACACTGTGTGGTAGGGCATTACACAATTTTGCATTGTACACAATCTGTACACAATTGCATTGTAAACAATCTGACAGGGACTAGATATAATGTGAACAGAGCTAGGCTGAATGCACAGTCCTAATCAACTTTCCAGCACTGGGATTGTGATCCAGAGGTCTGGATTTATTTTAGCACATTGTCAGGCAGAATGTTGTATAACCCTTTAAATGAACAATTAAAGTTACTCTTATCTGGTTGGTAAAGCTGGAGAAGCTTCTTTAATACTTCAAGGGAAAAGCATATTAAATAAGCATATGCTAATTTTTCTATTAAATAGTTTAAGTATGAGAACTATTGCATAAACCTCCCAGCAAATGGGATTGCAAGTAGATTTTATCTGGAAGATTGAATAACTTGTGCTGATGTTATCATATTTGTTGTTGTTATATCAATTCTGCAGTTGGGGCAGTCAGACAAGTCTCCATACGTACGTGCGTGTGCGTGTGCATGTGCAAGAGAGAGAGCGCTTGTCAGCCTACACAGATTCTCTTATACTTCCTACACTTCCTGAGCCTGAGCTTAATAAAGCAGAAATTTATATTTACCTCAGTAAGTTTAAGTTAACTAATGTATCTGTATCTGGTAACTAATTATCTGGTCCAAAGCTCTGGTTCTGTTTGTCTCTAAAGGTGTTGGTCAATCTTACGTCAGGTATCTGTGGTTTTTCCTTTTGATCCATGCTCAAAAACACACAGGAAGCCAGAAAAGGATGAACACAGAAACATCCTAGGAAAAAAGAACCTTTTTCTGGAATGACTTCTTTGCTGCCTCCTTTACCGCTTTGAAAGAGTTACAAAGTTCTGTTTCTTGCACTTCTAGCAGCATATGCATATTCTAGCAGCATAAGCTCCAAATGTTATTTGATGATGTTGCAATATATCTTTGATGTCTCTCCATCCTCACTGCTCTCTGAGATATCTGGTGGACCACTGTGAGATATAGGAAACTGGCTAGATGAACCTTTGGCATAAGCCAGCGGGGCTCATTTTATGTTCTTATATGCTCATCGTCCTCTGAGTTGTGCTCTTTTACCTTCTCATATATGCCTTATATGCCAAGACATTCTATCTAGGTGAATAAACCACTTTAGTTTTGGCCTTTGTAAATGAATAAAATTGGTTCAATTTCAATTCTTTCACTGATCCGGTTCCTGATTTTTTTGCTTTTGGCTGCCCAGTAGGGATGTGCAGTTTCCAGTGTCTGGCTCCTGTTGTCTGGTGCAGCATGCCTGGTGTCCAGAAGGGATGCTTGGTGCTGCAGTGTCAATTGATGGTACTGATGGTGTGTGCTGCCCACTAATGCCCTGTAGGGATGCCCACTGTCCAGTGTTGCCCACTTCCGACTGCACAGTGATGCCCAGTGGTGACCAATGCCCAGTGTTGTCTGGTAAGAATGCCCAGTGCTTGGTTGTGATCCCCAGTGCCCACTGGTACCCTCCTAACCACTGATGTCTGATGGCACTCAGTAGGGATTGTCTGGTGCCCAGAGATGGGATTCAAAGAAATTAACAACTGGTTCTATGCCCATCTGGCAGCCACTTTTAAATGGCTTTTTAAAAACTTTATATGTCCTATCCTATCTCTTGTTAACAACCAGTTCTATAGTGTAGGTGCTGGAGCCTACCACTGCCAGTGGTGCCCAGTGATTTCTGGTGATGCCCACAGATGTTGGTAGTGTCCACTCCCTGATGATACCCAGTGCCTGGTAAGGTTGCTTGCTGGTGCCCAGTGCTGCCTACTGGTGCCCATTAGTGCCTGCTGCACACTGCATGGTGGTGCCCAGTGGTGCCTGCTGCCCGATGGTGCCTAGTAGGGAAGCCCACTGCCCAGTAGGGATCCCTAGTGCCTGTTGCCTAGTGCCTGCTGCTGCCCACCAATTCCCCCTGATACTGATCGGTACCCAGCTGTACCCAGGGACCACAAATATATTTTTTTTAATTTTACTGCTCCAACAATGAATAAATTCTACTAGTTTTATTAATAAATTGTATTATATCTTTGTTTCTTCCATTCATATCATGATTGGCTTTCACAGTGGTTTACAATTAAAAATCCATCAGTAGGTACTGGTATAAGAAACTGTGTTTGTGTGCAAGTTGGGAGAAGGGACAGTGTATCTCATTATTCCAGCTTCATGTACTCTTTCACTTGCTAATGTTGTCAGTTCCTGGGGATGACGATAGAGAACACATTCTATATTTTTAATTATTCCAGTAGTTGGTGGCTGCTACCAGCAATGGTAGCTAGCCTATACTCTGTATTGAATTAAACACTGGAGTAGTTCATGCTGTATTCTGAACATAATATTTGCAGCTGCTTGTTTTACGATGATTCAGGAAAGTCAGAAAGAGCACAACTGCAGTTTATTGTTGTAATTTATACAAATGCTACATCTACATTCTACATCTACATTCAACATGGATCTTGAAAGAGGAAGAAGGTTTCGGTTAATATTGCTCATCTGAATTTCTTAGCATACATTTAATAACTCAGAAATATGTTTCTTCACAAAAAGTAAAAAGGAAGGAAGATGATGCCATAAACTGACTTGATTCACTTAAACACATTGCTTCATTTTCTAGTATTAGGTCATAACATTTCATTTTTAAGTAAAATTCCCCCATATGCCATCCCCCCCACTGCACAACAATCCCCCGTGCACATCACCCCCCATTGCACATCAAAAACCCCATGCGCACCATCTCCCCATGCACACTATCCCCTCATAAGCACCACCCCAATGAGCACCAGCCCCCATGTGCACCAACCCCACCATGCACACCATTCCCCACTGTGCACCACCTCCCCATGTGCACCAACCATCCATGCGCACAGGGCGTCCAGACGCCCGGAAACCCCCGGACAGGTCCGGAATTTCACTTCCTGTCCGGGCATGGGGGGGCTTGTCCGGGGATGGGGGCTCGTGTGTGCTTTGCAACCACGTAAATGTGCTGCTCGGAGCGGCGTGCGCCTACAGCGGCCGTCCGAGCAGCCTCCTTGGGAAAGAGAAGCTGTGCGCATGCGCACAGCCTCTCTATCCCTGCCCGGTGCACTCTTAAACAAGTAGACGCTGTGCGCATGCGCACAGCCTCTACCTCTGAGAGACCGCTGAGAGCCTCTGGCACTGGCCCCAGCCACCAGAGGTGAGAGGGAAAGAGCCCCAGCCAGGCGCGCTTGAAGGGAGCGGTCTGCGGATGGATGCTCCGCCGCTGCAGACCGCTCCGATCTGAGGAGAGACCGGGCGGTCTCTCAGAGGTAGAGGCTGTGCGCATGTGCAAGTGTCTACTTGTTTAAGAGTGCACCGGGCAGGGATAGAGAGGCTGTGCGCATGCGCACAGCTTCTCTTTCCCAAGGAGGCTGCTCGGACGGCCGCTGTAGGCGCACGCTGCTCCGAGCAGCACATTTACTTGGTTGCAAAGCACACACGAGCCCCCATCCCCGGACAAGCCCCCCATCCCTGGACAAGGTAAGCTGCTGGGGGGGTGATCTTTTTAAAAATGTAGGACAAAATGTAGGATGCCCTGCATTTTGTCCTATGTTTTTAAAAATGTAGGACAAGGTTCTCCCAAAGTCCAGATTTTCAAGTGAAAATCCGGACTTTTGAGGACCCTTGTCCTACATTTGGAGGTGTACCATATGGTCATCCTGCATGCGCAACAACCCCAATGCATAATACCCTCCCATGCACATCATCCCCATGCACATTAAACCCCAATGTGCAGCAACCCCCCATACACAATACCCTTCCAAGTGCATCATCTCCCCATGCACATCACCCCAATGTGCACCAAACCCCAGCACAATACCCTCCCATGCGCACCACCCCCATTCGCACTCCCATGCATACCCTCCCCTATGGTGCCTCAACCCTCCATTGCACCTCAACCCCCCATGAGTGAGTGCTTCCTCATGGAAGGAATATGCTCTCCCAATTTCATGCTTCTAGGTCTGGTGGTCGGGGCAGAGCATCCCTCAGTCAGGAACTCTTCAATGAAAAGTATAGGGAGGAAAAGGTGTTGCATCCGTTTTCACCCCCTTCTGGTTGGAATTTCCGAAAACCAGTTCTTAGTGGGTGCCTCCACCACAGAAAGAAAACCCTCCCCAAATTATTTCATGCGTCTAGGTACAGTGATTTTGGCTGGGCATTGATGAGTGAGTGAGTGAGATAGTCAGTGTCTCTTCAGTTTTACACACACACACACACACACACTAGTAAAAAGTGTACCTGTGTTGCAGGAGTAAAATTCCCCCATATGCCATCTCCCCACTGCGCATCAATCCCCCCCACACACGCACATGCGCATCCACCCACATGTGCAACATTCCACATGTTCATCCCCCCTATGTGCATCATCCCCCTATGCACACCGACCCCCATACACATCAAAATCCCATGTACGTCATCTCCCCATGCGCACCAACCCCCCATGCACACCAAACCCATGCACATCATCCTTTATGAGCATCATCCTCTATGTGCATCATCTCCCCATGCGCATTAAACTCCCATGCGCATCAACCTCCCATATGCATCATTCCCCATGTTCATCCCCCATGCACAACGTCCCCCATGTGCAATGTTCCCCACGTGCATCAACCCCCGCATGTGCATCAACCCCCGCATGCGCATCAACCCCCGCATGCGCATCAACCCCCGCATGCGCATCAACCCCCGCATGCGCATCAACCCCATGCACAACATCCCCCATGCACAACATCCCCACATGCACTTCAGTCCCCCCATGCACATCATCTCCGCATGTGCAACATCCCCCTGCACCACATCACCCCATGTGTAACCCCCATGAGCATCAACCCCCTCAATGTGCATCAACCCCCATGCACAACACCCCCATGGGCAACACCCCCATGCGCAGCATCCTCCCCAGTACAACCCCTCCCTCCGAACAACATCCCCCCCCCCACTGCACCAGGCACCGAGCACCAAAATGATTGGATGTTGGTCAGCCTTCTATGTTAAGTACAGAGGCGCCTCACACAACAAATTTAATTTGTTCCGGAGGCATGTTTGTTACATGAAGCATTCTTAATGTGAAGCGGATTTTCCCATAGGAAATAATGGAAACTGAGACGATTGGTTCCAGAACCCAAAAAATATTCATATAAAAATATTAACTGGGTGTAAAAATGATTTTAGCCATCTTCTTTTGAGCATGCATTTTGGGGTGCAGGATGGTATGTAGGGGAAAGCAGAAAGTATGTTTCAAGGCTCACCTTGCTATTAAAGCAAGGGAAGTGAAATGTTAGCAAACTGGATAGAAGTGTTCGTTAGATACAGGTATAAAGTACAGCACACAGTCATGTTAAGACATTTTCCACAGCCTCCAAGAAAGTGGTGGTAAAAACAGAACTGTCTATGAGATCTTAACTCTTTGTTCTTTATTTGAAAAACAAGAAAATGGAGGGAGGAACGACCTTCTGGAAGCTCTTCAGGATCTGGAAAAAGGACCTTAAATAAGACAGGAGCACTGAACAATAAGAAGAAACAGACCAACATTGGACCACTGGCTGACAAATAAGAAATGTTCAAATGTAATCTGCTGAACAACCCTGAATCATGGTAATCATGGAATAGTCCTCCTTAGATACACGCACACACACACACAGCCAGAATCCACCATGTCCACTTAGCTTCATGCACTCTCATGCATATTCTTATACATTTCCTAGCGAACAGTGGCTTAGCTAAGGGAGGCTCTGGAAGTACAGTGACGCCTCACGTAAAGAACGCCTCACGTAAAGTAAGTTTCACGTAACAAAAAAAATTTCTCTAGGATTCTGCTTCATGTAAAGAAAGTGCTTCACGTAAAGAAAACATTCGTTGGCAGTTAGGGCAGACGCGCTGGCCAGCAACCTGTTTAAAAAGTGTCAGGGCTGCCTAGCGCACCTGCCCATAGTGAAAGCAGCACTTCCATGTTGTTCCTTCTGTGGCCAGACATCCGCTGGGCAGAGGGAGAGAAAAGCAGTGGAGAAGAGGGAAGCAGCTGAGAGCCAGCCAGAAGGGAGCAGAGAGAGAGAGGCTCAGGATGAAGAGAAGGAGAAAGTGGGGAGACACTTGGAAAGTGTCTTGGATTACAGTAGCCATGTTAACAGTCCAGTCCAACCAGAATAAACCCCCCATGTGCAGCATGTTCTTTATGGCTAACCAGAATAAAGTTTTGTTCTTTATGGCTATATGATTCCTTGCAAAAAAAAAACCACAAAACAGTAGCAGTGCCAAAGGTGCCCTGCCAATTACCTCCAGCAGCAAAGGTGAGTCAGAAATGAGGGTGGGAGGTGATCAGAACTGGGCAGGGAAAAGGGGGAATGGTGATGTTTTTGCACAGGCAGGAAGTAAGTGGAAATTGAATAAATCCTGGTGGCACCAATATGCACTGGATCCTGACCATTTCCTTCTCTCCTTCCTTCTGTCCTGTTCCATAATATCTAACCATTTTGATACCAATTTCTAGCCCTACCCCTAGCAACAATTTGTCCTGTCCAATATACAGTATATCCCCTGTCCCACTTTGGGCAATTAACATCTCCCTTCTCCAGTAATAGTCATAGGGTGAAAAGCAATGAATACCAAATTCCCTTATTAGTTTAGAGACCAAGCAGGATTTCTTTTTACATAAACACAACCCTCCCCCCCGGATAATCACTCTTTTCCAGAACACTCCTACCCCCAAACTTAATTCAGACAGTGAGGTTCAGAGAAGGTAGCAAAAGTCCACAGCTGCTCCAAGGTGCCACACTGTGCAGCAGGCAGTGTAGAATCCCAGGCAAGTAGCAACTTCCTCAGGAATCACATCCCAATTTCCTTCTGGGCTGCTTTCATTCCTGCAAGCTCCTATCAGTTCAAATCAGGGTGACCATATAGAATGGAGGACAGAGAGCCTTTCCCTCTAACCATTGCATAGAAGAGGGAATTTAGGCAGCTGCTGCTTTTTAAACCCTTTTATATTGAGCTACACATGACTAGATTTCCTCTTCTTAGCCATGGTTAAAGGTAGAGGCACTCTGTCCTCCATTCTATATGGTCAACATGGTTCAAATGAGGTTCAGATGTAAGTCATTCCCTTGGTTGTCAATCTGTTAACCCTGACTTCCACAGTACTGTCAATCAGCTGTCAAAACACAGGAATTACATTTAACACCACCTCTGCTTGTCTGTTCTTCCATTGCAGCAGCAGTGGTGTTACAGCCAACCTCCAGGCCAGGCACAAAGCTGAGCAGGAGAGAACTGAGCCACAACTGACAGTTCCAGCCGGTGCCAGTCTCCTCAGAAGCAAATTCCACTGTGTCCAGTAAGGCCCCTTCCCAGGAAGTGTGGGAGCCTTGAGTCTTGCTCGGCTGCATGCCTCCATGTCTGGGAGCAGCAGGAGCTGAGTGATAGGCATAGCCAGGCACCCTTTGAAGGCTAGACAGCTGGCCAGCCTTCATTCAGCGTGTCCTTTCCACCTGCCTGCCTGACCCCCTGTGGGATCCTGTGCAGAACCTGCCTGTGCAGCTCGCCCAGGCATTCCATACTCTCTTGTGGTAGATCCTGTGGCAGCATCTCTGTTCCAGGTGCATGTATCTCGACATTGCCATCATTGGCTTCATTTGCCAACATTCCCCCCACCAGCGCTTATGCCTAAATGAGTGGCTCCAGGGAGAAGAACCTGGCAGTCTCTTTTCTCAGAACACCTTCTCACTCATCAACAAATCCACCTTTGCACTGACTCTGGCTAGAATCCTAGCCACACTTTTAGGGAGTAAGAGCACAATCCTAACCATGTCTATTCAATAATAAGCTCCATTGTGTCCAATGAGGAAAGTGTCTTTAGGATTGCAGCCTAAGTCCATCAACTTTAATGGGACATACTTCTAAGGTGAAATGCCTAGGTTTGATTTTAATGGAACTTCTGAAATGGTGGTTACACTTTCCAGGGAGTAAGCCTCTTGACTACACAGGGACATACACTGTATGTGTATACTTCTGGGACATACTTCTGAGTAGACATGAATAGGACTAGGCTCTCAGTTGTCCTTCAGTGGCATAAGGAAATTGAGGCACTGACTGGTTAATGCTGAAATTGTGATTTCAATCTTATCCACATTTTCCAGGGGGAAAGCCCCTTGACTATTAATTAATTAAATTAAATTTATATCCTGCCTTTTTCGGGCTGTGGCCGACTCAAGGCAGCTAACAAGTAAAGTTTTTTTTTTAAAGTGTAATAGAAAACATTAAAACATTTTAAAACATGCATGGTTTAGAAAACAACAATAACACCCCCAGCCTCTGCCTCAGTTAAACGCTTTTTAAAAAAGAATATTTTTAGGGTCCGCCTGAAACTCTGTCTGGAGGGATCTTCCCTAAGTTCCAGCGGGAGGGCGTTCCAAAGCTAGAATGCAGCCATTGAGAAGGCCCTGTTCCAGGCAGCCATACCTCTCACTTCCCTCGGTGGTGGCACAGTCAGCAGGGCACCCTCTGATGACCTGAGGTGATGGGTCGGATTGTACTGAAGAAAGTGGTCCCTCAAATACCCTGGACCTGAGCCACAGGGCTTTAAAGGTCAGGACCAGCACTATAAAATCAGTCCAGATGTGAATGGGCAGGCAGTGTAGCCGCTGAAGCAGTGGTCCGACAGAGTCAAACTGACGAGCCCCAGCAACCACACGAGCAGCCACATTTTGGATTACTTGGAGTTTCCAGCCCCACATAGAGCACTTTGCAATAATCCAATCTCGATGTCACTAAGGTGTGGGTCACCTTGGCCAGATCCAAGTGACTCAGGTATGGTGGCAGCTGGCAGATCAGCCGAAGCTGAGCAAAGACTCCCCTGGCTACAGCTGACAACTGGGACTCCAGGAGCAGCTGCAAATCCAGGAGAACCCCCAAGCTGCGGACCTGCTCCTTCAGAGGGAGTGCAACCCCATCCAGAGCAGGACAATATTCCAATACAGGAGTCAATGACTATTGTCTTATCAGGATTTAATCTCAGGTACTATCATGGTACTGACTCCTGAGAGGATATATACAGTGGCATAGCTAGGTGGTGCAGGAGGTGCACATCTAACCACCACAGCATGCCAGGCAATAACTGGGAATGGGAGAGCCCTGCACATCTTCCATACATTCATCTATAGAGCACACCACAGAATGCCAGGCCATGATGGGGAACAGGAAATCCCTGCACACCTCCTGCACATCTATCCATCCATGAAGTACACTGCAGCATACCAAGCCATTATGAGGAACAGGAGGTCCCCATACACCTCCTGCACATCTATCCATCCATGAAGTACACTGCAGCATACCAAGCCACTATGAGGAACAGGAGGTCCCTATACACCTCCTGTACATCCATGGAGCACGCTGCAGCATGCCAGGCCATTACTACAGGAGGTCCCTACATACAAACATTTACCCTGTCGGTAGATATAAATGGGATAGTGAAGAGCAGCATATTCAAGGAATACCCAGTGAGGATAATTCTGCCTCATTTTACTCTTCTTTAAGGAGCTTGGCATTTAAAGATAAGCCTTTTCTCCATATTATTAGGCCACAGTTTTATCCACATGTTCCTCATTCCTGTGTAAGGGCAGCGGGGAAAGGAGCTGGAGAGACCTAAACTTGCATGTCTACTCTAAAGGAAACCTTATTATAATCAGTGGGACTCACTCCTGTGTAAAGGGGGGGGGGCAGATAATAGCTTGAGAGACCTGAGAGACAGGTGCAGGTTAATTTGTTTTATTTTTTGTTATATTTTGTATTTTCTTTATTATTTTGTATTGTAATCATTTTTATATGAATGTTTTTGGGTTGTGGAACAAATTATTTCTTATGGGAAAATTCACTTTTCTATACAAGTGTTTTAGATTACAAGTATGCTTCTAGAATGCATTATGCTCATAAACCAAGGTAAGACTGTACATGCTCTTGAACTGCTAAGTTAGCAAGAAATAATAATCATAATAATAATGGCCAGACAATAAATGCAATGAATATTTTCTCAAAAACAGTTGATGAATGTCAGTATACACTCCTGCTATTGCTCCCTTGCACAGCGACACACTGCCCTGGCACCTGGAGCTACCTGTCTTGAATAGGCTCTCCAGAAGGCAGGCTTGGAATAGCTCCAGGTCTAACTTAAATTTTTTTAAAAATTAATTAAAAAATCAAAATTAAAAAATTAAAATTAAAAAATAAATGTTAAATGGTAATTGTTTTTAACAAAAGCCTTTCTTGCAGATCTGAAATGATGGTTCTGCTGAGAATTTCCTCCCTTCTTGTCATCTGTATCTTGGTGGCATGGCAGATGGAGAGCTACAAGGCATACTCATTTGGGTAAGATGCGGTAAACTGTGGGCAGTTCAGTTTTGCAAAGGGGACAATAATTGCTAATTAGCAATAGGATGCTTGTTGAGAAAGACCCTGAGAAATATTGCCCCTATTCTGCCTTCCACTCTGCCTTTACACCAGGGTTCTAATCTGTGTTAGTGGGGATGACAGCAGAAAAGGTGGTGTACTTAAGTTGGTTAAGTAATCAGGCATTTAAGCTCTATGATAACCATTTATGGTGCCAACACCCTCACCCCCAAACCAAACCGTCTTCCTTCCACCCAGCCCTCTCCTACCCAGGGTGACCAGATGCCAAATCCAAAGCTCCCCCCAAGCTCCTCAAAATTCCTGCCCCCAAGCCAAAATTCAAACCTGGTTAAAAAAAGTAGGACACACCCCCAAAATGTAGGACAAATGTAGGACATATTAAAATGAAGCAAAAAATACTCGTATTAGTTTCCTGTACTTAATTTCAACAATTGAAAACCTTTTAACATGCATGTTTCTGACCCAGACATGTAAGACACCCTCAAAGCAGTTTGCAGCAACACAACCCACTCAAGTGAATTCAGCATGCATGATTCTGACCCAGACATGTAAGACGCCCTCAAAGCAGTTTGCAGCAACACAACCAATGCAAGGGGAAAAGGGATGGCAGAGGTAAGTAGGAAAGGGGATGGGAGAGGTAAGTAGGGCAAGGGAAGGGGATGGCAGAGGTAAGTAGGGAAGGGGGTGGCAGAGGTAAGTCAGGAATGTGGAGAGTGGTGGCAGAGGTAAGTAGGGAAGGGGTGGCAGAGGTAAGTAGGGATGGGGAAGGGAGGAAAGATTGACATGTTAGAGGAAGAGGAGAAATGTAAGTAGGTGGGAGGAAATGTAGGTAGGTAGGTGGCACTTACCTGGTGTGGCATCGGCGGAGAGCTGCAGGTGGGGGGCCTGTGGGGGCCTCCAGCAGCCGGCACTCTGCTGTAGAGGGGGCGATAGGGTGGTGAGGGGGCTGGAGAAGCAGGCAGGTGAGCAGGCCCTACTGTGTGAAACTGGTGGCCTGCTGGGCAACCAGGAGGAGGGGAGGAGCCTCTTCCTGGGGAAATATTTTTTAAAAGGCCAGATGGCCCAGAATTGCCCCCGGAATTCCAGAGAGAGGTTTTTTCCAGGGGTGTCTGGGCATTTCTGGTCACCTGGTCAGCCTGTTCCTGCCCCTTTGAACAGTGACTGCCACTCCTTCTGTCTCCATCTAGGACTGGCTCAGGCTCAGGATTCAATAAATGGAATGAAGACTGCGAGTGCGCGATGTATGGATTCTATGTAGCTCGGAGGTCCTTGGATGCACAGATGACAGAGGAGGAGCTAAACCTGGGAGCGAGCCAAGGGTATGAGGCTCTCCTGAAAGATGCTGATGCCAATTTGAGATTGAGGAACCTTTTCAGGGGATCTTTTCTCCCTGCCTGTCTTTTTCCAGCAGTGCAACCTGTGGGAGGGCAGATGGACAATTTTGAGATAGACATCTCAGGTGCCATTCTTATCCTGCCCATCCTTGTGAACCACTTTGCCTATCATGGTCATGGCCTTTTTTGGCCATGTTTTGCATTATTTTTTGTGGAACTTTCTCCAGATTTTCTTCTTTAAAAGCAACTTTCCCAACTGGGGGCGGGGGGGGGGGATGGAGAGAGAGAGATGTAGTAAAGTGGGTCTAATTTACTAATTTACTAATTTACTAAGTGGGTGTAGTCAAGAGGTATGTCTTGACTTTACTTCTCTTGCTCCCACTTCCACTGAAAATATGCAATGTTTCTCAAAATGTCTTCCAGGGATGTGGTCATTAAACTTGAGTTGTGAGTCCTCTTGCAAGTTGCAAACCCCACAACTTGGCTGGACTTGACTTGGCTGTCACAAGTCTATTTGTGCGAAATTTGAAGTCTTTAAGTCACAAGTGATTGTCATTGAGGCTGCAAACTTAATCTCTACTTAGGCAGGCAAAGTATTGGCATAAATCCTATGCTGACCTGGGGGTGTCACAAAAGTGCCATAAGGCACTTCTGAACCAATAGGCACAATGGGGCTTACTTCTCAGTAGACATGCTTAGGCAGCTGCAGTCCTAAAGACACTTTGCTGGGAGTAAGACCCATTGAAGACAACGGGGCTTACTTCTGAGTAGACATAGTTAGGAGGCTGAATGGAGGATAGGAGGCTTACCTGGGCTGCTGCTGGAGGCTGGAGGCCAGTGGGGGCACTTGGGGGCAGTTAGGGGCAACTGCCCCCAAGTTGTGAGCAGTTAGAGGCCGCAGCATGCTGGCCAGCAGCCCTTTAAAACAGGCTCCACGCGGAGTGTCAGGGCTACCTAGCGTGCCGCCCATTAGAAAGCAATGCTTCCTGTTTTTCCGTGCACCTGCCTTTCGCGTCCCCAGATGACCCGACCAGGTCGCTTTCAGGTTGCCTGGGGCTTGTTAAGTGAAGTGGGATTGTTAAGAGGAGTACACTCCCAATGGGAATTTGTGCATGTTATGTGAATCGCTTGTTATGTGGGGCACTTGTTATGCGAGGTACCACTGTACGTCAAATGAGTTAGACTGGTCTTAATTAGTTAGGATTGTGCCCTAAGTGTCCAATCCTATTTGACTTTCCAGTGCCCATGTGCCGGAATGCAGCCCAGATATAAGGGAATAAATATATCTGTGACTGTCCCCCTCCCTCAGCTGGATGCAGCACATATCCCCTTAGACACAAGTGCTTTGGTGCTGGAAAGCTTGGAAAGCATTGGGTCTTGAGATATGCAAAGAAACCCTTCTTGTGTCCTGTACACACCTCCTTCTCTCACCTTCTCAACCACAAAAAATTAAGCCCCTTTTTCCTATACAGCAAAGATACTGCTATCCCCATGTCCCGGCAGCCTTCAATTTCTTGTGCCTCACTTTTGAGCAAATACACTGGAATCAGAATGGCATTTGGGAAGAGCATAGAGTACATTTCTAAGTTCTCTTGAACTGCAGTTTGCCATTAAAGCAGGCGAAGTGAAATGTTAGGAAACTGGATAAATGTGTCCTTTAATACAGGCATACAACAGATTATCATGTTTAGACATTTCCAGGACTCCCATAAAGAAAGTGGTGATGAAAACAAAACTGTATCTTTGAAATCTTAACAATTTGTTTTTTTATCTCTAAAACAAGGAAAAGGAGGGAAGAACAACCCTCTGCAAGCTCCACAAGATTTGGAAGCAACCTCACTTCCTGATAAAAAAAATGGTTTGAAAATCGTCTGGGACAGTGAAATCAAAAGTGCACTGGAGTCAATTATAATTACAGAAACGCAAAATGGCTCATCATCTATCACCACAATTATGGCACAATCAGAGCAAAGCATTATGCAATGCGAGACTTTTTAAAAAAGAACATGGTAAATATACTGGCCAAACCACATGAGCCAGCACCGAGGCAGGATCTGCTGGAAACTTGGACTGGTCCTCACGGGCATTGTTGTGGTGGTGTGACTGGTGCGCTGCACACCAGGTGATTTGCCTCTCGGGGGTGACATGCTGAGGGAGTATCAAACTCACTTAGCACGTTTCCCACACCTAGGATTCACCACACCCCTCAGGCCCCTGTGCTCCTCTGAGGGAGGCACTAGTCACTCCTCCCTCAGAGGAGCGCTCCGACACCACTGCACATGGTGGAACTTCACCCATGCAAACATTTACCTTGTTTCTTTTGGATTACTTTTGTGTAAATTTCTCCAGAGTTACTTTGTTAAAAACAGCCCCAAATGTTTGTGTTTGTGTGTGTGTGTGTGTGTGTGTGTGTGTGTGTGTGTGTGTGTGTGTGAGAGAGAGAGAGAGCACTTTAGATTGTGAGCCCTTTTGGGACAGGGACCCATTAGCTATTAATTTTTTCATTTTCTTGTAAACCGCTTTCTGAACTTTTCAGTTGAAAAGCGGTATATAAATACTGTAGATGTAGATGTAGATGTAGATGTAGAGAGAGAGAGAGAGAGAGAGAGAGAGAGAGAGAGAGAGAGAGAGAGAGAGAGAGAGAGGTAATAAAGTGGGTCAGCAAGAAGTACATCTTGATATTACTTCTCTCACTCCCAATGAAAATGAGCAGTGCCAATCAAAGTGTATTCCAGGGATGTCAAACTCTGTTAATGAGATATTAACTCTAAAATTTTATTCTTTTTTAAAAACAGCTTAAGGGCACGGAGGGGGCCATGTGGCTTCTCAGTCTGCATATTATATAAACTGGAAGAAGCACTGAGTAGAACTGAAGGCAAAATCGAGAAACCGACTGACACTGGACCAACAAGTTATGGCAAGTAAAAAGAAATGTTCAAGAATAATGTGTTGAATTACTCCAGAAACATAGAATAGATCTCCTCACATAGACAGCACAGTCCTAAATTGTGCTGAACCAGGCAAGCTGCTGTAGCTACACTACTGTGGGGCAATGGGAAATTTTTCTCCTTCTGCCAGATAGGGCAAATTTCTACTAGTTTCTGTAGTCTCTGCCAAAGATATTCTTCCTTCTCTCCACAATAAGCTATGTCAAGAAAAGTCTTGGGGCTCTTATCGGATCTGAGATACATGTCTCCAGAGGGCTTTGGGAATTATCAATAAACAGATTTCTGTCTTTTCTGCTTTCACTTGGAGTCCACAATTTCTTCTTTTTCTGTGTCACAATGGAAGGCATCCACCAAGCGCTTAGCCTCAGCAGCAGTGCCATGCCTAGTTGGCACCGAGGGCCATCCCCCCCCCCAGCCACCCCCAGCTCTCTCTCCCCCTGTGATCCCTTAGCTGGGGCATAGACTGCTGACGGGTTTGCTCCATCCATCCTGCTTGGGAGTTGTGCTTGTCTTCCTGGTTCCAGGATCTGGGATGTCACGGAGTGCAATCCTAAGCATATCTACTCAGAAGTAATTCCCATCGTGTTCAATAGTACTTACTCCTAGGAAAGTGTGTTTAGGATTGCAATCATGGTGAGATTGCCAAGGCTGATCAAACCCACTGAACGTAATCCATTCTTGCTCAACCATGTAGGAACAAATGATACTGCTGGATAAAGTTATGAGCAGATAGTTTGAGACTATGGCTGCAATCCTAAAGACACTTTCCTGGGAGTAAGACCTACTGAACACAATGAGACTTACTTTTGAGTAGACATGGTTAGGATTGCACCCTATGAGGCTCTTGGAAGGAGGGTAAAGGACATGGGGGCCCAAGTGACATTCTCCTCAGTTTTCCCCATAAGAGACCGAGGTCTTCAGCGGGACATTAAAATATTCCAAGTGAATTGCTGCTTATGAAAATGGTGTTGTCAAGAGTGATTGGGCTTCTGGGATAAGGAACTGCATTCCTAGAAGGGGACACCTGGCTGAAGATGGACTGCACCTTACTAGTTGGGAGAGGAATGTTATCAGCTGAAGTGTGGCTAACCTGATCAGGAGGGTTTTAGACTGAATGAGAAGGAGCTTGGAAACAACAACCAGAAAAGTAGAAAGCAAGGAAATGGTCCAGATGGAAATTCTCAGGACACAGCTATAACTAGATGATATTTTGATGGGGAACTAAAAAGGGACAACAGACATTGAGTTGTAATCTCCAGGGCTTATGTTGCATTTATATAAATGCACAGAGTATGGGAAACAAACGAGATGATCTTGAACTGCTAGTAAGGGAAAAGAAATTTGGTTTGATAGGAATAACTGAAACCTGGTGGGATGATTCCCATGATTAGAATACACAAATGGAAGGCTATCAGTTGTTCAGGAAGAACAGATGTGGAAAAAGAAGAGGAGGGATAGCATTATATGTCAAAAACATATATGCGTGCTCTGAATTCCAACAAACTGGTCCAGATATCTCCTTGGAGTGCATTTAGGTAAATGTTAGGGGGGAAAACAGAAAGCACAACATTGTGTGGACGTGAACTGCCAAGCCAAGGGGAAGAACTGTTTACTCAAAACAACTGGAAGACATTGCAAGGAATCATGAGGGAAAGTGGCGCCTCACGTAACAAGTTTAATTCATTCCAGAGGCAAGCTTGTTATGTGAAACTACGTGAAGCGGATCTTTCCATAGGAAATAATGGAAACTCAGACGATTGGTTCCACAACCCAAAAAATATTCATATAAAATATTAACTGTTTATAAAAAATTACAAAATACTATAATATAACACAGTACAAAACACTGCAATATACAGTAACACACAACACTGCAATAAAGAAAATACTGTACAGTACTGAACTGTACTGTGCCTTTGAAAACCTTCATGGCTAGTGTGAGGGTTACAGAGAAGGGGATGACTTTGGCTGCAATCCTAAAGGCACTTTCCTAAGAGTGAGTCCGACTGGACACAATGGGGCTTACGTTTGAGTAGACATGGTTAGGATTATGTTCTTTCACAATCACTAATGGAGTCACTGCTATCCATTGGCTCAATGGAATCTTTGTCTTTTTGTACAACTTTAACTTTCCCAAGCTGGGGAGCTTTCCCAAGATGGGGAGCAGCACTAGAATATTGATAAGGCACACCTTCCACGCTGCCACACACAGATCCCACATACAAACCTGGCTCAGGCTGCTCCCCCTAGACCCCCCATGAGTTCCCTGGCCATGGAAGCCTATTCCAAACTTTGCCCAGAGGCCCACTGTAGTCCCCCCATCCGCCCTGTGGATTCCCTTACCATGGAAACCTGTACCAAATTTCCTCAGAAATGCTCTTTACCCAAGACAGTGCTCTTTATGCAAGTCAAAATTTCTGAGAAAATTTTACTCTTTACCCAAAATGCTCTTTACCTAAGTCACTATTTACTCAAGGTACCACTGTAGTTGTAATGGGGGATTTTAACAATCCAGGTATTTGCTGGGAGACTCAGACTTCAGCCAAGCATGGGAGCTTCAATAAATTCTTGTTTGTGCTGGAGGATAACTTAATTGTCCAGAAAGTGGAGGGATCATCCTTAACAAATCATGAGGAATTGATTGGTGAGATCAAAGTAGTAGAAACCTTGGGAGAAAGTGATTATGAACTGCTGGAATTCTCAATCTTCTATATATATAAAAATGAAAAGTCTCTCACTCACTCACTCACTCACTCACTCACTCACTCACTGTCTCATCAATGCCCAGCTAAAACCGGTGGGCCTAGAAGCAGGAAATTTGGGTTCGGTGTTCCTTCCATGATGGAGGGAGTCACTAAGAACCAGTTTTTGGAAATTCCAACCGGAAGGGGGTGAAATGGGGCTCAACGCGTTTTCCTCCCTATACTTTGCACTGAAGAATCGGTGATTGAGGGATGCTCTGCCCCAACTCCCAGACCTAGAAGCATGAAATTTGGGGAGGGTCTTCCTTCTGTCACATGAATACCCACCAAGAACAGATGTGGAGAAATTTAAATCTTAAAGGGCTGAAAAGGGGTGCAAAGTGTTTTTGTCCTTTTCTCAACATAGAAGACTGACCAAAATTGAGCCAATTTGCACTGGTGCACTGGGGGGATGTTAAGTCTGCAACACCCCCACCTTTCCAACTCACTGCTCCATAATCTCAGGCCCCATTTCTGGACGTCTGCAACACCCCCACCCTTCCAACTCACTGCCCCATAACCTTAGGCCCCATTGTGCAATGGGGCCTAAGTGTGCAATACCCCCACCCTCCAATTCTTTGATTTCATAATGAAATTATGTTGACATATCCTTGCCACCTCACTTTCCCAAACTGTTCCTTATTTTTTTTCTCCATTTTAGTTTAAATAGAAACTGATATGTGATTTGAATGATTTGATTGGTTGACAAGATCAAAACAGGGATTGTTATTTTATTGGTTGGTTCAAAATAATACAGAGCTATAGTGGGGAAGTAAGTGAACCCAGCCAGTTGAAACCATTTTTTTTTTCTGGTTCAGAGTAGTTTATTCTGGACGGAGGGGAGTGGAGACAAGCTGTACCATTGGAGGAAAATGTTGGAGGGGCTGTTTTAGCCTGGAGTATAAAAAGGGGAGCCTCACCCTGCTTTGTGTTTTAAGTTCTTTTTGACTGCAAGGCATTGATAATACTTTAGGTTTTGAAAAGAGATTTGTTAGAATATTTACAAATCCTGGGAACAAATACATAGCAGTGAATCATAGAAATCTCAGTAACAATTTTACTTGCAGCTCAGATGGATTCAGAGATAGTTAGTTTGCAAGGATCTTTCACAGTAGAACCAATAAATAGGATGGGAATTGCCTCTTCTCCTCTATTTCATATTTTGTATACAAAAGCCCAGAACACCATGCGAGGGTCAGAACAGAAATTGTTCAGTATGTCATCACAAACTGGGACCTTTTTCTGCCAGACCAGATGGCTCTTCATATGCAAATCCAAATGAATATAAGACAGAGATGTCCACATCGACATTTGGTTCTGCAATGGAGATGTAAGCTGCAGCAGAACTATACTTTTTCTACTTTGAAGTGCATGAAAATGGAAATTTCCATAGGTGGGGAAAAGATATAGGAACTGGTTGTGTCGGGAGTCTCAGGTTTACGGGGCCTCAATATCTGGCTATTTTGATGTATTAAAAGAGTCCTCTTTTGTCACTGACGATGTACAAGGCAAGTCTGAATGCACTGAGACTGTTTTAAGGGTTGCCTTAAATAAAAAAAACAAAGTAAAAGATTTAGTAACAAAATCTGGAAAAGACAACTTAACAAAGCAAACAAAACATATGTGTTTAAGAACAAGGAAGTTCATAGAAAAACTGTCAACAAATATAGTGAGATACATCCGGAAATAAATAGAACAGCTGTTACCAAATATAACAAGAAAAAGTCAGAGGTACATAGAAGGGCTGTTAAAAATATGTTGAGAAAAATCCAGAAATAAATAGAATAAATAGAAAAATCCAGAAATAAAATAGAATAAATAGAAAAATCCAGAAATAAATAAAATTTGGTAACAGCTGTTACCAAACATAACAAAAATAAGCCAGAAGTACATAGAGGGCAGGGTGATCAGATTATTCCTGAACCCCAGGGCCAAAATTCCTGAACCTCAGGGCCAAAATTCCTAATCCCAGGCCAAAATTTCTACCTGCTTAAAAAAATTGCCAAAAGTGTATTTTTTGTTTTTGTTTTTCGGTTTTTTGACCATAACGTTTGATAGGAAGGAGATATCTCAAAACTGATTTTTGCATTGGATTCTGTTCTTCAATACGAATCCAACGACATATGACATAATGAGGTACTGTGCACTATCGCAAAGTTTCAAAATGAAGCCAAAATGCAGGACAATGAAGCCAAAATGTAGGACACCCTGACAGGAGGCTAAAAACACGGACATATCCGGGTTTTTCTGGTCATAGGGTCACCCTGATAGAGGGGCTGTTAAAAATATGTTGAGAAAAATCCAGAAATAGAAATGCTGTTCAAAAGTTTACTAAAAAGAATCCTCATCTAAATAGATAAGCTGGTCAAAGATATAAAAAAAAAATGAAACTTTTGCAATGGAAATCTAAACTCTTAACTGGATTTGACTATCACATTGACCTAAACTATGTTGAAAATACATCCATACAAATTGGAAAAATGAATTTGATTGTAGGTGGTGCAAAGCTAAAAAGTTTAAGGGTGAAACTCCTGGAATGTGTTGCAGCTGTGGAAAGATTCAGCTACCTTAGTTGCAAAAAGCATATGAACCCGTTTCCAGTCTTATTAATAAACAGGATAGAAGAGCTGAGCATTTTCTAAAAATGACAAGGCAAATGACATCCCTCTGAAGGAGTGGGTCCGCAGCATGGGGGGTTCTCTTGGTTTCGCAGCTGTTCCTGGAGTTCCATTTGTCAGCTGCGGCCGACCAGCTGCCACCATACCTGAGTCACTCGGATCAAATGACATCTATTGGTGCAAATGAGATAAGGGAAGAAAGCTACATGCCAACCTTCAAGGTTCAGGGACAGGTATACCACAGAATAGGAAGCTTACTACCACCAAGTGAGAGGGCTTTAAAGGTCAGACCAGCACTTTGAAATCAGTCCCGATGTGAATGGGCAGCTAGTGTAGCCGCTGAAGCAGTGGTCCGACAGAGTTGAACTGACGAGCCCCAGCAATCACCCGAGCAGCCACACTTTGGACTATTTGGAGATTCCAGACCATATTCAGAGGCAGTCCCACGTAGAATGCTCTGCAATAATCCAATCTCAATGTCACTAAGGTGGCCAGATCCGAGCGACTCAGGTATGGTGGCAGCTGGCAGATCAGCCAAAGCTGAGCAAAGACTCCCCTGGCTACAGCTGACAACTGAGACTCCAGGAGCAGCTGCAAATCCAGGAGAACCCCCAAGCTGCGGACCTGCTCCTTCAGAGGGAGTGCAACCCCATCCACAGTAGGACAATATTCCAGTACTCGAGTTGATGACTACTGTCTTATCAGGATTTAATCTCAGGTACTCTGTTTTATCAGGATTTAATCTCAGGTACTATCATGGTACTTACTCCTGAGTGGATATATCCAGTGGCGTAGCTAGGGGAGTGCAGGGGGTCACATCTAACCACCACTGCATGCCAGGCAATAACTGGGAATGGGGGAGTCCTGCACATCTGTACAATAATCTATGGAGCACACTGCAGAATGCCAGGCCATGACAGGGAATAGGAAAGCCCTGCACACCTCCTGCACATCTAGCCATCCATGAGGTACACTGTGGCATGCCAAGCCATTATGAGGAACAGGAGGTCCCTGTACACCTCCTGTACATCCATGGAGCACACTGCAGCATGCCAGGCCGTTACTACAGAAGGTCTCTACATACAAACATTTACCCTGTCAGTAAATATAAATGGGACAGTGAAGAGCAGCATATTCTAGGAACACCCAGTGCTGACAATTCTGCCTTTCCCCCTTATTATTAGGGCACACGTTCCTCATTCCTGTGTAAGGGCAGCAGGGGAAAGGAGCTGGAGAGACCTAGGCCTGCATGTCTACACTAAAGTAAACCTTATTATAATCAGTGGGACTCACTCCTGTGTAAGGGGAGCAGATAATAGCTTGAGAGACCTGAGAGACTAAGTGAAGGTTAATTTGTTTTAATTTTTGTTATATTTTGTATTTTCTTTATTATTTTGTACTCTTCCTTGAGTTGCCCTCTCTCCCCTAAGCAGTTTGATTTTCCTTCCTTGGATGTACAGTCCTCTTGTGTAAGTGAACATGATAATAATTTTCTATCCCTGCTTGGTGATTACAACATTATTGTGGGTGACTCCCTTTTATTTATATGCAAACAACTCAAGGATATTCAAACACAATTGGACTCTCTTCTCCGGCTCAGCCAGTTCCACTAAGCCCTCCCGAGTACCCAAGATGTACAAGCTGAGCAGGTGGCTTACAATAATTTCGAAGCTAAAGTTCAGCAGGAGGCTAGAGCTGGTGAGGAATCTGCTTTTCGTCTTTTGAACAACCAGATTTTTCTGGAATTTCAGGATGCTCTGTTGCATAGGGGCTGTTGGTCCAATTTGTCTCAAGCTAAAGATTCTATTTGCAGGTTATTGAACCTTAATTTAGCCTCTTCCAACAGGATTGACCTGCAAGAAATTATAGTTTCCCAGGTTCCCTCAGTTTCCTTCATGGTCCCGTTTTTTACTGAAGTTTATTTCCGCCAGATTTCCGAGGCAGCTTCATATGCATAGACGTTTTCTTCAGTCTTTAGGAATCTTCCAGCGGAGGGTCTTCACAGATATGATCAGGAAACCCCTGCTCCCATCTTGCAGATTGTTCCCTTCATCTTCTTCGGCACCGAAGTCATCTCAGGAAGGTCTAGTGTCCATCCAGAGGTCAGTGATTCAAACTCAACAAGATGCAAATCACTTAATTGAACTTAGTTCTTCAGTGCTGCCCAGCGAAATAAAGGCAGTTACAGCTACCCTTGAAAATGCTTTAGCACAACTTAAATCTTGGCTGTGCAAGCCTCAACTACCTACTTGTCCTGTGGCTCTGGTAGCAGTTCTTGTTCCTTCCAAGGTTTCTTCAGGGGAGCTTGTGAACCTTTCTTCTCCTGACCAATCAATAGAATTGAGGGAGATGGTTGATCCCTCTGATCAATTAGTCGATATTACTGCTAACGCTCTGAGTGGTTCATCCCAATCCCCTGGGAAGCAGCAGAAGCAAATTAAGGAGCCGGATTATAGTTCCACAGATAACATAACTCCGATTGTGACTTTTAACCAAGCTTCAGATTGTCCGGAGCATATTTCTTTTGCTACTGAGGCTCCTGATACGGGTCCCTCGACCGATACACGCAACGTCTCTAACCTGCCTCAATCAACGCTTATTTGTACTTCCTCTCTATTCCCCGATTGTGTTATAACCAAAAATGCTCCTGGGGGTTCCTTTACTTTAGTTGATTCTCAGGCTCAAAAGGATCCTCCCCTGGTCTTTGACTATGTTAGTAATAAGGGGAAGGAGTGACTAGTCTCCTCTCCTGTGGACCTTGTCTCACACCCTCGTATTCTTTCTTGGAACATTGCGGGGTGGAAGGCCAAACAAACTGACAGTTCCTTTTTAAATTACTTAAGATCATTTGATATTATCTTGGTGCAGGAGACATGGTCCCAAGATCATATTCATCTACAAGGCTTTGAGGTCTTTGAAGTACCAGCAGTCAAACATTCCTCGAAGGGTCGCCCCTTAGGGGGGCTGGCATGTTTTGTTTCAAAACAATTCAGGGCTTGTTCTCTGGACACTATAAACGGTTGCTGCATGTTACAGGCAGTGAGGGTATTTATGGTGGTCATGGACTTAATATTTGTCAATATTTATATCCCTCCTATGTTAAATTGCTCACAAAGATTAAATATTTGGGCTGATTTATCGACCTGTATGACAGAGCTTACCCAATCTTATCCCCAGTCCTCGATTCTTTTGTCTGGCGATTTCAATGCTAGGGTGGGGAACTCAACTGGTATTTTTTCCAGGTACTGGGGGGACTCAGGTGAGAATGACCTTCCTTCCTTCTGTGCACTAGAAAGATGCTCTAAGGACTCTTACCAAAATGCAAATGGTTTCAATCTTGCTAAGTTTTCTATCAATGCCAATATGATCTGGCTCAACGGGTTAACAGAGTTTCCCTTGTCAGGAGAATTCACTTTTGTTTCAGCTAGGGGTGCTAGTGTTGTAGATTATTTTTTGCTTCCTTTCTGTTTGAAACATTTAGTAGTCGAGTTTGCAGTTGGGGATGCAACCTTTAGTGATCATTCACCTTTAATTCTGGTCTTAGGTCTCCATCTTGGTTGTGTTCCCCAGGTTGATGTTGAACAGGACCCAACTTGTGGAGCAAAGATAATGGTCAATAATACCCTAGTTACTAAATTTAAGAGTTTAAAACTGGACATGATGAGTGGTAATTGTTTAAAGATCATTTTTCATGACCCCGACCCTTCATCTCAACTTAAAGCTCTGGATGATTTTTTGGGCCACATTTTCGATTCGCTGAGCTCACGGCCCTTGGCTAGATCTCATCCAAGGCCTGTTTCGTGGATGGGGTTCAATTCTGAATGTAAGGTACTGAAAGCTTCTATTAGGACTGCTTTCTTGGCATTTAGGTTACACAATGACCCTGAGTGTTTAGCGTATTATTTTTCCCTTAAAAAGCGATTCAGAGACCTACTCATAGAGAAAAGGAAGAAGGCAGTTATGCTCCAATGGAATAATCTATTCCAGGCTATTCAGCAAAAAAACTCCAAAAAATTTTGGGCAGTGATTGCTGGTTCAAGCAGGACCGATCTTTACGACCCGGCTATAATTCCTATGCAATTATGGACTCAGCATTTTCATAACATTTTTTATGATGAGAGCAAATCCTTGACTACCTCCTCGGGGGTTTCACTTGTAGATCTCCCAAGTTGGCCTCCGGTTAGTTGTGATGAGGTTAAAGAGTTATTACACTCATTGAAGATGGGGAAGGCCGTAGGACCAGATGGGATCCCAGCCGAGCTGTTGACAGGTGATATGGAGTGGTGGGCTCAACTTTTGGCCCATATTTTTACTACAATTAACCACTCTGGTTTGATCCCCAGAGACTGGACTATATCTATTGTCGTCCCTATTTATAAGAGGGGCGATCCTTCTTCGCCTGGTAATTTTAGGCCAGTGAGCCTACTTTCTGTTTTGGGGAAATTGTATGCTAAATTCTTGGCTAAAAAGCTTAATAGCTGGGTCATACAACAGGACATCTTAGGCCCCGAGCAATCTGGTTTTCGCCGGGGCAAATCCATGTTGGACAACTGTTTAATCTTGTCCCACCTGGCCTACAAACAGGTTAGATTTTATAGGGCTCATCTTTACGTGGCCTTTTTAGACTTGAAAGGAGCTTTTGATTCAGTAGATAGAGAGCTCCTTTGGTCTAAGTTAGAAGGACTGGGTATCAACAGAAGACTCTTGTCTTTAATTAGGGCCTTGCATGTGAATACCTCTTGCAGAATTAGGTCCTCTTGGGCCGGGAAACTGTCTAGCCCCATTCCTTCCAACAAGGGAGTAAAGCAAGGTTGTGTTTTAGCACACACTCTTTTTAATTTATTTTTGAATGATCTTGCCCCTGCTTTGGAGGGTGTGGATGGTCACTGTCCAAAACTTGGCACTAAACAGGTTCCACTTCTCCTTTATGCGGATGACGCAGTTTTGTTATCCCGCACAAGGATTGGTTTGAGGCGATTGTTAGCCCGTGCGGTTGGGTATTTTGCATCCAACAACTTACAAATTAATTATGCCAAGTCTAAAATTATGGTTTTTGCCAATAATTGGAAGCCTCTAAAGTGGACATGTAACGGAAACTCTCTTGAACAGGTTAAACAATTTAAGTACCTAGGGGTTACTTTTTACTATAAAGGTTCTTGGACTTGTCATCGTAAGGCAATCCTGGGCGCTTCCAAACTTTCTTCTGCAGCCATTTCTCGCTTCTTTTACACAGCGGGAAATGGTTTTGTACCAGCCGCCTTAGAAGCCTTTAAAGGGAAGGTTATTGCACAGGTTTTATATGGATCTCCTGTCTGGCAAAAGGACATCAACCAGACGATAGAAAGTATTCAATCTGCCTTCCTGAGAAGGGTTCTAGGCTTACCTAGATGTGTTCCCTACGCGGCCTTATGTTTGGAGTCTGGGTTATGCCGACTTAAAACCATCGCCTGGCTTCGTTCAATAAAGTACTGGTTTCGAATTTTATTTAACCCCTCAGGACTAATGTTACATTTGTGTTCGGACTCTGTTTTGCCCTTGGGGATTTCGGACCTTCTAGCCAAACTCAAACTCATAGGTCTGAATCCTGCGGAGTTAGGTATGATTAATTCCAATTCGGCCTATCGGCTGGTTAGAGATCGTCTCCTAGACATAGAACGACAAGAGCTTATTCGTGATGCTGGGTCCACCTGTTCCCCACTTCAATTTTTTATTCCTTCTAGCTTTGGAAAGCCGGCTTTTTATTTTTCCCAACTAATTTGTCCTCAAACTCGCAGGGCCTTCTCCCTTGCAAGGTTTAATGTGCTGCCTTCAGCTTTATTAATAGGGAGGTTTCATAATATTCCCATTTCGGAGAGACTCTGTAGTTGCAATGGTTTTAGTATTGAGACTTTATCTCATACAGTTTTTTATTGCCATCATTATAATGACCTGAGGGCAAAATACTTGAGCTTCTTGTTAATGAAAATGCAGGGTTGGAATGATTCCGACAGGCTCTTGCAGCTTCTATCATCCCAAAATATTGAAACTAAATTTGGTCACTTGTTTTTTTCAGGATGTGGTGGCTAGACACAGACAGACATTGTTGTTGTTATCTGGATTTTAGATACCCCAGGTGTTATAATTTGTTATTATGTCTTATTATTACATCTGTCTTGTTTATATGATGCCAATAAAGGTTATGCTTATGCTTATGCTTATTATTTTGTATTGTAATCATTTTATATGAATATTTTTGGGTTGTGGAACAAATTATCTGTGTTTCCATTATTTCTTATGGGAAAAATCACTTTTCTATACAAGTGTTTTAGATTACAAGTATGCTTCCGGAATGAATTATGCTCATAAACCATGGTAAGACAGTACAAGCTTTTGAACTGCTAAGTTGGCAAGAAATAACAATCATAATAATAATGGCCAGACCTAAATGCAATGAATATTTTCTCAAAAACAGTTGATGAATGTCAGTACACACTCCTGCTATTGCTCCCTTGCACAGCGACACACTGCCCTGGCACCTGGAGCTACCTGTCTTGAATAGGCTCCCCAGAAGGCAGGCTTGGAATAGCTCCAGGTCTAACTTAAATTTTTAAAAAAATTAAATTTAAAAAATTAAAATTAAAAAATAAATGTTAAATGGTAATTGTTTTTAACAAAAGTCTTTCTTGCAGGTCTGAAATGATGGTTCTGCTGAGAATTTCCTCCCTTCTTGTCATCTGTATCTTGGTGGCATGGCAGATGGAGAGCTACAAGGCATACTCATTTGGGTAAGATGCAGTAAACTGTGGGCAGTTCAGTTTTGCTAAGGGGACAATAATTGCTAATTAGCAATAGGATGCTTGTTGAGAAAGACCCTGAGAAATATTGCCCCTATTCTGCCTTCCACTCTGCCTTTACACCAGGGTTCTAATCTGTGTTAGTGAGGATGACAGCAGAAAAGGTGGTGTACTTACCATGGGTTAAGCAATCAGGCATATAAGCTCAATGGTGGTGCCAATATTCTCACCCCCAAACCAAACCCTTCCACCCAGCCCTCTCCTATCCAGGGTGACCAGATTCCCCCAGCCCAAAATCCTCCCCAAGCTCCTCAAAATTCCTGCCCCCAAGCCAAAATTCAAACCTGGTTAAAAAAACGTAGGACACACCCAAAAATGTGGGACAAATGTAGGACATGTTAAAATGAAGCAAAAATACTCGTATTAGTTTCCTGTACTTAATGTCAACACTTTAAAAATTGAAAACCTTTTAACATGCATGTTTCTGACCCAGACATGTAAGACACCCTCAAAGCAGTTTGCAGCAACACAACCCACTCAAGTGAATTCAACCTGCATGATTTTGACACATACATGTAAGACGCTCTCAAAGCAGTTTGCAGCAACACAACCCATGCAAATTACTTTAACATGGATGATTCTGACCCAGACATGTAAGACGCCCTCAAAGCAGTTTGCAGCAACACAACCAATGCAAGGGGAAAAGGGATGGCAGAGGTAAGTAGGGCAAGGGAAAGGGACAGCAGAGGTAAGTTGGATAGGGGAAGAGGACAGCAGAGGTAAGTAGGGAAGGGGGAGAGTGGTGGCAGAGGTAAATAGGGAAGGGGTGGGAGAGGTAAGTAGGGATGAGGAAGGGAAGAAAGATTGGTATGTTAGAGGGAGAGGAGAAAGGTAAGTAGGTGGGAGGAAATGTAGGTATGTAGGTGGTACTTACTTGGTGTGGCATCAATGAAGGGCTGCAAGTGGGGGGCCTGTGGGGGCCTCTAGCAGCCGGCGCTCGGTTGTAGAGGAGGTGATGGGGTGGCGAAGGGGCTGGAGAAGCGGGCAGGTGAGCGGGCCCCTCTGTGTGAGACTGGTGGCCTGGGGAAATATTTTTTTAAAAGGCCAGATGGCTTTTCCCAGGAAATATCCTGGGGAAATATTTTTTTAAAAGGCCAGATGGCCCAGAATTGCCCCCAGAATTCCAGAAAGAGGTTTTTTCCAGGGGTGTCTGGGCATTTCTGGTCATCTGGTCAGCCTGCTCCTGCCCCCTTGAACAGTGACTGCCACTCCTTCTGTCTCCATCTAGGACTGGCGCAGGCTCAGGCTCAGGCTTCAATAAAAGGGATGAAGAGTGTGAGATGCATGGAATGCAAGAATGCATTTCCCTTCTAGCCACAATCCCTGAAAGTATTTAGAACTGTCAAAGAAAATAAAGGAGAAAAAGGAAAATGGTCCCTCACCTTAACTAAAACCGTCCTAAATTTTAAATGAAAACAAAAATCTCAAACTCTCAAACATCTCAGCACTGGTCTTCTGCCAGCACTGAGCATCACAAAAGTGCTGGAAAAGCACATCAGCAGTGCTTTGCTCTGGATCATTTCTGGCCAGTGCTGATCAGAGGCCCATTTCACGCTGTACAGAGTTTGTCCCTTGTTCTGGGTTGAGAGAGGTGAGTGGAGGTGCCAGGTCATTCCAGGGTGGGGAGAGGACTGGCAAAGGCAGGATAGGTGGAGAAAGTGGAGCAGGACCATCAGAGCTCTTCTCTGTCAGATGCATAACCCTGTGTTGGACCTCCAGGACCTAAACAGATCCATTTGAGTAGCCCCATTGCGGGGCCTCTTCCCTTACCCTGGGGAAGGAAAGAAATGTTCCACCTCCCAAGGAGTTGCTACCAGCCTGGCAGACATTGTTGCAGCAGCAGACATTTTGGTTTTGCTGATCCTCTGGGCATCAATTCAGGGTTGGATCCTCATACCTCTGTCTAGAATCTTTCAGCAAAGGCATCCCCCACTTACTGGACGGGTTAGGATAATCTTTACTGGGTTCTACTTTTTATGGGTTTAACTCTTGGTCAGAGCATCGACCAAGCGTGAAACCCATAAAAAGTGGAGCCCAGTATTTTTCAGCTTTTAAATGCAAAATGGCCACCTAAAGACATCACGTATATCACATCAGACATCAGATAAAAGAGATTACTTGCAAAATCCTAAATATTTTTTTATATTATTGGCATCCTTCAGTCTCGAAAGACTCTGGTATCGTGCTCTGATTGGAGGTCCTGAAACAACATCTAGTGTGACTAAAGAGGCCAATTTGAGAGTGGCAATCCCTTCCACACTGAGGACAACTAAATTCCGTCCCCTGCCCAGGTCCCAGGTTGCGCTGCTTTCGGGTCTGTCTCTTTGCTTCAGCCTGCCGAACAAGTGTCTCTTCCAGTTGGAGAAGGCCATGCTGGGTCTTTTGCCTCCACGCTGAACGGTCAGAGGTCAAGGTTTCCCAGCTGTTGATGTCCATTCCCAAGGTCTTTAGATCCCTCCTGCAAATGTGTTTGTATCGCAGCTGTGGTCTCCCTCTAGGGAGCTTTCCCTGCACTAATTCTCCATATAGGAGATCTTCTGGAATCCAACCATCAGCCATTCTCACGACATGCCCAAGCCAGCGTAGACGCCACTGTTTCAGAAGTGTGAACATGCTAGAGATTCCAGCACGTTCCAATACTGTGTCATTTGAGACTTTGTCATGCCAGGTGATTCCAAGAATACGTCGGAGACAGCGCATATGGAAGGTGTTCAGCTTCCTCTCCTGCCATGCATAAAGGGTCCAAGACTCACTGCAGTACAAGAGTGTGCTCAGGACGCAAGCTCTATAGACCTGGATCTTTGTATGTTCCGTCAGCTTCTTATTAAGCCATACTCTCTTTGTAAGCCTGGAGAATGTAGTAGCTGCTTTACCAATGCGTTTATTCAGCTCAGAGTCTAAGGAGAGAGTGTCAGAGATAGTTGAGCAAAGGTACACAAAGTCATGGACAACCTCCAGTTCATGTTCAGAGATTGTGATACAGGGAGGTGGATCCACACCCTGACCCATGACTTGTGTTTTCTTCAGGCTGATTGTTAGTCCAAAGTCTTGGCAGGCTTTGCTAAAACGGTCCATAAGTCGTTGAAGGTCTTCGGCAGAGTGAGCAGTAACAGCAGCGTCATCGGCGAAGAGGAACTCACGCAAGCATTTCAGCTGGACTTTGGACTTTGCTCTTAGTCTGGAAGGATTGTAGAGTTTTCCGTCTGATCTGGTCCGGAGATAGATTCCCTCTGTTGCGTTTCCAAAAGCATGCTTCAGCATGACTGCAAAAAAGATCCCAAATAAAGTTGGTGCGAGGACGCAGCCCTGCTTCACTCCACTTCGGATGTGAAAGGAGTCTGATGTTAAGCCATCAAAAACTACAGTGCCCTTCATGTCCTCGTGAAAGGACCTAGAATCATAGAATCATAGAGTTGGAAGGGACCTAGTAGGTCATCTAGTCCAACCCCCTGCCTGCAGCAGGAATTCCCCCTAGAGCATCTCCAACAGGTGCTCATCGAGCCTCTGCTTGAAGATCCCCAGTGAGGGAGAGTCCACCACCTCCCTTGGCAATCTGTTCCACTGCCGAACCGCCCTCACAGTCAGGAATTTTTTCCGGATTTCCAGCCGGAATCTCCTCTCTTGCAGTTTGTACCCAAGATGATGTACAAGATGATGATGTTGAGGAGCTGAGGTGGGCATCCAATCTTGGGGAGGATTTTAAAAAGGCCATCCCTACTAACCAAATCAAAAGCCTTTGTAAGGTCTATGAAGGCTACAAAGAGTGGCTGTCTTTGTTCCCTACATTTCTCTTGCAACTGTCGAAGGGAAAATACCATATCAGTGGTAGACCTGTTGGCTCAAAATCCACACTGTGATTCAGGATAGATTCTCTCTGCAAGCACCTGAAGCCTCTTCAGTATGACACGGGCAAGCAGCTACCCTATAACACTAAGAAGAGAGATGCCACGGTAGTTGTTGCAGTCACCCCTGTCGCCTTTGTTCTTGTACAGTGTGACAATATTAGCATCCTTCATGTCCTGTGGTACTCCACCTTCCCTCCAACAAAGGCAGAATATCTTGTACAGTTCAGTGGAAATGGTCCCTCTACAGCACCTCAGAACTTCAGCAGGGATGTTATCTTTCCCGGGTGCCCTGCCAAAAGCAAGGGAATCCAGGGCTTCGTTTAGTTCTTCTAAAGTTGGTTCACTGTCGAGCTCCTCCAAGACAGGCAGGCACTCAATGTTGTTTAATGCTTCTTCAGTTACTACATTTTCTCTGGAGTATAGCTTAGAGTAGTGCTGCACCCAGCGTGCCATCTGTTGTGCTCGGTCCTGGATGACCTCACCTGTAGCGGACTTAAGCGGGGCAGATTTCCTCACTGTTGGACCTAAGGCCTGCTTGATGCCATCATACATCCCCTTGATGTTGCCTGTGTCAGCTGCTACCTGGATCTGAGAGCAAAGCTGCAGCCAATAATTGTTAGCACATCTCCTGGCAATCTGTTGGACTTTGCTACGGGCGACTCACAGGGCTTGAAGGTTGCGCTCACTAGAACAGGCTTTATATGCAGTTAGAGCTCTCCTCTTTTCCTCAAGGGCTGGTGTCAGCTCCTCCGAGTGGGCTTCAAACCAATCTGCTGTCTTTCTAACCTGCTTACCAAAAACTGACAAGGCGGTAGTATAAAGAGCATTCTTGAAATGTTCCCACTGTTCAGAAGCGTTTGCTTCAGCCGGGCCTGGGAGAATTTCCTCGAGTGCATGGTCAAATTCCAACACTTTTTCCAGACTGCGGGTCTTGCTGATGTTAATTCATGGTCTTCCTTCCTTCTTTGAGTGATGCAGCCTCTTTGCTTGCAGTTTTACTCTGCTGCACACCAAGGAGTGGTCAGTATCGCAATCAGCACTCTGACAGCTACGTGTGATCTTAATGTTGGGAAGGCTGGAGCGCCTGGTGAGGATCAAGTCAAGCTGATGCCAATGCTTCGATCTAGGGTGTTGCCAAGACACTCTGTGTTGAGGCTTTGTGTTAAAGAATGTGTTGCTGATGCAAAAATCATGATAGCAGCAAAACTCTAGCAGGCGTTGGCCGTTTTCATTCATCTTCCCGATGCCAAAACGACCTAGACAAGCGGGCCAAGAACTATGGTCAGATCCAACTCTTGCATTAAAATCACCAAGGATAAACAATGGTTCTTTCTCAGGGATTTTCTTGATAGTGGCAGCCAGATCATCATAGAATTTGTCTTTGGATTCTGCTGAAGATGCTAGTGTTGGTGCATATGCACTAATAAGAGTGACCAGCCCTACTGATGTCTGTAGCTGCAGAGACAGAATTCTTTCACTTCCTCCAGTAGGTGGGATAATGGATCCAAGTAGGGTGTTTCTAACTGCAAAGCCAACTCCATATTCCCTAGTCTCACTTGATGGCTTTCCCTGCCAGAAGAATGAGAAATTTCTCTCCTTAATAGATCCTGAGTCTGGCAGCCTTGTCTCTTGAAGGGCAATTATGTCCATCTCCAGTCTGCTCAGCTCCATATCAATGACAGCTGTCTTACGTACATCATCCAATTCTCGCAAGTCGTCAGAAAAGCCGGGGGTCATTGTCCGAACGTTCCAGGTGCCCAACTTAAGGGCTGAAGTTTTCTTATGTTTGTTGCATGGTGCTGAGTTGTCGATCTGCTTGTTGGTTTTCACCCTAAACCCCACGCACCCAGTGAGGTTAACAGACCGTGGCGAGGCAGCATCCTACTGGCTGGGGGCTGCCCAGCTTAAGGCGGGCAATAGCTGCCCAATGAGGCACGATGACCTCTCCCACCGTCGGAAGTAGCCCCAGGCGTCAAGCTCTTCGCCAATTGAGCAGCGACTTATAACCGGTAACTGCCACTTCTCGTGTTGTTTCCACGCTGTATGCGAGGCTGGAGTTCCTCTCCAGAGCACGAAGGCCTGGGTAGGTTTTTATGGGGGATAGGCTGTTACCCAAGCAGAGAATCCCCCCTCTCCACGCCACTGAAATAGTCCAATGGAAAGGCAAAGCCAATACGATTGGTTCCAGCTGCGTCGCAGGAGTTACCAGAACATGACTGTAACACAGTCACGAACTGCTTTCGGGACTCTGGCTTCGGATTTTTCCTCGAGGTTTTCTCCTGAAGCTTTTCCCATGAATGGGTATATCCACAAGGCAGCGGAGGTTTAGTGGGAGTTTTCCTTCTCCTAGGTAGGTTTGATAAGGACTCACTCTCATGATTTACACAGTCGCATGATTGATCCTCACATCACACTCAGTCTCATGCTCCACTACCAGAGGCAATGCAGATCTCCCCTCCCGTACAAGCAACCAGCAGGGTAAGACCCAGTGCACTGCTCCAATTCCAAACAAAGGCTGCAAACATTGAGGCATACCAGAGACCTCCCCCCACTCAAAAGAGAAGGAAAAAGAAAGAAAAAAAAGGAAAACCAGCACCATGAGTCCCAGAGAGCCCCTCCTCTCTCACAGGAAGGATACTCTGTACACAACGGGGACCTCCCCCCACTCAATAGAGAGAAGGAAAACCAGCACCATGAGTCCCAGAGAGCCCCTCCTCTCTCACAGGAAGGAAACTCTAGAAACAACAGGGACCTCCCCCCACTCAAAAGAGAGAAGGAAAACCAGAACCATGAGTCCCAGAGCACCCTTCCTCTCTCACAGGAAGGAAACTCTAGAACAACAGGGACCTCCCCCCAGTCAAAAGAGAAAAGGAAGAAAGAGAGAAACCAGCACCATGAGTCCCAGAGCGCCCCTCCTCTCTCACAGGAAGGAAACTCTAGAAACAACAGGGACCTCCCCCCACTCAAAAGAGAGAAGGAAAACCAGAACCATGAGTCCCAGAGCGCCCTTCCTCTCTCACAGGAAGGAAACGCTAGAACAACAGGGACCTCCCCCCAGTCAAAAGAGAAAAGGAAGAAAGAGAAAAACCAGTACCATGAGTCCCAGAGAGCCCCTCCTCTCTCACAGGAAGGAAACTCTAGAAACAGCAGGGACCTCCCCCCACTCAAAAGAGAGAAGGAAAAAAGAGGAAAACCAACACCATGAGTCCCAGAGAGCCCCTCCTCTCTCACAGGAAGGAAACTCTAGAAACAACAGGGACCTCCCCCCACTCAAAAGAGAGAAGGAAAACCAGAACCATGATCCCAGACACCCACACCTCTCTCACAGGAAGGGAACTCTAGGAACAACAGGGACCTCCCCCCACTCAAAAGAAAGAGGAAAATCAGCACCATGAGTCCCAGAGAGCCCCTCCTCTCTCACAGGAAGGAAACTCTAGAGACAACAGGGGCCACGCCCCACTCAGAAAGGAAAAAGAGGAAAACTAGCACCATGAGCCCCAGAGACCCCCCTCCTCTCTCACAGGAAGGAAACTCTAGAACATCAGGGACCTCCCCCCAGTCAAAAGAGAAAGGAAAAAGAGGAAAACCAGCACTCAGAGGCCAAGAGAGTGTGCTCGGATCAGAGGCAAAAAAAGAGGAGCCCTCTCCCCCTTTGTAACCACCAGAAAACAAAGACAAATAATCACTTTCTGACTCCCACATGTGCTCAGATCAGAGGTAAAGCAGAGAGACCCCCACTCCCCTAGTAATCACCAGAAAACAAAGCCAACTACTCACTTCCAGACTCCCACATGTGCTCAGATCAGAGGCAAAGCAGAGAGACCCCTCGCCCCTACAGACCACCAGAAAACAAAGCCAAATACTCACCTCCAGATTCCCACATGTGCTCAGATCAGAGGCAAAGCAGAGGGACCCCCTCCCCCCTAGTAACCACCAGAAAACAAAGCCAAATACAAAAATAACACATTTATTAATACATAGGTAAAATACATAACAAATTTTCTAAAATAAACAAAGCATATGTTTATCTCACTATTTGAATGATGGTGATTTACTGAAGAAAGTCATAAGGGAATAATTGAATTAAATACATAAAGAATCATAGAATCCTAGAGTTGGAATGGACCTAGTAGGTCATTGAGTCCAACCCCCTGCTTGCAGCAGGAAGTCCTCCTAGAGAATCCCCGACAGGTGCTCGTTGAGCCTCTGCTTGAAAGTTCCCAGTGAGGGAGAGTCCACCACCTCCCTTGGCAATCTGTTCCTCTGCCGAACTGCCCTCACCGTCAGGAATTTTTCCAGATATCCAACCGGAATCTCTGTCTTGCAGTTTGTACCCATTGGTTCTAGTTCTGCTTTCAGAGGCAGCTAATAACAAATTGGCCCCTTCCTCCATATGACAGTCCTTCAGGTATCTGAAGAGGGCAACCCCGTCTTCCCTCAGCCTCCTCTTCTCCAGCTGATATCTTTCAGCTTTCATAATAATGAAAAAAGCATGTCTTAAACCTGTTATTATGTGGCTGATATTATACCTAATCTGGTCTTGAATCCACACATTTAAAAGTTTTTCCATAACAGCAATTAGGCTGTTTAATTGAGCAATTTAATTAAACACATTTAACCTGAAAGTGGAGGTACTTATAGCTTCTTGCAGCCTTGCCATCCTTTCAGATGCCCTATAAATACAGACTGGCTGAAATCTAGGGAAAGAGCAAACTTCAGGTAAAAGACTTCCTGATAAAAAAATGATTTGAAAATTGTCTGTGACAGTGAAATCAAAAGTGCACTGGAGTCCATTATAATTACAGAAACCCAAAACGGCTCATCATCTATCACCACAATTATGGCACAATCAGAGCAAAGCATTATGCGATGTGAGACTTTTTTAAAAAGAACATGGTAAATATACTGGCCAAACCACATGAGCCAGCACCGAGGCAGGATCTGCTGGAAACTTGGACTGGTCCTCACGGGCATTGTTGTGGTGGTGTGACTGGTGCGCTGCACACCAGGTAACATGCCTCTCGGGGGTGACATGCTGAGGGAGTGTCAAACTCACTTAGCATGTCTCCCCCACCTAGGATGCACCGCACCCCTCAGGCCCCAGTGCTCCTCTGAGGGAGGCACTGGTCACTCCTCCCTCAGAGGAGCGCTCTGGCACCACTGTGCATGGTTGAACTTCACCCATGCAAACATTTACCCTGTTGCGATTGGATTACTTTTGTGTAATTTTCTCCAGAGTGGGACATCAAGAAGTATGTCTTGATGTTACTTCTCTCACTCCCAATGAAAATGAGCAGTGCCATTCAAAGTGTCTTCCAGGGATGTGCTCAAGTTATTAAACCCAAATTGTGAGTCCTGTCACAAGTCAATGACCCCTCATCTCAACTGGACTTGCAATTTGTACCACATGGCCATCAGAACTTCACTTGAACTTTGAAGTCTTTGAGTCACAAGTGAAAATCATTAAGTACCGAATCCTATGCAACTTTTCAGTGCCTCTGCAGCCAGAATTCAGCCCCACAGTTAAGGAATACATACATCTGGGACTGTCCCCTCCCTATAGCAGAATGTAGCACATGTCTCATTGGGACAACTGCATTAATGCTAGAAAGTTGGATAAAATTGGGCCTTAAGCTATTGGAAAGAACCCTATCCTTTTTCCTTTCATACCTCCCCAATCCCTCACCCAGAAAAAATCAAGAGATGGGCAAACCCTGGCCCAGGGGCCATTTGCAGCTCTCAGGGACCCTTAATTCAGCCTGCAAGGAGCCCCAGACTTCAGCGAGCCTCTGGCCCATCTGAAACTTTTGCAGCCTGCAATGGCCCTTCCCCATAGCCTCTGACCAACTTTTGTTTGCATATGATTTTGGCATGTCCATATGTTTTCATTGAGGACTAGATGGACTGAAAACTGTTCATAGGTCTCATGTGGTTCTAAATGTCTGTATTATAATTCTCATATGTATTATAAATAAGCTCAGCCAAATTCATATAAGTTTCACCTCTAATGCATTTGTTAATGTAAATGTATTCAAATTTGAAATGTAAATTAATTCTCTTTTTTGGCCTCTGATGCAGTGTCAGACAGATGATGTGGCTCTTCTGCCAAAATGTTTCTCCATCCCTGCTATACAGCCAAGAGATCCTTTCCCCCGTGTCCTGCCCGCCTTCAGCTTCTTGTCCCTCAATTCAAGTACACTGGGAAGCAGAGTGGTATATAGGGGAATGCAAAAAGTACTTTTCAAGGCACTCTTGAATTTCAGTTTGCCAAAGACAAGTCAAATCTTAGCAACCTAGATAGTGGCATCCTTTAAATATAGGCATGATATAGGCATGATCTGGTTCACACTATCTGGTTCAGACATTTTCCTGGGCCTCCAATAAAGAGAGTGGTGTTAAAAGTCAAACTCTGTGAGATCTTAACTCTAAAATTTTATTCTTTTTTAAAAACAGCTTAAGGGCACGGAGGGGGCCATGTATGTTCTCACTCTGCGTAATACAGAAACTGGCAGAAGCACTGAGTAAAGGCAAGAAAAAGAAACCGTCTAACATTGGACCATCAGGTTTTGGCAAGTAAAAAAGAAATGTTCAAGAATAATGTGTTGAATTACTCCAGAAACATAGAATAGATCTCCTCACATAGACAGCACAGTCCTGAATTGTGCTGAAGCAGGCAAGCTGCTGTAGCTACACTACTGTGGGGCAATGGGAAACTTTTCTCCTTCTGCCAGATAGGGCAAATTTCTACTAGTTTCTGTGGGCTTTGCCACGGATATTCTTCCTTCTCTCCACAATAAGCTATGTCAAGAAAAGTCTTGGGGCTCTTATCAGATCTGAGACACATGTCTCCAGAGGGCTTTGAGAATTATCAATAACAGATTTCTGTCTTTTCTGCTTTTACTCGGAGTCCACAATTTGTTCTCTCTCTGTACCACAGTGGAAGGCATCCACCAAGCGCTTAGCCACAGAGGCAGTGCCATCACCAGCCTCGTTGGTAACCAGGGCCACCCCCCCCAGCCACCCCCACTCTCTCTCCCCCTGTGATCCCTTAGCTGGGGCATAGACTGCTGACAGGTTTCCTCCATCCATCTTGCTTGGGAGGTGTGCTTGACTTCTTGCTGCCAGGATCTGGGATGTTATGGAGTGCAATCCTAAGCATATCTACCTAGAAGTAATTCCCATTGTGTTCAATAGTACTTACTCCTAGGAAAGTGTGTTTAGGATTGCAATCATGGTGACATTGCCAAGGCTGATCAAACCCACTGAAAGCAATCCATTCTTGCTCAACCATGTAGGAACAAATGATACTGCTGGATGAAGTTATGAGCAGATAGTTTGAGACTATGGCTGCAATCCAGGGTAACTACGGGGAGTCCTTTCTCCAATGTCAGAACAATTTACTCTGGATTGCAATATGAATTTCCCATAGGTTTTCACTAGGTGGTGCCATAACTACATTAACGTAAATGTCTTTTACGTGCTCCCATAGTTACTCTGGATTGTAGGGTTAGAGGCTCTGGGAAGAAGGGTAAAGGACATGGGGGCCCAAGTGACATTCTCCTCAGTTTTCCCCATAAGAGATAGAGTTCTTCAGAGGGACATTAAAATATTCCAAGTAAATGGCTGCCTATGAAAATGGTGTTGTCAAGAGTGATTGGGCTTCTGGGATAAGGAACTGCATTCCTAGAAGGGGACACCTGGCTGAAGATGGACTGCACCTTACTAGTTGGGAGAGGAATGTTTTCAGCTGAAGTGTGGTTAACCTGATCAGGAGTATGGGAAACACAGAGTATGGGAAACACAGAATGGGAAACATACTATGAGTATGGGAAACAAACGAGATGATATTGAACTGTTAGTAAGGGAAAGAAATTTGATTTGATAGGAATAACTGAAACCTGGTGGGATGATTCCCATGATTAGAATACACAAATGGAAGGCTATCAGTTGTTCAGGAAGATGTGGAAAAAGAAGAGGAGGGGTAGTGTTATATGTCAAAAACATATATGCATGCTCTGAAATCCAACAAACTGGTCCAGATATCTCCTTGGAGTGCATTTAGGTAAATTTTAGGGGGAAAAACAAAAAAGCACAACATTATGGTGGACGTGAACTGCCAAGCCAAGGGGAAGAACTGGATGATGTTTACTCAAAACAACTGGAAGACATTGCAAGGAAACATGAGGTAAAGTGGCGCCTCACGTAACAAGTTTAATTTGTTCCAGAGGCATGCTTGTTATGTGAAATGCTCTTTACATGAAGCGGATTTTTCCATAGGAAATAATGGAAACTCAGACAATTGGTTCCATAACCACAAAAATATTCATATAAAAATATTAACTGTTTATAAAAATGATTACAAAATACTGTAATATAACACAGTACAAAACACTGTAATATACAGTAACACATAACACTGCAATTAAGAAAATACTGTACAGAACTGAACTGTACTGTACCTTTGAAAACCTTCATGGCTGGAATGAGTGTTACAGAGAAGGGGATGACTTTCGCTGCAATCATAAAGACACCTACCTGGGAGTAAGAACCATTGGACACAATGGGATTTACATCTGAGTAGACATGAGGTGCAATCCAGAGTAACTACGGGAAGTCCTTGCTCCGGTGTAAGAACAATTTGCTCTGGATTGCAATATGAATTTCCCATACGTTTTCACTAGGTGATGCAGTAACTATGGGTACACGTAATGTCTCTTATGTGCTCCCATAGTTACTCTGGATTGTAGGGATGGTTAGGTTTGTGCTCTTTCACTATCACTAATGGAGTCATTGCTATCCATTGGCTCAATGGAATCTTTGCCTTTATGTGCAGCTAACATTCATAAGCTGCTGATGGGGAGCAGCACTAGAACATTGATAAGGCACACCTTCCACGCTGCCACACACAGATCCCACATACAAACCTGGCTCAGGCTGCTCCCCCCGGACTCCCCATGAGTTCCCTGGACATTGATGCCTATTCCAAACTTTGCCCAGAGGCCCACTGTAGCTCAAGCTAGTCCCCTTGTCCCCCCTGTGGGTTTCCTTGCCATGGAAGCCTGTTCCAAACTTCCTCAGAAGTGCTCTTTACTCAAGACAGTGCTCTTTACACAATTCAAAATTTCTGAGAAAATTTTACTCTTTACCCAATACGCTTTTTATCTAAGTCGCTCTTTACTCAAGATACCACTGTAGTTGTAATAGGGGAATTTTTAACAATCCAGGTATTTATTGGGAAACTAATGGTGCAATCCTAACCATGTCTACTCAAAAGTAAGCCCCACTGTGTTCAATAGATCTTACGCCTAGGAAAGTGTCTTAAGGATTGCAGCCTCATACTTCAGCCAAGCCTCATACTTCAGCTCATATTGAAGCTCCCATGAGATTCAATAAATTCTTGTTTGCGCTGGAGGATAACTTCATTGTCCAGAAAGTGGAGGAAACAACAAGGGAAGGGACCTTAATAAATCATGAGGGATTGATTAGTGAGATCAAAGAAGTAGAAACCTTGGGAGAAAGTGATTATGAACTGCTGGAATTATCTATCTATCTATCTATCTATCTATCTATCTATCTATCTATCTATCTATCTATCTATCTATCTATCTATCTATCTATCTATCTATCTATCTCTCTCTCTCTCTCTCTCTCTCTCTCTCTCTCTCTCTCTCTCTATCTCTATCTCTATCTCTATAATTGACTCACTCACTGACTCACTCACTGACAGACTCAACAACAACCTGCCAAAACTGCTGGGCCTAGAAACAAGAAACTTGTTCTTTCCATGATGGAGGCACCCATTAAGAACCGGTTTTCAGAAATTCCAGCTGGAAGGTGGTGAAAAGGGGACGCAACGCGTTTTCTTTTCTTCCCTATACTTCACACTGAAGAATCCCTGACTGATCAAGGTCCTGCCCCAATCCGTGACCTACAAGCATGAAATTTGGGGAGGGTGTTCCTTCTGTGATATCAACACCCACCAAGAGACAATGTTGACAAATTTAACCCTTAAGGGGTTAAAATGGGGTGCAAAACATTTTAGGCCAATACTATACATTGAAGACTGTTCAACACCCAGCCCCAAATCCTACACTGGCCCAGAAAGGGTGCCCACGGTTGTGGAGGGATGTGCATGAAGTGAGGGGATGTTCACTGTGTTCACTGTGAGGGGATGTTCACTCAAACATAGAACTGGAAATTGTTATTTCTGTGATCAAGAAGAGACAGTTTTGACATCACTTCCACAGCAACATATACAATCATTAGCTATCATGAACCTGATTGAGAGAATGTAGTGTACTATATAAGAGTACTATTAGTATAATGATTTACAGTGCAATCCTAAGCATGTCTACTCAGAAGTGAGTCCAACCGCGTTCAATAGTACTTACTTCCAGGAAAGTGTGGTTAGAATGGTAGCCTTAATTATTAAAACAATTGTTTAGACATTCAGTTGTTAGAATCCTAATCCACACTTTGTTCCAATTGGTGCTGGAAAAGTCACTCACTGACTGACTCATTGACTCACTCATCATAGCCCTGCCAAAACCGCTGGGTATAGAAGCGTGAAATTTGGGGTGGGTGTTCCTTCCGTGGCGGAGGGGTGCACTAAAAACCGGTTTTTGGAAATTCCAACCGGAAGGGGGTGAAAAGGGGCGCAATGCATTTTCCTCCCTATACTTTGCATTGGAGAATTGATGACTCAGCAACATTCTGCCCCAACTGCTGGGCCTGAAGCATGGAATTCTGGGAGGGATCCGTCTGTCACCTGAACACCCACCAAGAACTATGTGGAGAAATTTAACCCTTCAGGGGCAGAAAAGGGGGCAATGTGTTTCTGTCCTATACTTAACATGGGAGACTGACCAACATCCAGCCAATTGAGTGCTCAGTGCCTGGTGCACTGGGGGATGTTGTTCGGAGGAAAAGTTTGCACTGGCGAGGATGCTGCGCATGGGGGAAGTTGCGCATGGAGGAAAGTTGTGCATGGGAGGATGCGCATGGGGAAAAGTTGTGCATGGGGGAAGTTGCGCATGGGGGGAATGGGGGAAGTTGAGCATGGGGGAATGGGGGGAATGATGTGCATGGGGAAGTTGCACATGGGGAGAAGTTGTGCATGGGGAAAAGTTGTGCATCAGTGGCTGATGCGCATGGGGAAAGTTGCGCATGAGGGGAAGTTGTGCATGGGGGGAAGTTGCACATGGGGAAGTTGCACATGGGGGAAGTTGCACATGGGGGAAGTTGCACATGGGTGGAAGTTGCGCATTGGGGATAATGCACATGGGGAAGTTGAGCATGGGGGAAAATTGTGCATGGGGGTTGATGCACATGGGGAAGTTGCACATGGGGGAAAGTTGCACATGGGGGATGATGCGCATGGGAGATGATGCGCATGGGGGGATGATGCGCATGGGGTGTTTCTGCGCTGTGGGGGGATGGCATAAGGGAAAATGTTACACCCGCGGTTTATGCTTTTCACTAGTATATATATAAAATTTAAAGGTCACTTACTGACTGTCTGACTGACTGACTGACACATAAACAGCCAGCCAAAACCGTCAGACCTAGAAGCATGATATTTGGGGTGGGTAATGGTTCTGTGATGGAGACACCCACTAAAAGTAGATTTTTGGAAATTCAAACCAGAAGAGGGTGCAACACATCTTCATCCCTGTACTTTACATTGAAGAAACACTATCTATCTACAGTATTTATATACTGATTTTCAGCTAAAAAGTTCACAAAGCAGTTTACAAAAAAATGAAAATGTTAATGGCTAATGGGTCCCAGTCTCAAAAGGACTCATAATCTAAGAAAACCAGCAGAAGCCACCATAAAAGACATTGCTGGGGCGAGGAGGGTGAGTTATTCTTCCCCTGCTAAATAAAAGAGGAACACCCACATGAAAGAGTGTCACTTGCCCAGTAAGCAGGAGTTAATGATTTACTGATCAACATCCTTCCTAAACCTTAGAACCAGATTGAAGCATGAAATTTGGGGAGGATATACCTCACATAATGTGAGCACTTAAGTGCAATTTTTAGAAATTTAAACCCGTAGGGGGAGAAAAAGGGGTGTAATGTATTTATGTCCTATATTTAACATTGAAGACCTACTGATCAACACCCAGCCTCAATCCCTGGACCTAGAAGCATGAAATTTTGGGAGTGTATAGGTAAGTGTGATGTAAGGACCCACTAAGAACTGATTTGTTGCCAGGTGATGCTGGTGCCCGGTAGTACCTACTGCCCTGTGTTGCCCATTGTTGCCAAGTGACAGGTGCTCTGCAGGGATGTCCCGTGCTCAGCAGGAGAGCCCTATCATTCTAGCTGGTGCCTGCTGCCCGCTGCTGTCCTGTGCTTGGTATGGATGCCGGATGCCTGGTGATGCCCAGTAGGGATGCCTGGTGTTCAGTAGGGATGCCCAGTGCCCACTAGTGCCCAGTGGTGCCCACTGCTGGGTGGCACCTGGTGGTGTCTGCTGCCCTATGGTGCCTGGTACTTGTTTGAGATGCCCAATGCCTACTGATACCTGCTGATTGCCCCCCCCCCCTTTCGCCAGCTGGTGCCCGTGCCCACATATCCAGGCTGACCATTGCACAGTGGTGGCCAGTGGTGCAAAATACCTGGTGGTGCCTGGTAAGGTTGCCCAGTGCCCACTGGTGCCCGCTGCCCAATGGTACTCAATAGGGAAGCCCGGTCCCTGTTGGTGCACCTCAGGCCACATGAGCTCTCACTGTGCTGAGTCTTTTAAAGAGCTTCTGCAGATTCTTTCAATGGCGCAGACAGGTCGTTCTCTTCCATCTCTCCCATGATTCATACCAAAGAGCAGCCAAGTCTTCCCAGGATCTTGTTTAACCTCTTAATTGATAGCCACAATTCTATCTTTAAGGGGTTTCTGCAAAACCTGGTTGCTCTATCTCTTGACACAACCCTAGAGCCTGGAGGGATTCACTGCCAGTCTTGATTCCTTGGCATGCCCTACTCAGTAGCTCCTGTGCAGTGCCTGGTGGCGTAGCTAGAGGGGGGTGGAGGAATCAGTCTTTGAGGGTGTCTTAGCTATGCCACTGATCACTTGCGTGGGATCCAGAAAATCATGTTGGGAGAGGGGATCATTGTCTGGGCCCCCATCCTCTGCTCAGCAAGCAACCCCAATGCTGAGCATTGATGCCCCATCCCAGCCAGTGGGAGTTTTGCCAGTCCTTTCCCAAGGGTTGCATCCTGTGCCTGGACTGATGACGTTCTGCTGTTCCAGACGAGGCAGAGCGTTCCTGGGATAAGTAGGTCAGCAATCCTGGCCCATCAGCCCATTATAGAGGCAGCCAGCCCCATAAGCGCACTTCCAGGGAGGGTGTTTTGCTGGCTGGCAAAGTGCCAAGTGGCTTCCAGATTTCACAAGACTGATCTCATATATAGTGCTCTCATTTGGTTAATTTAAACATTATAGCTGCAATCCTAACCACACTTTCCTGGGAGTCAGTACTATAGCACACAATGGGACTTACTTCTGAGTAGGCATGTTTAGGATTGCACCATTAATTGCTTATTATTAAATTTAAAATTTATATATAATTTCTGAATTACCAGTAGGCTACTTGTTGCCTGCTCACAAGGAAAAAGAGGGCAATGAAGATTTTATTCCCCAGGACACAAGGCTAAAAGAAGAGGACATGTTCTGGAAAAACAAGACGTATGGTCACCCTTCTCTCCTGCACTTAAAAATGATATGGAGAACGACCTGAGTTGTGTTTGTCCTGCTGCTTTTAGATTTACACACAATCCCAAGCACGTCTACTCAGAACTAAGTCCCATTGTGTTTAATGGGTCTTTCTCCCAGGAAAGTTTCTTTAGGATTGCAGCCTTACAAGTACAGAAGCCTTTTTCCCCGGGGGGGGGGGGGGGAATTGGCAACTGCAATGCTGAGCCTTTAAAATAACACATAGTATTTTGCAAATGCAAAGTGACACATATAAACTACTGTCTCTGTTGCATGAATGCCAAACAGGTTTTTGGAAAATTGCCCAAATTCCATCTACGTTCAGAGAAAATTAATGGATTGGGATTTAAATTTTGATGCCTTACAGTGCAATCCTATTTGTGTCTACTCAGAAGTAAATTCCATTGAGTTCAATGGGGCTTACTCCCAGGAAAGTGCTCTTAGGATTGTAGCGTTAATTAACGAATGGCGTTCAGTCTGCACAATGTAGTGTTACTCTCAAGTAGCACAGGGGATTGCAGCCTGGATCTCAAACCACAACTCACACATTCCGCAGACTGACCTCGGGGTTGTAGCGAAGGGAACAACAGGACTTCGGAGTAAATATGGATTGTAGAACAACAAAATCTAATATATATGTCAGCACCGAATCAAAAACAGAAAAATGAACCCTGTGACATGGAAAGCAATCCTATGCTTCTCTGAAGTATGTCTGTTGTTTTCAATGGGGCTTACACGCAAGAAAATGTGCATAGGATTGCAGCCCAGGGTGATTTTATGTTATAACTGAAAAATTGGACAAGACTCCACAAAATGTAGGACATTCAAGAAAAATGTAGGACATCAAATAAAAGCTAAAATTTATCTCTGTGCATGTGTGTGTGTGTGTGTGTGTGTGTACGCACACACACACACACACACACACTATATATATATATATATATATATATATATATATATATATATATATATATATAATGTGTGTATGTGTGTATATGTATATATATATATACACACACATATACACATACATATATACACATGCAGTACACACACACACACACACACACACACACGTGTGTGTATCTATATACAGAAGAAACTCCAAAGTTGACCACCTCTCTGTATTGACCACCTCTATATATTGACTACTTTTTCTGTAATAAAAGTTCTAAAAATATTATAAGTACAGTACTGTATGTTTTTCTGTATGTTGACCACCTCCCTATATTGACCAATTTCCTCCTGTCCTTTGGGTGATCGGCTTAGAGAGGTTCTACTGTGTGTATAGCTATATCTTTCATTTGGTTGATTTAAATACTACAGTACTTACTATTAAATTTAAAACTATTACATATAATTTATGAAGTACAAGAAGGCTACATGATTCCTGCTGACATGGAAAAGGAGGACAAAGAAGATTTTTTTCCCAGGACACCAGCCTAAAAGAAGAGGCAGTGGCTGCAATCCTAAAGATACTTTCCTGGGAGTAAGACCCACTGAACACAATGAGGTTTACTTTTGAGTAGACATAGTTAGGATTGTGCTCAATGTCCTGGAGAAAGAGGAGGTCTGGTCACCCTGCCAATGCAGCCTAATTCCCCCCCACTCCATGCATGCAGTGCGGATCAGCCAGGAAATGATCAGATCTGGTTAGGTGAAGATTAAATGCCTGCGTAGGAATTAAAATTAAGAAGGAAGGAACTCACAATCGCACCCCAAGTTCAGCTTGCATTTTAAGTGTCGGCTTCAGTCTGTGGAGGGAGATGCACTTCCATTCTGAGGACCTTCTCCAGGCACTTTCCTAGTCATTCCACCCCACTGTTCTCTGCTGCCAGGATCCCTCCAATTTCCTTTCCCTGCCCAGGAGTCTCTCTGGGGAGAGACACACAGGCTCTTTTCTGCTGTAGTCATCAAGCTGATGCATTTGGGCACGATCCTGTGCATGTCTACTCAGAAGTAAGCCCTATTGTGTTCAGCGGGACCTACTCCCAGGAAAGTGTAGCTAGGATTGCGTCCTTTGTCTCCTTTCCCCACATAAAGATTCCCTTTTCAAGGCACTTTCTTCTTCCTAGATTTCCTCCTGTGCATGGAACTGAAGCAACAAACAGCATGGGAAGATGGACTTCAGGACGCCCTCCTTGTCCCAGACCACCTATAGGGGATTCTTAATTATATAAAGTGGGGGGGGGGGGGAAGGAAGAATCAGCACTTAAGAATTAGCATGGAACGTGTATGCTTGTGTCAGGGTGATCATAAGTCTTAACCGCAAAAAGAGGACAAGACCCCTCCAAAATGTAGGACACCCAATAACAGGATGACCATACAATGGAGGACATAATGCCTATACCTTTAACCATTGCATAGACGAGGGAATTGAGGCTGGTTTACATGGAAGGGTTTTAAAAGCACCTGCCAAAATTCCCTCTTCTATACCAAGCTTAAAGGTATCCTCCATTCTATATGCTCCCCCTGCCCAACAAAAATGCAGAACATGGCAAAATAAAAACTAAAACACCTGTATATTGCTTTCATGTGGTTAATTCAAACACCATGACTGCAATCCTAACTTCACTTAGGGTGCAATTCTAACCATGTCTACTCAGAAGTAAGCCCCATTGTGTTAAATGGGGCTTACTCCCAGGAAAGTGTCTTTAGGATTGCAGCTTGTAAGCAATCCCCATTCTGGGGCTAACGTCTGAATAGACAGGGCTAGTTAGCTATATTACCTATAATTAAATTTAAAACGATTGCATATAATTTATTTCATCTAATTTATTAATTACAAGAATGCAGAGTGCTACCAGCTCACGGAGAAAAGGAAGACAAGCAATACAATCCTAAGCATGTCTACTCAGAACCTAGTCCCATTGTGTTCAATAGTGCTTACTCCTAGGAAAGTGTGGTTAGGATTGCAGCCTATGAAGATTTGTTTTCCATGTAAAAAAGAGAACGTGCCCTGGAAAAAGATGACAGATGGTCATCCTGGGTGTGTGTGAGTGTGACTTTCAGAGTAATCCTAAGCATGTCTACTCATTAGGAAACCCCATTGTGTTCCAGTGGATCTTATTCCCAGGCAAGTTTTAGGACTGCAGCCATAATGGGTTGTGTTTAGGATTGCAGCCTTAATGGAGAGGCAAAACTTGTTGCTGGCCTTCCTTGGAGAGGTTTTCAGACTCAGCCCCTTTCAGACAGCACAGAGGTCTCCTGCCAGGGGGTCGCCCCACCACCCACCCCATCCCTGGTGCCTGGATCCAGTCCAGTCCAGCCAGCAAATCCAAACATCCTGGATGGAGCAGGTGCTCCAGCGCCAGGCACGACTCTGCAGCTGCGAGCCCATGACTAAGAGTGCCCTGAAGTGTGATTGATCTGCTTGCCCCTCGTCTCTCTCCACCTCCGCTGCGGACGCTGCTCTTTCTGCTCCAACCAAGAGCCAGACCAGGCAGCTGGAGCGGTGCCGGCAGGAACGTGACCACTTCAGCCCAGGGACGAGCCTGGAACTGGGGGTGCAGAGCTTCCTCCAGAACACCCAGCCCAACCCCGCGCCTGCCAAGGTAATTTCCCATTAAGGCCATCCATCACTGGCAGGCACCCAGAGACTCAGAGTACCATCCTAAGCATCTCTACTCAAAGGTTAGAGCCCCATTGTGTTCAATGGGTCTTACTCTCAGGCAAGACACTCTGCAGTCTTTAGGATTGCAGACACTTTTCTGGGAGTAAGTCCCATTGAACACAATGGGGCTTACTTTTGAGTAAACATGGTTAGGCTTGTGCTCTGTGTGTGTTCCTTCCAGCCTGATGAAGTCCTAAAATATCAGACTGGAATAGATATAGTCCCTGGACAGGAATAAAAAACCCCCCATACCCAATAATCTACATGCGCTTCTGCCATGTAAAATAAATGTAAATAAATAAATAAATATAAATATAAATAAGTCTAGTACTTTCAACTGAATAAAGGAATAAATTTCTCTCACCCACAGCAAAAGGTTAATTGTGTAATCTCAAGGCAGTGCAAGCAAACCCTTTGATTTAGTAGGATTTTAGCTTAATTGATCCCTACGATTGACCCACCTGTCTTTTCAATTAGGGCTGGGCTTGGGCTGCAATCCTCGGAGGAACTTTCCTCGGAGTAAGACCCATTTAACACGATGGGGCTTACTTTTGAGTAGACGTAGTTAGGATTGTTCTCTTAGGCTGCAATCCTAAAGACCCTTTCCTGGGAGTAAGACCTATTGAACACGATGGGGCTTACTTTTGAGCAGACATGGTTTGGATTGTGCTCTCAGTCACTGTTTAATGGGTCAGTGTGCAAAACAAGATGGAAAAGAAAGATGGGGTTCTGTAGAGGTTTTTTAGGAGTTATGAATCAATGGGGCTGACAAATACGATGTGAACTTAAATGCACACTTCCTAGTCACATGGAGATCAATAATATCATCAATATAATACGACCATGAACTTCTAATTCTTTAAGCAGGTCCTCTGGGTTATAACGCAGTCCCACAGTGAAAGATTGGGCTGAACTGGGGGGAGGAAGGGACAACCCTCAGACAGTCACTGAAGCCAGCTCCATCATCAGTGTTCAAAGCAATAGCATCCTCCACACATCCACTAGCATCACTATGGTCCCTTTATAGGCAAAGTTTTAAAAGGAAACTTGCCAACATCCCTTTTTCTGCAATGCAGCATTTTTTGCGGTAGATGTCGCTTCTAATAAGTAAATAACTCGCCCTTTAAGTTTGTTCATTAAAAAGATGTGGTCATTTTTGTAGGGGTGAGAGTCTGGGGTGGCCTAGATATTATTAATGAGACGATTTCCCTGACTTTTCATTAATCGTCTGATACGTCCCCCTCCTCTGTGTGTGCTTTTTTTCCATTCAATGACCTCAATGCAAATAAACCTATCAGATGTGCCCAAATGACTGGCAATTTTTGTGAATGGAATACTCAGTGACTGGTGAATGACGTAATTGTGGAGCTGGAGTTTCGTGGTCATTCATCCATTGGTTGTCCAGTGACCAGCGACCTTCTGATTGGCTGGCAAGTGTTGATCGAACGCCTACACACTTATGCCCTGGCGGTAGATATAAAAGGGGTAGTTCAGCAATGAAGAACATCACGATCCAGAAACATCAGCCCAGTGAAGACACTTCTGTCTTGCTTTACTCTTCTTTAAGGAGCTTGATATTTGAAGGTAAGGCTTTTCTCTTTGTTCTTACTATGGATGTAATCCTAAAACTGTCTACTCAGAAGTAAATCCCATTATATTCAATGGGGCTTGCTCCCAGGAAAGTGTGTGTATGTTTAGGATTGCAGTGTCAGAGTGTGGAGCCTTTTTACTGTTGGAGAATTTGCAAGTCTGGAAAGTTGTGGGTGTTCTGAAACTTCAGGAGTACTTTTCAAGGATGACATTTCTGGATTCTTAAGAGGAATATTTCTGGATACTGGGACAGACTATAGAGAGACTAAACAGAAAGAATAGAGTTTGGCACTTTCGGGGGAGGATGTCACATGCACACCACATTTCCTTGTAAAAAAAGATGGGGAAATAGCTTACCAGCACAATCCTAACCATGTCTACTCAGAAGTAAGCCCCACTGAGTTCAGTGGGTCTGACACCCAGGAAAGATTGCAGCCTAGTTCTATTTTGCTAGGAAAATCCCACTCCTTTTCATTTGTGTCAAGGTTGATGGTCTAATCTAGATCATCGATTTTCAGTTGGTTTCAACTGATGAGCCATGATACGCTGGTGCTGGGAGCAATTCATGTGTGCCATGGGAACCTAAAGAATATATTTATTAAATAAATATCATTACACAGTGGTGGGCTCCAGGAGGTTCACACGTACTCTATAGAACAGGTTCTTAACGAGAGTTAGGACATATAACGTTTTAAAATAGCCATTTAAAAGTGGTTGCCAGATGTGCATGGAACTGGTTGTTAATTTCTTTGAATCTCATCACTGGTCATTGAGGAATGTGGACCCCTACCAGTAGCATGGTGTCAATTATAGAAAAACTGTCAATTACAAAAAATTATAAAAAAATTATAATAAAATTGCCTTTGACAACTTTAAAGTGTGTATGGCTGTGTGATGAAAAAGGTTGAAAATCGTGTGTGTGTGTGTGTGTGTGTGTGTGTGTGTGTGTGTGTGTGTAAACTGGCAATCCTCACTACATCTGTTAAAGAAGAGTAAGGGAAAGCTCCCATGTGGCAGCGCCTATTGTCGTGGCTTTGGAATGAGCCTAAAAACAGACAGTACATTCCTTTCAAAGCGTGTTAGCTGCGTTGCGACAAAGAAGAGGAAGACCCCTTTGACACCTTTCAGACTAATTTCATTGCAGCTCAAGGATCGTAGGGCAGGAGCTGCCTCATCAGATGCACAAACCGTCTTTGGCAGAAAAATGTGAGGCACACTGGAGTAGAGAGAGAGGGTGTGTGAGGGAGTGGCGAGGGGGGGACTTAACAATGCGAGTCTAATATAGAATAGAATAGAATTCAATCGACCCCACTTTCTAATGCAGTAAGAAAAGGTGAAGATGCAACTGTTGCATTGAGGATGCTCCTTTTAAAACACCTCCTACAGGTTTTCAGGTGCTTGATCTAAAAATAACAAATCTAAAAATGGAGCTCATTATTTTACATCTTGTAGTATTTTTGAATTTTCCAGAAATGTGGTTGCCTTCAGAATTGCATCTTTTTTTGCATCTTTGCAGGATTTGCACGTCTGCCTAATAAACGTGGGATTGTGGTAACCATTTTTTTTTCAGCGCAGTGTTCTGGATCTTGCCCTCAATTGAAACCTTTTTCAGTTTCCAACGAAATGAGCAGATTTTCTAGGTTTTAACCTTGCTGTTCTTTTAAAGGGAAATTTCTAGTTGCCTTGAATCGTTTCCCATGAGAGAGTAATCGAATATTCTTGAAGTGATATTATTTTTTCAAGAGAAGGCAAATGTCATCAATGGTGCATTAATTCTGCAAAAGCAGCCAATACATGATTCAGGATCTAGAGAATGTTTCCATTACAAGATCCAGAAGCTGAAACGAATGAAAATCTTCCATGTACATGATATGCCCCCTTTTTGCCCAGGGAAGGGTAGCATCAGGCTTCCCTAGATATAACTCTGACTTAATTGCAGGCAATCGTGCACAGGTTGGAAGCTGCAGTGCATGGAAAAGGGCCATTCTTTTTAATGAGAGTCTTTTTTGCAGAGAGAAGCGATGGTCCTGCTGAGGATTTCCTCCCTCCTTGCCATCTATGCCTTGGTGGCTTGCCAGATGGAGAGCTACCAGGCAGTTCCACTCAGGTAAGAGGCAGCTCAGGACTGGCCAGCACCAGCCCCACAGACAGCTAGCAGAGCCTGCTATGCGGTCTTGGACACCTCGTAGGAGAGAAGCAGGTCCTTGGCTAGGAAATACATAGTTCAGTTTTGCAAAAAGGGAGAGGGTAATAACTATACAGAATGGAGGACAGGGTGCCTCCACCTCTAAGCATTGCATAGAAGAGGCATTTGAGGCAGGTGCTGCTTTTTAAATCCTATCAGTGCAATCCTAAACATGTCTACTCAGAAGTAAGTCCCATTGTGTTCAATAGTACTTACTCCCAGGAAAGTGTGGTTAGGATTGCAGCCTGTGCTGAACTAAACCTGGCTAAATTCCTACTTCTATGCAATGTACAGGCACTGTGTCCTCCATTCTATATGGCTACCCTGAACTAAGTTGCAATAGGACGCAGTTTGAGATGGGAACTGAAAAAAGGATAGTCTCCCACTCTGCCTTCTGATGGGTGGCAAAATGTGGGTTCAAATCCGTGTTATTTGATGATTGCAGAAAAAGGTGGAGCAGTTTATTTAGGGTAAATTTAGTAGTTTATTTAGGCTAAAAGGTGGGTAAATTTATTGAGCATGAAGGGAATTGAGGCAGGTGCTGCTTTTTAAACCATTCTATGTTGAGCTAAACCTGTCTAAATTCTCTCTTCTATGCAGTGGTTAAAGGTACATGCACTGGAGGAGGAAACTCCATTCTATATGGTGACCCTGGCTTGGGAGTGAGGGTGTTACCATTGCACAGGATCTACTTACTCATAGGCACCTCCCCACTCAGCATCACACAAGCACATAACATTGCCCCAAGCTGAGCCTGCTCTCCTTTCTCCCAGCCAGTGGCGTAGCTAGTTGGGGGTGGAGGGAGTTTCACCCCTTAGCAGCCATTCTAGGCAGGGGGAGCAAAACAGAACTGTATGGTGCTGTTTTGCTCCCCTGCCTGGAATGGCTCTGAAGGGATGAGACTCCATCCAAGACTGATTCCTCCATCCCCCTTTAGCACAGATCCCAGCCCTCCCTCCATCCCCTAGATCAGTGCTGCTGCCATTCCTTCTGTCCCCATCTAGACCTGGCTTGGAGCCTGTCACAGAAAGAGGTACCCTGGGGGACTACGAAGCGAGGAGGTTATTGAATGCTCTGGTGAAGGAGTACGTGCAGATGACAGCAGAGGAGCTGGAGCAGGCAAGCGAAGGGAACAGGTAAGAGGCTCTCCCTCTTGGGTGAGCAGGAGATCTTCCTTACCTTTCATTCCCCAGTAGAAAAGCCTATGTGCGTGTGGGGAGGGTGGGAGAACTGGATCAGCACTTGTAACACCCCCTGGTCTTCACCCCACTCTTTCCTGCCTCAGGTTGAGAGATCCACATTGCCTCTCTGTTTCTGATCATTTTTTGTGTAACTTACTCCGGAGTTACTTTTTCTTTAAAACCCCCTTCCCCAATAGGTTGAAAGAGAGAGGGGGTTGTGGTAAAGTGGGACAGCAAAAGGTATGTCTTGATTTTATTTCATTCCTCCCCCATTTGGAAACCAGCCACTCCCTGTCTTCCAAGGATGTGCTCAAGTCACTAAGCTTGAGTTGTGTTCAGTCTAGTCACGAATCACTGACCAACCTATTTGTGAGTCTTTCCAGGCACCAAACACATTTAGGATCCCAACTCTTTGACAGCACAATGCTAACCATGTCTACTTAAAAGTAAGTTCCATTGTGTTCAATGGGTCTTACTCACAGGAAATTGTTTTTGGGATTGCATCCTGAGCTGTTTTGTTTGTATTGCAAATAACCCTCCATCCTGTACCTGACTCCTTTTCTCATCAAGAAGGAAATAAAGCAATTCCTTACTTGAGTTGCAAGTCCCATCGCTAGTCATTGACCAACCTGACTTGAGGAAAATTGTGAGTCTTTCAAGACACCAAAAAGACCACAATCTGAAGTCCTTGCAAAGAACCCCATCCTGTTCCTGTCTCATTTTTTTTCCTCCCCCACCCAGAAGAAAATCAAGTCATTCCTTTCTATACTGTAGAGACCCTCCTCATTTTCTGGGAACCTTTTCATCCCCCCCCCCAATAGCCTTGTCCAGCAAAAAAGCCTTCTCCCCTCATCATTCTACCATCCATCCCCTGTTTCCTAGAACTTACCCTCCTCCAAACATGTCTGCTGCTGCTGTCCTTTAATCTGCCCATGCCGCAGCAGGCCTCCGTCAGTCTTGAAAGACTATGGTATCTTGCTCAGAACTGTATATGCTGCATGTGAAGCACGAAAGCCTGGGTGAGATTATTATGGAGGATAGGCTGTTACCCAAGCAGCAAATCCCCCCTCTCCACGCCACTGAATTAGTCCAATGGAAAGGCAGAGCCAATACGATTGGATCCAGCTGCATCGCAGAGCTGGGCTAAGGACAGGAGCTCACCCTGTCTTGTGGGGCCAACCTGGGTCTCGAACCCTGGCCTGCTGGTTAACAGGCACAGTGTCTTAACTGCTTGCGTCATCAAGTCTGAATACTGGCTTCAGACTGCCCATGAAGTCTTATGGCATGATGCGGAGGCAGCCAAGGGGAAAAAAGTAAGCAAGAACATTTACTATAAAAACAGGGACTCCCAAGTTATTTCAATCAACAATCACTTTTCAAATTACTGCCCACAAGTAACGAGTCAAATGCGAGTCAGTGACAGCCATGATAGAAGTTGGCTCTAGTACTTAGCGGCAGTGACATGAGTCAAGTGAATTCAAACTGAGTGTCCATCCCTGTTGTCTTCTGTCCTGGTAGTGCATGACATTGGGAGGCATGATGGAAACTATGACTGGCAGCAACAAGGCCACTTACCAATGCATGCAGCAGTGCCTCCTTTCTCCTAAGGGCCGAGGCTTGCAATTGCATCTGCACTCTTATAATGAAACCCATTGCAAAGCATGAGGATGACTTGAGACCCAGAAGCATGCTGGAGTATAGAGGATTGTCTCTTTTGTGGGGATTGGTGGAATTGCTAACTACAAGCATCCAAACCTCGTTTTCATTCTGTCTGCTTGAACAGGGACAGGCAATTAATTTCTTCCATCTACAACAGCCCAATTCTTGATTCCCTGCATGGAGAGATGTCTTGTTTTCCCTCCTGTTATAATATGTGTCAGGGGTTTGGCCTGGGGATGGAAATGAGAGGCATGACTCTGCATGGTGTTGTTACTTTGTTTGGCATGTTTTTCCCCCTGCAGCTTGGATAGACCTATTTCCAAACGCTGTGCCAACCTGAGCACTTGTGTGTTGGGCAAACTGTCTCAAGAATTGCACAAGTTGCAAACTTACCCTCGTACTGACGTCGGGGCTGGAACTCCTGGCAAGAAAAGGAATGTGCTGAATGACCTGGAAAATGAACGCTATGCAAACTATGAGGAAGCTCTCGGAAACAACTAGAAATGCTTCTATTTCCACTTCCTTCCCCCTTCTTATTTTTAAAAACTTGATGCATGTGGACCTAACCTTGATTGCTAACTTTGCTATGTCTTTTAGAATCTGTTTTTGAGAGAGAATGCTTGAGTGGCACTTTAGGAAGACAGGAAGTTAAGGTGACAATCCAGTGCAAACACACCTTGGAGTAAAGTCTCCAGTACATTCAGTTCTGAGTAAACATTCATAGAATTGACTTGTAAGGAATACAACACACATCTACCATGTTAGGGGGCTGGGTTGCGGAAAAGTATACACCAAATTAAATAAGATTAAATATCATTGCTTTTGAGATTTCAACTGATTTTCTTAGATGTTTATTTTACAAATAATAATCTTTTTGATTTCTGGCTTTTCATTGTAATAAATAAATAAATGTTTCTTTCATGCCTGACCATGCAATTGTTCAATAAACCTATTTTTCTATAAGGACTAGGTCTATTTAATTATGAATTACTTTTTAAATTACTTGAGTGTTTATTAGAGGCCTTCTAGGTATAGTTTCAAAGCTTATTTTTTTCCTAGTGAAGGCAAAAAGTAGTATCGAGTGAATGTTTGCATTTTTCTTTAATGTATTTTAAAGATGCTAAGTATTTGCTTAGGCATAGGGTGGGCAAGCAAGTCAGTGGGAACCTTTTACTTCTATTCAGTTATCCAATACCATCTTTGTACAAACACGATATGCAGTATGCAAATGTTAGAAATCATTTCCAGTGATATTCTGATTGCATTAATCTAGGTAAGAATTTTAATATTTCTATATAATTGTTAAGTTTATATGAACTTTTATAACTGCAGGAGTGATTTATATTGATGAATTGAAAACCTAAATAGAATGGGGTCTTTATGTAGTCCATGTGACCACATTTTAACAATAATCTGGATTTACTTGGTGTGTCTCTGTCTTACTATTGTTTGAAATATTTTTCTTACTAATCCAGGATCATGTCTGGATTTAGTTCATACAAAATCATGAACTGATAATAGTTCTTTATATATTGGGAAATTGGTGAGAATTCAAAATTTTTTAATTTTTCATATTGAATCCATTTATTGCATAATTTAAGACACCAATCCTTATACTAATGTGCAAGAAAATCCCACATAGATGTTTTTTGTTGAATATTTGAAATGTGTTATTTAACATGGGTTGGGAGTTTAAAGGCATTTTCTTGTCCATGGAGCTACTGCCATTATATCCAACTTTTCTTTTGGGCCAAAGTTGCAATCCTAAACCTATCCAGTAGTCAGACAGTGCCCAATCCAAGCAGGCTTGTGCCAGCCCATCTCCAGCACACACATTTCCAAAAATGCCATAAGGTGATGGGTCTGACTGAGCCAGTACTGGTTGGCTGGCAGAGACTGCAGCCCAGAGCTCTGGAATATTATTGCTTGATTAGTATTCTAGAATAGCATCACTAACCTCCAAATACATCACTTTTGAGCAGGTATTTGGCGATGGAGGCTGGAATATGGGGCAAAGCACACAGTATATTTTACAAGTTCTCTTGAACTAAGTTTGCCGTTAAAGCAAGAAGTGAAACTTTAATAAACTATATATCTTTTAAATGCAGATATAAAGCACCATACTATATCATGTTTAGAATTTTCTAGGGCCTCCAATAAAGTGTCTTTTATTTAATGCCAAATTATGTCTGTGAGATCTTAATTATTAGTTCTCTATTTGAAAAATACAGCATAACGGCACAGAAGAGGAAGGCATGTAATACAGCAACTTGTGTGACCCAGCATTTGGCAGAATTCCTAAGTAGGACAGGAGCAGTGGGCAACCACAAGTTTGTACCTACCAATGTTGGAGCAACTGGTTTTGGCAGACGAAGAAGAAATGTTCAAATGTAATCTACTGGATGACCTCTGGAACATGGTAAGCTTAAAACAGACCTCATTAAGCAATATCAGTGATATTTATATACATTTCAGTCCTTGATGGAATGCAAAAGTATGAAATCTTAATGAAAAACATTCAGTGTATTCAGTATGGGATTTCATTTGGATTACTTAAAGGGATCCCCATGATTTTGTCAACAGACAGCCTGTAACTTTACAGAATCTGGGTATCGTATAGGCAAAACAGTTTATGATGGTGCAAAGGTGGTTATATTTAAAACTGAACAATCAGCAGCACAGGCAAAGTAAAATTAGATTTTTCTATGAAATGTGTTCGCATAATGTGCGTGCTGAGTCTAAATGGTCCACAGATGAAATCTGATATGTATAGACTTAGAAATCAAATATACTATCCAAATATTACTTTATTCACCGATACATAACGTAATTTATACATCTTCACATGGAATGTAGGTATTTTGTGCTTTCAGTTTTGTTATCAGTGTGGTATACTTGCTTTTACATGCTTTTGAACTGCTAGGTTGGCAGGAGCTGAGCAAGTAATAGGAGCTCACTCCATCTGTGCAGTATTTGGGTCTCAAACTATCATCAACTGTCAGGTTGACGAGCACAGCATCTTTAACCACTGAACCATCAAAGCCCATCATGTTACCATAATGTGACATTAATAGGAATCTCATTTATTTGGTCATAAAGATCTGCTTGCCTAGCTGATCTTCTCTAGGCCATGTTGATAAATGAGATTGTCCACATTCTTTATATTTAGTCAAATGACTAGATGCAGACATAAGAAACTCCTCTGAGAAAATGGTAATTGTTGTTTTGGTTTCTTTCAGATTGCCATGAACCTGAGTGGAGAACTTCTTTTCATTTTTTCTTGAAAGCAACTTTCTTCCATAAATCAAGATGGCCAAACAGAAGACTCATTTTTGCATCCTTCTAATATTGAAGACATGTTTTGTTTTAAAATTAAAGCACTTCTGTTATATATAATATATATTACAAGATAATTATTCAAATTAAATTATTATATTTTCTTTTTATATGCAGTTCTATTTCAAATAAAATGTGACAGCTTCTATTTATTTATTTATTTCTAGCATATCTTGAAATATGACCCATGCTATTTATCTTGGCTATACTGCCAAATCTCGGGGATTACACTAAACTGCTGCCTGTCAGGGCATCTCTGTGAGATATGGTGTGCTGTGCCTTGATGTAAAACATTTAACTGACATGATTGTACAGTATGTTTAAAAGACACTTAAAATATTGTATCATTTGTGAATTTATGCAAGATTAAAAAAGTATTTTAGATACACATGGATTGAGAAACTGATCTTTCATTTAAGCTTTTAAAAACATTACTAGTTTATGATATAGCTATTTTGAAACATCTGCCTGTTGTCATGGTTGGCTATCATATTCAAGAGTGCTTTGATGGATTGCAAGATGGCACTTTTCTATTTTTTAGTGCTATAGAATATTAGGTGACAGTGAAATTTTGAATGCGCAGAATCAATAAATATCTTGATTGTAGAAACTTGCATAAGTAAACATAGGCTTGTGGTCCCATGTCTGTTCCTAACACAACGAAGTCCTCATCAGTGTGCTACATGAATGCAAATTGCAGAGAAGAAACAGGAAATCCACAATATTTCCCTCTAATATTAACAGAAAAGATGCCCTATGCAGAAGGACGCATGATATTGACAGAAATGACATCCCAAAGAACAGAGAAAATTGAGAATGCAGAATTTTCAAGCATGTGAAAAACCACAGTCCTCTCTGTTTTCTCAATATGAGAAGGCTTCTGTGTCAAAAACATTTATTAGGGACTGCCTAGCAGAGTGTTGGTTCAAATATCACAGGGAAGGTAAAGTGGTAATCTATGCCAGCAGTCCTCAAACTCTTTGGGAATTCAGGTACCACTGATAAATGTTTGCAGGGGTGGAGACCAAGCATCTTTTCATTCAAATCCTCATGTTGGAGCAACTTCCCCTTTACTGGAAGACACTTGGGATAAACCTGCAAGATGTTTGAAGGAGCGAAACGATGCTTGGGAGAAGACCCACAGAGGTGGCAGCAGGCTTCCTGGACTTTCTTCAAGGTAGGGAGTCAAGTCTCTGGGTAACCACAGTGCTGCAATTTCAAGCTCCACTGGGTTACTTATTCCTCTGTTACTCACTAAAAGGGAATGGCCTGTTTTTAGCTCTCATGATGGGTCTAGGGTTGCCATATGTCCTGAAAAACAGGCACAATCCCTATTTTTGGGGATTTGGTTTCTCATACTGGCAAGTGCAACAGATGGTCCTAAATACTGTAGATAGATCCGATTTTGTGGAAGAGATTTATGGCAACAACATACCACTTTGAACATCAGTGAACAATGGAATAAATACACCCTGAAAAAGAGAGAGGAATAGAAACCAATTAAAAATGAAAGCATTTCAAGCAATTTTAAATACTTCGACAGTTTGATCCAAATGGTGCTGTGTGTATTTTTCTTGGATCCAGGCTTTCTAGTTTAAAATCAGAGGAGAGATTGAGTGCAATTCTGCTGTATTGATTAAATAAATCTTTGTGTGAGTTCAAACAAGGTTTTTCCATAGAACGAGGCCCGGTGAAGTTGTGTACAGCTCAGTTGCTTTGTCCCATTAGAAGTTGAAGTGGGAATTGGCTATGCTGGGTTTAATTTCTTTGAAATTCATAATCTCTGCCCTTGTTTAGGCTCATGAAGCTATAGAATACTTGAATAGCTTCCAAAGGTCTTTCCAGATCACTGTTTTACAGCACAATAAATATGCAATAATTACTCATTTGTTGCATCTAAACATTTTATTGCTGGATGAATAAAATAGATCATTCTCCAAGTAGATCATTCATTGCTCTTGCAATTTGACTTGCTTATGTTCTTCATTTCTCTAATGCCTTTTGAACTATTTTAATGTATGAGAATAAATGTTTGAAAAAAATTTCAAGCCCAAGTATTGGGCTATCTGAATATCAGAACTCTTTGTCCAATTCTTCCAGTAGTTCAAGCCACTCTAAAAAGTTCCAAGACAGATAAGAACTTAACAACATATTTGCATTTATCCAGCAATATGATAATTAAATGTCAGTTACCGGTATTACAATCCCTTTCAACCTAGATAATGATTTATTCCATAGATTTGGTTACAAGCACAGATAAGCACAGAGTGACCGTCAGAGGGAGTGAACCTATCCCAAAGATTTAACAATGTAGCATTTTGGGAAGTGATATTAGTTAAAAAATTCAGTCTTTAATGCTAAAAAAAACCCCTTGATTTATGTAGAAAGATTATCTTTGAACACAGGATATGAATGGAATCCAACTTGGGGAAAAAAATGTCTTTTTAGCCTATCATTCACAGAAATACTAAACCAAAACATGTATACTAAACATATTAAAATTGTGGCATATTTAATGAGTTATTTAATTTAATATTTAAAGATTTAATACTTAATGTTTAAATTTTTAAGATTTAATGATTAACCCTACAATCCAAAGTAACTACGTGAGCACATAAGAGACATTTATGTCAACCCAGTTATGGCACTACCTAGTGAAAACCTATGGGAAATTCATATTGCAATCCAGACTAAATTGTTCTTCCGTCGGAGCAAGGACTCTCCGTAGTTACTCTGGATTGTGTCCTTAGTGTGTCAAATTTAAGGCTGATCTGCAGCTTTCAGCTTGTAAAAACTTTTTTGCAACCAGCGCCACCATCAGCAGATGTGAAGCAACAGTTTGGCAGAAGCAGCACTGCTGAAAGGACAGTGTTAAGAGAGCTTAACTAGCTTGAGGGTCGCCCTTTCAGCAGCACTGCTTTTGTGAAGCCATCACTTGAGAATCAGGAGAAGAGAAATCATAGTAACCTGATTTGTTCACCATCCTGGTTCCCTGGTCACCATAAATTTATCTTCCCAGCTATTGTGAAGGAGGATGAAGGCAGTAGTCACTACCACACTCTTCCTTCTCCAATCAGCGCCAGTGTGGGCAAATGTGGGCAATAAGAGATCTGTTTTGCTACTGGAAATTCAGGCCAGGAATATATCTTCAACAAAGCCATTCATTGAGTGAAATCCTGACCTCATTCAAGCAGTGACAAAATTTCCATTTATTTCACTGGGGAATAACGTTCACCTTATGACTGTGGTCATTATCTGTACACTTCTAGGAATAAAGCAAAATATATGTAGACTCACATTATCCAACTGGTTTTCAAAATTACCCCATTTCATGTGGACATTTCATCTGCTAATTATACATGACAGTGTTGAATACAAAAACTACTGTCCCAATTTACTGTTGTCTGTTAGTTTTGGCAAGGCTCTGCGACAGAAGAGATAGCATTAGACCAGCTCAGTTTTTATGGAGAAAGCAATGGAAGCTTTCACAAAGATAAAATGCATTTGCTTCCCACAAGGAAAAACAGAGAGACCACTGATGAGAATTACTGGACACACTGCATGAATTTTTTTTGATTAATAGAATAATAGAATCATAGAATCCTAGAGCTGGAAGGGACCTAGTAGGTCATTTAGTCCAACTCCCTGTCTGCAGCAGGAAATCCTCTTAGAGCATCCCTGACAGGTGCTTGTTGAACCTCTGCTTGAAGATCCCCAGTGAGGGAGAATCCACCACCGCCCTTGGCAATCTGCTGAACCGCCCAAACCGTCAGGAATTTTTCCTGATATCCAAGTGGACTCTCCTTTCTTGCAGTTTGTACCCATTGGTTCTAGTTCTGCTTTCAGAGGCAGCTTTGAACAAATGAGCCCCTTGCTCCATATGACAGCCCTTCAGGTATCTGAAGAGGGTAATCATGTCTCCCTCAGCCTCCTCTTCTCCAGGCTGAACATCCCAAATTCCCCCAACCTTTCCTCGTAGGGCTTCCCTTCCATCCCACTGATCATTCTTGTTGCTCTTCTCTGGACTTGCTCCAGTTTGGCTGCATCTTTCTTAAAGTGAGGTGCCCAGAACTGAACACAGTACTCAAGGTGAGGTCTGACCAATGCAGAGTAAAGAGGAACAAGAACTTCTTGCGACTTGGAAGCTACAGTCCTCTTAGTGCATCGTAAAATGGCATTTGCCTTTTAATGCAGCCTAAAATGGCATTTGCCCAATAGTTACATATTAACTCTTATATGATATATGTACAAATATTACATAATACATATTAATTATACATTAACTATTAACTCATTAAAAATATTCATACACTGTTTTTCTGTGGAAAAATGTTCACGGCAGCTTACAAAAGATATATATATATAAAAGAGAAAAGTCACTGACTCACTGACTCACTACCGCCCTGCCAAAACCGCTGGGCCTAGAAGTGTGAAATTTGGGGTGGGTGTTCCTTCCGTGACGGAGGGGTGCACTAAGAACCAGTTTTTGGAAATTCCAACCAGAAGGAGGTGAAAAGGGGCGCAACGCATTTTCCTCCCTATACTTTGCATTGGAGAATTGATCACTCATCAACATTCCGCCCCAACTGCTGGGCCTGAAGCATGGAATTCTGGGAGTTCCTTCTGTCACCTGAACACCCACCAAGAATCCATGTGGAAAAGTTTAACCCTTCAGGGGCTGAAAAGGGGGCAACGTGTTTTTGTCCTATACTTAACATGGGAGACTGACCAACATCCAGCCAATTTGGTGCTCGGTGCCTGGTGCACAGGGGGAATGTTGTTCAGATGAAGAGGTTGTACTGGCAAGGATGCTGCGCATGGGGGGAAGTTGCACATGAGGAAGTTGAGCATGAGGGGAAGTTGCGCATGGGGGAAAGATGCGCATGAGGGGAAGTTGCGATGGGGGAAGTTGCGATGGGGGAAGTTGCGCATGAGGGATGGTACGCATGAAGGGATGGTGCGCATGGAGGGATGGTGCGCATGGGGAAACTTGTGCATGGGGGATGTTGTGCATGGGGATGTTGCGCATTGGGGCTGTTGCGCATGGGGGGATGATGTGCATGGGGATGATGCGCACGGTGGAATGTTGTGCAAGGGGGAATGTCGCGCACGGGGGGGAGTTGCGCATGGGGAAGTTGCGCATGGTGTGATGATGCGCATGGAGAAAGTTGTGCATGGGGAGAAGTTGCACATGGGGGAAGTTGCGCATGGGGGATGATGCGCATGGGGATGATGCGCATGGGGGAAGTTGCGCATGGGGAAGTTGCGCATGGGGGAAGTTGTGCATGGGGAAAGTTCAGCATGAGGGGAAGTTGCGCATGGGGGAAAGATGCACAAGGGGGAAAGATGCGCATGAGGGAAAGTTGCGCATGGGGGAGTTGCGCATGGGGGATGTTGTGCATATGGGGAAGTTGTGCATATGGGGAAGTTGTGCATATGGGGAAGTGGTACGTGAGGGATGATGCGCATGCGGAAAGTTGCGCACGGGGGGAAGTTGCGCATGGGGGAAGTTGCGCATTGGGGAAGTTGTGCATGGGGATGGTGCGCATGGGGATGGTGCGCATGGAGGGATGATGCACATGGGGAAAGTTGTGCATGGGGAAAGCTGTGCATGGGGGATGATGCGCATGGGGATGATGAGCACGGGGGAATGTTGTGCACGGGGGAATGTTGCACATGGAGGGAAGTTGCGCACGGGGAACTTGCTCAAGGGGGAACTTGCGCATGGGGTGATGATGCGCATGGACAAAGTTGTGCAAGGGTGATGATGTGCACGGGGCAATGTTGCGCATGGTGGGAAGTTGCGCATGGGGATGATGCGCATGGGGATGATGCGCATGGGGCAAAGTTGCGCATGCGGGGAAGTTGCGCATGGGGGATGAGGCGCATAGGGGATGATGCACAGGGGGGATGATGCACATGGGGATGATTCGTATGGAGGGATGATGCGCATGGGGAAAGTTGCACATGGGGATGTTGTGCATAGTGGGAAGTTGCGCATGGTGGGAAGTTGCACATAGGGTGTTTATGCGCATGGGGTGTTTATGCGCCATGGGGGGAATGCGTATGGAGAAATGTTACTCCTGCAACGTGGGTACACTTTTCACTAGTGCAGAATAAAGAGGAACTATATCTTCCCGTGACTTGGAAGCTACAGTCCTTTTAATGTAGCCTAAAATGGCATTTGCCTTTTTTGCAGACACATCACACTGCTGACTCATGTTCAGCTTGTGATCCACGGCGACTCCAAGATCCCGCTCACATGTTGTGATGCCAAGCCAAGTATCCCTTTGAGTGCGGTCGTTGAGCCAGTTGCAGATCCACCTAACAATTGCCTTGTCTAGCCCATATTTTTCCAACTTCCCAATTAAAATGTCAGGTGGGACTTTGTCAAATGCTTTGCTGAAGTCAAGATAAATGACATCCACAGCATTGCCACTGTCCAGTAAGCTTGTAACCCGATCAAAAAAGGAGATCAGATTTGTCTGGCAAGATTTATTCTTGGTAAATCCATGCTGGGTTGTTTTGATCACAGAGTACTTGTCTAGATGTGCACAAATTGTGTGTTATGATTTGTTCTAATATCTTGCCCGGGATTGAAGTCAAACTGACTGGTCTATAATTTCCCGGGTCTTCTTTTTTCCCCTTCTTAAAAATTGGGACTACATTTGCCCTCTTCCAGTCCAGTGGCACTTCTCCATTCCTCAAGGATTTCTCAAAGATGATCGACAGAGGCTCTGCAAGGACATCTGCCAGTTCCTTCAGAACTCGAGGATGCAGCTCATCCGGTCCAAATGACTAGAATTCATTTAGGCCACTTAAGTGGCTTCGAACTAGTTCTCTGTCAATCTTAATCTGCTGTTCTGCACCATCCATGTTTTCATTACCTCTTAGGGGATGCAAGCACATCCCCGCATCAGTCAATGATCCCGCACCCCCATTTGCACAGCCCTCTTTCCGAGAATAGACAGACGCAAAGTAGGAGTTGAGCAGCTCTGCCTTCTGCTGGTTTCCAGACACCTGCTGTCCATCTTTGTCCAGGAGCAGTCCCACCCCCTCGTCTCTCCTGTTCCTTTGGGTATATCTAAAGAAGCTCTTTTTATTATCTTTGACTCCCCTGGACAGCCTCAGCTCATACTGAGCTTTAGCATCCCTGATCCCCTCCCTACAGGACCGGGCTACCTGCCTGTATTCCTCCCTGGTGATCTTTCCAGTCTTCCACTCCCTATATTTCTCTTTCTTTAACTTCAGTTGATCCCTAAGTTGCTTGTGGAGCCAACCTGGTTTTTTCAGCATTTCCCCCCCCTTTTTTTATTGGAATTGTTTCTGACTGTGCTTGTAGAAGCTGCCTCTTAAGGAGCTCCCACCCATCTTGGGCCCCTTTCCCCATTAGGTCATCAACCCATGGGATCCTGCCCAGGGACGGGCCCAACCAACCCCAAGATCTGGTTCGTCAGAAGTTGGGGGGGCGGGCCAGGGTCAGGGGGCGGGGAGGGTCAGGGGGTGGGGCTGGGCCAGGGCAAGGGGCGGGGCGAGGGACGGGCCAACATTGGTGCCTGTGAAGTGCCAGTACTGAAGCTGGCAGGCCAGCTTCAGAGCAGGCACTGCACTTGTGCCAACGTTGGCTCCTGTGCAGTGCCTGCTCTGAAGCTGGCCTGCCAGCTTCAGTACTGGCACTTCACAGGCACCAATGTTGATGCTTGTGTGGTGCCTGCCCTAAAGTGGGCAAGCCCGCTTCTGAGCAGGCACTGCGCAAGCATCAATGTTGACGCTTGCGCGGTGGATGCAAAAACATGGTGGACCGAACCCGTCCACTATGTTTTTGCGTTTCCCTGTCGCTGGCGGTTCGCCAGCAGCAGGGAAACAGGAAGATCCGGTTCAGGCGAGTAGGCCCGAACCGGGAAGTGCCCACCTGTGATCCCGCCTATGCCTCCTCTAAGCCTGTTGAAATCAGCTTTCCTGAAATCCAACATATAAGTTTCACTCTGCACTCTTTTAATTTCCCACATTATTCTAAATTCCAGCAGCTCATGATCACTTTCCCCTAAAGTTCCCACTATGTTGACCTGATCAACCAGTTCTTCATGATTTATTAAGATCAGGTCAAGAATGGCCCCTTCCCTTGTCATTTCCTCCACGTTTTGGACCATGAAATTATCTTCCAGGCCCATCAGGAATCTACTGGAGCTTCCATGTTTGGCTGAATTTGTCTCCCAGCAAATGTCTGGGTAGTTAAAGTCCCCCACTACTATTACCTCATATTTCCTTGCAATAACTGCCAGTTGCTCCAAGAAGAGATTGTCTACTCCTTCTCCTTGGCCTGGCGGTCTATAGTAGACGCCCACCATAATGTTTTGTTTCTTGTTTTCCCCCCTAACTTTTACCCAAACACACTCTACAGGGATATCCTGACCACTTTCCTGTATTTCAGAGCAAGTATATATGTTCTTGACATACAGTGCTACTCCGCCTCCCCTTTTGCCACTTCTGTTCCTCCTGAACAGCTGATAGCCTTGCATTTGTGTGTTCCTGTCATGGGAGTCATCCCACCAAGTTTCAGGTATTCCTATCAAATCAAATTTCCCTTCACTTGCTAAAAGCTCCTGTACCCTAGGACTTCACTGCAGCCGCATCCATGATGGAAAATTGAATAGGCTTGGAACTGCAGGCTCATACTTGTCGTAATGGTTATAAAATAGTTATAAAATTTTGAGCCACTCCACCAAAGGAGGCCTCAGCACTGAAGTCAGCATCAAGGATATGAAGTCAGCATCAAGCATCAGCACACTCAGCATCAAGGATATGCCATAGCTATGTTCTGTATCATTGTAGGCAATCATTACTTGTAACTGAAAAATATTTAGCAACAGGGTACGTACCTCCGAGTGAAGAAGTGAGAAATGCAACTTCTTGTAGCTAGAGGGCACAGGAGACAGAGAAAGTATGAGTGCAGCAGTTAGTTTAAAAATATGAGATGGCCATTTACAGTCGTTTTCTTAAACATATGTAAGACACAACTCATGCTGTAGCACAACAGTGTTCAAACTGATTGCAAAAGAAATAAACAAAACATACTCCAGATATTCTCACAGCTCAACAGATATAGAAACTGTCAGACTGTTCCTCTGACTCGCATATCTATTTCATGTGAAAGGCTGTTTTGAGTATTCTGATTTTTGATACAAATAGGGTGGACAATCATTTTATCAGGCTATGTTTTTATGCCTCTGACAGCACATTGATACGCACATATGAGATTTCACTGCCCAATCCAAAGTAAATCCCTGTCCAGCAATGCAGTGGTGACAGTGTATTCTGCTGGAGTTATTCGGTATTTGGAAGTCTTCCTTGTAGTAAGGGGACATTTTTCACATTGCCCTGGCGTAAGCCTCAGCAATCACAATGGGTCAACTGAGACCTTCATCAATGATATTACTCACACAAATCTGCATTGATCCTTCAGGTGAATTGGAAGGGGGTTTAGATATGGCAGTGCTAGCACCACAGATCCTTCCTCCTTCCTATACCCAAACTACCCACTGCCATTGTGGTCCTGTTCCAGTCCCCCCCCTCCGCCAATGCCTGTGCTGGACTTATATACTTGTTCAAAAGAAGGAGTTCCTCGTGATTTACTAGGGTTCCATTCTGGAACCTCCCATGGATAAAAAATCAGTGTATAAAGAAAAACAAAGGAAAAAATGGTTTAAAGACCCACTTCCAGGTTTCTTGCTCCTCTATTGTGCCTAATTGAATATGGTAGTGCCTCAATATCTGCAGGGATTTGATTCTAGGACTGAAAAATGGAATGATTGCTTGCAAGACTATCTCTCTACAACAGAAGAAAAATAGGTTTTTTAAACTGTGATTTGCAATGGCCATTCATGTTGAGTCAAATCTGTGTATAAAAAAATCCATGTATAACAAGGTTGGATCTGTATTGGACATGGGAGCTGAAGGAGCTGCAGAGAATAACATAACATTCAATGATGCTGCAGCAATCAACCTGTCAATCATCGGTGACAGTTTAACTATCTCTCCCTGAGTTTGGTGTGCCTTGTCATTGGTTAAAACAATTGATGGTGTGTCTTGACAATTTCAGTGCCTTGTTAAGTGTGCCATGAGATGAAAAAGGTTGAAAATCACTGCTTTAGAGAGATGGCCATGTTTTGTTGAACTATTTCAGTAGCTAGTATTCTCAAACTTTAGTATTCACAGTTTTTTATAGTATTCACCTTAGCTTCTGAAGCTGGTTTTAATCCTTTTCAGTGTATGTGGAGCATTTGCTGAGCTCCACTTTCACTGGATTGGGACCATTCTGGTGGCCTCGCTTTCCTCTGTGCCTGACCTGCACAAGAGCTAAGGTACATTTGCTTGCTCACAAGTAAACATAGGCTGCAATCCTAAAGACACTTTCCTGGGAGTAAGATCCATTGAACACAATGAGGCTTACATTAGAGTAGACATGGTTAGGTTTGTGCTGATAGCCATGTAGCTTGGTTTCATTTTTAAAAGGAAGCAATTCATTGTGAAGATTGGAGGAGGTGCTTCCTTATGGGGAGATTTGTGAGGTTTGCCCTGCTTTTTGGAGCAAGACAATTCTGGTGTCCTTGGATTTCTCTCAACCTGGCCTTTCTGGAAAATTATGGCATGTTCACCTACTCATAAATAAAGCAGCAAATTGAAAGGTAACTTTCAATTTTCATAGGATTTTTGCTTTGTTAATTTCTGGTTGTTGTTTTTTTTGCAATAACATTCGATACAGGGTGAACATATGACCAGAAAACATCCCCTTTCCCGATTTCCAGCAGCCACAGTGCTCAACTCAGTGAAATCCAGTGGTGTTGCTGAGGGTTGCAGGGGATGCAGTTGTACTGGGCAACAAGCTTTAGTGTGGGTTACAAGCTGAGCTTGACACTAGTCATTAAAACTGTAAAAAACGGGGTATGTAGAAAACACCATCATGTTATAAATATATACAGTATATCATTGGAAAGGTAATTTAATCCAGAATGCAATGAAACAAACTGCATTGGAATATCTGCATTCTATCAAAGATTATGGCCAATTAACCAGAAAATGAAAACACAAAAGCCTATGGAAAAAGTGGATTTTCCTAACTAAAAATGTTCCCATGATACTGATTGCTTTGAGAGCCAATGAGATGAATACTGATACTGTATGGAACTAATAAGGTGTTAAAATGAATCAGATCTCATTTCCATAAATGTTTATCATGATACTGTTATCCAAGCTAATTGGGTACACAGGCACTTCTAAGTGGTGCTCCTCATATTTAGCAGGAGCAATCACTCTTTTTTGTCCCAGCACAGTTTCCCTAACTAATAAGGGACACCATTTTCATATTATAACTTAATTAAATTTGATTTTGTTGTTGCAGGGTGGGGTGGGGGAAATAATTTCTTTGACTCCAGATAGCAAACAGGTGCTAAACTTATGCTGCTAACACAGCAAATGTGTCATAAACTGCTGAGGAGGCAGGAGGCAGGTTTTCCCTAAGTTTCTTTTTAAAAATACCCCAGGTGCCCCATCACTTCTGGGCAACATTTTGAGCTTTTCACTGGGATACATGATCATTAGCTACACTACTGGTGAAATCACTGGTCTGCATTAATCCATGAAGACAAATTAGAGATGAGAAAGAGATTTGGATATGACATGTGTTAGCCCCATGGATCCTGACCCTTTCCCAGCCCCATTCCACTCACCCCACTCCCATTTTTGCCTTGTTCCAATCCCCCCCCAGTGGGACTTACTCCCAGGAAAGTGTCTCTAGGATTGCAGCCTTTTTCCTCTATACCTTTAAAAGTTCACCTGCTGAATTGTGCAGATAAAGCTCCTGCTGAAGCTACTGGAATAGACCAAGTTTTTTTTCCTGGTCACTTGGCCTTCCTAGACAAAAGCAATTTTTGAACGAATTGCCCCAAGAGTTTATAAACAATATGAAATTGTTCCTTTGAGAATGCTGTTAAAATGGTCCTATTCACAAACTAAGGAGATAATTAAACCTTTCCTCACCATGTTACAAGCCGAATACCCTCAGAGTTATTCCCAGAATAATTACAGTGCTCAAGAAAGTGAAGAGTTCATTATTTCTTCAAGCAGGATGGACCCTGGAACCTTAATATTCTGTACAATGTTCATAGTGAAGCACATGTCTAGATTTATGAAAAGGCCTTGGAGGCATCATCAGTGTCTCAGACAAGTAAATACTAGCATGATCACAAGCAACAATGTCTTCTTTTTACAAGTCAGCGGAAGGAGTCTCAAAGAAAGCTCAGTTATGTTATACTATATCCAGTTCCTCTCCAATTATTGCAGGATAACACTTCAAACTGTAGAATAGGTATTGTTAGAGCTGGAGGAAAATGAACAGTAGAATCCCTGTTAGCTGGATGTACTTGGGGGCGTGAAGCTTGTCTCAATGGAGCTCATGAACCAGATTGAAAGAAAGCAGAGAAGTACAGTAGCACCTTCAGTTAGGATGGGACTGATAAAGGAGGAATAGGCAGGGGAGATTTCAATGCACCGTTCAGTTCATAATTCTAGAGAAGAGTTATGGTTTCTCTTGGGGAGAGAGGAAACAAATTGATGTGAATGCATGCAGATAAGAGTAAAATTTCTTATCAACTTTATGGAGGGTAAGCTCAGAATATAGCTAGACGTAAGTCAAATCAGTTGTAATGGAATTGGGTAGTTGCTATTCTGATTTCAGTAGTTTTCACATGGAGAGCATTTTAGGTTATAAAAACCAGAAGGGGCATTTTTAGGTCTTCTGGAGGCCTAAGAGCACAATCCTAACCATGTCTATTCAAAAGAAAGCCCCATTGTGTACAATGGATCTTACTTCCAGGAAAGAGTCTTGAGGATTGCAGCCTAAGAGGACCTTTTGGATGTCAGGGAAGCTGCCTACAGCCTCTGTGGCCATCAGAAGACCAAACCAACCAACAAAGAAATAAAAAGGCAGTGGGGAATAGATTGTGGCATTGTCTGGATCATTTCCCGCTTGACCCGCTCCTGGTACACCAGGATTTTGGAGTAGTTTCCCAGTATTAAATGACTGAACATAACTACTGCTATATTTTCACTAGAGTTTTATCAGAATCTATTTTGTCAGCTTTTTGCCTATCTTTAGCACATCCATAATCTTTTAAATAAATGTTGGCAAAAAACCTGAGCAGCAGATATTTCCAAGGTTTTCATACTTTATCACTATCCTAGGAACACAGTAATTAACCCTTTCCTGCCATGACTAGAACTCCCTGCCATTCACCTGATCTGAATAATGGCCCGAGGAGATTTTTCATGCTGTGAAAGCAGTAAGCAAGCACTCCCTCCCTCCCATTTGGAGTACTCTGTTCAGTTCTGGTCACCACATCTCAAAAAGGATATAGAAGAAATGGAGAAGGTTCAATAACACCAGAACAAGGGGACGTCCACTAGAATTGAATATTGGGAGGGTTAGGACAGACAAAAGTAAATATTTTTTTACCCAGCATGTACTGTAATTAATCTGTGGAATTCCTTGCCACAGGATGTGGAGATGGGTGATGGCATCTAGCCTCAATGTCTTTAAGAAGGGTTTGGACACATTCCTGGAGGAGTGGACCATCACAGGTTACGAGCCATGGTATGTGGAAAACAAGGGCATATTGCCAGAGTTTGCAGAGGTAGTCAGCGGGACACAAAACCTATGATGCAGCAGCATAAGGGGAAATGGTCCCCACAACAGAAAATAGTTGAATACTGCTTGGGAAGGTGTAGCATTTAATGCAGAGGGGCCCAACACCCCCTCAAATAAAAAATAGGACTCCAACTAAAACTGCAAGGGGTCCCATGCTCCATGGAGCTAGATACTGGATCAGCCCTGTTGATTATCTCCTCCATGACTTTTGATCACATATAGAATAATAGAATCATAGAATCCTAGAGTTGAAAGGGACCTAGTAGGTCATCTAGTCTAACCCCTGTCTGCAACAGGAAATCCTCCTAGATCATCCCCGACAGATACTTGTCAAGCCTATGCCTGAAGACCCCCAAAGAGGGAGTGTCCACCACCTCCCTTGGCAGTCTGTTCCACTGCCGAACTGTCCGAACTGTAAGGAATTTTTTCCGGATAGCCGACCGAATCTCCTTTCTTGCATATGCAAACGTAGCATATGTATCCCACTCAAATTATCAAGCTTAGTGCTAATTGACTTCCAGAGTTGCTGTGTTCCCGTAAGGGGCTACCATTGGAGTACATTGGACAGAGTTGGGATGTCCATTTGGTTGCCCAAGAGTGACAGCAGCTTGACTGCCCTTGGTACCTCCTTTTCTCTGAAAGCGGCCACAGGTGGTGTTGTCCTCATTGCCATTATTATCTAGTGAGCTTCACTAGGCAAGAAGCAGACCACGCAGCATTTATTGTCTCAAACTGGAACTGAGGAACAGCAGGCAAATTCCTATAATTTATACTCTAGGTCCACAGAGCCTTACCCTACAATCCAGAGTAACTACAGGAGCACATAAAAGACATTTATGTCAATGTATGGCACCACCTAGTGAAAACCTATGGGAAATTTATATTGCAATCCAGAGTAAATTGTTCTTATGTTGGACAAAGGACTCCCCGTAGTTACTCTGGATTGCTCCCTTAATCAATCATAATACTTGAAAAATGAATGTTGAATATGAAATATGAATGTTATAAGTTTCCCTCCAAAATGGCTGGAGTTAACAGTTAGGGAAATCTAAAGGTTAGTTTCACTTTAGCAGGGCATAACACAAATATATATATATATATATATATATATATATATATATATATATATATATATACATATATATATATATATATATATATATATATATATATATATATATATATATACATATATATATATATATATATATATATACATATATATATATATAGATATATATATATATATCTATATATATACATATATAGATATATATATATATACATATATAGATAGATAGATAGATAGACAGACAGACAGACAGACAGACAGATAGATAGATAGATAGATAGATAGACAGATAGATAGTCAGACAGACAGACAGATAGATAGATAGATATAAAGCAGGCCTCCGTCAGTCTTGGAAGACTATGGTATCGTGCTCGGCGCTGCATACGCTGCATGCGAAGCACGAAAACCTAGGTTAGATTGTTATGGAGGATAGGCTGTTACCCAAGCAGCAAATCCCCCCCTTCACGCCACTGAATTAGTCCAATGGAAAGGCAGAGCCCATACGATTGGATCCAGCTGGCATTGCAGAGCTGGGCTAAAGACAGGCGCTCACCCTGTCTTGTGGGGCCGACCCAGGTCTCGAACCCTGGCCTGCTGGTTAACAAGCACAGTGTCTTAGCCACTTGCGCCACCCACAGCCCTCTCTCTCTCTCTCTCTCTCTCTCTCTCTCTCTCTCTCTCTCTCTCTCTCTCTCTCTCTCTCTCTCTCTCTCTCTCTCTCTCTCTCTCTCTCTCTCTCTCTCTCTCTCTCTCTCTCTCTCTCTGTATTCAATACATACTTATGACACAGGAAGACATGATTTGGTGACTTAAGATGTTACTCAAGTCAGTGGGGTCCTGATTTGTGTTTTTTAGACTCTTTCCATGCTCATGACTCTCAAGTTGGTGAGTTAGCCAAAAATGCACATTTTTGCAACTCAAGTCTCAGTCTTTCAAGTCAAGTTCCCAGCACTGGAGACCAGAGCAGAAGGCTGTTAGGGAGAGGCCCCATCCCTGGTAGTCAGAGAGGAACCACATATAAATAAATAAGTGAGCTTATTTTGTTTTCATTTTGTCTCTTCTTTCCACTGTTTGAAGCTCTCCATTCCTTCAGCTTGGGCTAGGCCAAGACCTCATCAGAGTTTTCAGCCTGAAGCCCAGCAGGATGAGGCTTCCTGCAGAGCTTGTTCCAATATTTACCTAGAATAACCCAAGCCTTTATATAGTTTAGAACAGGGCTGTCCAAATGTTTTGGCAGGACGGCAACATAATCTCTCTGACACTCTGTCAGGTGCCAGAAAAACGATTTACATTTCAAATGAATATAAATTTACATATAAGTGTATTAGAGACTGATACAGAGAGTTTCAAGGCTTGTCCATGGGCCCTGGGTGACCATACAGAATGGAGGACAAAGTGCCTCTACCTTTATTGTGTAGAAGAGGGAATTTTGGCAGGTTTAACTCAACATAAAAGGGTTTATGATTTTGTTTTGTGGCGCAAGTGGTTAAGAAACTGTGCCTGTTAACTAGCAGGCCAGGGTTCGAGACCCGGGTCCCCACAAGACCGGGTGAGCTCTTGTCCTTAGCCCAGCTCTGCGACGCAGCTAGAACCAATTGTATCGGCTCTACCGTTCCATTGGACTATTTCAGTGGCGTGGAGAGGGGGGATTTGCTGCTTGGATAATAGCCTATCCTCCATATCAATCTACCCAGGCCTTTGTGCTTCACATTCAGCATTCAGCACAATACTATAGTGTTTCGAGATTGATGGATGCCAATACTACAATACTAAAAGGGTTTAAAAATCAGCACCTGCCTCACTTCCCTCTTCTATGCACCTGCCTCAATTCCCTCCTAAAGGAAGAGGCACCATATGGTCACCTTGCATGGGCTGGATGGAGGTGTTGTGCCACAGGCTGCACCTGGTCCCCCGGTCAGTGTTTGGACACCCCTGGTTTAGAAACATTATTAATAAATCTTTTTATTCAAACCTCTGCCTGTTCTGGATCAGTAGGTTCGTCAGCCTCCCCGCTCTGCAGGTATTATTGGCAAAGTGAAAGCATTTTTACTACCTGTTAATATTTTGGGGAAAAGGACTTTGCCCAAGGAACTTTTCTGGAAACCAGATCTCTTTGGTTGGTGTCAGCAGGCTAGATGTACCTTCTTTTGTCCCACCAAACTTTAGGGTAAACCAATTAGAAGAGTGGAGAACAGGAAGGGAGTGATTGCTTGGCAATAGGCAACACTTCTTGGAGTGACTGGTCGTTACTGGTTGCCCTCACCACTCCCCTTTCAGAACAGAGAGAAAGAGGTAGAGAAAAATCCTTTATAGTGTCAGTTCTGTCGAGTAACTAGATGAATGAAAATTCTGTTCTTTCTTTCCTAGAGTTAATGAAAGGAAAGCACTTTAATTCAGGAAAATAACATGTTTGCATGAAAAACCAAACGGGGAAGAGAAAGAAGAGGCTCAAGCGGTGGCAAAAGGAACTGCAGTGGTGTTTTGTCCAGCGAAGGTAATTGGTGAAAACTGTACCTGATTATCGTAGTTGTTCTTCAGGAGCATGATGTAAAAAACTGTAAGTACACCAAGCTTAAGGAAATAATGAATCTTTAAAAAAGGAGGTTAGCAGTGTGATACGCTTTGGTTCTCCTGGCATCTTGTAGTGAGTTTTTCTGTTTCGGAGAAATAGAACAACTTCAGCCAAAACCTGTAATTTACTAGAATAATATCCTAGTATAAAGAGAAAGAGATCATTTAGTTTAAAGAGAGGGTAAAGAAAAGAAAATATCATTCAGTGCATTTATATTGACTTGTATAATTATATGTACAGCGTTTGTTGAGATGGAACTTTTTTACTTATTTTAAAAAACTAGGGTGTGTCCCTGTCTGTGTTTAAAGTTGGAAGCGTAGAATTTCCACATATGGTATCATTTAGTTGCTTCAAAAGTCACAAAAACAAATGTATTTCAGAATACACTTCAAAAGAAATCTTCTCCCATATACAGAAAGGGAAGTATACCTTTGAAGGGTTGAGGATAGATACCAGATTCTAAGAGTTCAGTTGCATGCCTATTTTGAAAGGCCTCCAGGCCTTCTCCCACCTTCCCATTGCTGCTTTCCCCTCCAGGCCCTTTATCACCCTCTGGCCCATTGTGGGAAAATAAAAATGGTACCTGAAGTGACTTGGCTAGAGGGGTCTGAGGGGTGCAGCCCTTACAGGATGATATGCCCAAGGGGGAGTGATGCGCCCATAAATTAGATTGTATTAGAGACATTACATGGCTTGTCTGCGACCCGATACAGGGATCTTGCCAAAGGCAACACTGAGGGCCTCATTCAGCCCCAGGGCTGGGGTTTGGCCCCCTGTGCTATATTGTTGGATGTATATTTTGAATATACATCCAACAATATACATCCAATATACATCCAACAGCAGAATACAATGTAAAACAGAGTGAAATATCTTCTTTTTATTAAAACATTATAGCAAAAAAAAAAGGGAAAAATGCATGAAGCGTTAGGGATAGTGAAAATGAGTTGTATTATGTGTTGTTTGCAAGTAGGCAAACTTCTCTTAATCCATTGGAAAGGACAGGCTGAGAGGAATCCAATGGCATCCGAATCGTCCCAATCCAATGAACACAGCCTCCCAAAACACCTGAGAAGTGTTTCAGCCGATAAATGTACTGTATTAAGTCCTATAGACAGTGAAAATAATCAACATGTTTGCATTTACTTATGAGTAAGCAAACATGCCTTGGCCCTTGTACAGGTCTGGCAAAAAGGAATGCAAGGCCAGCAGACTACTTCCCATTCAATGGAAGTGGATCTTAGCAAATCTCAAGAAGGCAGGCCCCCTATAAAAAAAAATAAAACAGCTTTGCTCTTTTAAAACAGCCAACAAACAAACAAACAAACAAAAACCTAGGGGGCAGGGCAATGGTACATTTCCATATCCACCACTGGGGTGTTGTCCTCCCAGAGCACATCTTCCCTGTTCCAGATCAGTAATGTCTGTGGGACTGCGTAGGATTTATTTATTTATTTATTTTCCTAATTTATACCCCGCCTTTCCTCCCCTACAAGAGGGAGCCCAAGGTGGCTAATATTGAAGAATAAAACACCATTAAAATTGCTAAGAAATACAGATTAAAACATAATTAAAATACAATTAAAATACAATTAGAATAATAAAAGACTAAAGGCACAGTCCAGAGGAACTATGGGGAGTCCTTGCTCCAATGTAAGAACAATTTACTCTGCATTGCAATATGAATTTCCCATAGATTTTCTCTAAGTGGTCCCATAACTACGTCGACGTAAATGTCTTTTATGTGCTTCCGTAGTTACTCTGGATTGTAGGGTAAGAACAATTAAAAACAAGCTAAAAGACATTTGTTAAAACAATAAAATAAAACAATAAAACATTGCTCCCCAACCTCTGCCCCATTTAAAATGCTTTTTTAAAATAAAAGCGATTGGGCTCTGACTGCAATTCAGAAGCATTCTGCCTCAGAGTCAGATAACTTGTCTCTGTGTATTTCTGGCTTTGAGAACAATCTTAACCATGGCTACTCAAAAGTAAGCCCCATTGTGTTATTCTCAGGATAGTGTCTTTAGGATTGCAGCCTTTTTCTGTAAGTTTTCATCTTGGCCAGTATATAGGCAGGTTCACAGTATGAGTTTTGCCTGTATTATAATTTTCATATATATTTGTATTGTAAATAGTATTATGAATAAGTTAAGTAAAATTCATTCATATAAGTTATGTCTCTAATGCAGACTTAGGGCAAAATCCATAGCAGTTACGGGTCCACGCAGTTATGTCACCTTCTAGTGTTATCTTATGAAAAGTCATCTTAACTATTCCCAAGCAAGGGGCTTAATTTCACTTTAGGATATAAGCCTTATTCAAATTAGAAATGCAAATTAATTCATCCCACCCCCAGACCCTGACACAGTGTCAGCGAGATGATGCGGCCCTTCAGCTAAAAACTCTGGAGGCCCCTGTGTTAATGGAAGATACACACATTTCTCTGGTATTTTTTTAAACACCACTGATGCTTGTGCAGGTGGGTGAGCCCCTGCACTACTGGATAAATGAAACCACTGACATGTGATCTTCAGATATGGCCCCCTCCTGTACTGCATTTTTTTTACCTGAAAAAGGGGTTTGGGGGAACTTTTTCATCCCATAGATTATTTCTGATATAATACAGTTCTCCTTCAAATAGAACAATGATAGGCCCGGCTTGCCCCAACAACCGGATCGCCGGAAGTTTGGGGGTGGGGCGGGGTCAGGGGGCGGGGCCGGGGTCAGGGGGCGGGGTGAGCGGACAAGGGGTGGACTCCAACCCCATCGCACTGTGCATACGCCAAGCTTGGCGCATGCATAGTGCGTCCCCTGTAGCTGGCTGGGGACCAGCCAAGTTTAGCACACGCAAAGTGCATCTCCTGTAGCTGGCTGCAGGAGACGCACTACGCGTGCACAAGCTTGCGCACGCATAGTGTAGGGCTTCCCCAGGCCAAACCGGATTGGTAGTGGTGGGACACAAAGAGGAAGCGGTTTGGGCGATCTGGCCTGAACCGCCCTCAGCCCACCTGTGAAATAGAACCTGTGGAGTGAAAAGAGATCCCAGAACCACACGACATTTAGGGCATACTGGGATACTTGGCATACATGCCTTTTCTTACTTTTTGGTTTATTGCAATTGCCAGGGGTGCAATTACTGCAATTGGACAGTGAACATTTCTGTTATTAAATTGTATTTACAGATGTGTTCTAGTATATCACATCTGGTATTTCAGCTTGGATGCAAATTCTTCATTCCATTGGTTTTGGACATAAATTCATCCTTATTATTTCTTTTTAAAAGTGCTCAGTTTCTTTTCTCGGGGCTGTTTTAACCTTACCAGGGCCTTTAATTACATTTCTCTTCCTCTTTAACTGACCACCATAAAAATTCAAACGCTTGCCACAAATCTTTAAAAATGTTTCCACTGCAATGGGAGACAAAAATAGAATAATTCCATGTCTTCTTGGACGAATGCCTAGTTGAAACTATGCAGTGTTTGACTGACAGGAGAATGTAGTCTTTGCTGAAAACGGGAGGTTCTTTTTTTTTCTTTTCATGCATTGCATTTACCCTTTTAAGAATATGCAAGCAACTGAATGAAGAGAGGATTTAGATTGGTTAGATTCTCGTTTTGATCTCTGCTTTTCTCTTATTTTTTGGCAATTTGTCATTCAAGCAACTTATCTTCTTGACTTCCTCCTAATCATGAAGCAGACCGTCATATGAGTGGGTAAGTATTAAGTTGTTTGGCTTTGAATGGAGGGACTCCTTCAGCTTCTTAAGAGTTTTAGTGCTCAGCTGGAGCGGGCAAATACTTCATTCCTAGATTTGTCAGTTTCAAAAGCCACGTCAGTGTAGAAGGGATGCCTGCAACTGTACTTCTTTGACCATTTCAGCAAGAATGCAACATTATAGCGAGCCAAGCAGTAGAAGTTAGTGGAAAGCACTGCTGTGAAAAGTTTCAAGGGCATGTCCCCAATGGTCTTCTACTTTACTGTTACCCAGTGAGCCCTCGGTTTGACTCTGGTGGTACCATATGGCGCGTGCCGGAGAAGCATAACAAAACTAATTGGTAAAGTAAGTGGAACAAAGAAGAATGTTCCTTTTGCTGGTTTGCTCTGGAATGTGAAAAGCCAAATAAAAGAATAATACTGTGGAGTTGTGCAGCAATAGTCATTGCTTTCTAACATGCCTGTGAGACCACGCTTATGGTCATTAGCTTGCAATAGCAATCTTTTAGGCAAAGTGTACTTTATAGTATTTAACAGATTTGTTCAGTTAAATTAAAATTATTTTGAGTGAATTTCCACTGTTCTTTTGAAAAACCTGTCAGAGTGCCATCTTATTTTTTGCCTAACAGGATTCATATAGTACAGTGAACTTGAAGAGAGATTGCTGTAAGATTTCATCATGATGTGTGTCTGTCTCTATATTTGTGTTTGATATCCCAAATGGTGAAGATTGCTTGCTTCTGTACTTTATTTCAATGGAACTTTTTTGGCAGGAGGTGTGTGTGGTGTGCCACATAGGCAGCTTTAGAAATAAGTTGCTGGAAAATAGATGCAATGTTTTGTTTTGTTGCTAAATATGGTGGAAAATCCCTGAGTGACTCAAAGGATTATTATTTATTTGAAATATTTATATCCTATCTTTTACCATCAGTGAACATGTCCACAGCTTCAGTGACAGGACCACTAAGTTCTGGAAAACTGTGTCCCAGTCAATTGCATCACAGCATTGGACATTTGTGTCCATTCTTTTTTGCGTCTCAGACCTTTGTGTTCTAATATCTATCTACACAGACCAGGGCTGTGGGTGGTGCAAGTGGTTAAGTCACTGTGCCTGTTAACCAGCAGGCCAGGTTCTTGTGGGGGTTGGCCCCACAAGACAGGGTGAGCTATCTCCATAACAATCTAATCCAGGGTTTCATGCTTCGCATGCAGCGTATGCAGTGCCGAGCATGATACCTTAGTCTTTCAAGACTGACGGAGGCCTGAAGGGTTGTGGGTGGCGCAAGCGGTTAAGATGCTGTGCCTGTTAACCAGCAGGCCAGGGTTCGAGACCTGGGTCGGCCCCACAAGACAGGGTGAGCTCCTGTGTTTAGCCCAGCTCTGCGACACAGCTGGATCCAATCATATTGGCTCTGCCTTTCCACTGGACTAATTCAGTGGCGTGGAGAGGGGGGATTTGCTGCTTGGGTAACAGCCTATCCTCCATAACAATCCAACCCAGGCTTTCGTGCTTCACATGCAGCGTATGCAGCGCCGAGCATGATACCATAGTCTTTCAAGACTGACAGAGGCCTGCTTTAGTGCTTGACCATCCACGCACCATTCCCCCATGCACCATATCTATCTATCTATCTATCTATCTATCTATCTATCTATCTATCTATCTATCTATCTATCTATCTATCTATCTAAGAAAATTCTATACACAGTGATGCCTTGGTTTACAAGCATAAGTCGTTCTGGAAGCATGCTTGTAATCCAAAACTCTTGTAATGCAATGCAGACTTTCCCATAGGGAATAATGGAAACTAATACAACTGGTTCCACCTTCCAACAATATTTATATAAAAGTTATTACAAAACACTGTAATATAATACAAAACACTGTAATAAAGAACGTAGTGTATAGTACTGAACTGTCCTGTACCTTTGAAAACCTTCATGGCTGGTGTGAGGGAGACAAGAGCGGAGTGATGACTAATTTTGTAGGATGACTTTCACCATCATTAATGAAGTCACTGCTCTCCATTGGCTCAGTGGAATCTTCATCTTTTTGTGCAACTTTAAAATTCCCATGCTACCAATGGGGAACAGCATTGGAACATTGATAAGGCACACCTTCCACACAGCCACACACAGATCCCACACACAAAAACACCCACTACACACCTTCTACATTGCCAACAGATACCACACACCTGGCTCCGGTTGCTCCACCCCAGGGTTCCCTAGCCATGGAAGCCTGTTCCAAACTTCCTCAGAATTGCTTTTTATTCAAGACAGTGCTCTTTAAGACCACCCACATTACACTGGTCTCACATTTAATATTTTGCATTTTCCAGTTAAAAACAAATGATGTTTTCATACTTAGAAAATATGTTAGGAAAAATTGAATGTAAAAGGAGAAAGGGATGGCAGAAGATGAGCTAGATAGTGTCACTGAAGAAATGGACATGAATTTGGACAAACTTCACAATCTAGTGCAAGATAGAAAGCCTGAGGTGCTGCGGTCCATGGTGTCGCAAAGTGTTAGAAATGAATTAACTGAACAACAATGCTCGTAATTTGTCTTCTTCACTACAAAATTCATATGCTGAGATTAATATGTTTGAGCCTTCCATATTTGCCATGTGGAATCAATCAATCGTATTTATATACCGCTTTTCAACAAAAAGTGCACAAAGCTGTAAAGAATGCTAACTGTCCAAAATGAGAATGCAATTTAATTTGTTACTAAATAGCTCAAATTTTTAAAAAGGAAACAATTACTATGTTGTTCTGGGGAGTCTAGAAGATAGTTTCTGAAATAATACAGTGAATCATTATGCAGAATAATACGATAGGCATTATAAAAAAACAATCGTCCTTAGTGTTGGTTCTGTTGAGGGGTTTTTGTTGGTAACAAAAGTGGAATTGAGTTTTGAACATGTCTGAGATTGCTTGAAAACATTCAATTGTATGTTTCCATGGCTACATATGGGAACCTGTACAATAATGGCCTATGTGCTTGAAAACAGTCTGTCTTCTGTGCAGGAAAAAAAATGCTTTTTAAAAAAGACGTACAGGAAGAAACAGTAAAAAGTCTAACTGGGAAAAGACTCTGACAGTTTGACCCAACATTTGTTAAGTCAGGAAGGAATTATAGAGATTATGTCTGAATAGAGCTCTGGTTCCTGTGAGGGATTTGTGTAGTGGAGAAGCACAATACCACTTCTCTTCATTGTATGGGTGATGAAATGTATGAACTTGGGCCTCCATATAAATTGGCTGGTTGCACAGAGGCCCCACTGGTAACTTCTCCCCACTCTTTAAGGGAGAGAAACTGCATCATCAGGCACTTACTTGGAGGCCCAGATTGTACACTATTGCATCACAGACAAGAAGGGCACTTCTGGAGCAATTCTAAGCATGTCTACTAGAATCATAGAATCATAGAGTTGGAAGGGACCTAGTAGATCATCTAGTCCAACCCCCTGCCTGCAGCAGGAATTCCCCCTAGAGCATCTCCAACAGGTGCTCATCGAGCCTCTGCTTGAAGATCCCCAGTGAGGGAGAGTCCACCACCTCCCTTGGCAATCTGTTCCACTGCCGAACTGCCCTCACCGTCAGGAATTTTTTCCGGATTTCCAGCCGGAATCTCCTTTCTTGCAGTTTGTACTCATTGGTTCTAGTTCTGCTTTCAGAAGCAGCTATGAACAAATTGGCCCCTTCCTCCATATGACAGCCCTTCAGGTATCTGAAGAGGGCAATCATGTCTCCCCTCAGCCTCCTCTTCTCCAGGCTGAACATCCCAAGTTCCCCCAACCTTTCCTCGTAGGGCTTCCCTTCCATCCCACTGATCATCCTTTTCGCTCTCCTCTGGACTTGCTCCAGTTTGGCTGCATCTTTCTTCAAGTGAGGTGCCCAGAACTGAACACAGTACTCAAGGTGAGGTCTGACCAATGCAGAATAAAGAGGAACTATAACATCTTGTGACTTGGAAGCTACAGTCCTCTTAATGCAACCTAAAATGGCGTTTGCCTTCTTTGCAGAAGAATGTGTTCAATAGTACTTACTCCCAGGAAAGTGTGGTTAGGATTGCAGCCTTCACCATACAAAATTCCAAATAACACATAACTTTGAGCTATGGGATTTTTTCCTGACACCTCCTGACAGACAAGGTTATTGGATCCACAGAACTTGGAATAACCAATAACAAATGCTAGCTGCCAACTGGTGCTCAGTATACTGGTCCTCTGATTGTGCAAGTGGTTAAGACACTGTGCCTGTTAGCCAGCAGGCCAGGGTTTGAGACTTCAGGTATCTGAAGAGGGCAATCATGTCTCCTCTCAGCCTTCTCTTCTCCAGGATGAACATCCCAAGTTCCCCCAACCTTTCTCTGTAGGGCTTCCCTTCCATCCCACTAACCATTCTTGTGACTCTCCTCTGGACTTGCTCCAGTTTGGCTGCATCTTTCTTAAAGTGAGGTGCCCAGAACTGAACACAACACTCAAGGTGAGGTCTAACCAATGCAGAATAAAGAGGAACTAGAACTTCTCACAACTTGAAAGCTACAGTCCTCTTAATGCAGCCTAAAACAGCTGTGTTTTGTGTTCTGACTCCCAAGCTGCTGGGTGACAGCTCCTCCTATCTGTCCATCCATGAATGAACGGGTGGAGTCTTCCAGAGTTGCAGTCCTTCTTCCTGTTATTAGCGGGGTGGAGGAAGATGATCCCTGCCATGTTCCACCCATGTTTGCTGGTGGGTGAGAATAAAGAGATTCGGAAGAAGATGAACGTCCGCCACCGATGATACTCTCCAAGTGTCAAGAGATTTCAGGTGGGAGAAGCTCTTCCTTCTCTGATTAGCCAATGGGAATGTTCCCTTGAGGCAGAGTTGCCTTGTGTCCTGAAAACAGGGACAATCCTGATTTTTGGGGATTGTGTTCACATACTGGCAAAAGGGACAGAGGTCCAGATTTTGTGGAAGAGAATGATGGCAACCCTACCTTGAAGCATTGCAATGAAGCAGGGCCACAGCTGGCCCACTGATGCAACCTGAAAGTATCAAAACTCCTGCAGCGTACTGCCGTGGAGCCCCTTTGGCAGCGTTTCTCAAAGTGGGGGTTGGGACCCCTTTGGGGGTTGCTTAGAGTTTTCCTGGGGGCCGCCTAAAGACCCCTGGTGCAGGGGGCCAGGTCAGGCTTGCCAGAACTCCAGCTGTAGCTGCGTGCGCACTGGGGCTGACTGACAGCCTTAGGGCCCAATCCTATGCATGCCTACTCTGAAATAAATCCCATTATAGTCGGGGGGCCTTTACTCCCATGTAAATATGGATAGGATTTCAGCCTCAGGGCCCATTCCTATGCATGCCTACTCTGAAATAAATCCCATTATAGTCAGGGGGCCTTTACTCCCATGTTAAGTAGGAACGAAAATAATTTTATGGTTGGGGGTCCCCACAACATGAGGAACTTATAAAGGGGTCATGGCATTAGGAAGATTGAGAACCACTGCCCTTTGGTCTGTGCTGCAGTCTTTTGTGGTAGAATCTGCCATAGATTAAGCCAGCATTGTCCAAACTCCAGCCTGGGGGCCAGATGTGGCCTGCAACAAGTCTCAATGCAGCCCGCAGCAAGACTCCTGCATCCAGTCCACAGGCAAGCCTTGTAATCTTCCATATGTGTCTCTAATACATTCTTATATGTATATTTATTCACATTTGAAATGTAAATCATTTTTCTTACCCCTGGAAAATATCAAAGATATGTAGCCCTCCTGCCAAAAGTTTGGATACCCCTGGATTAAGCAGATAGCATATGCAAGGAAGAGATTTATCTTTATCTCGATAGCTGTCCCTCTAGTGATCTCTGGTAATTTTTCTTTTTAACTCTTTATTTCTCATTTAAACCAAAATTTTCAATATCATTTATTTAAACATGTCTCATTTTATGAAGCAATTTCAGATATTGGGATAAAAGCAGATCCTCAAGATATGTGCTTGCAGATGCTGTTCAATTTGTGATGTGTGCAATGAATAAGTACTACATACATTTTTAGGAACCTATAAGATCTATCAATCTATAATGGACGCTGACATTTCCCCTTGGAAAAGCCAGCTAACAAAAAATAGGGATGTTTTTTGTTTTAACTGTTTCTCTCTCTTCCTTTAATCCCTTAGTTTCTCTGATCTGCACCTTTGTGACTCACTGACCAGAATCCCCTTGGGAGGATCAGTGACAGGTCTAATAAGCATCCTGTTACTTTACACCAAGCTGAAAGTAACAGGTTCATCTGTTAAATTGGCAAATAGAAAATGTTTTTCTATCGCCCTCATTATTCTTCCAGGAGGAAAAAATGTTTCCGTTTTGATGCAACTGAGAGCAGATAAAATGGATTTGTAGCTGTGGATGAAGATGGTCTTCAGTGAAGACTGTCTTATGTAAGGTTTTTCTCATTCTTTATTTAGTGTTTGTACTGAAATATGATCAGAGGAACGTTGCATAGGCCAGTTGTGAAGCAGGTTGAAGGGAGTGAAATTCTGAAAGCAATAAGACCTTGTGACTATGACAAATAAGAGACTTGCTAAGAATTGGACTCCTATTTTAAAAAAGAAAATCATATGCAAGATATTGAACTTGAGATTGTTTATTAATTTAAAGCTCAGTTTTGTGCTCTACTGCTTTTTTAAAAAAAATACCATTGTACAGTATATATGAAACTATATCTGCTGCTTTTAAGCCAAAAAGCTCAAAAATGTTAGGGACAGAAGACGTGGGTGTAGCATTGAACAGCTTCTGTTTAAGTCTGTTTCTTCATTTTGTGCATGCTTTCATTTCACACATAATGACATTGGTTTCATTTGCCCGTGTAATTTTTGCTTTTATAAATGCTGACAATGGAATAAGCTCTCTTCTGTGATAATGGGGGGCTCCACTTCAAGTTTCAGTAAGGGAAGGGGAAACTGGTTTTGGTGGGTTATGCAGGGTTCACAGCATGATTCAAAGGCTTGTTTCTGTGTATTATCTTGAGTAACAAGCCAAAAAGTAAGGTATCATAAGATAATCTGATGTGGTAACTTCTCTTCTTGTTATGGGATATAGAGAGAGGGGTGAAGGAATTATTTGGAGGAATAATTGCAGGTGATTTGAAATACTGTATATGCAATGCCTCAATATGTGTTTTGAGGCAACTCTGAGGCATTTGAGGCAACTCTGGATCTGAGCATTTCTAATTAAATACATTAAATTGGATCCAAACTTCGTTCTGTGAAGGCTCATATTATTAACGGAAATTTCCATTTCCAGAAGTATCTCTTCCACAAGTGAAAGTCTCCACTTCTGTGAGTGCAGGTACAATCCGATTTATTCAAACATATATTTACATCTATGTATATCCAGATATTTGGACAATTATTAGGATCCTGAAATCTTTCGTTTCTTCAAAAAGACTTGCTTTGTCAAATTAGTAATCATATCACCCAGTGGCATTGCTAGGCCACTGATTTTTTGACACCTCATATGACAAAATTATTATCAATATTAATTAATAACATAATATATTTCTTTAATATCTTTAAAACCACAGTTTCCACAATTTTGAATACTAGTGATGTTCCTTTCCCAAGGATGTCACCTTACTAATACCTTATTGCTAGGGACCTGCAAAAGGCAAGTTTATTTTTCTTTGTTATTATAACACCTTGTTGTTAGGAAAAATAACCCTTGCCTAACCTTTTGGAAACTTTCCTAACCTAGGACCTTTCGCAGGTCCTAATTATTGCTGTGGTTCTCAAACTTTAAGAACTGGGATCCACTTTTTTAGAATGACAATCTCTCTGGATTCCACTGGAAATGATGTCATGCAGGATAAGAAATTATCCAGAAAAATAAAAATAAAACATTGTCAATGCAATTAAAAAAAATTTAATTGAAAAATTAAAATTTAAAATGTTTAATTAAAATTAAAGAAAAAAAATTTATACATTAAAATTGTACAAAATTGAGGAATTTACCTCTCACTGAGGGAGTAAAATTTCAAGAATATTTGTAGGCGTTGGGTAAGGCTGGGCAACAGCTGGCACTGCTGGGCACTAGTAGGCACTGACAGGCACCAGGCACCAGAGGGTACCAGGTAATAGGGGCAGGGACCAGCCATCCCTACTACCAGGCACAGTTTGGCAGTGGGCACTACTGGGCACCACAATGCAGTGGGCAGTGGGGACCACTAAACAGCAAGCATCACCAGGCAGTGGTGCCCAGTAGGCACCAGACATCCCTAGTAGCCACCAAGCATCATGAGCAAACATAAGGCATCACCATGCATTGTGCAGCAGGCACCAGTGGGCACCACCAGGCAGTAGGCACCAGCAAGCACCAGTGGGCACCAAGGATCCCTACTGGACACCACTGGGCACCATCCGGCAGTGACACCACCAGGCACCAGTGGGCACTGGGCATACCTACTTAGCACTGGGCATCCTTACTGGGCACCACTGGACACTACTGGGGACCACTGAGCACCAGGTGCCCCCACTGGGCACTATTGGGCACTGGGCATCCCTAATGGGCACCACTGGGCACCAGAGGGCAGCAGGCACCAGTGGACAGTGGGACCAGGTATCCTTCCTGAGTGCCAGACATCCTTACTGGGCACCACTGGAGCACCATCAGACACCACCCGGCAGTGGGCAGTGGTACCAGCCACTACCAGGTACCAGCAGACACCATTGGGCACACCTACTGAGCATTGGTATCCTTGCCGGGCACCACTACTGAACACCAGGCACCCCTGCTGGGGACCAGGCACTTGTCACCAGTGGACAACACTGGGCAGCAGGTACCACTGAGCACCAGGCACCACTTGGCACCAAATCAGTTCGTAGTGGGTCCTTACATCACAGAAGGAATACACCTTCTAAATTTCATGCTTCTAGGTTCAGGGGTTAGTGCTGAATGTTCATCAATCTGTTTTCAACACGTTGCACCCCTTTTCATCCCCTTAGGGGTTAAATTTCTAAAAATTGGTTCTTAATGGTTGCTCACATCATGGAAGGGATACCCTCCCCAAATTTCATGTTTCTAGGTTCAGGGGTTGAGGCTGAGCATTGATCAGTCAGCAATTCTTCAGTGTAAAGTATAGGGATGTGTAGTTCTCTTTTTCACCCCCTTCCAGTTTGAATTTCCAAAAATCAGTTCTTAGTGGGTGCCTACATCACAGAAGGAATATCCTCCCTCCATTTCGCCCCTCTCTTACACACATGCAAACTCCAAATACTCACACCCCTAACACACACACACACACACACACACACGAGAGAGAGAGAGAGAGAGAGAGAGAGAGAGAGAGAGAGAGAGAGAGAGAGAGAGAGAGATTCTGTGTGTTCAGCCATCCCTGGGGCAGCTTGTGTGTGCTGGAGCAGCTTGAAAGCAGGAAAGGGATGCTCCAGTTTAAGCGCATCTTGGGAAGTTTGAGGCTGGGGGAAGTACCCAGGGCATTGGGGGTCCCAGGGTGTGTCAGGAAGGGAGTGCTTCCCCTTTCAGGTATGGAGCAGCAGCTCCAGGAGATGAGGGAAGCTCATCATTTTCACTTTCCTTCCCAAGCCCTCAGGGTGTGGAATGGGCAAGGACCTATTGAGACAGTTAGAGACTTGCTCTACAATCCAGAGTAATTACAGGAGCACGTAAGAGACATTTACGTCAAAATAGTTACGGCACCACCTAGTGAAAACATATGGGAAATTCCTATTTAAATCCAGAGTAAACAGTTCTTACGTTGGAGCAAGGACTCCCCGTAGTTACACTGGATGGTGCCCAAATCAGCATATAAATAATTCACATAAAATAAATCTCCACCAGTATATAGATAGATAAAATATTTTAAAAAATTCAGTACAATCCTAAGCATGCCTACTCAGAAGAAAGTCCCATTGTGTTCAACAGTACTCGAAGGAAAGTGTGGTTAGGATTGCAGCCATTTAAAAACATTTAAGAGCATTCACAAATTACCAAAAACCACTAAAACCAAAATAGCCCGCGAGCCTCCGCATCCCTTAAAAACTATTGCAAACAAAAATGTCTTCAGGTGCTGCCAAAAACTCTATAGGGAGGGAGCTTTTCTCAGTTCAGCCACAAAATGGGTTCAAGATATGTATGCTGTCTTGGGTACAAAAATAAGATATTGGCATGTGAAAAAATGATGAAAATTTCAGTTAAGGGTTAATTTACCCTACAATCCAGAGTAACAACGGGAGCACGTAAGAGACTTTACGTGCACCTGTAGTTACTGCACCACCTAGTAAAAACCTATGGGAAATTCATATTGCAATCCAGAGCAAATTGTTCTTACACCGGAGCAAGGACTTCCCGTAGTTACTCAGGATTGCGCCCTTAGTCTGGCATATTCTGTAATCTTTGTTTCACCAGTATACCTTTTTGGCATGAAATCTATATGATAACATAGCACAGGATGAAAGTTAAATTTAGCTTTAACTAGAAGAATCCAATTTAATCTTGGCTACTTTTGTAGTCAACACATTTGTGGAACACTTTAGTAAATTTGATTCAATTATATTCTGTTCATTTGGCAGTTAACTGTATCTAGATTCCAGCCTGCTCTCAATGACTGAGCCGGCATTGCTCCAGTCCTTAAGGACTTCATAATATCCTGAGCTTCTGCAAAACAACTTTTTCAGGACTGTGTACTATCTTGACAAATTGGAATAAACAATTTTCTTTTAATTTGATTGTAAAAGTTACAACTATACTTCTCCGGTGGGTCTCTATGCCTTCGTATGAACATTTCAAGTAATCTTTAAAGAAGAAATGCTTGTGAAATACTTTAGACTCTACTTGGCACAGTAATATGTTATCAACTTTAAATGAAAATTAGAATTGATTTCTAGACTTGATAACGTACAGTGATGCCTTCAACTTTTGGAGGCTCTTGGGGCAAAAATGATTTAATGAGTCCTCAATAGCTTATGTTTCCCATGTTTTGGAAGCACCCGTACACACTAGTTAACCTACCATGGTATGGAGAGACAGTCATCCTCCACTGCTGCCACTACTTACAGTTTGCTACATGAAGGAGGACTTGTACCTGTTGCTTCTCATCACTACCACTAAGCCGTCTCCATCCCTTCCCTGTCCCCACAGAGTTGTGGGGTGGCGTGTCTAGGTTGACACACCTCCATGTATTGATAACCAACAAAGGGGTAGTGTAGAAATACCTTATGACATTTTTACAACACCACAGGGCTGGCACAAGGGACCTATGCCAGCAAAAGTGCAAATAAACACTGTTTAGACTACTGGTACCAATTCTGTTAATTTTGAGATGATTTTTGTAACCAATTTCTAAAAGTCCCTTTCCCCGATATTCCAGTTTGTAGCCACATGCATGCAACAAATAAATGTTGTATCAACTGTTACTAATTAACACAAGTGTGCCTGTGGATCTTTTAACAATTGGAGATTGCACAAGCACAAATTGTACCTTAGCTTCTTTGATCTATGTTACAACCAAAGGTGTGAAGAAAACCCTTTAAATTATTTCATAATTGATTTTTGCCCTGTGATATATGTTGAATAAAAAATGTCATAGCTATGCTCCTGTTTCACCACATGGAAAGTCCCCTGCTAATTGGGCAAGAGGTACTCTTTCAAGTGCCTTTATTTATCTGGGGGAGAGTAACTGGCACTACACAGCCCAGCAATGTCTGTTCTAGTGGCTTCTGCTGGCATTCTTTTTGCATTTTAGATTGTGAGCCCTTTTGGGACAGGGACCCATTAGCTATTAATTAGCTATTAATTTTTTTATTTTCTTGTAAACCACTTTGTGAACTTTTAAGTTGAAAAGTGGCATATGCGTAAATACTGTAGATAAAGATAAAATGCTGTAGATGTAGTAACAGATATACAGCTGTGGGTAAACTGCCTCAGGAAAAAATTTCTTGTCTGATATTTCTCTGTATGTATTAATATAATGAGATATAACCATCCTGAGTGACCTGTTTTGGTTATAATGCCACAGTGGAACAGACTGCTACCACACCTCAGAATGATCCTATTTTCCTTTTAAGGTTGCATATCTTTGTCAGTGGTAGTATAATTTGCTGTTTTTCATCCAGTGATGCAAGAACAGTGATAGTCAATCTTTTTCAACCCATGGAACACTGACAAGACATTACAATTGTTAATGCACACCATCAGTTTTTTGATAATAAGCTGGCCCAGTGCTGATGGTGGTGGGGGTTCTTCCCCCTTCCCCCGAAAGCCTGATTAACCCTGATTTTCTGCTCTAATCTCCTTTGACACATTTTTTCCGAAACCTTTATGAGTTGTGACCTGACCTTTAGGCTCTTCCAAAAATGTGATTCACGGTCATTTCCAGTTTTCTTTTGTTTATTTTTTATTAATTTTTTATTTCTGTGTTGGGATTAAAATGGATCTCATGGTACCTGTCCTAACCTGAATGGGCAAGCTGAGGTGCGGATGTGCCAGAGGAGTATCAAACTCCTCCGGCACATCACCCTACAGTTGTGCATCACCCAGTGCAGCCTGCACCAGCTGCACCACTCTGGTGACACCACTGGCTCCACTAGATTCTGAGTCCAGTATCAGACCTAATGTATTGGGACAGGTAGAACTCAGCTCTGCTGTATCCTGAGCTCTGTGTCAGACCTCACGGATTGGGATTAATGGAATCTGGTCCACCAGATTCTGAGTCCCATGTCAGGATTTACAGCCCAACATGGGACTCTCTGTTTCTGCAACATCTCCAGCAACTCCCTTCTCCAAAGGAGATGGCAACAGTTGTCTCAGGCAGGTGGATGTTGCAACAGCCATATTTTCGCACAATGGATGCTCCAGGCAGCTCAGGATTGGACTGCCTGTCTTTAAAAGTGTTCTTAACCTTAGGTAATGTATTTCTTGAGTAGGTCCAGTTGGCAGTTGATTTACTGGACATTAGTGTACATCTGACATGCACAACGCTATTGTTTCCATTAGGATGCTTCAATCTCTTTCCCCCACCATCTAGAATTATTTTTCTTTAAATCCCTTCTTATGGATAGAAATGGCAATAATATTTTGTTATTGCTATGGGCATGGTTTGAACCATCACTTATAAGCTACACTCATAAATTTGTACAGAAAAATCATTAGAGTAAAAACAACATAAATATTAGCATGTTAATTGATGCAATATTCAGCAAAGATAGACTACAGCACAAGTGTGTGCGTGAAAATGGGAACGATGGGTTCATTAAATCTGTTTTCATGGGAAACAAATGAAGCCATTATTACCGTATGAATAATACTCTTCCCTGTGGAAATTGTTTTGCACCATTGTGGTTTCAAGCACCCATTTATGTAATTGCATAATGACAAAGGCTCCATGTGCAGCCAGTGCTCTTATTTTATAATGCCTCAGATCTAGAGACTTATTACTGGTTTTCCTCAAATCCATTCATATAGCAGTAAAAGTGCACTGAACAAAGTGAGAATAAGACATCCAGCTCCTTTATTAAAAGTGAACATGATTATTTGGACAAGAGTGAAGATAGCAAGTAGAAGGGTAGTTTGCGGCATTAAAAAAAACAACTCATTCTTAATGGTGCAAAATATGAAAAGTGAAATCTGATACCTAGAATGCTCTTTTAACAGGCAAGTGCTTAAGGTGACTGGCTCCTGCCTAACTTTCCTTGTTAGACATTCATCCACCTAGGTAATTTGGCACATTTTTTCCATTTCCATCTCTGTAAATACAGATTCTCCAAATGGAATTCAGGTTCTCATTAACCATTGGCTTATGGTTGAGCAGCAGCAGATATGATCTTGCCTATTAGTAGATGGGTTAGGTAAACAGTGCAGAGCCTCCCAAATATGTTGCAGACTTTGGTAAGGGCTACCCCAAAGTGAAGGGATGTCCCAAAGTCCTCACTGGCTCTCTGAAGCATGGTTTTGTTGCAGTCACTGGGGCAGTATTGTATTGGTAATAATTACAACGACCTTGTAAGGTAAGTCTTTTATTACTACACCCCAGCTGAGGGGTGTACATCCCAGCTGAATGGGAATGTTTAACCTAAGGTCACCTAATGTGTTCACTGCAGAGGTGAGATTCTTCAAACTGGAGAGCAGTCTTAAGCTGAGCTAGTTCAATGGAGTTGCATGGCCTCTGCTGCATCCAGCACAGCTTCAGAGCAGGCTAGAGGTCTTCTCAGATTATCCTTATGGTATTGTTCCCACAGGTTCTCACCGGTTCCTGATGTTAATTTGGGGAGGAAGTAGCCAACCATAGCTAAGAGGGGGCCGTCATCTTTGAATTGTGTGCAACTGTGTTTGAATTTCTCTTAAAGGGTTTCTGGGTCTTTCTTCCCAGAGGTGAAGCTCCACTCCCTCCTCCTTCCTCCCCTTCTGAACCTCCCTCCCCTTCTGAGGGGGGCCCTCTCTCTCCCCCCCTCCTTCCCCTCCCTAAGGTTATTTTTTAATTTTAAAATACAGTCTGTTCCCATTACCATCATTCAGACAAGGCATTGCAGTCATTCCACAGCACACTCAGATACTGCTGAGATGGGAGGGGTTTGGATCACTATATAAATGTCTCAAAGCTCAATACATTCAAGGCAGGGTGAAGAGATTCTTAATGCCCTAAAACTTTGAATGATGCTATTCAGGAATGCTATCTTTGCTAAACATCTTATTTTCATTAAAAACCTTATTTCTAGCAAGTTTTCAGAAGTTATTTCATTGTGCAGGTTTCTCATATGCAAATGAGGCAGCTTCTCTGGGGATGGTGTATTTTTTTAAATCAGTTACTTTGATAGACATCTTTACAAAGGGGTCCTTGGGTGGGAATAGAGAAGCTAGAGCTACTGAGAAAGGTCTGTAGGTGAGCAGGAGTGTAGGTGAGCATTGAGTGTTGTGAGGATGAGATCCTTCAGGGTTTTTGGTGGGGGCTATGCCTGCCTGCCTCCCTGGGTGCCTTTGCAGCCCAGTACTAGGCATGGAGAACTACTCAGTAGTACCCAGTACTACTCAGGAATAAGCCACACTGTATAGTAGAGGACTGCAGCCTGTGGCCACAATCCTAGCCACACTTTCCTGGGAGCAATTCCCATTGACTATCATGGGATTTCTTTCTGAGTAGCATAGGATTAGGATTTGAGGCTACTTTCCCATCCATCTTTCCTGAGAGTAAGCCCACTGTCTATAATGGGACTTTCTTCTGAGTAGACATGGTTAGAACTGGGCTCTGAGGCTGCAATCATATCCACACTTACATGGAAGTAAGCCTCACTGACTAGAATGAGACTTACTTCTAAGTAAGCCTGCATAGGATTGGACTGAAAGGCTAAAATCCTGACCACAAAGTCCTAGGAGTAAGCACCATTGACTTGAATGGGACTTACTTCTGAGTAGACACGGTTAGGATTGGGCTCAGGCTGCAATCCTATCCACAGTGTAGTCCTTCCCCTCCAGATCTCCCCACCTCATCCTGCCCCTCTGAGAAATCTCTCCACCTGAGATTGTGGGGAGGCAGTGTGGGGGGCACCTGAAGAAATAGCCCCAGTTCCCATCCTGCCCCCCCCCCCGGAGCCCAGTCCACTGTCTACTCTGAAGTAAATCCTATTAAAGTCAGTAGGTTTTACTCCCCTGTGAGGATAGGAGTGTAGCCTCAAAGCCCAATTATCTGTCTACTCAGAAGTAAGCTTCACTATTATAATGAAGCTTACTCCCTGGAAAGAGTGTATAGGACTGCAGCCAGAAGCTGGTTTCTAAGAGCTTGTAATCCTATGCCTGACTACTCAAAAGTTAATCCCATTTCAATCTATGAAGCTTATTCCCAGGAAAGTGTGTAGAGGAGTGCAGCATTAGAGTCCAATCCTATTCTTGGCTACTCAGAAGTAAGTCTCATTAGAGTCTGTGGAGCTTACTCTCAGGAAAGTGAATAGGATTGGAGCCAGAGGCTGGTTACTAAGAGCTCAGTCCTTTGCTTGATTACTCAGAAGTTCTATTATATTCAGTGGTGCTTACTCCTAGGTAAATTTGGATGGTATTGCAGCAAGAGGCTGGGATTCTAAGAGCCCAAATCTTATGTATGACCATTCGGAAGTACTGGTAAGTCCCATCGCAGTTAATGGAGCTTACTTACAGGAAAGTGTGGACAGGACTGTAGCCTTAAGTTGTGGCTTAGAGGCAAACCTCAGCCTGCAGAGGGGACACCACAGACTCTGGTCCTAAACTGTAGATCAGTGTTTCTCAACCAGTGGTATGAGTACCACCTGTGGAACTTGTGGTAGTGTCTGCTGGTACTTAGGCACCTGGATGCAAGTATCATATGTGCTCCCTGAGGCAGCTGGTGGGCCTCTGTGTGATTCAGGAAGCTGGACTAGATGGGTCTTTGGTGTGATCCAGTGGAGGCTTTTCTTATGCTTTTGTGTTCTTATTTGTGGCACACATTTCCCCTGAGAGCACAACAAGGCATAATGCATAGGAATAAATTACACTGAACTCAGGGGCTTAATACTGATTGATGTGGTCACAAGTGATACTATTGTTTGGTAAACTAAGGGTTAAGGTGGCATGCCCTCCCCGCCCTGACCCCTGACCCTGCCCCCGCCCCCTGACCCAGCCTGGCCCTGCCCTCTTCCGGAGAACCAGTTGTTGGGCTAGGCTGGGCCCACCACTGATTGTTCCCCTTACCACATTTAATGCCACAGCCTGTCCTGTGGGAATTTTTTGATCTTCACCAACTGTTTAGCTGGTGAAAGTTCAACCATCCCAGTGTAAAGCTGGCTGGCCTGGGTAGGGGATCTTGCCCCCCTTCTGGACCCAATCCACCTTAAATGCACTCCCCCCAACCTGGAGACACCCTTCCATGCTTCTATTCTGTTCATAATGTAACTCTTACCTCCATTGCCAGCATTGGCACCAAATGCAGCACTAGTGGGACAATACAGACAATGTGCTTTATGTCATGTTTGTGACCATATGGCAGCAGAGTGTTAACTGTGCTGGCAGAATGGTGAATTGGAAATGCAGTCTTAGAACCCAAACCTATGCAGAAGTACGATCTATTCAGAAGTACGCTACATTATAGTCAAAGAGGCTTACTCATGGGAAAGCAAGGATAGAAATGCAGCCCTCGTGTTTTGGCCATGGTACATAAGATCATAAGAAACTCAGAAGAGCCTCCACTGGATCAGGCCACAAGCCCATCTAATCCAGCTTCCTGTATCACATAGCGGCCCACCAGATGCTTCAGGGAGCACATATGTCACCTGCATCTGGCATTTTGAGGTTGTCCACTTCTACACATACCCTTCGTGGCTACACCAGCCTCTCACTGATCAGTTTGACTTCATGGTATAGATGAAGAGCTACACTGAGCTGGCAGCTGAAAGCACAGGTGGAATAATTTCCTTTCTATTAAATCATCAATTTGCTCTTTAATTTCTTAGGTCATAAGAAATCTGCATGTGGATTTTAGAATGCCAAGTGAGGTATTTTACTATCTCTTGGCTTTTGATATGCTATTTTCCTAGTAATTTCTGTACAGTGTGAAACTCGGGACATTTACAGATGGATTTGGATATGGGAGATCTGGAACAAGAAAAGAGATGCAGACAATACACAAGGGATTGCAAATCCCTGTGCCCTTTGCCAATAGATTTAGAAGGGGATGCATAAAAGTCACATCAATCTATTCTTCGTGAGAAGCTGCATGGAAATGTGAAGACTGTGAACCTATAATACAAATATACATATATATGCCTAGCCAGATACTTTTTAAGAGATGACAGAAAATTTGATTTTGATTTGAGAGCCAGGTTGTAAATGTACATCGGTACCTTGTAAGACAAATAACTTGTATGACGAATGCTTTATAAGTCAAACTAAAATGTCTAAGGAATTCTGCCTTGTAAAACAAACTGCCTTATAAAACAAACAGTTTTACAATGAAAATTCATTATGGAGGAGATTTCCTCGGCAGAGGAGGAGGAGAATAAGGACGAGGAATCCCCACATCAAATGACATTAAGGACATTTATAAACATTGGGAAATTGTGCAAAATTTTGTAGAAAAGCACCACCCAAATAAGACTGTAGCAGTGCGAGCGATAAATCTGTTTAGTGACAATGCAATGCCACATTTCTGTGGAATCCACAAAAGGAGACAAAAGCTAGTGTCATTAGAAGGTTCCTAGTGAAAGTTGCTTAAAAAGACACCAGTGACTCTTTTAGTGAAAATTAGTCATCCTTGAAATAAAGGTTTTTCTTTTCTATTTTACTTGACTTGAGTCTCAAAAAACAACCCCTTATTTTTATTTTATTTTATATTCTTGCTTGCCATTCTTGTTTACCACTCTTGTTTTTGTCTTCCCTTCTTACCATCTTCAGCACTTCATGTGCAACCATTGCAGATGTGTACATGGTGCTTCTTGCCCAAACTCATCACTCCTGCTCCTTCCATTTTAAAAAGTGTGGCATGGCAAGGAGCAGCAGAAGTAAGGAAGAAATAATGGTGTCTTCTTGCCAGAGGAGCCACAGCCCAACTCCTCCTCTCACCTCATTTTGCTGGTCTTTGCTTGTCTTTTTGAATGGAAGGAGCAGAGGTGTCTGACTGGGATGCAGAGGAGATTTTGCAGAGTGGTGGTAGGTGAAGCTACACTGCTGTAGGTGAGAGGGTGTAAGATGAGGACAGAATGGGTCACCAGCTGGGATAAATTTGATAGCTCTGTTTGGCAGGCGTAATCTTCTGGTGCACATAGAACTGAACCAGAATCAGTTCAGTATGGCCCATGTGATAGCCGAGCATCCCTAGTGCTGACCCTACCTGCGGGCAGTGTTGACAGGCCTCCTTTGATTTATTTTGATAAGTGACCCGACTCAGATGGTTTGCCCATCAACGGATGAGGTGGTAGATGACTAGGATCACTTCTCCCTGGGAGGTACCTGCATGCTCAGGATAGTGTGTTCCCATGTCTCTTGTCTCCTTGCTGCAGAATTAGAGAGTTTTAAAAGTTATGGTCAGGGGCATTGCTAGGGGTGTATGGCCTACACCAGGTAACGTGCCTGGAGGGGGGGGGGTGACACATGCTGGGACTCATATACCCATGCCCACCATTGAAGTTGTTGCCCCGCCCACTGCATAGGGGTGACGCACTGGCCTCCGCACTGAGTAAGGTGAATCCTAATGATGCCTCTGGTTATGGTATATGTTAAACTAAATAAAGTGGCCCATTATGATCCCAACCTTTGCCTGGCGTCATTCTTGGGCAGTGGGGGGTAAAAAGAGGATAGGCTGGGTTTTAAAAGATATCCTCATCTTAGATACTTCTTAGACTTTGAGAACACACTGAGCTATCTAAAGGGAGTGTACCAGTAGACAAAGCAAACCTAGTAAATTATTCATCACTAATTGTTTGCCTTCTGCCCCGATGTCTTCTGCCACCAGAGCCTAACATGAAGGGAGATAATTGCCTTTTAAAGGAAATACCCAAGTGAACAGCATTATTGCCATTTGAAATGTCTTCCACCTTCTTTTTTGAAATATTTTTATTTATCTACTACTAACAATAAAAGTCTCCCACCTTCTTAAGATAGGAAAGGATTTAACCAAATTTTGCAAGCTTGGTTAAGACGCTGTGCCTGTTAACCAGAAGGCCAGGGTTCGAGACCCGGGTCGGCCCCACAAGACAGGATGAGCTCCTGTCCTTAGCCCAGCTCTGCAACACCAGCTGGATCCAATCGTATTGGCTCTGCCTTTCCATTGGACTAATTCAGTGGTGTGGATTGGGGAGATTTGCTGCTTGGGTAACAGCCTATCCTCCATAACAATCCAACCCAGGCTTTCATGCTTCGCATGCAGTGTATGCAGCGCCAAGCATGATACCATAGTCTTTCAAGACTGACGGAGGCCTGCTTTTTTATTGTGAGTAACACTTTTTGTCTCACCATGTGCAAGAGGCTTTGTGGGACCAAGGCAATTTAATTTGGAGTATAGTTTTACTTTTTCTTAAAATTGGCAGTAGGCTTATACCTTCATCCTGACAGGGTGTCATCTGGAATGCATGCAATGCTACCTTGGCATCCATCAGTCTTGAAAGACTATGGTATCATGCTCATTGCTGCATGTGAAGCACGAAGGCCTAGGTAGATTGATTTGGAGGATAGGCTGTTACCCAAGCAGCAAATGTGGGGACCCGGGTCATGAACTCTGGCAAAGCTAACAGTTACATGATAAACATTGCCATACTGGGCCATTTGCATTGCCGCTATACATAGACCACTGTACATTGCCCTGAGCTCCTCGGAAAAGGGGCAATTTCAAAATGTGAGAAATGAATAAACCGATTATAGATCTAAGTATAAATAAATAATGGATCTAGAACAGTGGTCTCTAAACTGGAGACTGCTGTGTCCTGTAAAACCCCGTCCCTGAATCTGGGCCAATGCTTACCATTCCACCACAGTGGCACACCTAATTTCCCTCCATTGCTGTACAGGACGTTTTGGGAAATTAAATTCATTGCCTTGTATCTCAGCACATATCTTGGCATGCAGATGCAACTGCCCAGAGTGTCCTTACAAGTGATAAGACATGGCGCTGTGGCAGAACAGTAAATGCCATTCATTGGGGGGAGCAGATTATTCAGTGTACCTGAGTCAGGAGAGCCCTAATGCAGTAAATGGCCTGAGGGGAAAGAGTTTACCATTGTTTTCCTAGGCCATTTTTCAATTAGATTTGGATCCCTCAATAGATGCAGCAAACTTAGAAAATAAAGCTCAAACATTGATATGTCTTCTGCATCACATTTTGTTTCGCTCTTATTCTGTTGTATGTGTAGACAAGATCTCCTGAAAGGTTCTTGGCCGTAACTCTGATATTGCAAACCAACACTGAGCTATTAAAATGATTGAGCTTATTATCTCCAGATTTAAAATACAGGCTTCAAAATCAGATTTTAACTATGCCAGACTTCATGTCTGTGGCAGGGTATTTAGCTGCTACAAGGAGAGTAAATATGTGTACACTGTACCTGTATTCACATAGTATATGCTCAGTTTTCCACAGCACAAATAATTTCTTTTTTGTAAATGTAAACAATTGAGTTTTATATAAATATCTTTTAAAAATTGTATTTAGATGCTGTGATAGTTGTTATTAGTTGGAGAGGTGATAATGCAAAGCAAACTGATCTGTATTTTTTTCCCAAATCTGAAAGTCACATGGTGACTAGACATGTCAGAAACTTTTTGACACTAGTCCACTACCCATTTGAAGGAGGGAAAAACAAATGCATGCATTTATTTTGTCTGAAGTAAAAGAGAAAATAATGTAGTTCTTAGCAGATATGGATACTAAGAGGAAAAAATGGATGGAAATCCAGGATAGTTGACAGTATAATGCTAATTTTGACATACAAGCATTTGGGGGCAAAACAAGGTTTCTTTCTCAACACAGTGACTTTTATGGACACTGATTCAAGTCCTTTTTCTTTTTTGCTGATATTTTCATTTCAGGCTTTCTGTCCAGACTTACTATGTACTCTGAGACACAGCAGGTTGCCTAATCTAATTGCATAAATTTATACATAGACCTCTACATACAGATCACTTGGGCACTACAGCCATACAGCAGATGTGTGTTAGAGTGAATGTTTGAATATGACTGCCACTGATTGGGACTGTAGTGCTTTTTACCGTAAAAATGTGGGTGCAGCATGATAGAGGTGAGAACTGCTTTCAGGGCTCTGGGAAGTCTAATTAAAAACATCTACAACCTACTATGCTAATGAATACCCCCAACTACTTGCCTGCCCTTTTATTGAAAAAAGTGCAAACCTATGAAGATTTACTCCAGAGTAAGACGCATTATGTTCAAGAGGGCTTACTGCTAAGTATGCATAGAATTTCATTGTAAGGGAACTTGTCAGCTTTCACAGTTGATTAAAGGAATTGGTGATGTGAACTCAAATAGAATCACAGCTGATCACATGAGTCCACTACAGAATATATCATATTTACTCTTATGTGCCATCAAATCTGATACAAACCCCTATTTTAAAAGCCTTGAGATTAAAAAAATATTTACTGGCAATTGTAATGTACAGCTGCAAAGCAGGTGGGTACAACGAGTTATATGATAGTAATGATTATATGGCAATGGGTTTATGTTATGATTTTTACCAAATTGCACAACTTTATACAATAATGGGTTTATGTCACATTCTTTATTACAATATAGTAAAGTGTTAAACTATATACTGACCTATACTTATAATCAAAATACCATATTTACTCAAATCTCATGTGCCATCAAATTTAATGCACACTCAGACTTTGGAGACTAAATTTGACTGGAAAAGGTGAGTGTTATTTGAGTAGATATGACAATTATGGACAGTGCATAATGGGCCTGTGTGGGTGTGTGTCATAGATGCCATGCTTTCCATTCTATGTATTTACATTTCACTGCAAATTGGTAGAGAGGTAGGATGTATGGAAGGAATCAAGCTCAATACCTGGCATTCCTAGGAGAACTGGGAAAGATTCCAGTCTTTTTGGAGTGGACGATACAGAGCAAGATGGACCAGTCATTTTATTCAGTAGTACCAGTAAATATAACTTTCTAAATTGCTTATATACATAGGTAAAGCTTTCAAAAAAGAGTACAGTACAACACTCTGTGAAACTGAGCACAGTGTGGGCAAGTTGTATCACTTCCACTTTTTCATACAGTTGTGGCAGTTTCTTATCTATATTCTAGTACGTTTTCCTGCAGATGGGCCCCTTGAAGAGATACTTCACTGCTGTCGTCAGTTTCTTGATGGTAAGACGCATGAGGATATTTTGGTCATCTTTAACTACCCTGTAAAAACACCAGAAGCAGCAAACCTATTACAACTTGTTGTTCCAGAATCCCACTGCTTTTTCAGTGGTTTGATTCCATGAAGGTATGGAAGATGTCTCATGACACATTTCATGTCTCATCTCATATCTAATGACACATTTGTGTCCCATGACACAAATACACTTAATACCCAATTATTTGAATGCCATAGGCATTGTGTAGGTCCATCCACTAGAGCTGTGTCAGTTTCTTTTGCACTGTTTCTCCTCATTTCCTGCTTTTTAAAAAAGATCTTGCTCTTTTCTTGCATGTCACCTGTCCATTGCCACAGCTACGGATAAATTTTGAGATCAAGGTAATCGTTGTCTTAAGTTCTAGTGTCTTAGGGGTGGCTAGTGTTTTGTGGACTATGTTGGAAAATGTCAAGCGAGTGACTGAGTGCTCTGCCTTTATGAATAATTTTAAAGATATGTTAAAACTATGGACAGTTTGAAAGGGGTGAAAAAGACTCAAACTAAACTATTTGTATGGCTTATTCTTTAAAGGTGCCTAATAAAAGTACCATTAATTGTATTTTGTTTTCATGCTTTGAAAAAGAAAGGTCTCAAACAGAGTTTTGTGTCAAATTGCAAACCTTCGTAAATAATGTATAAATCATGCCAGGAAGAGTCTGTGGCTGTGCTGAATCCTGCCAGCATTTGCCAGTTATATTTATCAAATCTGTCTCCCCACACCTTATTATTCCTATTGTAGACTTTTCACACTTCATCTATTATTGAAGAAGGAATCTACAGGTTGCATGCCAGGTACCACAGGAGATGAATATTTCAGAAGGCCATTGTTATTAGCATAACCTATGTGGATTAAATGTTAAAAACTTTTGAGTAACTCTGCAGCATAAAATAACACGTCTGCCTTTGATACTGCTGGGAAGGGAATGGCGCCAACATCAGTGAATGATTCCAGCTACAAACAGAGGTGTAGTACTGTGAATTAGTAGTGTTTATGCTATCTGCTCTTTGTGGTCTCTGAAGTTTTTTTTTCCACATTAGCCATCATGCAAAATGAAAGTGAGGAGAGTCTATAGAAGCCAAGCTTGAACTAAAGTGAGGCAGCTGCTCTCCTTTACAGCAGAGTATAGAGAAAGCATGCAACCAATGCATTACTTATTTCATTTTCTTTGTAAATGGCTTTGTGAACTTTTAGTTGTAAAGTGGTATAGAAATACTGTTGATTGATTGATTGATATTTTTGTCATGATGTAAGGCAAACATCCATGTGGTTGTATTAGCATTTGCAACCAACATAGGCATGTTTGCAATTGTCACATGATTATTTATGCTGCAGAACTAGTTTTATAGGGGGATTGTCATGTTTGAGGAAGCCCATAGTGTATGGTCACCCTGACCACAGACAAACTAATTTGCAACAGATCATTTATTGGCCAGGATCATGCGAGAATGTCAAAGAAGGTAAAAAAAGGGTTCTGTGTACAAAATGATTCTACAACTAATAATACTTCCTAGATTTGGACACCAACTCCAAATGCTTGTTAGTTTTTCATTTTGTGATGAGCATAACCTCTTGCTTAGATAAATGCATATGGTTCGCTGAAATCCCACAAAGTGCTAGACATGTATGTATTTAGCAGAATAGGAATACTTTTAATGACTGACATCTTATGGTGTTTGAAAATGTGTTTTTCTTTACTAGCTAGTTAAATTTACATGCCTTTGCAGGAGTAAAATTTTAAAAAATATTTTAGGGTCCTGGTGGGCATGGCTGGGCACTGCTGGGCACCAGTGAGCATAGGGCACAGGCAGTGGGCACCTGGCAATGTTGACACTGGGTGGCAGACACCAGGCACTGGGCATCCCTACAAGGCAGCGCTGGACACTGCTGGGCAACAACGGGCACTGGGAGTAGTACCATTGGGCACCACCAGGCAGTGGTGTGGTCATCAGAGGGCAGCAAGAATCACCAGACACTACTTGGCAGTGGGCACCAAAAGGCACCATAAGGCAGTGGGCATCCCTGTCCAGCATCAGTGTCTCAGATCTCTCAGTCCTTACACAGGAGTGAGCCCCACTGATTAGAATAGGGCTTACCTTAGAGCAGACATGCAAGGCTCAATCTCTCAGGCTCCTTTCCATTGCTCCCCACACATAGAAGTGAGCCCCATTGACTGTAATAGACTTACTTCAGAGTAGACATGCAAATGCAGGTCTCTCAGGAGTAGCTTAGGACGTGCTGGCGGAGTGTTAAAACTGGCCATGTCCCAGCTGGGACTCTTTATTTTGTTTGTGTCACAAGACATTGCTTGTATTGCAAGATAAACTTTATTAGAAATGTTTGCTTGTCTTGCAAAACACTCACTATCCAAGTATTTATTTTGAATTGAATTCAGTTTTAAAAATTCAGAAAATCCATATTCTAATAGTTTATTAGGACCAACTAAAATCTTGAGGAGCTAAGTTTTTCAGAACTGTTTTTTCATTTATATCTGAATGGATTTGCAATCCATGTGGAACACTGTTTTTCAATTATTTTTGGTTTTGAGATTGGTAGCCCAGACTTGAGTTCAGTGACTGTAAGTGTTATCAAGGGGTCTTCATTCACCACTTTCTCAGCTGTACTGCCACATTAATAAGTGTGACCTGGTTATAGATCAAGATATCCTTCATTGCTAACCAGTATGAACAGACAGCCAAATTGTAATGGGAATTAATGTTTTGCCTGTGCTGACAGCTATATATACAGCTGGCATAAAGTATCTTAAGGTAGTGTGTGCTTCCTGAAACTCTGCCATGAATACCTAGAATAGTTCTAGCTATTCACCAGGGCAAGGAAATCAGTGCAGGAGCAAGCAAACAGGGTGAGTTGAGTGAAGGGTGGAACAGGGTGGAAATGATGGGCAAGGATCTGCTGAATATATGTGCACCAGATCCTATTCCTTATTGCTGCATTCTCCTTGCCTCCTTATCTCCTCAGACATGCACTGGCTCAAGATTTGGTGCAAGTCCGAGGTGACCCATTGCTGGATGGAAGGCTTATAGAAAAGGAATTTATATCCTTCTTCCTTTTCAAAACCTCCTCCTAAATTATATGACGTGTCAAGGCCTGAGTCTAGCAAACTTCACCAATATTTCCATTTGCTGTTAAAACTTACCCACACATTCAAATATGGTTTCACCATTTCTTCTTCATTTCTTTTTCACCATTTCTTTTGGACAGAATGTTCTTACGTTAATTACGTTCTTAAGTTAATTTTCAGCTTTGGAATGACCTTGCCTGATCTATTATGGTGTTTTTCGTGGGAATTCCTACATTAACAAGAATTTTTACCATTGGCTTATATCCAAAGAAAGTTAGTTATGACTAAGTAGCACTTAAATCAATGAGTCAAGTTAGTTGTGACAGACTTATGTTCCATTAATTTCCAGGGGACTTAGCCATGACTAACTTTCTTTGGATGACACTCATTCTGTGTAAATTAGCAGAATTATATCCTTTGGCTGTGCTCTTAGCTATAGCTGGGAATGGGATAGCACCTGAACAGCATGCTAATATCTTGTGCCAAAAGATGCTTGCGTACACTACTCTATTGTGTCTTAGCTGCTGACTCTCTGCTATTTTCTCCACTGGCTTTAATTGCTGGGTATCTGCCTGCCAGGCATGCAAATGGAAGATGCTTAATTGTTCTTTCTGCTTTACTATTCAGAATTGCTAACCTGTATCCTGTAACTTTAACATGAATCATAGAATCAAAGAGTTGGAAGGAACCTAATCTAGTCCACCCTGTAGCAGCATCTTGTTCAATCTGTAGCAGCAGATCCTCCTAGAATATCTCTATCAGGTACTTGTTGAACCTCTGCTTGAAGATCCCCAGTGAAAGAGAGTTCACCACCTCCCTTGACAATCTGTTCCATTGCCAAACTGACCTTCAGGATTTTTTCCCTGATATCCAGTCGGACTATCGTTTCTTGAAGTTTGTTCCCATTGGGTCTAGCTTTTCAGAGGCCGTTGACTACATACGTGTCCCTTTTTCCATATAATTGCCCTTCAGGTATGAAGAGTGCAATCATATCCCCTCTTAGCCTTCTCTTTTCCAGGCTGAACAGACCAAGTTCTGTCAATCTTTCTTTGTAGGTTTTGTCTTCCAGCCCTGCGATCATCCTTGTCGCTGTCCACTGAACTTGCTCTAATTTAGCTGCATTATTCTTAAAGTGAGGTGCCTAGAACCAGGGTGACCATATGACTGGGAAAACCTGGATTTGTCCAGATTTTTAGCCTCCTGTCCAGGTGTCCTATATTTTGGCTTCATTGTCCTACATTTTGGCTTAATTTTGAAACTTTGCAATAGTGCATAGTACCCCATCATGCCATATGTCATTGGATTCGTATTGAAGAGCAGAATCCACAGGTGGGCACAAGCCGGTCCCCTCCAGTCCCCGGGGACCGGATGTTCCAAATCCCCTGCCGATGGCAATCCGGCAGCAGCAGTGGGGGGGCCATAAGGGGGGACCGCTACGCTGCAGTTAAAGGCTCCAGCAGCTGGCCGGAGCGTCTTTCCTCTGGCTACTGGAGCAGCAGCCGGCCCCTTTTTCTTTTTAACTCTTGCCTGGGTCTTACTCCCAGGGATGTGTCTTTAGGATTCCTCCCTCCTTTCTAGATAGATCCTCTTTTCTTAGCCTGGTGATTACAATCCTAACCATGTCTACTCAAAAGTAAGCCCTATTGTGCTCAATGGTTCTTACTCCCAGGAAAATGTGGAGAGGACTGCAGCTTCAGAGCCCCATCCTATGCAGGTCTACTCTGAAGTACGTCCCAGTATAGTCAATGGGTCTTACTCCCAGGAAAGTGTGGAGAGGACTGCAGCCTCAGAGCCCCATCCTATGCAGGTCTACTCTGAAGTAAGTAATTTTATTTTTTATTTTTTTAATTTTTAATAAATTTTAATTTTAATAAATTTTAATAAATTTTAATTTTTAATAAAAACCTCCCCGCTCCCGCCCCCTGATCTCAGCCCCGCCCCCTGGCCCTGGCCCCACCTCTGGCCCTGCCCACTTCCAGAGAACCGGTTCTTGCGCCAGGCCGGGCCCATCACTGGCAGAATCCAATGCAAAAATTGGTTTTGAGATATCTCCTTTCTATCAAAAGTTATGGGCAAAAAAACAAAAAAGTATATAAACAAAAAATACATTTTTGGCAATTTTTTTTAAGCAGGTAGGAATTTTGGCCTTCGGGTAGGAATTTTGGCCTTGGGGTTCAGGAATTTTGGGTTTGGCATCTGGTCACCCTGCCTAGAACTGGACAGCTCTCATAGTTAAAAAACCTCTTTTTTGACAATGTAGTGACAAACTTTGAATCATAAACATTGCCTGCCATTTTGTTCCTTGTCCTCCTCATCACTGCAGGTATGAAGGACCAGGGATCTTTTTCAGGATTGTGGGGGTGGGAGGAAAGCAGCCTATTCCAAGGCCATCCCAACTTAAAGGGGCAAAGGAGGGGGTGAAAGTTGGAGCTAAATGTTATAACAAAAAAAAGCTGTGGCGGGGTGATGGTTCTTCACCACATTCACCATCTGGGGTGTTGCCCCAACCACTGCATAGGAGCAGGGGTATCATAGGTCTCCCATACCAGGTGATACAAATTCTAGTGACACAACTGCACAGTTGTTTTTTTGTTTAATTTTATGCTGCTGTCTGTGAGAGAAAGATGAATTTCAGAGTTGTTATTGAGTCCTAGAGAAATCCATGCCTGGAAGAAAGCTGAAAATTATCATGATGGCAGTTCTAAGGTGAAGCTCTAGTAGAAATAGGCAACAGAGTTGTGCATCTCGCCATTTCCTCTCATATTTCAAATGGAAGTGGGTGCACAATCCTACCCTATAGGCCAGCACAAGTCCTAGCACAAGTGCCATGCCGGCCTTGGGGTGTCACAAAGTGCCGTAAGACACTTCTGCATCACTCCTGGGGTGTACAGACATGTGGTGGCCTTTCCACACCACCATGGAAACAGGAAGTTATGCCAACCTAAATTGGTTAGGATTGCGCTCTGAATGAATGATTGCTGAAGGGAAGAATAAACTCTGAGGAAGAAGGGGCTTAAAAACTGGCCTGAATTCAGTGGTTGGAGCCAATGACGCACATCTTTTGTCCAGCCGGAAACATGGCCACTTTAGGATGAAAAACATGGCCACTTTAGGGTGAAAAAGTTTCTTGTCAAACTTGTGTTTATAGGTATTGAAAATTTTTCAAAAGCAATTTTTAATGAATATAAGCTGTTGATTGTTCAGGTTTTGAATTCATGTAATATAAGAATATGGATCTGAATGGCATTTTTCCACAAGCTAGCTTTTTTTGTACAGCACTCCAAACACACACAGTCAATGAGGAGCAGCTTTCTCATTTGGTATAAAGCCAATGCCATTTTCTGGCAGGCAGTATAATGTAAAATGTGCACAGAAGAGAGTTTTAGGAGATCATCAAATATCAGCCAGTGAAGAGTGAACCACTTCCTAGTTAGCTAGAGAAAGGTAAGCAGACATTGGATATGTTTAGTCTCATAGTGGTAAAGAGAACAAGGGAGATATTGTATGAAGATGAAAGGTGAGGAAGAAAAACTTTAAAGTGGCTAGAGCGAAAGGGTCAGTACTGCAAAATTCTAAAAGAAAGTTCACTTCCTTTAAAAGGGGCAAGTCTGTTAGCAAATGCAAATGGTAGCTATGCTGAAATCAATTAAGCATCTGATGTTTGCCTAGTTGAGAGAGTGATCCAAGATTTGAGGCACAGCACAGCAGAAAAAGGTTGTATACTAAGCAAATACCAGTTATCTGAAACATGCTTGGAGAGACAACTGAATGCAAAGAAGTCAACTCCCATCCCACCCAAATCAAAACACTTGAGTCAATAATAGTGTTTTATGAGGTATTTTCCAGTAGGCAGTTAATTCTCTTCTTGAGAATGTGGTTCAGTTTCAGCTGACCACGACTAACCTGATCCAGGGAACAGCCTTCCTGAAGGGCACCGGGCTGGGCACAGTGTGGGAGAGGTTAGTAAAGCCTCAGTGGAGCAGGGATGCACTATTGGCTTTTTTGAGCAAAGTGTACCTGTGCATGCTGGAGCAAATGCAGAGCCAGAAGTCATGGCAAGTGTCCTGAAGAGGAAGCTTAGACCTCGGACGTGACGAGGCTGGCTACCTGGCTAGTTGGAACCAGGAAAGACCAGCCAAAGAGGAGAATATCAGTACTGCACAGTATTTTCTTTATTGCAGTGTTGTGTGTTACTGTATATTACAGTGTTTTGTAATCATTTTTATAAACAGTTAATATTTTTATATGAATATTTTTTGGGTTGTGGAACCAATTGTCTGAGTTTCCATTATTTCCTGTGGGAAAATCTGCTTCACATAAAGAGTGTTTCACATAACAAACGTGTCTGGAACAAATTAATCTTGTTACGTGAGGCGCCACTGTACTATAAACAGTAGTACATTGAAGTATTGTCAGGCCACAGTTTAAATAACTGCTGCCCTAAGTTAGTTCCAATTCCCTTTTCAATTGATTGGGACTATAGCCCAGCACAGACTGCATAAAAAGAGGCTGGGTTTAATGCCTGGTATCCATAGGTAGACTGGGAAAGAAAGTCTGCTTTCAGTCAGGCATAGACAAAACTAAATGATAAGGACTCAGTGCAAAGCCACTTTGTAATATCTCTTTATTTGATGACTTTATAAAGATAATATCTGAGCACAATCCTAACTGGGGATTAGGCTGGTGCAAGGGAACCTGTAAGATTAAAATGCCCCACCTGCACTTCTGTTTTTACCACTTCAAACAGTATTAAATGAATACAGCACATCTCTCTAAGGTTGTTGCAAAAATGCTGTAAGGTCCTTCTGCGCTGCTCCCAGAGGGTTCAGGCCAGTGCATAGACATGCAGCAGCCTCCCTGCATCACCATGGGAATAAAGCACAGGGTGAGTTGCACTGGCCATTCCTGGCCAGTGCAGGGGTTTGAGAAGGGTAGGCAGGAGGTGGTAGGGGGATGTTTTGGGTTGGGGGGGCATCCTTGGGTTTGGTGGGCAGGGAGATGGAGGCAAAGCTCAAACTGGTAGTTTGAGCCGGATACAAGTCCCCATCCCTTGGCAGCTGGGAGCAGCCTGTCTGCTCTGTACTAGGCCACCTCCAGAGGTTGCTTAGATTCAAGTAGACCCACGTCCCCTTCCCAGTGGAGTACAACAGCAGCCTTGTTCCCTGTGCTGGAGTCAGTGCACTCTGATTCAGCCTGCCTAATCCAACACAAGTTAGGGTTGCGCTACCCAATATCTAATCCCTGAGCCAAAGAAGACTGATATGTGTTATTCGTTTTAAATATTTTAAAATGTGCTTATATTATAATTGATCATTAGGAAAAGCTATGAAAGTCATTTTTATTTGTTACACATGTTTGGGGGTAGCTGAATCGTTAGAATTAAATGACAAAAAAAGAATTAAATGACAAATAAATTGGATCAACATTCCAGCATCTTGCACAGTTTTCAGTTGCAGACAAGCATATGCGGGGGGGGGGGGGGAGTACTTACTTTCCCTACTGTAGCTTAAACAATCGATCCTGTAAGATTAAAATGCCCCACCTGCATACTTACACACTTCTATTTTTTGCCACGTCAAACAATATTAAATGAATACAGCACTTCTCTCTCTCTTTCTCTCTCTAACTAATTGAATAATTTACTGTAAATAGCTGTCATTTACTTTCAGAGGAGCAGGGTATCATTAGCCAAATGGATGTGAGTAAGTCATGGCTTTAATGCGTTTGAGGGTCTAAAATGGAATCATCTTAATGGGACCATCAATACAGCAAGCTGAATAAAGCCCATAAGCACTTAAGGCTTCAAGTCCCCTTTCTTGTAAATTACATATTCAGTCACCAGGAGAAAAAGCAAAAGAATCAAGAATTCACCCCAAAAATGGCATTCCACTCCTCAAAAAGGTTTGTATTTCATGAATATAATAATGCAATATATTAGTATAACTGTGTTTCAGATACCCTTCATTTAATTATCTACCCCTCCCTCTGAGTGCTTGCAAGCAATGCTTGTGCTGACTAATATTGGCTGAATTCTCTGGGGAAAAGAGCAGGTAATAAAATAGCATGGACATCTGGCCTTACTAATTGTCCAATTTCAGCTTACATTTGTCTACAGCCAAGAAGCTGCCTTATATTAGCTTGGCCAATTTACTTACCTTCTATAATTCTAAGCACTGTTTGGGATCAGTGAAATGTCTGCTCAAAAGTCCTACTTTAGTAGTCCTTTTAAAAGGCCTGTTGTTTGATGTCTCTGGATGCAGGGCTGCATTTGAAAGGAAAAAAAGCAGGCTTCCATCAGTCTTAAAAGACCATGGTATCGTGCTCAGCACTGCATACACTGCATGCAAAGCACGAAAGCCTGGGTTGGATTGTTATGGAGGATACCCAAGCAGCAAATCCCCCCTCTCCGCGCCACTGAATTAGTCCAGTGGAAAGGCAGAGCCAATATGATTGGATCCAGCTGCGTTGCAGAGCTGGGTTAAGGACAGGAGCTCACCCTGTCTTGTGGGGCTAACCCAGGTCTCAAACCCTGGTTAACAGGCACAGCGTCTTAACCGCTTGCATCACCCACAGCCCTATCTGAAAGGTTTGATGGTTATGTGATGAATGAGCCACTGTTTGCCCATTTTCATATGGTCATTGACATTATGGTGAATTGGAGGATCAGCTAATAAGCAGTTTATGAATGTACAAATATGTCAAGAATATTGATCTAGACCAGGGTAGTCTAGCTATTGGTATCTGGATGGCTGCATGATTCCTGCATCACTCCAACAGGGCCAGCATGATGATATCATGCCAATTACTTGTGCGATATGATTGTCATAGTAGTTATCATCTCTGGGCTTTATCAACTCTGATAGCATTTCACCTCTATGGCATAGTAGCTACCCAGAAGAAATAATCATGTGAGGAACATGTAGAAAGAGCTGCCTTTGTGGGTTATCCAGATGTTGCCGCTTTTTTCCACACCAACAATGTACATCTACTGGAGATTCTATGTTGGCACTTCTAGCTGTTTTATTTGGTAATTACCACCTTTATGAGATAATATTTCAACTGGGCCTTTGAAAATGCTTTTTTAAATGTTGATTTTATTTATTAAGAATATTTATATACTGCTTTCATGAAATGGATTATGTAGCATACAGAATGAGAAGATGTTTTCCTGTCTGCAGAAGGGCTCACCATCCCAAATACAAGGGAAGTGCTAGCAGCAGTTGTCAGGAAATACTTTGTATCCAGGAATAAATAAATTAATCCAGGAGACAGTTGCTTTGCCCCTGCTAGATATGGAAGAATCACCATGTTCCTGGTGACAAAACATTTTCCAGTTATTTCTCAGATAAATTAAATGACAAGCTTCTGCAGCAAATGTTCTCATGCAGTCATCCATGTGATTATCTCCCTATAGAACCACTATATTCCCCTGTAATGCCTCTTTCCAGGGTCACCCAGGAAGTTTCATGACCAAGGAGGGATTTGAACCTGGATCTTCCAGGTCTCAGTTCAACTCTCTACCGGAAGTTGGGGGGAAAAGGCATTTAACTCCTAGCAATGGAGTCACTAGCAGGTGTGGGAGGCCATACTAGGTGACATCCTGGTAGGACTGTTGGCCAAAACTGTGGAAATCTTGGTGGCTGTTGCAATGAGATCCAGCATGGGTGACCCAAACCCTCATAAAATCTCTGACTCTCACTGTTAGGTATAAGAATGTAGCAGTATTTCCTGTAGCCTACAGATACTTTCTGCTTTAAGTGCAAGTATTTAGATGAATTTAATTTGTCCTCTAAAACTCTTGAGATTCTGCTTATGAACTGTTCTTGGGTTGATTGGATGAGTCATGAAACAAAAACTCTTATCCTGAAGTTCTGCCATGAGTAATGCTTACTATTTTCTTATATTTGCTGGACATTTTAATTAAAGGAAGAATCCTTTCCTTTCCTGCTGTCTTAATGGACAGTTAGGTGGCTGAGCATTTCAACTGATTTATATTTATCACTGCAATAAAGACGCAAACTGCTTTCCTAGCAAACCATCACTTTTCCACCTTGGAATCAATAAAATACTACGTGATTTCATTTCACAGAGAACACCAAAAATTTGCATACCATTGATCTAATCCTATATTAATACATACACACATACACACAAAATGATAGTCTTAGGCATAGTTCTTAGATTTTTGGGAAGAAAGCTATGTGTTAGTGAAATTACAGATTTGGCCAAAAAGTCAATTTATAGTACAGTACTTGTTTTAGGTAGTGGGAATAAAGTTGTAGCAGTGAACTTAGGAAAATTATTGCTATGGACAACAGAAGGGTGGAATGGAATAAGTAAGCAAATATGACCCATTTTAGTCAGAACTTTTTCTGTGTGCTTGGACTAATTAAAGTAGTTTAAATAGGTAAATGAGCAATCCTCAAGTTCAAATAAATGCAATGGTACAAGTTGTCCCTCATGATCCACTAGGGTTCTGTTTAGGAACCCCCTGATTTTTGTTTTGGGGGTGGGGGGGAAATCTGTGAATAAAAAAGTGGAAAATGAGATTTAAAGAACCCACTTCTATGTTTCTTGCTCTTCCATTGGTCCTAATGGAATAAGGTTGTGCCTTGATATCCAAAGGGGTTTGTTTCATGGACTCCCTGCTTGTATTAAAAATGTATTAGATAAAAGCAGTTTTTTAAAAAGTCTGTTACTTTACAATTGTTTAGAAACCGCTTTTCATCTTAGAGAGGAAGTCGGGCATTAGAAATGTAAAGAACCTCCTGCCTATTCCTGACTTATATGAAGAATGCAGTGGTTGCTTGCATGACTACCTCATAACAGGAAGAAAAGTAGTGGCCATTTGTGTTGAGTCAAATCCACATATAAAACAATCCATGTATAAAGGCTGAACTCTTTCTGTGTACAGGAAACAGCCATAGAATTGGGTTTGGCAGCAAGTTTCATTAAAATCAAAAGGCATTTCTTACATGCATATGTGTTTAGGTTTGAGGTGTAATCTGGAGAATACTGTTCTAGAGAAGATTGGAATTACTGCAGAAGATCTCTGGAATCTTGTGGAAAGCAAGTGTACCCATATTTTAACATTGCCTGAGGGGCAGTTTGAATAGATACTGTATTAACTCTGTATCTATATATATAAAAGAGAAAAGTCACTGACTGACTCACTGACTGACTCATCACCGCCCTGCCAAAACCGCTGGGCCTAGAAGTGTGAAAACTGGGGTGGGTGTTCCTTCCGTGAGGGAGGGGTGCACTAAGAACCGGTTTTTGGAAATTTCAACAGGAAGGGGGTGAAAAGGGGCGCAACGCGTTTTCCTCCCTATACTTTGCATTGAGAATTGCTGACTCATCAACATTCTGCCCCAACTGCGGGGCCTGAAGCATGGAATTCTGGGAGTTCCTTCTGTCACCTGAACTCCCACCAAGAACCATCTGGAGAAATTTAACCCTTCAGGGGCTGAAAAGGGGGCAACGTGTTTTTGTCCTATACTTAACATCGGAGACTGAATAACATCCAGCCAGTTTGGTGCTCAGTGCCTGGTGAACTGGGGGATGTTTTCCGGAGGAAGAGGTTGCACTGGTGAGGATGCTGCGCATGGGGGGAAGTTGCGCATGGAGGAAAGTTGCGCACGGGAGGATGATGCGCATGGGGGGAAGTTGCACATGGGGGAAAGTTGCCATGGGGGAAGTTGCACATGGGGGAAGTTGCACATGGGGGGAAGTTGCGCATGGGGAAAAGTTGCGCATTGGCGGATGATGCGCATGGGGAAAGTTGCGCGTGGGGGAAGTTGCACATGAGGGGAAGTTGTGCATGGGGGAAGTTGCGCATGGGAAAAGTTGCGCATGAGGGGATGATGCACATGGGGGAAGTTGCGCATGGGTGGAAGTTGCACATGGGTGAAGTTGCGCATGGGGATTGTGCGCATGGGGGGATGATGCGCATGGGGGATAGTTGAGCATGGGGGGATGATGCGCATGGGGGATAGTTGAGCATGGGGAAAGTTGTGCATGGGGGAAAGTTGCGCATGCGGAAAAGTTGTGCATGGGGGTTGATGCACATGGGGGTTGATGCGCATGGGGGAAGTTGCGCATTGGGAGAACTTGCACATGGGGGAAAGTTGCGCATTGGCAGATGATGCGCATGGGGGACAAGTTGCGCATGGGGAAAAGTTGCACATGGGGAAAAGTTGCGCATCGGCGGATGATGCGCATGGGGGAAAGTTGCGCATGAGGGGAAGTTGCGCCAGGGGAAAAGTTGCGCCAGGGGAAAAGTTGCGCATCGGTGGATGATATGCATGGGTGGAAGTTGCGCATGGGGGGATGATGCGTATGGGGGGATGATGTGCACGGGGGTAATGCGAACAGGGGGAAGTTGCACATAGGGGAAAGTTGCACATGGGGAAATGATGCACGTGGGGTCATGATGCGCATGGGGGAAAGTTGCGCATGGAGGAAAGTTGTGCACGGGGGAAAGTTGTGCACGCGGGAAAGTTGCGCGTTGGGGTTGATGCACATGGTGGAAAGTTGCGCATGGGGAAAGTTGCGCATGAGGGATGATGCGCATGGGGGAACTTGCGCATGGTGGAAAGTTGCACATGGGGAAAAGTTGCGCATGGGGGAAAGTTGCACATGGGGAAAAGTTGCGCATCGGCGGATGATGCACATGGGGAAAGTTGCGCATGAGGGGAAGTTGCGCATGGGGAGAAGTTACGCATGGGGAAAAGTTGCGCATCGGCGGATGATGCACATGGGGAAAGTTGCGCATGAGGGGATGATGCACATGGTGGAAGTTGCGCATGGGTGGAAATTGCATAGATGATGGGAGATGATGCATATGGGGGGATGATGTGCATGGGGGATAATGCACACAGGGGGAAGTTGCACATGGGGAAATGATGCATGTGGAGACATGATGCACATGGGGTCATGATGCGCATGGGGGAAAGTTGAGCATGGGGGAAAGTTGCACATTGGAGTTGATGCACATGGGGGAAAGGTGTGCATGGGGATGATGCGCATGGAGGGATGATGCACATGGGGAAAGTTGCGCATGGGGGAAAGTTGCACATGGGGGAAAGTTGTGCATGAGGGGATGTTGCACATGGGGGGATAATGCGCATGGGGGATGATGCGCATGGAGGAAGTGGCACATGGGGTGTTTCTGTGCCATGGGGGGATGGCATAGGGGGAAATGTTACACCCGCAACGTGGGTACACTTTTTGCTAGTTTATACTAAAGAGAGATCACATAGGGTAGCAGGAATGCATTACTAGTTCTCCTCTGCTTTGTTGAGCATTAAATGATATATTTCTACCTAAGAACCGTGCATAAAATCTTGCAACATTGTGACCTGTACATAGATTGTGTGCACTTGCCTGCAACATATGCAGTTGTAGGCTTTAAGCAAATAAGCTGATGTACAGATTGTTTGTGCATAAATCCAGATCTCCTTCTACACATCATCTGTGCACAGATCATCTTCCATCTCTCATCTTTAATATTCTCTAATCTATGCTCTGAACTTTCATCTCTCATCTTTTCTCTCTACTCTCCTACTCTTCTGGATTGTTATAATAATCCTGTTTTTCTGCTTTAATAATCCTGCTTTAATAAACCTAAATGTCACTAAATGTGACATTTAGTGTGATCTGGGAACAGTGTAGGGCAGTGGTTCTCAATTTTCCTAATGCTGTGACCCCTTTATAAGTTCCTCATGTTGTGGGGACCTCCAACCATGAAATTATTTTTGTTGCTACTTTATAACTGTAATTTTGCTACTGTTATGAATCGTAATGTAAATATCCAATATGCAGGATGTATTTTCATTGTTACAAATGAAATGTGTGTTCTATGCACACGTTGAACACAATGGGATTTATTTCAGAGTCGGCATGCATAGGATTGGGCCCTGAGGCTGCAATCCTATCCATATTTACATGGGAGTAAAGGCCCCCCTGGCAATAATGGGATTTATTTCAGAGTAGGCATGCATAGGATTGGGCCTTGAGGCTGTCAGTCAGCCCCAGTGCGTGTGCAGCTACAGCTGGAGGTCTGGCAAGCCTGACCTGGCCCCCTGCATCAGGGGTCTTTAGGTGACCCCCAGGAAAGCTCTAGGCGACCCCCAAAGGGGTCCTGACCCCCACTTTGAGAAACGCTGGTGAAGGGGAAGTCACCTATGAGTTTTAGCCGCTTAGCCAGTGGTGGACTTCAGGGGTCTCTCACAGATTCTGTAGAACCCTTTGCTAATGAGCGCCTGGTTCTGAGAGCCAGTTACTAATGGGACATAGACTCTGTTGTTAGGTTATTAGGACATAGAACCTGTTGTTAATTTATCTGAATCCCACCACTGCCCTTGAACCATAGATTATAGAAATACAATCTATCTGCCATAGATTGTAGAAATCTATCCACCATAGATTGTAGAAATACACCTGTAAGAATATTGTGGAGAATCATCATTGTAAGATTAAGGTGCTTTGTATCCTCATACAGGATGGATTTCACTGTATAGTATCTCACATAATATGAAAAAATGTGGCAATGGGTCTTATTTATATATAGTAATCATTCCTGTGAAAAGCGGTTAAAAAGCAATAGAGTGGTACCTCGCTTAACAAGCGCCTTGCTTAACAAGCGTTTCACTTAACAAGCAAAAATTCATTTCCAGTGGAATTCATTTCCAGTGTTTAGTCATCATTTTTACATCCAGTTAATATTTTTATATGAAAATTTTTTTGTTGTAGAGCCAATGTCTGAGTTTCCATTATTTCCTATGGGAAAATCTGCTTCACTTAAAAAGCGTTTCACTTAAAGAGCATGCCTCCGGAACAAATTAAGCTCTTTATGTGAGGCACCACTGTGTATAAAATACTATAGATTCCTTTCCTGTAGCTCCTAACTTTTTTTTTTGTAAACAGAAGTGTGTTGATGAAAATTAATCACGTTTTCACTTTCTAGGAAGTTGAAAGATGTGCAATTAATGTTTCTTGGTGCCAGTTAGTGCCAAGTGTGCCAAAAGTTTCTCAGTGCCATGACCTGGGCCCCTTGATGGAGCTGACCTGAACTTGTTGCTAAAGGCCCAATCCTATCCATACTTTCTCCGAATGATCCAGCTGCAATATAGCGCAGGCATAAAGGACCAAATGTTACAATATCTTGAGGAGGTCTCTGTGACTGCCCCCCTCAACTGCAGGATGCAGCACATGCCCTATTGGCATGCTTACATTGATGCTGGAAAGTTGGATAGCATTGAGCCCTCAGTCTGATTCATGGGATGGAATGTTTTGGATTGATAAATTGATATACTTTAATAGTATGCCTTTTCCTTATAAATGTAGAACAACTGCTATTTTGTTATCTTCTTCCACTTTCTTCCTTCACATTGGGGGAAAAAGCATGGGAAAGTAAAAGATGGAATATTATTATTCAATAAAAACATCCTGTTTACACTCTTGTGAGAGATAATTGCTCAGTGACCTTTCCATTTCTCTGGCTGGCTGCACTTCGCTTTTCAAGGACATGGACATCTTCCTATCAGCCCAAAGCTGGTTTTGAAATGTTCAGGTTAATGTCAAAATCAGTAATCTGTTTTAATCAACTCTGTGCTGGGAATCATTAACACTGCAAATATGCCACCATTGTTTACCATGCAGTACTTTGCAATACTTCCAAAGCATGGAATGGTGAATTAATTAAACTGGTATTTCTCAAGTCTCTGAAAAGCCCCAAATAAACAACCTTTAAAATTAGGTGCTTATAATATGCTTTAGACAGTGTGATTTTTTTTGTATCATTTGAAATAGAACTGTATGTTTGTGAAACCTGATTATAAGACATAAGGAAATGGGCAGTCCAATCCAAAGCAGATCTTAAGCTGCAGGAATTTATTTTTCCTTGGCATGTTAGTACGATGGGCCATGTTATGTTTCATCACACATTGAATATCATTGTGTATTCCATGATGCTGCAGTTATCACCTGTCAATCATTAGTAACATTTTAACTGTCTTTTAACTTCTAGAGAGAGGGAAAGGCTTTGTTACTTTTAGCAGTTTGAGAGTACTAACCAAGAGAGATGATCTAGTTTATGGTTCTAAACCAGATGCTATAGAAATAATTATTTGATTAATTATTTTCCTATTTTTTTGTCTTTTTCCTCACTTGATGATTTTACCTGATGTACTATTTTCATTGCAAAGCGTCAATGCAATCATCAGGAACTTTCTTCTGGGGTGTTTGTGGGGGGCATGGTGTAGTATCTGGTACTTTTTAAAATACTTTTTCTTTTTTTATTTTGCTCATAACTTTTGATAGGAAGTAGTTATTTCAAACTGGATTTTTAATTGGATTCCACTTTAAATTCTGCATCCAAACTATTTCACATGATAGGGTTTTCCACACTGTCATGAAGCTGTAATTTTGGGGTGTCACAGCCACCCACCGAGCATCACCCCTTGGGTGCATCACCTGGAGAAGGCCAGACACCCGGCATGCCCCAGCAATGCCCCTGCCTACATCAGAGGCATTATGTTATTGAGAGTTCATGTAAAATTTTTGTTAGGAAGAAGTAATTTTGCAGTTGAGGAATGGATGTGTAGGCAGAAAAGTGCTTCAGCATTTTCTTATGATTAACTGCATTAGCAGTTTATAGTTGTTATTAAACATCTAACAGAAGTGAAATGCACCTTTGAAATGCCATTGGTTGTCTTTTTTGGCTCCTTTACCTTAAAAGCAATTCTGTATGTTATTTATGCAACCCACCATTTAGAAACACACAGTGACTTGGGTCTGCTTCTATTAGCAATTTTAAAATAATTCTGAAGTTATAGGATCCACAAAAAGACTAAAAAAGAGAAGCTGGATTCTCTGTAGCGTTTTATACCAAGTATCCAGGAATAAAAAGTACATTTTACATAAATATCTATATCTCTCTGAATTGGTTTGAAATCAGAAACTTGTGGAAGCTTAAAATTTTTGAAAATGTGGATGATAACCAGCTCCTTAAGTTACAAATTAATAACAGACATCAACATATAGATAATTAACAACCAGCTACCTGTAGGAAAACTTTCTTAAATGGCTGTATCTTGACTTGCCTTTTAAAGAAGCCAGTGTGTGAGTAACTGGCCAGGGGCTGACCTTTGGCAAAATGTTGTGTGCCTCTTTGTGTTATGTGCTGCATTGTTATGTGCTGCATTTGATTGCTGGCTTTTTTTAAAAGGTGCAATTCAAGCTGTTATTTTTGACCCTAAATGACTTGAAAGGACCAGCAGGCACCAGGCATCCCTGCCAGGCACAAGGCACCTTCAGGCAGTGGGTACCACTGGGTACCACCGTGCAATAGGTATTGGGCACCACCGGGCACTGCCCGTCCCTATTAGGCATTGGCAATGCACTTCCCTACCGGTTACCAGGCACCATTGGGTGCCTGGGTGACCAGGCATCCAACTGGTCACTGGGCAACACTGGGCATCAGGCAACAAACACTAGGCATCCCTGCCAAGCACTGGGGTCCAGGTAGCATTGGGCACCACTGGGCACAAAATCGACTTTCAGTGGTCTTTATATCACAGAAGGAAAACCCTCCCCAAATTTCATGCTTCTAGGTCTGGGAGTTTGGGCTGGATGTTGATGAGTCAGCGATTCTGCAATGTAAAGTATAGGGACAAAACACATTGCATCTCTTTTTGTCCCCTTCTAGTTTGAATTTCTAAAAATCTGTCCTGAGTAGATGCCTACATCACAGAAAGAATATCCTCCCCAAATTCCATTCTTCTAGGTCAGTTGTTTTTGGCTGGGTGTTGATGTCAGTCAGTCAGTGACTCTTCGACTTTATATACCGGTATATGAATTTGTTTTCCAATTCAAAAATTTCATTTAAAATGTTCCAAATATGTCAGAGAACTGACCTTTAAACCAAAGAAGTCTAGCAGTGCTTTTCTAACACCTGGTTGGGTGAGCACAAGTCATGTGTTGACCTGAGAGTGTCACAAAAGTGCCCTAAGGAACTTCTGTGCTACTCTGGGAGTGGCGGGGTTAGGCCAGTGCACAGACATGTGCCAGCCTTCCTGTGCCACCAAGTGAACAGGGAGATGAGTGAGTTGCACTGGCCTAAATTGGTTAGATTGCACCCTAGAAGTATCAACTTTATGAACGCAGTTCATGAAAGTTTTAATGAGACATCTCTTGACTGGCAAAAAGCATTAATTGATGCTAATTTAAACCGCAAGAGCTGTTTAGACTGTACTATTATATTCCATTTTCAGTATTTATGTTTTAGAGATGCATCTTTTTATAAGTAAGTGCATTGCTTCCTGGAAAAGAGACTTTGCAAACAAACCATGTTATTATATGAATTACCGGCGAAATGAGTAATTATACTGGCCACATTTGTACTTTTAGAAAACATTTGTGGGTTCTCATATGCAGATCTTGGAGTTATGCAAGGAAAATATTAGCAATAGGATCACTTTGTTAGGGAAAATGTTGAGGCTCTCATTTGGGATAATTTTACATACCAGCTTTAATAGAGAGGTTAGAAAAAGAGGCACATAACCTGTGGAACCCTTTTGATTTATGTTATTTCCTCCTTTAGTATCTTTCTGACAGAACCTGAATTCAAAGCTTCTGAAAATGCCAATTATTCTCTTTCCATTTTAGATTTTGGTTGTGGAGAAGCTCCCAACAAGCTGAGAAAGGCATGGCTTTTCTGGCATTTCCAATTCAGCGGTAAGTGTGACCTATTTTTTGTTAAATGTATAGACATTAGTCACTGGCTATTAACTAGTGGATGATACTAGGTTCCTACTCAAAGCAAAAATTTAAAAACATATTTCAGTCTCCAAATTTCTACTAGTCACCAGGATTTACCCATTCAGTGCAATTGTTGGAGCTGATTTATGTTAACATTTTTCTGCACATACTCGTATGTTTGAGATTCATCCTTGAAAAGGACTGGGGTCCCCAGAAATGCAGAAATTCATGTATAGGGGGTATAGACAATGGTGTAGCTAGGTCATTGACATCCAGGACCTTTAAATTTTTGATGCACCCATAAGATAAAAGTACTATATTATAATTATTAAATTAATACACTTAATATATATTAATATTTTCATATTTTTATATCCTTTCTCTAAGACTGTGCTACTCAAACAAGGTTGCAATCCCCCTGTTTGTGCAAAGGTTTGGGGGAAGGGGAAAGGCAGCCAATTATTGTCAAGATCATTCCACTACAGAGGAATGAGGGTGATTTTCTGCCTTCCTGGGGGTTGTGGCAGGCTGCAATCCTAACTCTCTGTTAGGCTGGAACAAGTCCTGGCACAAGTCTTGTGCTGGCCTGGGGTGATTCAAAGGTGCTATAAGGGACTTCTGCACATCTTTTTGGGGGGGTGAGGCCAGTGTACAGACATGTGCTGGCCTCCAGCTATAGCGGGAATGAGGAGACAGGTGAGTTGTCCTGGCTTAAATTGTTAGGATTGTGCTGGACTGGCATAAATCCCTTGCACTGGTCCAGAAGGATCACAAATGTGCAATAAAGCACATCTGTGCCTTCCTTCAAGTGAACTGTGCTGGTGAACAAGTGAACCAGTCCATGGAGGCTGAATTTAGCCTCTGAGCACAGCTGATGCAGAGGTCAGAGGAAGGTGGGGGGGATATGCCAGATCACAACTTTATTCTCCAGGTGGCACAGAGCACCTCTGGAGGTGGCTCAGAACCAAGTAGACATGTTGGGGCTGCTGCAGCTCTTCGCAGGAGAAAGGAAAAAGTTTCTTCTTGCCCTGTGTTAGCATGGCAGCAGCCCCAATGAAGCTCTGGGCGTAGCACAGACATGTCAGCCTGCCTGCTCCACCACCATTTCAGATTGTGCTGTAAGTTTGGTGAAGGTTACTGGATGAATCCAGAGAGAATACATGATTAGTTGCTATCACTGAGCTGCCAGCCTCTGAAAAAAGATGAAATGGGAGCAAGAAGAAATAATCCATGCCTCCTATCCATCCTTTCCTCCTGCTCATACACTCTTTGTTCATACCCATGCTCTGAACTGCTTGTTCATGGCCACTTTTCTAATCCTCAATCTCTTGCATAGTGCATGAAATGATAGAATTTTGCAATTAAAATAAATGAATGAAGCACAATTTTGTTGTGGTTATTTTGTTGGATTTCTGAATATCCATATATATAAAATGTTGATTATCCTCTCTTTATGATTATTAGACATACATGAATTTCAATAGTGTAGTTGGTTCTGTTTTTTTCTGTTTTTGTTTTCTCTGTGTTCTTTTGCAGAGAGTGTCGATTTCAAAATCCCTTGAGTATTGCTGTCTAATGCTTTCTAGTGCATTGCCATACTGATGTACTCTAATTGACATCTGCGTAAAAGAACCAATACAGAGGAGAAAAACAGACCCATTGTGGAAAAATTCACTTAGGCTGCAATCCTAATCTCCAGTTATGCCAGCTGAAGCCCCTGTATAATTTCTGGGCTGACCTGGGAGTGTCACAAAAATGCCATAAAGCACTTCTGCCCCACTCCTGGGGAAAGGTTACACCACTTCACAGGCATATGCTAAAATCCCCACACCAGCATGGGAAGGGGAAGACCAAAGAGTTGTGCCAGCCCAGGTTAGGATTGCACCCTTAGTGTTTCAAAGCTATAAGATGTAATAGTGATAAATTTGATTGAGCAATAATGCATTTGGAAATGAAAGTGCAAATGAATCCTCTCTTTTGTTAACACTTGATTAATTTACAATATAGCTTCTATCCAGAACAGGAAATTCTATAGGTGTGGCTGTTATAAAGCTGGGCATTGGTGCTGATGTTGATGGGGATCTGTTTGCAAGAGTCATTATGTTTTCTTGAGACAGCATAATTTGGAAAGAATTTGCATTTGCACTGTAATCTGGAGCAGAGAAATGTTTCTGCATGCATGTGCGAGTGAACTTTCTTACATTGTATTACATAAAAATGAATTATGAAAACTAAGAATTCATGAGAATAGGGGTTCTGAATAACAGGAGCACTACTATATATGTATGTGTACGGTTCACTTTACTAAACTTCCATCTATGTAATTTCATTAGGTTTCTAGTATCTCGCTCTACCACCTTCTTCCAGAGAACAATGAGATTGCATAACTCTTTTATAAAATCCAATTTAATCTTGAAATACCTTCTATGTGAACAAAGAAAAATGGATAGATGCCATTTCTTGACTGATTATATCAGTGCAGCAATGGAGGTACTTTAATATTCAGCTTTATCAAATTAGTGAGTTTTTAGAAAATATTCTGTACAGTATGAATCCTGATGTTTGTCTTTGAAGCGTTATAGCATTTTAATTGATAGTTGGTTCATGTTTTTGGAAATTCTGCCCAAGTCTTATTGTTACTTGATAGTAATAAATTTCCTCCCCATAGAGTATGCTAATAGGTCTTTGGTTTATGGTGTTTCAAATGTGTGATACCATGCTTTGTTGCATTAGTCCAGAAAACAGCAACATTTAGAACTCATCAGATGGTAACAGACCTGTGAAAATAAGATCTTGCAGCTGGCATCAGAAAGACAGCTCTATAGGTACCAGTAGGTACCAGGCAAGTCTCCCTTGGAAGAGAGTCCTATAAACGACATATTACAATCTACAACATTGTCTTCCCAATTGTCACCTAGCATATGTCAGATGAGAGGGATAAATATCAATGCACATATGCGTTAACCATACCAGAGCTATACGGCTGATTGATATAATGGTAGCAATGCAAGATTAATCCCCAGAGAACATGTGGATGCTCTGTGTCACTTATTTCACCTACTGTATTTACAAAAGTGTTGTAAAGGTAGGGATTTTGAATGAGATTGTAGAAGATTATAAACTAGGACTCCTTATCTGCCACTGCGTAGAGATATGTGGACTATAACTATTCTATAAAAATAGAAGGGAAGAACCAAAATTCTTCAAGAGAAACTATTTTCAGCTTCCCTCCACCTCTCCGTGTTCTTCTTCCTTTCATTCTTCGGAGGTTCAAATACAATAGGACCTTTTTCAGACAGAAATGAAGATGATTTAATAACTTGCTCCTTCTCTTGCTGCCATCCTGCTGCAGTGGCACACTTGTTTTCTGTAATTCAATACATGCATGCTCCCATATTTGTGGGGGTTCTTTTTCAGAACCTGCTGTGATTAAATGAAACTATGGATTCCTGAGAACATTGCCCACTCCCCTCAATTCCAGAGGGATGGCTGAGCCCAGCAGAAGCGGTGCAAGTCTGTGATCTTTGTCAGACTCACACTGAGCCTTACATTTTTTAAAAAGTCACTTTTTTATTCACTGATAAGTGAATCTGTGGGTACCAGGCCATCCTATATTTGCAAAGAAGGTTTTCAGTGCCTGGGCTGTTCCTGTGTCTAGTCTTATTAGAGACTGAACAAGACTCTTCTTAAAAGCAATTGATTGCAGTTCTGGGTCTCTTCAAAGCATTCCATTTCATGCAACTGTTTCATATTCATACGATTCTGTGAGGGAGAATGGATGCTCTTTTTAACACCATCTGTGCACCTTCATGAACTAATAAATTCAGTTAATGCTCTTTATTTAAAGGAAGCTGTCTGCTTTGCAGCTGGAGCTGCTTCAACACTAATGTGCTTTACACATGTCAGGCATTGGACAAAATCCACAGTCCTTTCAAGATTCAAGATTCATGAAAGTGATTGCTTGTATACTAATGTGACATTAATAATGTCATTTGACCCTGCATTAAAAAATGTAAATAGTTGTGGATGAATCTGATACACTTTAAGACCACGGTGTGGGGATGGGTTTTTAAAATCTCCTCTATGGTCCTGTACTAGATTTGTTTCTGATGTTCAATGGCTGCTTTTTGCACCATTAAGACTGCCAAGCTTCTGTATCTATGAGAACATAATGTGAACTGGATGCTGAAATAGAAAGAAAGGATTAAATCCCTCTACATCCACTGTGGTCTCAATCCAGATTCCTTTCCTCCCCCACCTACCTCTGGGTAGTATGCAGGGGACAATGGCATGCATAGTTTTGCAATGCTCTTTAAATATACAGAAAGATTTCAATACAAAAGTTAACCTAGCGAAATTTGGTTTCAATCTCAGGCATGAATCAGACACAAGCATAGTCCCCTGCTTTTTGTGGGATGTAGACTGGGCGAATGATTCCCCTAACCACATACATTGAAGAGGAGGTAACATTTCTCTTAACATTAGGCTAGGTATCATCAAGAAGGTTTGTCTTGCTTGTGGTAGCTTAACCTCTGGTTAACCACAGTTTGCTAGAAAAGCCCCAAAATTTCATTTTTGCTCCCTATCCAAGCCTAGGTGGGCTAGGGGCCTGACCCACCCTAGTACCTTCCTATCTATAGGTGCTGTTCGAAACCCCCTCTAGTCAGTTTTCCCACTGTCTGCGTGGGGTGCAGTAATGACACCCTGGCCTCTCAGGCCACGTGCGCCATGACTTGTCGCCCTATTTTGTCACCCTAATTTGTGCTCAATTCTCGTCATTTATGTCTTAAGTGATTTACAGACATTTACAACTTATTTACAACAGCTTTACAACTTATTTACAACTCCTTTACAACTCATTTAGAACATTGTGTCTTGCATTTCAAAGACATTTGCATTTCAATGTGCCAATGCATCTCTACAGCTGAACTCCCTAACAGTGATTAGGGAGACAGGGAGTCTGTCTCAGTGAGACAGATTTTTTGACTAAGATTTGGAATACTCGCTCTTTGTTCATCCTAATTAAGGTCACTGATCCCTTTAAGAGCATTAGAGTTTAATTAATTAGGTGCTTATGACAGATTTTCTGACAGGGCCTGACAGGGCCAGAGTGCTTAACCAGTAAAAATCCCTATAGCGCCTAACCAAGGGTTAATAAGCATAAATTTTTGAGCACCAGTTCTCTAAGGGCGCAATCCAGAGTAACTATGGGGAGTCCTTGCTCCGGCGTAAGAACAATTTACTCTGGATTGCAATATGAATTTTCCATAGGTTTTCACTAGGTGGTGCAGTAACTATGGGTGCACCTAATGTCTCTTACGTGCTCCCGTAGTTACTCTGGATTATAGGATAAACCAAGGATCTCCAAACTTTTTGGCACCAGAGCCACCTCAAGTATCTGGCATGGTGTTAAGGACCGGAAAAATAGATTTTAAATATAAAATTTCAATAAATATGTTAAAGGAGGAACTTAAGATGAATGAATAAATGAATAAATGGGCTCAAAGATAGGATTTCTCCAAGTACCATCACACACAATAAAGCACACACTCAAATGGAGTGGAACACATAAAGATCACCCAAAGATCTTTTTGGGATGCAGAAAGATCACCCAAACAGATTATCTGGAAAGACTTAACAAAGTTGCCGTCATGATACATAGACATTCTTGGAGTGATTCCATCAAGCCTCCAGGAACATCTAAATGCAACAGACCTAAATGCAAAACCTAAATGGAGACCTAAATGCAAAAGATCAAAACTGTCCACTTACAAAAAGCAGCACTCCTGGAAACTTCACACATATTGATTCCTAGATCAATGGATATGAACAAAATTATAACAGTGTCAATTCCATTCAAACACCTGGTAACTGTGATATACTACATAAATACAGTAATATCGTGCAACATTGACATTTGTAACTAATTTTTAATTACTGTATTATTATTCACTTTTATATTGCTGTAAGTTATTTTTCTGTTCCTCAAACTTCTTTTATGTTTACTTTTGCCAGGCACATCTTTCTGGAAATCTCTTGATCTGACGTCTTTATTGGTTAGGAAGACAGGAACTGTCTTTATTGGTTAGCCTTCTGTCTGTGCTATTTTCAGAATCATTGTTTTGCTAACAGGTTATTAACCTGTGAACATAGTGTTGTGCTATGAGTGGGATTTCTCATTATTGTGTTTGTGTTCATTATTGATGATGACGCATTATCTGACACAAGTGCCTCTGGTTTTGTTGTCTGCTAGATGCTTTGTTGAATATCATGGATATGAATAGGAAATATTTTGCAAAAACCCATCACTGTCCACCAACTCTAAAAATGGCAAAAGAACACAAAGATGTTTTCCTGGCTATCATTTGGTATTTAAAGCATTTTTTCATTTTCATTTTAAAGCATTTTTATGTGCTTTCAAACCATACTTATTTATATGAAAAATTTATATCTCCTCTTTCAGGGCAGATTCTGAAAGTTTACAATATTCATTGTAATATCTTATTAATATATTTTATTTTATATTAATAATATATTAATATTTTATTAATATAATAAAAAAGAAGAAATGTGAAAAACAGAAGAGATCAATTTCTGTATAAATTGAAAGGCAGTAAAGCCCCTGGATAAGCAGAAATGTTTTCAACTGTAACTAAAAGCCACTAGTTTAGGTGCCAGTTAATTGGCTTTTAACTGTATTTTAATCTGTTATTTTAAATGTTGCTTGCTGCGTTGGGTGGTGGTATTTAGGACAATGGTATTTTAGGCATTTCAGCCTGGGACCCCCTTTCAAATTTAAAAATCTGTCCAGGACCCTCTGTCAAACTTACTGGGATGCACTTCCATGTCAACTTGGAAGTTCAGTGAGACTTAGGGCAAAATCTAGAGTAACTACGGGGACTTGTTGCTCCAATATAAGAACAACTTACTCTGCATTCCAATATGAATTTCCCATAGGTTTTCACTAGGTGGTGCAGTAACTACGGGTGCACATAAAGTCTCTTACATGCTCCCGTAGTTAGTCTGGATTTGGGGGTTTCTCATAGGAAAGCCACAGATTCCAAGATGGTGGATCCCACCCTCTCACAACCCTCCTGACCTGAGGTTGCAACCTCCCAATGGGGTCCTGACCTCTACTTTGAAGACCACTGCTTTAGGAAGAAAGGTGGGATATATATCAAATAAATAATATCTGCCATAAGTCACAAGGCATAACCTAAACCAAAGCAACACTGGAAGTAGGTCTCAAATTCAAATGTTTGCTTTTCCTATCAGTTTTTTTAACTTTTGATCTTGGAGGGTTGAGGGGGAGCTTGAATGAGACTAACCCCCAAATCCAGAGTAACTATGGGAGCACGTAAGAGACATTACGTGCACCTGTAGTTACTGCACCACCCCATGGTGGTTACTATGGAAATTCATATTGTTATCCAGAGTAAATTGTTCTTACACTGGAGCAAGGACTCCCTGCAGTTACTCTGGATTTTGCCCTAAGAGCACAATCCTAATCATGTCTACTCAGAAGTAAGCCCCCTGTGTTTAATGAGGATTACTCTCAGGAGAGTGTCTTTGGGATTGCAGCCATAGAATTAGGCATAGTATGGAGAGTACTGGTGAACTCTGGAGTACATAGTACTCAAAGAACTGGAACCAAGAGTCTGTGAAGCTGACTCAATGAAGTGAGTGATTTATGGTGAACAAAATAAGGTGTTTCCTCAATTAGTTTGTGAAATAAATTGTCACAAGATGTGGTATTGGCCATTAGTTTAAATGGTTTTCAGTAGGGATTAGACTAAATCTAATCCAAAGGTATAGAAATCATGGAGGACTGATATATCTATGGCTACTAGTCATGATGGCTATGTATTACCTCCAGTTTTAGTAGCAGAAGACATTGGCTACCAGTTGTATGGGAGCAATGAAAGGAGACAACTATGCCTTTCTCTCCTACATGTGGGGCTTCCCTGGGGCAGCTAGTGGGCCACAGTAGGAAATATGGGAATAGATAGGACTTTGGCCTGATTGTGTTAAGCTCCCAGAAAACATACACAATATTATTTGCTTATAGGTGCTCTGTTCAATATACAAGTTGTGAGAATGAGTTTCCTGGATGCAGAGGAGAATCTCCTTGATCACACAATGTTGTGATGAATTTTGCATGGGATTTGCATGTGGGTGTAGGTGTTTTTGTACTTTTTTAAGCCACTGGACAGACTTTTTACTTCACTGAAGCACTTCAAGATGTGATATATCTGTGGGCTACATTATACTGAAATGTAATGCTTTTGAATTTTTTTAATGAAATTAGGAATGGTGACTCTAGCTAGAGCCTTAAATGACTCTGGGTGCAATCCTAAGAAATTTACAGCCCAATCCAGAGCAACTATTCCTTGCACATAAGAGGCCTTAGGGTGCCCTATCTATCACTAGGGTGGAGCAACTGCAAGATGCTCCAGCCCAGTTTCTCTGCAAGAGGCTTAGGGCAGAGCAAGGCAAGATAGGGTGCCCTAAGAGAGGTGGACCTGCTCTGCCCTAACTGGGGCAGCCTAAGCAGCTCAGGAGAGGCAAGTTGAGGGCAAGTTTAGTATTGCCTAGGGCAGAGCAGTTACTCTGTATACAAAGCCTGTTTCAAGGCAGAAATGCCCTCTTCCAGTTCCTCAGAGATATACCACCTCAGGAGCAGGTATAGTAATGAGTAGACCCATAGGGGTCCATGATAAGGCCTGAGTAAGAATGGTAGTGTTGACCAAAAATCTGAGTTCTTGGCCAGCCTAGCTGCAACCCCTGCCTCTCAACCTCAGGATATGGCACAACTATGGCAGCCCACTAACCTCAGGATACAGCAGGCCACTCCAAGCATCCATCTTGCACTAGAAGAACTGCAGCTGTCACTGGTTGTCAGGAACTGCTGGGCTTCCTTATAATGTAGGCACCACAGCTGTTAGTTCTTCAATGTGATCTGAGGGGGGTCTACTCAGGAGCAAGCCCTACCCAGCTGTCACTGACTTAGCATGCTCTGGAGCAGTTAGGGCAGCCCAGGCTTCCTGACTCTGGATGCAGCATAACTTTCTGCTCTGGATACAGAATAGTTAGGAGAGAGCAGTTAGGGCAGAGCAGGTTGAACTTGCTCTGGATTGCGCCCTTAGATTGGCCTAACTGACCTGGCCTATCTTTCCATGATAGTGTGGGGAGTGTGGGGAGGTTGGCATATACCTGTGCATTGGCCTAACACTCCTAAGAGTGGGGCAGAAGTGTCTTACTGTACTTTTGTGACACCCCCAGGTCAGCACAAACTGGCCTAAATGGAGGTTAGGGTTGCAGCCTACATGTGAAAACTTGTTAATTCATGACCCATGTCTTATTATTGTCCACATCTTTACTCCCTGCCATCTAATAGTCCCGCTAAGCTTCTTTTAATCAGTGAGTCTCTCAAAATTGTGGAACTGTTTTTCACATTGTAATTTTTAGATGTAGCTGTCTTCCATTTTTTAAAACAACCAGCTCCTTTCTGCTATGAAATGAATCACATACAATTAATTTTTAAATTGCTTGTAATGTCTCTCACCAAGATGTTTTTCTCTCTTAAGGAAACTATTTTCTGTCCACAGTTCCTGTTTACCACCTTCTTTAATTGTCGTGATTTGGTTCTCTGCTATCTAAGAGGCAAGATGAAAAGAAAATTGGCAAAACTGTTTCACTTTGTTGATTGTTTCCTTTAGCTTCTGACACGTTGGCTGATAGCCTTGTATGTTCTGTGACCCAGTTTCTCCACTTATTAACTTATATGTTGCCTACCAGCTATGATGTTTTCCTTGATCATATCAGTCTTAAAAAAAGCAGGTCTCCGTCAGTCTTGAAAGACTATGGTATTGTGCTTGGCACTGCATACGCTGCATGCAAAGCACGAAAGCCTGGATTAGATTGTTATGGAGGATAGGCTGTTACCCAAGCAGCAAATCCCCCCTCTGCACGCCACTGAATTAGTCCATTGGAAAGGCAGGGCCGAAACGATTGGATCCAGCTGGCATCGCAGAGCTGGGCTAAGGACAGGAGCTCACCCTGTCTTGTGGAGCCGACCTGGGTCTCGAACCCTGGCCTGCTGGTTAACAGGCACAGCGTCTTAACCACTTGCGCCACCCACAGCCATATCAGTCTATAGCAGCGATTTTCATCTTTTAATTTCACAGCATACTGACAAGTTGCTAAAATTGTCAAGGCTCACCATCAGTTCTTGACCATTGACAAGGCACAGAATGCTTCTGGTATGGGGCCCAAATCCCCAAATATCCTACTAATAAATGATCCTCCCTAAACTCTTATGGCACACCTGTGGACAATCTATACCACAGCAGTATGCCATTGCACAGTGGTTGAAAACTGCTGGTCTTTACAAACAGGAGCAGCGGAAAACATTTAGGGCTTTGTAGTGTCTAAGTAACAACTTACGTGAATGACGTCATAGTCATTGTTCTCATCCTACTTTCTTGAAAGTGTAGCACAGTTTTTTTCAACCAGCGATGCCACTGGTTGGTACTTGAGGTTGTCTCTGGTTGTACTCATAAATTCCCTGGATACCTACCACCCAGCAGCAAGATCAGGAATGCAATACAAGAAATAGCAGTAAGACACTTAGCTTGATGGGCAGAGCACTGTTGTGTGTTTTGCACAGAAAAGCCCACATAAAAACCCCCAGTCCCTGATCTGTCTGGTCTCCAAATCTGGAATTACCTGATATTGACAGCATTGCAAACAACTTCAAGTGGTACCATGCTAAATGGTACAGGAAGGAAGAGAAGAGAACTCTGCCTATATATCTACTAGCAAAATGTACCCGCGTTGCAGGAGTAAATCCCCCCATGTGCCATCCCCATATTGCGCATCATCCTCCCCATGTGCGACATCTCCCCATGCGCAACATCCCCCCATGCACATCAAAATCCCATGCACAACATCCTCCATGCACATCAAAATCCCATGTGCAATGTCCCCCCTGTGTGCACCGTCCCCCTGTGTTCATCAACATCCTTTGTGTAACATCCCCTATGTGCATCGTCTCCCCATGCGCATCGCCCCCCATACACATCATCAGATACATAGGAGGACCACTTGGGGAGAAAAGTTTCATAGTGGCAGCAAAACTGGAGGAGGAGGTGAACACTACTTCCTCTCCTCATGTGAAGAAGATGGGAAAGTAGCTGTATATAGCACATAGCAATTTGTTGGACATGGTAAACAAATGCAGGTTACTGTGTAGCCTGTAACAATTTGTTACCTCCCAGAAAAGTAGCCATTTTAATTGGCCTTAATATAGCCTTGAATGTCTCTGGGTTACTTTACCCTTGCCAGAGATCTGAAGAGAGCACCTTAAAAATGTTCTCCTGCACCATGTCTGCATTTGGCACTGAGTCTCATGCAACATTTGGTTTCATTGCAGTACACAAACAATATAGCAGTAGTTTCACTGTTATGGATGGATTTCAATAAATCAACGTTTGTGAACTGAGCTTGCCAAATAATGACAGATTATTTGAAGTGTTTAGTTCCTTAGGATCCTAGGCATTGTTTTCTTCAAACGCTGTTCACAATTCAACAGTAGTTTCCCACTCTTGTTAAAAAAATACCCCTTGCATGTCAGAATACAATTTGGAGCACATAAATTCAAGCAAGATCCATTTCTGATGGCCTTTGTATTGTGACATCAGGATGTAAAGACTGAACAAGTATGTAGTTCTGGTTTTTGAGCCTTAACATTTGAGCTCTACAATCATTTTCAACTAAGGTGTAAGACAAATTGGAAGCACATGTTGAAGAATGTGTCACTGTGTCAGGGGAAATGGGTTCACTGAAGGTGTAGATAAAAGAGTGATCGTTCAAGAATGTTCTTATCAGGAAGCTGGCTGGTCTTGTCCACTTTTCATGTTTTCCTTTCAGATTTTTATATGTGAGAACCAAAACTTTCAAGTTCCTCAAAGGGCTAGAGTCAAGACTTGCTTAATTTTATCTTTTAATGGGCAAAATCCAGAGTAACTATGGGGAGTCCTTGCTCCGGTGTAAGAATAACTTACTCTGGATTCCAATATGAATTTCCCATAGGTTTTCACTAGGTGGTACAGTAACTACAGGTGCACGTAATGTCTCTTACATGCTTCCATAGTTACTCTGGATTTGGGGATAAGTCTTCTTTCTAAATGATTAGCTCAGGACAGGAAACAGTTGCACAACCAAAGCCAATTATAAGATTTCACAGAAAATAAAATTATAGGGTTAAAGCTTGGTTTGGCCCTGGGCACTGAAATCTTTCTTCACACCTCCAAAAGTGACCATCTCTAAAGAAACAGAAACAACATATCGCTGAGACAGACACAGAAAAATATCTCCCTATAGGATAGAGACAGTGGTGGATGTCTGCATCTATAGGACATGCCTATGACATCCAGAAAGTAGGAACTGGTCCAGGAGGAGGTCAGTAGGACCAGTAGAGACTTGCTATGCCAAATCCTATCCTTTGTATCAGACTGCAAAGCCTGACATAGAGGCTGTCAAGTGAAATAGCTGGTGTGGACTTGGGAAACTCAATTGAGGAAGTTGGGGTTTTTGGGAGAATGAGACTTTCATATCCTTTCCCAAGGAGAACTCGAGCAGCCCTGGTGGTGTCACTGGATAGAAGTAGCCACTTTGGTGTTGTCTTTGGGAATAGGATTGGGCTGCCTGCCTGCAAAATTTAATCTAAATAGATGCTGGGATTTTCAAACTTTGGCTCCTTGAGCATTTGAACTTGGTTATTTAATATTTTTGCTGGTTCAGTTGCTTCAACTTGCCTTTTTTGTGCCAGTTTGCATGAAGATCACAGGAAATGTACAGAGTTCATCCTGTAAGATCCTTGCAAAATTTTGGAAATAAAGGAAAGAAAGAAAAATTTCCAAATTCTTTGGAAAGAAAGAAATTTTTTTGGAAAGAAAGTCTAGAGTCTAGATCAATGACAGGGCTCGAAGCACTGACATTAAACAAGATGTGAAGTCATTGTTTTTAATAAATTGCCATATTTGCAAAAGATAGTACAGTACAAAAGATCTTAGGCTGTTAGGTTGGGAGCAGATGATCTAGATCAGTGGTACTCAAACTGGGGAACTGTGACTCCTCCAGTTCGTAGAAAGGTTTAGGGTGAGGGATGCAATCCCCAGGAGAGGAAGGGAGGGAAGGTGCTTTCACTTAACTTTCAATTATAGATGCTGCAGCAGGCTCAAGGAGGTGCAGGAGGATCCCTGCACAGCCCTCCTTAGCGCTCCCTGAGCTTTGGAATGTTTGTGAACAAGGGTTCCAAACCTCTTGGAAAATGGATATGAAATTGAAAACACCCACTTCCCTCCCCTTAGCAGTGTGATCCTGGGTATAGTGTCACTGCCCTCACCCTCTGCTGCAAAGACTTAGGCTGCAATCCTAATCCCCAGTTAGGCTAGTTTAAGCCCTGGCACAAATCCTGTGCTGGCCTGGGAGTGTTCTGCACCACTCTTGGGGGAGGGTTAGGTAGTGCACAGATATGGGTTTGTCTCCCTACATCACCACATGAATGTGAAGACCGATGAGTTTTGCTGACAGATTAGGATTGCTTCTTTAGGGAGTAAATCTCCCCAAAAGTTTGTGAGTTGGGGAGTAAATCTCCCCAAAAGAGCCCAGTGTGAGTTGTATCGCAGCATAATTCTTCTAATTTTTTTTTATCAGTCAGCGCAGTATTATGACCTGGCAGCAATAAGGAAGCAATGATGTCCAAGAAGTAAGGGAAGTGGTCTTTAATTTCATTTATTGATTTGTACAAGTTGGCTGGTTCTTACGTTATAGCTGACTAATTTATTATCAAACATTTAAGGAAGTCATTTCATTTATTTTGTTTATGAATAATCTAAATATAGTAATAGATCTTATATTTTTATAACATGTTTAAATTTTAAATTATGTGTATTTGCTCATGTTCAAACATTAGAGCTATTTTATAATTGGAACAATGTTTTATCTGAAGTGTTTCCTTCCACGTCTCCAATATCTTGGAGAACGTACCTTTTTATTCACATTTAGCGTAAGAGTTTGCATCCTTCAGCCTGATGCAATGACAATGGAATTCACTACTACTTTTGTTTTAGGATTCCAGAGGTCCTTTTCATGTGAAATTATTTATATTTTCATGTGAAATTATATGAAATTTATTTTAGACTAAAATTATCACAGGTCTGGAATGAACCCATCGTTCTGGGAGAAAGATTTCAAGAATATTTGTGGGCCCTGGGCATGGCTGGGCAATGGTGGGCAGCAGGCAGTGGCACCGGGTGGTGGCACTGATAGCCATTGGCACAGCTGGGCAATGAGAGGCACCAGCTCTGGAGAGTTTCAGGGGGCAGTGGCAGGTAGCAGTAGTAGGCATCCCTACTGAGCACTGGGCAACTCTGTCAGGCACCAGGCACCATTGAGCAGCACTTGGCACCACCATGCAGCATGCAACAGGAACCAGCAGACACCACCAGTGGGTAGCCGACACCAGTGGGCAGTGGGTGCCAGTGGTCTCTGGGCACCACCGGGCAGCGAGCACGACCGGGAATTGTGCAGCTCTGCTGGGCACCAGGCACCACTGGGTGGAAGTAGCTAGCAGACAGCAAGATCAGGGACTACTGGGCATCCTTACCAGGAACCAGGCACTGAGTATCAGTGGGCACTGGGCACCAGTGAGCAACACCAGGCAGCAGATACTGTTTGGGACCACTGAGCACCAAATCAGTTCTTAGTGGGTGCTCATGTCATGTAAGGAATACCCTCCCCAAATTTCATGCTTCTAGGTCCAGTGGTTGAGTCTGGCTTCAATATAGCTACAAATTCTTCAATATAGCTACAAAATACACTGTGCCCCTTTTCACTATCTTCCAGTTTAAATTTCCAAAAATCAGTTCTTAATGGTTGCCTATATCATGGGAGGAAGACCCTCCCCAAATTTCACACTTCTAGCTCTGGTGGTTTTGGCTAGGCATTTATGAGTTGGTCAGTCAATGAGTCCCTGAGTGACCCACTAAAAATTAATTTGGTTCCCAGTGGTACCGGACTCTTCTGGTACCTGACCCTTCTGCTAGGCACACTGGTAAAAGTGTCTGGTGGGGCCCTGTGGTGCCTACTGCCTGCTACTGCCTGGTGGTGCCCAGTTCCTGATTTTGCCTGCTGCTGCTTTCTGCTGCCTAGTTGGGAAGCCTGATTTGGTGCCTGCTGCCTGGTGTTGCTCACTGGTGCCTGGTGGAACTTGGTTCCTGGCAGGGATGTCCAGTGCTTGATAGGGTTACCTGGTGGTTCCTGCTGCTGCTCAGTGGTATCTGGTGCACAGTGTCCAGTAGGGATCCAAGGTGCCTGGAAGTTCCTGGCATGGGGTATCTGGTGCTCTGTGACTGCTGCCTACCAGGAATGCCCAGTGTCTGGTGCTGCCTGGTGGAAATGCAGGCTGCCCAGTGGTGCCTGGAAGGGGATGTTAGTGGTGCCCACTGCCTGCTAGTGCCCTGTGCCTGGTGATGTTTGGTGTTGCCTGCTTGTTCCACATGCTTTCCACGTGCCTGGTAGGAATGCCCAGTAGTGTTCATGGGCCCACTGTCTACTGTGCAGCAGTGCCTAGTGGTGTCCATGTGCCTGCTGCCTGGTGGTGCCCAGTGGTGCCTGCTGTCCACTGCATGGTGATACATGGTGGTCCACAATGCCTGATGATGCCCAGTAGGGATGTCCAGTGCCCACTGCTGCCCCCTGAAACTCTCCAGTGTCTAGTGCCTGTTGGTGCCCAGTGTCAGTGCCCACCGGTGCCCACCAGTACCCTGCTGTGCCCAGGGACCACAAATATTCTTGACATTTTACTCCCGCAACGACAGATAAATTCCACTAGTGGAACATAAATGGATATGCTGGAGGTCCTTCCTCAGACAGTGATGTAATTGTGGTTTATGTTTATGGAGATCAGCTTTGATACTGTGTTGGCCATAGGATTGAGACTGTATTTTGACCCCACACTTATCACTTTGGGCATTCTTTCTTTATTTCTGTCAGAAGCACATACAAGGGTAAAAATTTACAAAGAACATTAAAATATAATTAGATGTCATGTTCCCTGAACCAGGTTACTTCGACAGCATTTTCCCTTTCCAACATAAAATCTTTAATCAGTGCACGTGCAAGAGCACTGTATGCACTGCAGCATATATGTGGTGGTTTCTTCTTCTCCACATTTGTTTTGGGCATCAGTGTTCAAAATTGCACTGGCTGTGGACCAGGAATTAAAGACCCCGGTGTGACTGGCACACTTAGCCCCAATCCACATTTAGATTGGAAAAGTGCCATGTTCCAGCCATTCCTGTCTATAGCATTGTACCAAGATTTCTGTGCATATGTGATTGGCTGGAACAGGTGTCGTCGAACCCTGGCCTGGGGGCCAGATGGTGAGCATCAATGTGACCCCCAGCAAGACCCCTCTATCTGGCTCTTGGGCAAGTCTTGTAATGCACTCCAATACATTCTTATGTGTAAATTTATGTAAAAACGTATTGAAATTTGAAATGTAAATTAGTTTTCCACCCCCTGACAAATATCAGAGAGATGATGTGGCCTTCCTGGCAAAAACCTTGGAGGCCCCTGGGCTAGAGCATTGCCTTGTTCTGATTTGGGGACATGAAGTTCCACAGCAGTCTGGAACCAAAGATGCCAGTTATAGGAGGGAAGAACTCAGTCAAACTAGGCTTATGAGGAGGAATGGGACCACATTAAGCAGGCTTATGCCATATCCTACTGTATATGCCTTCCTGAATCTGTCTCTCTGACACGGGCTTCTTGGAATCCTTTATTTTAGCCAGCATAGTTCTGCTTAGCTCCACCGGGAAGTGAGGGGTTTTACGTGGGTTAAGGGGACAAATAGCCCTTTAGTCAATGAGACCTCCAGCCTGCTCTAACCAATACAGGATATAGCATCGGCTGTCTACCCTATTGTTTTGGTGCTGGTTAGAACTGGGCTGTCTATATCAAGCATATTAAAGAACCCTGTTAGGTATATAATTGGTCCCTTTATAAGTGAAACAGATAGAAATATTGTGGAAAAGTGAATTCCGTACATTTTCCTCATTTCTCTATCTTCTTTGATGAGGATACTAAAGGATTCACCATCCTTGGTGAATGCTTTTGTGTCAATATAGCTGTAAACTGTTGCCTATTAAAATTTCCATAGGATAAATTTTTCAAAGCAGCTAATAAATTAAGCAGCAGTAAGTCACCAGGACTTCATGGCATCCACCCAAGAGTGAAAGAATTCAAATGTGAAGTCGCTGAACTGCTGACTCTGATAGGTAGTTTCTTTTATGTAAGCTTCTGTGCAATAGGAGTGAAAGATTTTACAGGGGGTGTTTCATGGGCTTCAGCACCAGCATTGTTTCCAGCAAACAGCAACTTAATGGGTTGGGCAAGGTCTCCCTGTTTCAGGTGTGCTTGACTGAGGCCTTCCTCTCTTGGCACTGATGCCTCAACCTAACCTCCAACACGAGTCTATCTCTGCCTCAGTCTCCACCTGACTGCTCTCCCCCCACTGTCTTCCCTCATCTTTCTCTCAACTATTGCTTTTCCAACTACTCCACCCGAACTGCCCTCTTCTCAACTGTCACCGTCTCAACTATTTTGTTGCCAAGCAGATTATCTTCCACAGCATCAAGAGTAGAGGACTCTGTGGTTCAATTCATAGTTTCCAAGTTTTCTCTGCCACACTCCTTGGCAAGAATAGGTCAGGAATCTGGTGTCCTGAGATCCTGTTTCCACCTATTAGGAGACGAGTCAGCATTAGCATGAGCCTGTCCCTTATTATACTATATGGTGAAGGCAAATGGTTGAAGATTCAAGTACCATCTGGTTAGGTGAGCATTAGTTTCCTTCTTTCTATTGAACCACAGTAATGGAGACATACCCTACAATCCAGAGTAACTACGGGAGCACGTAAGAGACATTACGTGCAACCGTAGTTACTGCACCACCTAGTGAAAACCTATGAGAAATTCATACTGCAATCCAGAGCAAATTGTTCTTACACCGGAGCAAGGACTCCCCGTAGTTACTCAGGATTGTACCCAAAATCTGTTATAAGGATGAAGGGAGCTCCTAGAAAATAGTACTTTAGAGCACAATCCACTCCATTTCTGCAACAGAGTATTTTCATTCTGCCGGAGTCAGTTTGCAGCTTAAGAACAGTACTGGTTGTTCATGTCTTCCTACATGTTGAGATAAGACAGCTCCTAAGCACCTGGTCAGGGTGAATCAAGAAGGTCTACTAAAATCAGGAAGCCTCAGAACATGTGGATTTTATAGAACAGCTCGTAAATTGTGAAAGTTCACAATCTCCATTCCAAGTAAGGGGTTTGTTCTTTGGGCGGTCAGTCAAATCAACCACTTGAGCTGAGTGGTAACAAAAATTGGGGATGAACATTCTATAATTGCCTGTAAACCCTAGGAATTATTGTTCAGGCATCCCCCACTTATTGGATGGGTTAGGGACCAGAGCATTGTCCAAAAGTGAAAACTGTTGTAAAGGGAAACTCAATCTTTTTAAATTTATAAATGTTGCTTCCAATGAAACTTTAGCTAGCAAATTGCTAATTGTCCTTTTAGCTAGCAAATTGCTAATGTCCCTTTTATCTTGCAAATTTCTGCTGCCACACAAATTCTGCAAATGGATCTTGTTAACACATAAGTACATAAGAAGAGCCTCCACTGAACCAGGCCAAAAGCTCATCTAGTCCAGCTTCTTGTATCACACAGCGGCCCATCAGATGCCTCAAGGAGCACAACCAACTCCTTTTCGAATGGGATTAGACCAGGAGCTACAACATGGGGGAGGGCAATTTTGGCTTTTAGAACAACAGGGAGATTGAAAGAGTGAAACATGTGTTGAATGAATGAGTTCTGGGTATAAATGAAGAGTGTTGAAAGAGTGGATCATCAGATAATAAACTGTCAGAAAGTGGGGGATACCTATATATCTCTTTTACACCTGGGTCTGGGTATGTTGCACAGCAGCATTACCTTGTCATTGCCAAGTCATACTTCCCCATCTTACCCTAAACCCTAGGTACTGGATCTGGATCAGTCCAACGAAACATTTAGTTGGATTAGCTGTAAGATAAGATTTCTGAAACCATTTTATGTGCTTATGCATATGTGGAGCAGAGATGTTCATTTGTAAACTAAAATAGAATGATGGGTGATTTGTATCTTTATGCTTGGGAAAGGCTAGATACCTGTCCATCAAAGACTTGATAAAGGCGTATTGGCAAATACCCCTTGGCAAATATCATGGCAGTCATGGGAATATATAGCTTTTGAACCATTTGGGGTTCTTCTAATTTGTAAGGGTTGGGATACACAGGGGGTTTCATAGGAGTTACATGTGGCTGCGGCCACATTTCAAAGACTCATGGACTGCATCCTTGAACACCATTGTGAATGCTTTTCCCGTGTTTGAAATAATTTCATTTTCTACTGCTGCTTTTATTTGAAACTATTTTTTCTGTTAAGTCTGGATGAATTACCTTTTTGTCAGTATGCTGTAAATGTCCCTATATATTCTGTACTTCTAACAGGAGGAACAATAGCAAATTTAATTCCATTAAAAGCATAAACTGATATAGCCCAGAGTTAAGAACTGATAGAACAGCTGGACCGGTCTGAGGCAATTAGACTGTTTTGAGGCAAGTCACTTGTGCTGGCCCAAGGGTGCAACAAACATGTTTAAACCATGTTTAAGCCATGTCTATGACACCCCGTGAAGAGGGGAGTTGCACTAGCCTTCCCACACTGCTGTGGCCCTGCACACTGGTGAGTTGTGCTGGCCAACCAGTGCAAGGGACGAGGGGAGTAGGAAGAAGGCAGGGACAAAGTGGGTGGGAGGTTTTTTGAGGTGGGGGAGGTTAGGAAGAGGCCATTACTTGAGGAGGGTGGGTGGGAAGTGGGATGTGGAGCTGGGACCCAGCACTTGTTTTGGATCCAACCCCAGTTTTCCAGGCATTGTAGAGCAACTCCATCCTGCTGTGCTCAGATCTGTGCTCCGATCTGAGTAGACCCATTGAGGCTGCTGCCATGTTACCCAGGATAAAGGAAAAGTTTCCCCTTGCTTTGTTGGGAGAATAGCAGCAGCCCCAATCTTGCATTGGATACAGTGCAGGCAAGCCAGCCTGCCTGCGACTGCATGAATTATGATTGCACTCTAGTAATGTTTTCTTGTTCTTGTGACTGAGTGGTGTAGCTGAGGGGAGCTGTCAGGTACCTGTCACCTGAGAGGCAAAAGGTGGATGTGTTTCTGAAGCCCAGAAAACTATGCATGTTTCTTCCAAGCCGCAGAATGCCTTACAAGGCCTACTGGAGGCCTTGGAAATGTGCTTCTGGGGTGGCATCAATTTTTAAAATGCTAGATGGCATAGCTACGTCACTGCTTATACCACATGGTACCCCTCCTTAAATCATAAGGCTGACTGTCTTTTGGATTTCAAATACTGTACAGTGTTAATGCTCTGTCCTTCTCTTCAGAATCTTCTGTGGCTTTGCCCCTATGTCTCACCACTGTAAATGCATCCCTGCCTTCATGGGCCATATGGAGCTCACCATCAGCCACATCTGTCCCCTGGGCCATGTACTGGGCATTCCTGTCTTAAATAGTTTTTGCCCTTTTCACCTTGTTGGCCTTTATGCGTAGAAGACCTCTCTTAGAGTCACTGAGAGCTGTCACTGGGTCCAGAGAAAGATGCTTGATAGGGAGTCCCTTCTTAAATTTCCCAGCAATATGTTCTGTATTGGATAATATGATTTGCTCGGGCCCTGGGGATTTTGCCATCCCGCTCCTCTCTTTTTAGGCCTTATGTTGATGTTTTTAGAGTTTCATAGCAGACAAGAATGAAACTGACTCTCTTCTATTTCCTTATGTGAACCACAATCTAGCAGTTCTTATTGACTTGGGGGTATGTCTGCATCCTAGCTGCATCCGTGGCTGGGCAGCTATATGTTGTGGATGCTTGGCTGGAAATGTCTGTCAGGACATCTTGGCATCCATTTGGTATCGTGCTTGATGCTGCATGCGAAGCATGATGGCCTGGATAGATTAATATGGAGGATAGGCTGTTACCCAAGCAGCAAATCCCCCCTCTCCACACCACTGAAATAGTCCAATGGAAAGGCAGAGCAGTTACAAATGGTTCCAGCTGCGTGGCAGAGCTGGGTTATGGACAGGAGCTCACCCTGTCTTGTGGGGACCCGGGTCTCGAACCCTGGCCTGCTGGTTAACAGGCACAGTGTCTCAGGGTGACCAGATGCCAAACCCAAAATTCTTGAACTCCAAGGCCAAAATTCCTAATCCCAAGCCAAAATTCCTACCCTCTTTCAATTTTTGACCATAACTTTTGATAGGAAGGAGATATCTCAAAACTGATTGATTGCATTGGATTCTGCTCTTCAGTATGAATTCAATGACATATGGCATGATGGGGTACTGTGCACTATCGCAAAGTTTCAAAATGAAACCAAAATGTAGGACACCTGGACAGGAGGCTAAAAATCTGGACAAATCCGGGTTTTTCTGGTCATCTGGTCACCCTGCAGTGTCTTAACCACAGGTCTTAACCACTTTTGCCACCAGGCACTTTTGCCACCAGCCCCAGGACATCATTCTATATCAGTGGTTGTCAATCTTCCTAATGCCGTGACCCCTTTATAAGTTCCTCATGTTTGGGGACCCCCAACCATAAAATTATTTTCGTTGCTACTTTACATGGGAGTAAAGGCCCCCCTGACTATAATGGGATTTACTTCAGAGTAGGAATGCATAGGATTGGGCCCTGAGGCTGCAGTCCTATCCACATTTACATGGGAATAAAGGCCCCTCTGACTATAATGGGATTTATTTCAGAGTAGGCATGCATAGGATTGGGCCTTGAGGCTGCAATCTTATGCACTTTCCTTGGAGGCAATCCCACTCAACTGAATTGACTTACCAGTACTTCTGAGTGCACATGCATAGGATTGGGCTCTACTGCTGGAGTGCTATGCACACATTCCTGGGAGTAAACCTCACTTAACTCAGTGGGAATGACTTTTGAGTAGACACGCATTGAATTGGGCTCTAAGCTGCAATCCTAGCACTTTCCTGGGAGTAGCCCCATCCACTATCATGGGACTGACTTCTGAGTAGGCATGCATAGGATTGGCCTCTCAGGCTGCAAGCCAGCAACAGTTTACCTGGGAGTAAGACCCAGCTGGCAGGCTGTGGCTGGTGGGCAACAGGCTGGCTGGCGGGCAGCGTGCATGCCTGGAGGGAAGCTCCCTCCTGCATGATCTGGGTGGGCAGCGCACTTGCGCCTGCAGGGAAGCCCCCTGAAGAATCTGGGCAGGTGGTGTGCGTGCCTGGGGGAAACCCCTCCCTGCCGCTCAGCAGTCAGAAGTCCCTGGGGCAGCCTCTAAGGAAGCCCCAGTGCGCGTGCGGATACAGCTGGAGGTCTGGCAAGCCTGACCTGGCCCCCTGCACCAGGGGTCTTTAGGCAACCCCCAGGAAAGCTCCAGGTAACCCCCAATGGGGTCCCAACCCCCACTTTGAGAAATGCTGTTCTATATAATAATTGTCGACTTTCCAAGAAAGCCAAAGAAATGGTGGAACACATAATCTGTGGCTACGAAAAGATCACCCAAACAGACTATCTGTAAAGACATAATAAAGTAGCTGACATGATACATAGGAATCTGTACATAAAGTACAACCTACTGAAGACCAAGAACTGATGTGATCACAAACCAAAAAAGTTAGTCCAGAATGTACAAGCCAAAATTCTATGGAACTTTTGTATTCAAACTGACTTCCACTTGAAGCATTATCAATCAACAATCAATTAACTATTTCTATTCCGCTTTTCAACAAAGGTTCACAGAGCAGTTTACAGAGAAAATGAAATAACTGATAGCTAATAATACACCAGACATGACTGTGGTTTAGGAAAAACATGTCTGGATCATTGACATTGCAATACCAAGAGACTATCAACTTCAAGAGAAAGAACATGATAAAATCATACAGTGTAAGGATTTGCAAATTAGAAATTCAAAGAATCTTGGAAAAAGGTCACTGTAGGCACTTCGGAAGTGATTCCAGCAAGTCTCCAGAAATATCTAATGGGCTCCAGAAGATAACAACTGCCCAATTAGAAAAAGTTGTCCTCCTCAGAACTTTACACATATTGAAAGGGTACCTTTGTGTTTCCTTTTTCCTTGGATAGGAACTGAATTACAATAGAGCCAGTTCCAGTCAATCACTTGGTGACTGTGATAAACAACAGCAACAACAGTGTGTGTGTTTGTGTGAAATACGATGAGCATTTTTTGGCCTGAGCCTGAAGCACTTAAATGTATGATTTGATCTGATAAACTCTCTTAAATTTACTTTTACCAGCTGAAGTTGAAAATTTCAAAAATCTCCTGCAGGCCCTTCATATTTGCCTCTGTTGAACCTTCAGGAATATCCACAAATTACACTTTGAACTGTCAGGTCGATGCTAATCACTTTGACAAATGCTTTTCCTTAATGTAATTAAACAACCCTGTCCCTCCCTAGGGTGACCTATTCATTTGTTGTGCAAATTTTGTCTGGAGGAACAGTAGCGTATGTGTTTTTGCAATGAAAATGAATGTGTGAAACATATCTCAGTTGAATGAATTTTAAGGAAATGTTAACTGTCTTGCAGGCAAAATTATAGTTATACCTATAGTATAGTGGTATGTATTATAATTATAATGGTTACTATGCTTTTTGATATTTGCGTATGTAGTGTCAAAGGACAATGCTTATGCTAACAAACCCAAACTCCTCTTTCTGGCATATATAGTATAAGAGAAACGTGTATGTGTTTTAGAGTTAGGTCTACTTAGGAAAAGAGACCCAGGGTTAAGTATCCTGTGATTCAATTGTGAATCCTGAAACTGTGGTGCATTTTGTGGTATATATGTTAGAATTATGTTTTATCATTTTCCATTTCATCTCAATGGTACAAACACATTGATTATTTGTAAAATTTCACTTTCGTTTATCTTTTAGCTGCACACTTGTGTTTAATTTCCCCTTTTATTTTTGCAGCTGTCTGGGTGGCAAAACAGGCAACAGGCAGAGCCCTCAACAGCCAGCCCATCAGATGTTGCACACTGGTGGCTTGGGCTTGAGGGAGGTTGGCAGGAGGCAGGGAACATTGGCTTCAACTAGAAGACACTTACAGGGACAGGGTAGTCACCTGCAATAAAAATATTAACGTAGTAGCAATACAGTAATCATAACAACAATGTAATAATAATAATAAATGTAATAATAAGAAAAATAAAGTGCACAATAAAGTGCACAGTAATGTACTTGAATCATCCCAAAATCATCCCTCCCAGGTACGTGCAGTCATGGGCTGAGACCGGTTTGGACCGGATCGCCCGAACCGGAAGTTCCACTCAGCCTGACGCTGGCAAACCGCTAGCTACGGTGCCTGGCCAAAACGGTTCGGGGGGGCTAAGTAGACCTTGCGGGGCTGGCCGCGCTCTGCAGCCTCTCCGCGGATGGCTGGGGCAGCTGGCAAGACCTCGCGCGGCTGGCCGCACTCTGCAGCCACTCCGCGGCTGGCTGGGGCGGCTGGCAAGACCTCGCGCGGCTGGCCGCACTCTGCAGCCTCTCCGTGGCTGGCTGGGGCGGCTGGCAAGACCTCGCACGGCTGGCCGTTCTCTGCAGCCTCTCCCTGGCTGGCACATCCTAGGCAGGTCTACTCAGAAGTAAGTCCCATGACAGTAAATGGGACTTACTTCCAGGCCAGTTTGGAGAGGACTGCAGCCTCAGAGACCCATCCTAAGCAGGTCTACTCAGAGGTAAGACACATGTTTAATTTTTTTTATTTTTTAATTAAAAAAAATCCCTGGCCCCGCCCTCTGGCCCCACCCCCTGACCTCGGCCCCACCCCCTGACCTTGTCTGGCTCCGCCCACTTCCGGAGAACCGGTTGTTGGAGCCAGGCCTGCCCATCATTGGGTACGTGGATAAACTTTTCTCCAAAAAACCAGTCCCTGGTGCCACAAAAGTTACGGGATGCTGCTTTAGTGTATCCTTGCAGTCTTGGATAGGTAACGGTGTGTATTGGTCAGCTCTTCAATCCCCCCAAAAGGTAGCTTTAAACATCAGGAAGTTAGTGGCATCTGCCCTGAAAGCTTAAGAAGAGGTTCCAAGGCTTTCTTGAGAGCCAACTCTATCCCTTTTATCATAAGGCTCCGTTACCCTTTGATGGTATCACAGCATGCAGAGACAAGGCAACAATGGGAGCATTGACTCTGAGACCTGATTAATCTGATGAAGATGGTGGGAAAGTGAATTTTGGTTCTTGAACCTGTCAGATTAATGTCCTTTCCTGTTAAAAAGGTAAAGATGTCCCCCGCAGGTTGTACTGCTAGTCGTAACCGATTGTAGGGTGCAGTACTCATCCCCATTTCTAAGCCATTAGAGCCACTGTTGTCCAAAAATGCTTCCATGGTCAGGGGGCCAGCATGACTCTCTCTCTCTCTCTCTCTCTCTCTCTCTCTATATATATATATATATATATATGCCTAGGTGCACGGAACGTTTTAACCCCATCAAAGTGGTACCTATTTATCTACTTGCATTTACATGCTTTCAAACTGCTAGATTGGCAGGAGATGGGTTAAGGACAGGAGCTCACCCTGTTTTGTAGGACCCTGGTCTTGAACCCCGGCCTACCCATTAACAAACACAGTGTCTTAACCACCTGCACCACTTTCTCTTGCCTTGTCCTAAATCCTCATAAGCTGTCCCAATTTGTTTTACTTACTTAAGCCCTTAGCTGGCAGCTGGTGGAGCTGGTTTTCTACTCAGTCAGTATGCTGATGTAGGTAAGGCAACTTCTTCAGCATTTATACCATGTGGTGACAGTGTCTGCTTGTTGTGGATTGGAGTATCATCCAATCCATGATGGACATGACTTGGGAAGCTTGGCCAGCCTGTTGCAAGAGCCTGTCACCAGGATATTGCTTTCCCCACCTGTTTATCTACTTGCATTTGCATGCTTTTGAATTGCTAGGTTGGCAGGAACTGGGATAAGGACAGGAGGTCACCCCAACTTGCAGCACTCAGTATTGAACTGCTGACCTGCTGAGCAGAGTTCCGGTCAAGCAGCTTTCTAACCCCAGCGTTCTAATTACCGAGCCATTGCAGCCCAAGTACACTGCTGTAGGTGCCGGTGATTCTGATTATGTAACCCACATATTATTTCCACAGTCTGTGGTCCATGGCAATTTTTTTGACCTGGTCAATTGTCAGTCGCTGTGTCTTTATGTCTTCCATGATTGATTTTGTCCAAGTTTTTTTTGGTGCTGCACGTTGGAGTTTCCAATCAACTGGTCATTATCACCATATGCATCTGTAAAGTAGCCTGTTGGTGTCCGTTTGACAAACATGCCCAAACTATCTCAGCTTGCATTTTTGGACCTGTCCATCAATTGTTGGTTGTTGGTCATACCCTGTTCTTATGGTAGTGTTTGAAATGCTGTTACATAGAGATATACCCAGTATCTGCCGTAAGTGGCACATTTGAAATACTTCAAGCTTGTTCATGTCTGACTTGAGAATGGTCCAAGTTTCCGATCCATATAGGAGTATCGGTAAAATTAGTTTTCTAAATAGCGCATTTTAGTTTCGGCAGTGATATTGGTCTTCCATAGGCACCACTTTAACAAAGTGAACACAGCTGCGCATGGCTAATTCTACTGTGGATTTCATAGGTAGAAGTGAGTTTCTTATCCTGCACCACTGATATTTATGTCCCAATTTATCAGCCACCATCTGGTCCACTAGCCCTTCAACCCAGTCTTACACTGAACTTTGTGCTTCCTGGGTCACTGGCAAAAAAGGGAGAGACTTTTTTTGGTTAAATGACTCCTCTTCCTCAATAGACAAAACTCCTGACCTGCTAAGTCTTTGACAAGAAGGGCACCGAAGACAAAGAGATCCTCTCCCCAGCCTGGGCTCCTGCATTTGTAGAGCCAAATCTGAACATTCTAGATGTCTTACATCTAGATGTTTTATTCTAGATAAGTTATGATCAGTGACGGACCTGACGGTTTTTGGACCTGACAGTTAACAATCTTCCCTTTGGTTCTTCTTGGGTTTTCTTTCCCTTATTCTTCCTTCATTATTAACTCATAGCAGACCAACATTTTCCTGCCACAAAACCATGTCCTGCAAGTTTGATTTGGGCAAGAGAGAATTATATATATATTTGAAATCTGAATTAAATATATATATTCCAATTTTTAGAGAGTTTTACATGCAGGAGAGCATTAAAATGTGACCCCTGTATTTGTGGTACAAAGTATTATAAGTTTGGGCCAGGTCCAGTGGTGTAACTATAGGAGTGCAGGGGTTGCAGTTGGACTGGACAATAAGTGGCGGCGGCGGAAGCAAGCTGAGCTTTACAGTGGTGGCTAAAACTGTGAAAAATTGAGTATGTAGGAGGTATAATGTTAACAGAATGTCTATCATGTTATATTGTTGGAAAGGTAATTTAATGCAGGATGCAAAGAAAGACCGTTTCCGGTCGTCTGAGAAGCCTGCCCTATCTGGCACAAACTGAAGAAGAATTTCCTTAGATTTTTAGCATAGAAGCCTAAAATTATATGCATAATTTCCTGAAAGTAATTGGAATATATATATTTATATTCTATCAAAAGTTATGGCAAATTAACCAGAAATTTTTGAGCTTTGCACCAGGCTACATAATCATTAGTAATGCCACTGGCCAGGTCTTGATCTGAATTGCTGGAAGCAAAATCCAGTAAAGGAGTGGATGAAAACCTATGCGTATTGGTTGTTGTTGTGGTCTCCCATTGCCCCCCCCCCTAAATCCTTACAATGGTGTAGGTGTGCCAATGTATGCACTCAACCATTCTGGCTACAATCTGCCCCTTCTTAAAAGACAACATGAATTCATGTGCTATAAGGGACTTTATTTTCCCTTAATAATCTTCAAATCCTATAATTGGCACTATTATAATATTATGTATAGTTGCCTTGTGTCTAAATAATTACTGGTTTATGCGCATAGTTAAATATAAATGTAAAACTGTAAATAAATCTTAATTGGTATGTTTTGCAAGTTATTGTTAGGATTGGGCTGTTGGTTACTCACTCCTGATTGAGTAATTGGAAAGGTTGACCTTTCCATTGGTTACTGTTGTGTTCTGTAAGCATTTCTTCAGACTTTTGGAAAAGCATGTAATTTTGGTTAGGACATATGATTGAATGTTGTTAAAACATGTTCTACACTTAAATATTTGTGGGATTTTAAAAATGTCAAAACTGCAGAAGACTGAAGAAAATAGAACAGACTTTTTTAAAGGTTGGATACACGTATCTCAAGTGATTCATGCATCTGTAAGTTAATGTATTTAAGTAATTAAAAGCAACATTTACATAAATGTTTCTTTTGTTTCTCTTGTGAACTGGACAGCAATTCCCACTGACTAGAAACTATAGAATTTTATAAATAGAAAAAAGCAACATTACTAAGTCCTGAATGTCCTAGAATGGTACAGATGATGTGTGGCCCTATCTGCAGAGTGACCAGATGCTAGAAGCCAAAATGTAGGACATCCTACATTTTTTTCAAAATCACCCTCTGACATGGATGGGATGGGCTTACTTTGGCTAGGGAGGCTGCTGGGGAGGCTCAGGCTGCTGGTGCTTGTTGTGTTACAGTACTGGTTGCTCTGGCATGGCACAATCTGTTTTGGCCGTCCGGGCAGCCATTTTTAAAAGTAGTAGACTGTGCATGTGTGCAGCCTCTCTATTGGAAGCAAAGCTTCTTATATGGCTTGCGCTGGCATGGGTGGAGCATCCTGGGACCCCTTGCCGTGCACACCTGCCTCCACTCTCACCGGAGGCCGGGTCCAAGGCCAGGTCCAGAGAGAGTGAAAGTGAAGAGGCCTGGTCCAATATGCAAAAGCTGGACATGTCCGGCCGTTTATGGTTGTCTGGGAAGCCTGCCCTACCCTAACTAAAGAAGAATCTTCTTAGATTTGTAGCATAGAAGCCTAAAGTTCTATGCATAATTTCCTGAAAATCCCACTGAATTCAATGGAACTTACTTTCGAGTAGACAAAATAGGATTGTGCTCTTACAGCTCAGTCCTATCCAGGATTGGACTGTACTGTACAGCCCATTAAAATAGTGGAAGTTACTTCCACTGTTGTAAAACAAGGAGCATTCCATCAGTGGCCAATTTGCTAATGCTGTTCCAACTTCTGGCATGTGAACACTATGTTTTTTCAGGTGCCTGGCTGCTAGTTGCCCTTTCTCCTCACATTCGGAGCCAGTTGTGGCTGCAAAAGTAAAAGGTTCTGGCTTTTAACGGGGGCACTTTACACCAGTCACCAAGCACGTGAAGAAACTTAGTATTTTCCCCCCATCCCAGGAAAGCCAGTGCTGCAAGATTCAGCAGTCCACAGCTCTGCATCTACCAAATGAGGTAGGGCACCAGTGTGGAATGGGCTAAACTGGGCTGGCTGGGGAAATAATGGGAGGTGAGTATGCAACAGGAGGGGGTGAATCTGACAGCAATGTCATGTTCCAGATCCTTCCTTTTCAAGGTTGCTCATGACTATCCTTGGTGTTATTCCAGCTACAGAGCTGGCACAAGTCTGTGAAGACCCACTGTCAAATAGGAGGCTTATGGAGGTATAATGGGAAATAATTCTCCTTTTCCTTCTCAAACCCTCCTATCCCCTTTGCTGGATACAGCACAAACCATTTCATGCAATCAGTCAGTGTAATTCTGCAACCTTAATGGAAGTGACATGGCTTAATTACAAAAATGCTAGCTTATTAATTGGGGGCATAATTATAACCAATTTTGACCAGAGAAACTCCCCATTTCCCCATTCCCAGGATTGTGTGGGGAGGCTGGTGCATGTCTGTACAATGGCCTAATGCAACCCCCAGGAATGTGCAGAAGTGCCTTGCAGCTTTTTCGTGACACCCCCAAAACAGCATGGATTAGGATTACAGCCTATGTCTACAGGATCCTAAGGCAGCAATTATGTGCCAAATTTCACACATTTAGGCTTACTGTTCAATGGGATGGTGCATGTAACTGGGTTCAGATCTGAATTCTAAGATGGGATTGTAAGATCTGCCACTTCTGTGTGGCCTTTAATTGAAACATTGGCTTTCTGTGGTTGAAATGTGTGCTAATTTAAACTACTTGAAAATTTATGTGTAAGTGGAGTATATAAGGAATGCATCAAACCATTTGCTTAGTATACTTCTGCTGACATTATCTGGCTTCATGGTATATTTTATTTTAAGAGTATATGAGTTCAGAATTGATACTAAAATCATTCAAAGAAATGATAGTACTTCAGAGCTCATCACTTTTAAATCAATAGTGGTTTACTTCTGACATATGTCTTGCTTTTGCCATGTATTCTACATTAGTATCTGAAATGATTGGAATAAATTGGAAATTCAAATGATGAAGGCTATATTATATTACAGAGGTTCTCAAACTGGTGGGTTTGAGAGGTGGAGGAGGTGGTATCAGACCACCAGCGTGAGAAGCTTTGCCTCTGCCTACTTAATGTGCCATGCTATAGCAATGGCATAATTATCATCACTTGGGCTTTTTTTTATTTACTCCCGTCTGTTGTGGCCTCCAGGGGATATGGGGATCCTGATGGAATCATCAGTAGGGTTCCCTGTACCTCAAAGCATTGAAAAAAAACCTGATTGCAACCTACTTTATGGTATGGGAGTGTGATGATGATCAGGAGAGTAGGTCAAGATCACATTTTTTTCAGTGTTTTGAGGTCTGAAGAGCCCCGCAGAAGGTTCTGTGAGCCTCCCTGCACTCATCCCCCAAAGGCCGTTACAGACATGGGGTTGCTGCTGCTGCTGTATCCTGGAGAGGGGAGGCTTCTCCCCTATCGCAAGGTAAGCTGCTCTAGTGTGCATAAGAAGGGCCTCTGTTGGATCAGGCCACAGGCCCATCTAGTCCAGCTTCCAGTATCTCACAGCAGTCCCATTAGATGCCTCAGGGAGCGCATAGGACACCTGCATCCAGGTGCTTTCCCTGCATCTGGCGTTTTGAAGTTGTCCACATCTACATCTGTCTATGCACGTGTGCCTGCACGCACACACACACCCTCATGGCTTGCAATCTGTGATGGTCCTTTCCTCTAGGAATTTGTCCAATCCCTTCTTAAAGGCATTGAGGCTAGATGCCATCACTACACCCTGTGGCAGGGAGGTCCATAGACCAACTACACACTGAGTAAATTGCCAGGTCCTGGCCCTGCACAACCAACCAGCCTGCCCTCTTCTCATTGGAACGCCCTCCTCCTTTCTCCTTGCAGCATTCCCCATGTTGCCTGACTCCTAAAATGCCTGAAATTGGCCAGCACAAACTCACTCCTCAATATATATCCCTATGCCAGCCCTTCTCTCTTGCTTGGTGAAAAAGTGCTTGGCTGTGCTTTTGCAACACTCCTGGGTCAGCACAAAGAACTTGGGCCAGCCAAAATGAACACCACAAAGGACACCACAACCCTGTGAGTTGTGGGTGGAGCTGGGGAAACACTTGTAGAAACATTTTTATCCAGCATATTCAGTTAACTGTCAATGGGTACAATCCAGAGTAACTATGGGGAGTCCTTGCTCTGACGTAAGAACAATTCACTCTGGATTGCAATATGAATTTCCCATAGGTTTTCACTAGGTGGTGCAGTAACTATGGGTGCACATAATGTCTCTTACGTGCTCCCATAGTTACTCTGGATTGTAGGGAATGTCAGTTAACGGTATCTCGTGGATACAGTTTAATAAATATATCCTACAAAAATTATCCTGGAGCAGATGGTCATCATTTGTAATATCAGCATTATAGCACTGGTCATCGGGGGAGGGAGGAATGGAGAAGGCTGCAATCGGGCTCCTCACCTTCCAAACAGATAATCAATCAGTGGTGTCAGAGTTGATGTGAATACCCATTTGTTAGGGGACCAGCTGCCTGTGTAGTGTATACAGTACATCTGGACAGCCAACTGATGTATCTGAATTGTGTCACAAATGCATGCAAAAATAGGGGTTTTTTTGCAATTGTTAAAAATATTTATAATTTTAAAAAAGTTATATATAATGGCAACATATTATTTTTTCTGTTGCTAGAGAAAGGATTTCTATTAGACAGTTATTTTTTATCACCATACTCTAGCATGCTAGGAAAAAAGGAGAACTGAACATGCGCTAATTTATGTTAGCATTGCCTTTGCGTTTCACATCTAGTGTAGTACTCATATGTTCTGTAACTGAAATGTGAACGTTCACAATGTATTTCTTTTGACCTCTGCCTAACAAGGCAGTTCTTGACATTGTTTCTGATACAAGCCAACAGTGGAGTATTCCCTGGGTCCATTATACAAACACTTCACAATCTCTTTTTGTCACAAAGGTTATGTTTGCTGAAAGATGCATGCTCAACCAATCTCCAAGTTAAAGGCAAGTGGCTGGAAGCGCTAGTTTTATTTAAGTTGAAGCACTTCTGCGAATATGCCAAAAATGTTCAGCTAGTGATATTCACAGCCTCAGTCAGAAAATGTCTTATTCAATTTTTTTCCAAGAGTACCATTATTTTTTTACCACTTCCAGAACTGATCTGTAGAGTCTAATTAAGGCTTGAACTAAGAGCACCCCTAAGAGGAACAGTAAGGGCAGTGCTGTTGCTATAGCTGTTAGCATGGACTCAGAATGATTGCCATTTTCATGCCTTTAATAATCTCAGGAAAATTGGCCTAACCATTTTATCTCATAAAGGTTTTTAGCTGTCTGATTCACTTATTGATTTTAATTTTAACCAAAATTGAGGAAATAACATAAGATATAATTGTGCTTACAGCAATGTACCTGTAGTTTTCACATGCTCTCTAGATGGCAACTCTGGGTGTGCACATATTGCTTGGCGGGTGTGCATGTATTGCTTAGTGGTATTTGGTTGCATTTAGGTGAATATATATACTTAAACTTCTCATAGGTGTGCATGTATCTTCTTCATCTTTCCATTATTCCCACCTATAAGGGGTCTGCTTGTTTGGCTAGGTATAGCCATTGACATGACTGTGAAATACTTTAACTGATGCGTTGCTTCATTTGTCGTTGAAGGAATTTTATACCTACTGCCAGGTAATTACTAAGAGGCTGCTCCTGTGGAAAACAGACACCTTTTGCAGCCACTTCACTGAAATACAGATGCTGCTAAATGAAGATAGTTCTTCCACTTTATCCACTGTTGGGACCTTAGGTCCTCTTCCACCTTCATAACTGTTAACCATCTTTTCCTAGAAAAATGCCCTTACCAGGTACCACCAGCTGGGCCAGCTTGAACAAGGTTTCTTAAGGAGGTGTTACTTCTCCACCACTCATCATTTGTCCTGGCTTGTTACAGGCAGAGACTCACTTCCTAAGCAGTGGGTACAGATTGGTGGGTGGGTTCCAGGGCATGGTCAACTGTTGAGGAGCAGGAGCAGTGATGGAACAGGAGCAGTGATGTCTCTCCTTCCAGTAAGGTTTATGGGCATGTGAAAAAAGAAACTGAGCATTGTGAATAGATTTCATAAATTCATCGTATATCCAGTGTGAATAAGGCTGTAATATAAACTTGTTCAGGTCCATATTTCGTATATTTCATATATTGGTTTGAGAGTTTTGTGTGTATTAGAGAGTTTGGCATGTGTGTGTACAATCCTGCCCACTCCCACATTGTAGCAAGTAGCCATGCCAAAAAGGTTTGTGCTGCATATTAGAGTGGGCATGGGTACCCTGAAGGAAATGGGATGTAAGCAGTAGTGGGTTTCAAGGGGTTCTCACAGGTTCCCTTTGCTAATGAGCGCCTGGTTCTGAGAACTGGTTACTAATGGGACATAGAACCTATTGTTCTATGGACAGAGAAACTGTTGTTAATTTAGGTTATTAGGACATAGAACCTGTTGTTAATTTCACTGGGTAAGTTTGTTTATTTAGCATACAGAAAACAAACTAAATCAAATGTCAGTGCAAAGTTCATCCAGCATGTGAGGACAGTGGTCTGTGTTGAAAAAAATCAAACACTGGGCCAGTATATACTCTTAATTTACAGCTGGACACAATATGATATATGGTTTGACAAGGAGTACCACAGTCACACGATGGGGTGGATCCTAGACACCATTTAAACAATGAATCCAGGCATACACTGTGTCAGGTTTGGATCCTGTTTCAATGCTGGCAAGGTAAGTCAATTTTGGCACCTTTCATGTAGGATTGTGTATATATCTACCTGTATCTGGGTGTTCATTAGTCTATTTAGCTTAATATTTGTCTTTCTCTTTCCCTCCTTTTAGCATGCATTTAATGCAGGTGGACTCAGTCCAGCGTTGGATGGAAGACTTAAAACTTATGACTGATTGTGAATGCATGTGCATTCTTCAGTCTAAACCAATCAGTATAGAAGAAGACACTCAAAATGAATGTTCCCTTACTTCCCAACATGGTGCCTGTGATAATTTACAATTGTTGTTGAAAAGGGCTTGGATTATAAGCACTGAACTGACCAGGATTGTTCAAAAATTAGAGAAAAACAGATGGCAACGAGTCCATAGCATGACAGTAAGAGTCAACTGCCATGTCCGGTCAATGATAACTGAGTACAATACATTCACAAGGAATTCTTGGGAAGAAATGCACCAGGTAGGATGATTAATTATATATTTATATAATCTACATATAATATGTATACAGTGGTAGAAATCTACATATATGAATATCTTTGTAGAGAGGCCAGCATGCAAGCAGTCATTACATTCTTCAGCTAAGCCAGACAAAGGTAGGTGGACATTTGCATTTCTAATTGCTGATTGCCTCTCTACAATAACAAGAAAAGCTGTTTTTTCACTATTATAAAGAGATAATTTTAATTTTTAACTGGTTTTATTTCAAACATCTTTTGGTATAAGCTGGGAGTCCCATAATCAAGTCCCTGAAGATACTGAATCACGACCCTTATTCCATTAGGCTCAATGGAGGAGCAAGAAACCTGGAAGTGGGTCTATTCTTTAAACTGTTTTCCCCCCTGATAGGTTTAGATAGATAGATATTTTTCCTTAACTTTTGTGTTGGAGTGTGCAAACCTTCTGAGAGTTTTAATCCCATGTGTCTCTGGGGCAGAGAAGGCTGAGGAGAAGTACTATCAACATTCAAATTGCATTTCAACTGTCTTTTCTAACTGTCTTTGCGGCAGATAAAAGGGCAGGCTGAGAAGAAGATAGGAGGGCGATTGAGGAGAGCATCTGAGCAGAAAAGTGACAAGAGGCCAGTTGAGATATTTTTTACTCAACTGAGTTGAGATATTTAAAATGTTTTTTTTTTTTACTGATGAATGTTATATTGTACTTCTGCAAGTAACAGCTGGTATTGGTATACATGTAGACAGTGTATATATGGTTAATATATACTAATATATCCAGTGCAATATCAATATATATGTTAATTATATATATACATACAATATAATATATATGTTAATATATACAGTATAATATAAGTTTACTGTTGCAGTGACATGCACATGAGAACACTGCTCCCTAGAGTCAGTCAGGACTAGCAGAGTAACCTGCAGGGGACACATTTACCTTTATCCCTAATTGCAGAGAGAATCACACCTAAGTTCTTAGTGCAATCAAGTGCACTCTCTTTATATCTCTTTATAAGGAGAGTGGAGAATATTGTAGGACTATAATGTTTTGGCATGGGATCATCTACCTATTGTGTTTTCCTTTTCAATACTTTCTGACCCCCCTCCCCACTCCCTCCCTTCCCCAAACCCATGTCGTCCCTATAGATGGTCCCCTGCAACGGAAAATGCATATATTCGATGGACACAATCCCCAGAAACCATTTCTTTGTTACAAGACTTAATTCCTTCAAAATCTTGTCTCGATGCGATTAAAGTTCTTAACTCCTTAATTTCTTCTTTGATTGATTACCTGAGTGTTTCTAATCCCAATGGTCTTCCTCCCCATGCTAGTAACTCTTGGTTTGACGTTGAATGTTGGAATTTAAAAAAACAAGTTCGTCAGCTTTTCAATTCTGTCCGCAACAGTCCCTCTAATCATAATTTAACTAATTACTTTCGTTTATGAAGCATATCTCGTAAAATGATCCAAGATAAACAACACCAACATGCCCTCAGAAAGTGGTCCTCCCTCTTACAAGCCATTATGACCAAAAACCATAAGGCTTTTTGGTCGATAGTTTCCAGATCTAGTCGTTCCCCTTATGTCATACATCCTCCTATTCTAGAGGCCACCTGGGTGGACTATTTCTCTAAAACCTTCTATTCCTTTCCTCCCCCTCCTCTTTCTGATAACGCTCACCATAATCTTCCTGACTGGCCACCGGTCAATCCATCAGAGATAAACGATCTTATTGTTTCTCTCAAACCTGGCAAGGCTCCTGGCCCTGACCTCATAATAAATGAGGTTTTACTTTGTAATCCAGGTTGGTGGGCAAATCCCTTGGCATCTCTTTTTACCCTGATTAACACCTTGGGTAGCTTCCCAGACGCTTGGCGGCTTTCTTTTCTTATTCCTATTTTTAAGAAGGATAATCCCACCCTTCCTTCTAATTACCGCCCAATTAGTCTCCTGTCCAGTATCAGGAAACTTTATGCTAAATATCTACTCTCTAAACTCTCATCTTGGGCGCGCTCTAACAATTTACCAGGGATAGAACAATCAGGTTTCCGTCCTGGTGTTTCTACCCTCGATCATGCTTTTCTTTTATCTTTTCTTGCACAGAAATACTCTATTTATCACAAAGCCAGTTTGTTTGTTGCCTTCGTCGACCTTCAAGGGGCCTTTGATTCAGTAAATAGAGATCTTTTATGGAATAAACTTAGTAATTGGGGAATTGACCCCCGTCTTCTTTTTTTACTCCGCCAACTCCACTCACAAAACCAGTGTCAGGTCCGTATTCCCACTTCAAATATTCTTTCTTCAAGTTTTCCTATTAACAAGGGTGTGAGGCAAGGATGTATCCTTGCCCTACTCCTTTTTAATTTATTCTTGGCTGATCTTCCTCAGCATTTAGCCTCCAATTTCTTTTCTTTTCCTGTAATCAATTCGCTACCAGTTCCTTTATTGCTTTACGCGGATGACGCTGTTCTACCCGCCCTAACAAAATCTGGGCTGCGTGATCTTATGATTAAGTTTCACTCTTACTGCAAAAATAACGACCTTAAAATTAACTCAAAAAAACCCCAAATCTTAGTCTTTTCACAACATCGGTCTCCTTCTTCTTGGTCAATTAATTCTCACACTTATTTACAGGTTAAATCTTTCAAATATCTAGGTTTTATGTTTCACCACAAATTATCTTGGTCTTGTCACAAAAAGGCAATCATTTCCTCTACTACCACCCACCTATCCGCTATAGTTAGTTTCCACTTCAATTCTGGAAACCAGTTCATCCCAACTGTTATTCAAATTTTTAAATCTAAGATCATTTCTCATTTATTTTATGGGGTTCCAATATGGATTAGCGCCGTTACTAAGGAAATAGACCAGTTGGCAGCTTCCTTTTTCCGAAGAACCCTTGGAATCCCAAATCTTATTCGATTGGCTACAATACTGATCGAGCTTGGTCTCCATCTCCCCTCCACTTATGCATGGCTACTAACATTTAAATTTTGGCTAAAAATTCATTTATCCCTGTCCCCCGATTCCCTCATTTCCTTTTTATTAAAAGACTGTTATATTTCTTCCTGGTTTCAATTAGTGGAAGCTAAACTTTTTCCTCTTATCCTCTCAATTGAAGCCCTAGCTGATTTAAATCTTTCCCAAGCTTATAATACTATCAAGGAGCATCTTTTTTTGGCTGAATTTAATTTTCTTAGAAATTCCCTTAACCCAACCTGCTCTCCTCTTTCTTTAGGCTTATTGCCTCAACATGCTTCTACTTCAAATTACTTCTACACCCTTGTTAATCCAAAACTGAAAAGGGCTTTTCTGCTAGCCCGATTTAACATATTTCCATCCGCCATTCACTATGGTCGCTAACTGCGTATTCCTCGCAGCAAACGGCTCTGTTTATTTTGTAAAGAAGCTCCTGATACTCTCTCTCATATATTATTTTTCTGTCCATCTCACTCTTCCCTCCGTAATCAATATTTAGCCACTTGGCTCTTATTTTATCCTCCCGCCTCTACAGCTTCTCTCTCAATGTTAATGGAAGATACTACTGAAGCCTTGACATATGCTGTTGCCTCTTTTTTGGCTCACGTGTTAACAAAAACCCCTGGTTTGAAACAAGCCAAACTTGCTCTAGTAAATTCTGGAATTCTCTAAATTCACCTACTTAACTCCAACTTTTAAAAAAATATTTCAGACCTTTTGTATTGTGACTAACTGGTTCTGTATATACAGTGCCAATAGTTCTGATTTATATTTTTGTTTTTAATGTATTTATATATTTTATCATTGATGTATATGCCAATAAAGGTTACACAAACACAAACTGAACTTTTGGCATGGGAGCTTGTTTGAAGCCTTAGAAACTTTCTATGTTTTAATAGTATCTGTACAGGGCTCGATTTTCTGTTTTAACTTGTTCACACCTATCACTTTCTCCACCGTGAGATTCCAGACACATATATACTCTGGTACTTCCTGACTTCTGGAAATTTTTGTTATGATCACAAAATTCGTTTTTAAAGTAAAACTCAGATATTATTGAATTATAGTAATTTATAGTAATTTAATGATTTCTTATACCGCAAAAAAGAAAATTTGTTCAGCATGTTTTATAAAAACTATTTCTTTTCTCCTCAGTATGAAAAAAAGTTAGTGGAGAAATGCTCAGAGCTTACAACAGTTACAGAAAGGTAATATTTAACGTTATGGGTTATGTCCTTTGCAAACCTACCCCAGGGTCTGAATTTTGTGAAGCAACAGTATTTAATATTTGAATAACTATGGCTACAATCCTATAACACTTTCCTGACAGTAAGGCCCATTGAACACAATAGGGCTTACTTCTGAGTCGATATGCTTAAGATTGCACTCTCTGATATTGTACTGGATTATGTAAATAAAAATGGTGCACTGTGCACATATCATTTTCTCAATTAATGCCTGAGATCTTCCAATTCTGAAATGTAGACAGGCAAAGGCGGGGGAAGAATTAATTTTTTAAGTAGGGTTGCCAACTGATCAGAAAAACCCCAGCCTCCCCTGCTCCTATGCCTTTGTAGGTGGATCCACCAATATATACTTTGCACAAAAAAGCATGTATTTCACAACAAGGGCTTGAGTTGCTCAGGTTGTGGGGCCTTTCATCCAACTGTTCTCAAAGCAGAGGAGCAGGGGCTGGGTGTAAAGTTGGCAACCTTCTCAGGGTAGGGATGGTGGGATAACTCCTGGCTTCTTAAGTTTTAAGCTTCCAAGCCCAATTGTGCCCACTCAAAAGCATTAGTCAGTGGAGCTTATATTGTGTAAGGGGGCAAAGTAATGGAAGCTGAAAGACCAAGCCTGTGCATGCCTGCCTGGATCAATTAAACATGTGTCTTTTTGGTTGGTGTCTAGTCTATTGCAGTGAGATTTGTGCAAAAATTAAGTACAGGAATGCAATACAAGTATTTTTAGCTTTATTTCAACATGACCTACATTTTGGGGGTGTCCTACATTTTTTTAACCATGTAGGAATTTTGGCTTGGATGACAGGAATTTGGGGGAACTTTGGGGGAATTTTGTGTTTGGCATCTGGTCACTCTGTGCCCTGTAGGAATTTCCAGTGCCTGCTAGGGATGCCCAGTGTCCAGTTGGGAGGCTTGGTGCTCACTGGTGCCCTCAGTTGACTGCTGCCGGGTAGTGCCCAATGTTTGCTGGTGGTGCCCAGTGCCTGGTAGGCGTGCCCAATGGTGCTCAGTAGGATTGCCTGCTGCTGCACTCTTGTACCCTCTGGTGCCTGTCAGTGTCCAGTGGTGCCCAGTTTCCACTGGTCCCACTGCCCACTGCCAATGGCCTTTGCCTGTCAGTGCCCAGCAGTGCCTACTGGTGACCAGCTGTGCCTGGGGACAACAAATATTCTTGAAATTTTACTCCTGCAATGACTGGTTCATTCTGCTAGTTTGTTTTAAAGAACAACCACTTTTATTTGTATTAACCATATCTACTAGGAACTGTGTGATCTAGTTACAAATTAGTAGGTTGTATTTCAATTGTTTGCATTCCTCTTCAGTCTAGGTTTGGGATCACACTTTATTTATTGTTTATTGTTTGGTTGAACATTTCAGTGGTTCACATGCTCATATATCATTGGGGAGAGATAATAAAACTAGTGCAATGTTTTATTTGATATTTTATTTTGTTTTAGGTGCATACAGATTGAAGATGAACAGATATTAAAATCAATGAAATCTTGTATTAATGATGCACTAACTACTGTTGCACAATATTTTGGCCAACTGATAGAACTAGCATTAACTCATGAAATAAAGGTTAGTAAATATTTTTTATCAGTAAGGGAAACTTTAAAAAATAGGGTATGGCTCATATAGGTGTTTAAATTTTTATCCCCTATATATTGTCTGAAATATCTAAGCAATAATTCTTCCCAGTTGCAGTACAACATTTTAAATGGATTAAATTTCTGAACAGCTTTAGAGGAATACCCTAGGACATTCTCAAACTTTGAGGGAGCTTTACTCCCACACGCTGTCTGCAATTCTAAAGACACTTTCCTGGGAGTAAGATCCATAGAGTACAATAATGCTTACTTTTGAATAGACATGATTAGGATTGTGCTCTAAGTCTTCGTAGGAAAGGACTTTCAATGGTGAAAGTTCTACAATGAAACCAGCAGTTGAACTCTCCCAGAGCTTGACAGGACCCCTGGTACGTGTCAAAATTACGTCCCCCATTTACCTGCTATGGCATTATCCTAGTGATTGTGCTCCTACTTTCCCCCTTCATCTACCCCTTAAAGAAAGTGGGGGACATTTACATCAGTGGTATTCAAAGTGGGGGGGTCAGGAACCTTTTGGGGGAGGTCACAACCTAGGATCAGGGGGATTGTGAGAGGGTGGAATCCACCATTCTGAAATCTAGCAGTGGGCTTTCCTGGGGGTAAGTGTCATTGAACACAGAGGGACTTCTGAGCAGACATAGAGGAGCATCCCAGTAAATTTGACAGGGACGGATTTTTTAAATTTGACAGGGGGTTCTGGGCTGAAATGCTTGAATACCTTCTTTACATGAACTGAATGGAGGGATTGTGACATCCCAGTTTGAGTACCATTGCCCTAGGGAATCTCTTCTTTTATGTGTGTCTATGTATGTGGCAGATGGTTGACGTTATTTTGCTGTTTTATGCTTTATTTTTATGTTATATGTTTTAACGTTAAATGGTTCTAATGTGTAATGTTTCATGTGTGATGTAATGTCCTTAGTGTTTGTTAGGTGCGAATGGATTGTACCCAGTTTCATTGTGTAGTGTATGACACTACACAATGAAATGACAAAGCAATGACAATAAAGGATGATGATGATGATGATGATGATGATGATGATGATGATGATAATAATAATAATAATAATAATAATAATAATAATAATAATAATAATAATAATAATAATAATAATGATTATGTGTGAAAACAGAACCTGGTGAGAGAAATAGATTCATCAGATAACCTGTATTCTGCTGAATCAGCTACAAGCAACTTATTCAGTCTTACTCAGGAAGGCTCTCATTTGTGTCGCATCATTGCTAAGGTAAGCCACAATTGGTCTCCTCCAATCCACCCAATCTGGATGGGTCTGTCAGTGTGTTTAAGTGATGGTATCAAGGGGTTTTGCATAACCAAATCCCAAGAAAGATATTCAACTTTCAGCAGGAATTAATTAGTTCTAAAGCTTGCTTACTTTATGCAAAATATTTTCTCCAACTGGTGAGCCCATTAGTTTTCTTATGCTGAACACTTACGTTACACAAATGTTAAAACAGATACTGTAGAAGCATTAAAACACTTGAAATGATTAACCACTTTTCTTATGAGGAACATTTTTGCTGCTTTTCTGATCGAAGACAGACTGATCAAGTGAACCTCGCTAGGATTAGAAACCATCAACGTGGAAAAGGCCCATCAGCTCACTATTATCCATCTTAACTTTCAGAATAATTACTAATTGAGAAGAGCTTTTCTTAAATCTTATAATAAGTTTAAATATATAAAAGAGAAAAGTCACTGACTCAATGACTGACTCACTCATCACAGCCCTGCCAAAACTGCTGGGCCTAGAAGCATGAAATTTGGGGTGGGTGTTCCTTCCATGATGGAGGGTTGCACCAAGAACTGGTTTTCGGAAATTCCAACTGGAAGGGGGTGAAAAGGGGTGCAACATATTTTCCGCCCTATACTTTGCATTGAAGAATTGATGACTCATCAACATTCCTCCCCAATCCCTGGACCTAGAAGCATGGAATTCTGGGACGGAGTTCCTTCTGTCACATGAACACCCACCAAGGACTGATGTGGAGAAATTTAACCCTTAAGGGGTTGAAAAGGGGTACAACGTGTTTTTGTCCTATATTTAACATGGAAGACTGACCAACCTCCAGCTGATTTGGTGCTCAGTGCCTTGTGTACTGGGGGGATGTTGTTAGGAGGAAGAGGTTGCACTGGGGAGGATGTTGCGCATGGGGGCTTGCACATGGGAAGATGCAGATGAGGGTTTGATATGCATGAGGACTGATACACATGGGCGATGTTGTGCATGCAGGGTTGATGCACATGGGGGGAAAGTTGCGCATGGAGGGAAGTTGCGCATGGGGGGTTGTTGCGCATGGGGGATGTTGGGCATGGGAGGAAGGAAGGAACACCCACCCCAAATTTCATGCTTCTAGGCCCAGCGGTTTTGGCAGGGCGTTGATAAGTGAGTGAGTGAGTCAGTCAGTGAGTCAGTCAATCAGTCAGTCAGTGACTTTTCTTTTTTATATCTATAGACTATTCTGTCCACTTCATAATGTTTTGATTTCTTTGTTGTGTTATTCTCAGACAATTTTGGACAATGAAAATTGTTCACGGCCACACATATTCTGAGTCACTGGCACTCTTATAAATGGCTTCAGTTTAAAGAAAAGTATGGACCCTTTTCTGGCATCCCATGTCTGAAGCATGGAAATCACCATTTACTCACTGATATAGCTGACTTGATGTTTCTGTACCATCCATTCAGCCTGCTTAAGGGGAATTGGGGAGCGAGAAACTAATTCCAGGCACTTCCTCCCCCTGAGTATATGGATCAGTTCCATCCATCTTTAGGAATCAGGACTGATCAAGGGAAAAGTAGGTGCATCATTTCTGCCAGTATTTTTTAGGCAGGGAATATCTGGCACATAAGTGTCCTTATATGTCAAGTGTGGAAAGTTTATTCCTATTTATTGTTTCAGTAAGTCTTTCAGTAAGTAAAACTGATTATTCTTATCCTCCTCCTGTCTCCAAAGGGAGTGAGGAATTGTTCCAGTGAGGTTAGTGTATGGCTGAAATGAAGTCTCCAGTTTGTAGCTTATGCTCTTACTTGCACCTTCAGTCAAAAGTCTTCAGTTCATTTACTGAAAGAAGATAAGACCATGCTACATAATTCCAATTTACCACTCTAGATTTGTAAGTAGTAAACTGCATAATCATCAGAAGATGTAGTTTTAAATGGATACCACGTTTTTCTGAAATCTATTTCTGAAACCTATTTCTGAACATTTTCAATTCAAAGGAGCTTTATATTCGTGCAATTGATCGTTTTTCACATCTTTTCAATTTCAAAAGGTCAGTTGGCAATGTCTGTTTAGGAACCATTTTCAGCTGCCAGTCATTTTAATTGAATGGTGTCTGTGGAAAAAATGGACTTTACACATTTGAATAGAGGCCATGTGGTTCAGGTTCAGATTAATTATAACCACCCAGAAAATCCTTGTTAATGAAACCATTCAAACAAGCAAACATTGAGCATAAGGTACAGTTCTCCAACATTAATTCTTTGGTCATTAATTCTCTGACAGAACAATCCATGCATGCATACTCAGAGGTAATTCCACTGAGTTCACTGGGCCCACTTTGACTAGCTATGTTTTATATTTCTTTTGGATTCATTAGATTATTGTCTGTTTTCTTGAATTTTTTTCTGAATTTCTTTCTGAAAAAGAAAGTCTCTGTCAGATTATAGAAATATTTTATCCATCCATCCATCCATCCATCCATCCATACAAACAAACATACATACATACATACATACATACATACATACATACATACATACATACATACATACATGAAGGGCATTCAAGTCAAACTGGGAATTTTAAAACCTATAAAACTGAGTTTTATACCTATAATTTTATACCTATAAAACTGAGTTTTATAGGTATAAAAGGGATGCTACCATGGCAGGACTACCTACAGTAGTAAGTGGCAAGTGTGTCCTATTACTAATAGCTGGTGTACATGTCGTGGGGCAGTCCAGATACTGTTAATCAAGATGGCAAGCAACAGAGGTAGTGTATGCATTGTACACACGCACACACAAACGAAATTACTTTTGGTGTAGTATTCTTTATTGTAATTTTTGCTGATAGATTCTGCTTTCTACTTTCAGACCCATAAATCTTGGTACATTCAAGATTCAGCTCAGAATGGGACCTCAGTTAAAGAGGGTCTTAATAAATCTTAAGATGGAGGTGGGGATGAATTTATAGAAAAGCTATATAATGGGCTTTATTAAAGCCCATTATACCAAAATTATTTTAACTTTTGTCACTGTCTCCGCACAAAGCAAGTGCATAATCATAACAGAAAAACACCTAAGTACAGTGTGTAGATGATTCTGGGCATAACAGCTTTATCTAAAGGGTCCTATTGAGGAGATAAAAAAAGACACACAAAGATTTCTGCAAATGGATTTCAAGAGATACTCTTTCAAGTGGGTGTTCCTCTTTTATTGAGCAGGGGGAGAGTAACTGGCCCTCCACACCCCAGCAATGTCTGTTCAAGTGGCTTCTGCTGGTGTTGTTTTTGCACTTTAGATTGTGAGCCCTTTTGGGACAGGGACCAATTAGCTATCAATTACCTATTAATTTTTCATTTTCTTGTAAATCGCTTTGTGAACTTTTCAGTTGAAAAGCGGTATATAAATACTGTAGATAGATAGATAGATTTTTCATTAACTCCTTCGGTAATGGGATAAGCCACAACATGGGGGAGGGCAATTTTGACCTTTAGAACAGCAGAGAGCAGTTGAAAGAGTGGACCATGAATGAATGAGTTCTGGGTTTAACTGAAAGGTGTTGAATGAATGGATCATCAGAAAATGAACTGTCAGAAAGTGGGAGATACCTGTATGCTGTTTCCAGGGGTGGGGAGGATTGGTGTAGGAAGTTTCAGAAGGGAAAAGAGGCTTTAATTCTCTTTCACCTTTGTAAGCCTCTGCAATGGATCTTCTCCAAACTGCTGCTGCTGAAGGGGATCAGATATGGTGTATGTCATTGCCTCCAGATTAATTTGGACGTTTGCAGTGAGGTGAAGATAACTGCCCAATCTGCATTATTGAAGACCTGCATTGGTGGGGCCATAGTATACGAACAAGTTGCAGTATGAGAGTTGCCATTATATGGTGATTGTTTTGTGTGCATCCATCCTCTTTAATGCACTGAGATCTATACAGTGTAGTGCAGTATCCAAACCTTGGCTAGATGTAGTCCATGACAAGCCTCAATGTGGCCTGTAGCAAGACCCCCTCTAGCCAGCCTTTGGGCAATCCTTGTAATCCTCAGGATCTGTCTCTAATACATTCATATATACACTTATATATACACATAGGTGTGATCAATAAGTATCAGGACTGGTGCCCTATTAAAGAAACTAAAATATGCGGGGTGAAGCCACTTGGCACAGATTGACCTTAATCCCAACCGTGTATGCACACTTAAGTTTTAACATCCTAGTTGACTTCCTCTCTCTACAGCAGTGCTTGGAAGGAACATCTGTAGTGTGCGGTTGTCGCATTGACCATGACAGAGGTAGTTGAGCAGAGAATTTGCATCAAATTTTGCCAAATGCTTGGTGATAACTGTGCAGAGACCTATGCAAAGTTGCAGATTGTATGGAGAGGAGTGTAAGAGCCACACACAAGTGTACGAGTGGTGCAGACATTTCCAAGATGGCCAACAAAATGTCAACACTGACAAACGTTCTGGAAGACCCGCAACCAGCAGAAGTGAGAAAAACAGCAGATGTGCGTGCAGCTGTGAGGGGAAATCATCGAATCACCATCCATGACTTATTGGAGGAGGTGCAGATTAGTTACAGTTTAGTTCAGTCCATTCTCACTGAAGATTTGGGTATGAGACGCATGTCCATCAAGTTTGTGCCAAAGCTGCTTTCAGCTGACCAAAAAGAAACTTGGGTTTCAGTTGCACAAGATCTCCTTGATTGTATCGAAAACGATGAAAACTTTTTGAAAAACAGTCATAACAGGTGATGAATCATGGATCTATGGTTATGATCCTGAAACTCAGTCTTCACAGTGGAAGACCCCAACCTCTCTGAGACCAAAAAAAGCACAAACAATGTGAAGTCAAAACAATGTGAAGACGCTGTTGACCATTTTCTTCGACTGCAAGGGGAATTTCCATCATGAGTATGCTCCACGTGGTCAGACAGTAAACAAGGAGTACTACTATGATGTGTTGCAGCGTTTGCGGGATGCTATTCATTGAAAAAGGCCAGAATTGCATGCGTCCAGCGAGTGGCAATTGCACCATGACAATGCACCTGCCCATTCAGTGCAGCTTGTGCAGCAGTTTTTAGCCAAGCACAACATCCCCCAGGCTGACAGCCACAATATTCCCCAGATCTTGCCACTTATCCTCTTTCCAAAAATCAAATCCCACTTGAAAGGATGAAGATTTCAGAATGTTGAGGAAATCCAAATGAATGCAATGAGGCAGCTGCTGATTATCCCAGAAGACGAGTTCCAGGAATGCTTCCATCAATGGAAACAGTGCTGGATTAAGTTTGTGGCTTCCAAAGGGGACTACTCTGAAGGCGATTAAATGCCAAATTGTTATGTGTTGTAGTTTTCTTTTTATAGCACCAGTCCCAATACTTATAAATTTATGAAAATCATTTTTCCGGCCCCCAATACAGTATCAGAGAGATGATGTGGCTCTCCTGCCAAAAAGTTTTGACATCCCTGGTGTAGTGGATAGAGTATCTGGGGGCAATGCTATTCAGGCTTACCCGGGAATAAACCCAATTGAAAAAGAATAGGACTTACTTCTAAGTAAACATGCATAGGTTTGTGCCTTTGTGCTGGGGAATCCTGGCTTCAAATTCCTGGTAATTCATCAGCTCAGTTGGATAGCATTAGTCCACTCATTCACTCTCTGTTTACTTCACTGAGTAATTGTGAAAAAGGAAGACAACTTGTGAAAAAGGAAGACAATCAGCACAATCCAGAGCAACTAATCTGTCCACATAAGAGCCCTTGGGTTGCCCTATCTATCACTAGGCTGGAGCAACTGCAAGATGCTCCACCCCAGTTAATCTGGAAGAGGCTTAGGGCAGAGCAAGGCAAGATAGGGTGCCCTAAGAGAGGTGGACCTGCTCTGCCCTAACTGCTCTGCCCTAAGCAGTTCAGGAGAGGCATGTTGAGGGCATGTTTAGCATTGCCTAGGGCAGAGCAGTTACTCTGTATCCAGAGCCTGTTTCCAAGGCAGAAATGCCCTCTTCCAGCCCTCAGAGTTATACCACCTCAGGAGCAGGTATAGTAATGAGTAGACCCATAGGGGTCCATGATAAGGCCCGAGTAAGAATGGCAGTGTTGACCAAAAATCTGAGTTCTTGGCCAGCCTAGCTGCAACCCCTGCCTCTCAACCTCAGGATATGGAACAAACTACGGCTGCCCACAAACCTCAGGATACAGCAGGCCACTCCAAGAAGCCCCTTGTATTCATTGTAGAATGTACTGGCATCTCATCAGGGACTCCTTATAAGGCAGGCACCCAGTGGCGTCACCAGACTGGTGCAGCTGGTGTGGGCTGCATTGGGTGATGCGCTCCATATGGGGTGATGCGCCGGAGGAGTTTGACTGTCCTTTGGCAGGCCCCAGGCGTCAGCACGCCCATTCAGGCCTGCTCCAAGGTGGAGCAACAGCCAGAAGCTGCCACTTGTCCTCGGAGCTGGCCCGAACAGCCAGCTGAGGTGTACTGCGCAGAAACACACTGAGCATGCCGAACAGCTTCAGAGGAGACATCCTTAGAGTGGAGGAAGTCTGCGCCTCTGCACGGCCATTCGGCCTCACTCAGGAGGCGGAGCAGCAGCTGAATGGCTTCAGAAAGTGTACTGCACAGGCACCAACTCTGACGCCTGCATAGTCTCCCCTGAAGCCGAAAGACTTCAGAAAAGTACTGCATGGGCGTCAGAGATGGTGCCTGCGCAGTACTCTTTCTGAAGCCAGTTGGCTTCAGAAACAACTGCGCAGGCGCCAACTTTGGCGACTGCGCAGTCCAGGTAGGGGGGTAAGTGCATCCCAGGGGTGATGCACAGACTTCCACACCGGGTGATGCGCAGAGTCATGTCACCACTGTAGGCACCACAGCTGTTCCTTCTTCAGTGTGATATGAGGGGTGTCTACTCAGGAGCAAGTCCTCCCCATGTGTCAATTACTTAGCATGCTCTGGAGCAGTTAGGGCAGCCCAGGCTTCCTGACTCTCTGGATGCAGCATAACTTTCTGCTCTGGATACAGAATAGTTAGGAGAGAGCAGTTAGGTCAGAGCAGGCTGAACTTGCTCTGGATTGTGCCCATAGTCAACTCCTCGGAGATGGGGGGAGCAGGTGCATATAATAGTGCAGATTCTTGATGCCTTGGACTGACTTTAGAAATGGCTAGCTTATACTTGGAGTGCAGCATGGAAGACCAGGGACCCTGTATACCAAACTTGGACTCTCTTCTCCCAGTAGATTTAAGTGATACATGCCTCTTTGCAATTAAAATACTGTGCTTCTTGCATACAGTATGCAGATGGTTCATATTCCATCAGTGATAGATGAGAACATGGAGCCTTTTTGTCACTTAGTCGTTTGCAGCTAATGTACTGATGTCAGTTGTAATCTAGCAGTGCCATCCATTTAAAGCTCCCATTTAATAAAGTTGTAGAAATGAGAGAGAGAGAGAGCTCTTCCACAAAGCCTGATGGTCTTGGTGTCATTCTGTTAACTGACAAATTGAACAGGTTTTTAAATGCTTAGCTAAAAAACTTTACATAGGCCATATTACCTTTGATTTAAGATAAGTGCTGTGTAATTATTTATTATTTGTGCATCCAAACATTTATGAAATCATTTGACCATATTCACATTTCATTTTGTTGGAGTTTTCAACAGAGGTGGTTGCACATCACTGAGTCATCTAAGCCTCTCTAGTCAATGTACTGGCTTCAGCTGATCAGGGTTTCAGACAAGGATCTTTTCCTTCCTGAAAAGAATATTCCTACCTGAAGATTTTGGGAACACAAATGGGACCCTTTATCCAGAAAGCACAATTTCACATGTAAAGCAAGTGATCTGCCATGGAGTTGCAGTCTCCCCATTAAGCTTCCCTGTCAGAGGAAGGTTGATTGTTCTGGTCTGTAGCTTAGTGTAGGTACCAAGCTCCAGAAAACCAGTGAAGACATAAACAATGTAGGCAAAAAATTTACCAGACAAGGGGCCAAAATTGATTTCAGAGGATATACGGTATGTCCTCTGAGGACGTTTTTCCCCTTCAAGGATCTTTTGAACTGTGGGAGGAGTTTTAAAAAAAAAACTCTGTGAGGATTGACATCAGAGAAAGTACCCTCTGAGACCCGTATTGTTGAAATCCAGTTTTCCATTTCATTGGCTCCCTTACAATTGAAAGAATCCTTGGAGTGGTGGAAACCGGTTCAAGACGAAGAAGACTAATCAGCTAAGATCTTTCCCTGTCTGCCTCTCCTGCCAGAATTTCAAGCTAGGAAAAGGGTAGCACATTGCAGCCTTTGACTTTGCTGGTTTTGGGGGAAAGAAGAAGCTATTCTGCACATCACCTCAAAGGGTGTTCAAGAGGGTGCTATTTTAGAGAATCCATAATTTTGATTGAACACTCATTGTCTGGAAGTAATAGCACAATTTAATCTGAGCCTTTTGCTGATGGAACTCAGCAGAAAATTCTCACGTGCTGATAGATCTCACATGCAGGCCACTGGCACAGCGTCTGCAGCAATGGTGTGCAGAACAGGACCACCTGTGCAAATGGTTGGCAGCTGTGCACACTCAACAGTGAAGTTTCAAGCAACCACCATTGCTGGTAAGTTGATGGTGGAAGTGAGCTGAAGTTGTGCCATGTATGAGCAATGGGAGGATCAGGGCAGTGTTCATGGCCAGCTAGGAATGTGTTGGAGGAAGAGCAGGGACAGATACCAAATGGAACATTGGTGTGAAAGGGGTGGCACAAATCCAGGCAGGCTAACTGGGAATTGTGGCACGGAGAGTAGATAAGTAAAAATGTTTGTGCAATAAATAGGATTAGGTAAATTAAAAAGTTTCCATCGTGTCATAGTTCCCATCAGGGCTTTGGATTTCTTTTCCTCTATGAATACTGTATTAGAACAGCATTGTATTTAGACCTATTTTATAATAGCATTAGAAATTTTATTATTATTATATTTGTATTCTATTATTTATTAGAATATTAATTACTATTATTCTTTATTAGAAACTATTTTATTATTATTATTATTAGCAGTAGACTGACTGTGCAATCCTAACCCCTGGTTAAGAACTCATTCCTATTATCAATTTACCAGCAATTGTGGTTGCTTGAAACTTCACTGTTGAATCTGCACAGCTGCCAACCATTTGCATGCATTGAAGTCGAAACTACTGCATGCTACATAGTTCAGCCATGGATTGGATTGGTTGTTACCAATCCATTATTCTGTGATGGTGTATAGAATTTCTATTCAGCACTATGGTGAATTTTAAATGTGCTGAAATTTTATCGTTAACATGAAAACAATGTGCTCAGAGGTTCTAGATGTCCACTGCAACTCTTTTTATTTTTCTAAATTAAAAGCAGCCCAAGAGAATTTTTTTACAGGGAATCAAAACAAATTTTGATGTAAGTTTTTTTTACAACTATTCTGGGTTAGCCCCTATCAACTTACTGGACTATTCAAGATAAGTAGCAAGAGAATAATAGCCTTTGCATTTAGTTTGCATTCCAAATATCAATCAATAGGAGTCATTTACTTTTGCTTTGCCATTCTTATGCCAGTAAGGCTTTTTCAATTGCCTCATTGATATGTAATGCAAATGAAATAGAGAAAAAGAAAAACATCCTGCAACTGCAAAACTGATGCTGGGATCTCAAGCATACTGCTCTGCCGCCAGGATTGTTCCAGGTGCCTATACCCTCAGACACTGAGGACACTACTAAAATCATTAATGACATTCCTGATAACCAATGTTTCAGCGGTCCTAAGGAGGATTAAATGTATCAATTCCTTTGCCAGTTTCTGTACCCATTATATACTGTCCCATTATTCACGGACAGACTTGGTACCTCAAGATGAGCCATGGTGTCATTGTTGCTGTTCTCTTATTATAAATTTAAAAGATATCACATTCTCATTGAATAGATAGCAACATTTACCTTATGGCTAAGCACTATTAAAATCAACAGAGTCTTGTGACATCTTAAATAATAACATGTTTCTCATAAGTTTTCATGGATTAAAGCTCAGTTCATGAGATGCATGAAATGTTGTCCTTAGTTGTCATGTATATTATATGCATGCCTGCATAGAAGCAAAGGATGATTTTGTAAACAAGAACAAAAGGCCCTGAAATGTAAGAGAAGAGTTAGGTCTGACATGACTTTGTACATCCCAAGTGTATGCAAGATAAGACCAAGAGTGTCTTGTTCACAATTCTGTAACTCGAACAGAATCAAACTTACTGATAGATTCTCTTCAGCAGTTTTTCTGAAGAGAAACTTTTGAAGTTTCTTTTGTAGTCTGAATCCCAGTTTGGTCGCAATAATACTTTCACTATTTTCAAACCTTGGGAAGGCCTGTAAGCACTTTGTAGGACTCCCCATATCTCCAGACTGGCACCTCCTCTGAAAAGTTTAAATATAGTCCCCCTTTCTCCACAGGGAGTGATCTGGAGGATTATGGTGCTGCTTTACCCCTTTCCTCACCCCTTAAAGGGAGCAGGGGACTTTTACATGAACTGGGAGGTTGCCACAAAATAGTTCTTCAATAGGACTGGTACATCAAATGGGCTGATATCAAATTTCGTTGAATTTGGACATCATCAGGGCTTTGGATTTCTTTTCCACTATGAATATTGTATTCGAACAGCACTATATTGATTCATATTATTACCAGTAGACTGACAGTGCAATCCTAACCCCTGGTTAGGCTGGCACAAGTTCCTTGGTGGCCTGAGGGTTTTATAAAAATGCTGTATGGCACTTCTGCACTACTCCCTGGGGGCTTAGGCACTGCACAGACAAGCATTGGCTTTCCCATGCCACTGCAGGAATGGGGAGACAGATGAATGCACTCGCCTAAATTGGTCAGGATTGTGCCCTGAAATAGATAATGCTACACTGCAAGAAGCCAAGGATTTTGGTACACATGAAGAATTAGGAAAGTTTCTTAAAATTACTATGTAATTGCATATTACGCTTAAAAAATTTATATGTTTCAGGAGGATATCAAGATAACAAGATTGGAAATGCTGGTGGAAATTCACCATAAGTTTAATTTAAAATATATTTTTGAAAGGTAGTCATACATACATTATTGTTTCATCCTTATTTTGTGAAGGCATGCAAGTTTGCTTTGTTCTTAACTTTTCTCTGTCCCTGTGGGTTCGCTAAATTCACTAAAAGCACAGCTAGTCCTGAAGTATGACTGGGGGCACAGTCCTAACCAATTTAGGCCAGTGGTGGTTGGGGGGTCAGTAAATGCCTGTGCATAGATCTAACTCCCCCAGGAGCAGAGCAGAAGTGCCTTATGGTATTTTTATGAGACCTCCAGGTCAGCACAACCCTTGTGCTGGGGCTTATGCCAGCCTAACTGTTGGTTAGGTTGTAGCTTCAAACCAGCAGTGAATGCACACCAGTAGGCTGGAGAGATAGCATACTTCAATTGGTTTTTATCCCTTATACTTTTATTCAGGAAGGAGGCATTGTTGCTCTCTTTAAGATCTGCCGCCAGGATTGTTTCAGGTGCCTATACCCTCAGACACTCAGGACGCTTGCATCCATATGCTGTGTGGAAGAAGGAATTCAACAGCTGGAAAAGGTATCATCATATCATCTCTCTTGCTTTTAAACATATGCTGGTAGACAGTTGCCTACTGGAAGCATTTATTCTTTCCAGAAAGGTGCTTGTACTCCAAGAAAAGTTGTCTATGTTTAATGTTTCATTCTGGGAACAAATTGTTCCAAGGGATCATTTGTTTGTGTCTGAGAGGGGCAAGGATAGCTTTAGGTTACAAATATATCCCATTAAAATCAGTATATATGTTTTAAAATGTCATTGCATCTTTATCCTCCCTTTCTTCAAGATAGCTCAAGGACCATCTTGCATTCAACAAACCTCAAAGGTAGGTTAAAACTGCAAGATAATGGATGGTCCATGACCTTTATGACTGAGTGGGGTCTGGAACTGAGTTGTTCTGGAAGGTCACAGTGTTCTGCCCTACTCACTACTTATACTGCCTCTTATAATAAGGAGGATTTTGAATCATTGTGCTGTAATACTGTGAGAATTGCATTTCATGTATGTTACAAGTTTATGCCTATCAGTTCCAAGCTGCTCCCAAGTGGCACATGATCCTTTGCTGGGGGGTTCTAGGCTCTCATTTCCTTTTGTTTATGACTGAATGCTGCAGTGTAACTCTAGGACAGACTGAGCAGTGAATTAGGAAATCCCTAGATTTGGTCCTATCTTGCTATGAATTTTTTTGGTGGTCTTGAACAACTTAATATGATTCAGTCGGGGGAGGTCATTTGGGGATTTGGAGTTGGGTGTCATCTGGACGTGGATGCAGACACTCCGCTCTATCTCTCCTTTCCTCCTGAGTCTAAGGGGGCTGACTCTGTCTTGGAGCATTGCCTGGAGGCTGTTGGGATCTGGTTGAGGGCGAACAAGCTGAAATTAAATCCTGACAAGACAGAGGTTCTCCTGGTTCAGAATTCCTTAATACATATAATGGATTATTGCCCTACTTGACTCTTTGACCTACTTTGACTCTGTCATGCTGTTGCTCTTGTGACTACACTGGCTGCCTGTTCATTTCCAGGCCCAATTCAAGGTGTTGAATATGACTTATAAAGCCCTAAACGGCCTGGGACCAGTGTATTTGAGAGACCGCCTGCTTCCATATAATCTGGTTCGCACTCTTAGGTCATCAGAGGGGGCCCTGTTGATTGTGCCACCACTGAAAGAAGTGAAGGATGGTTGCCAGAAACAGGGCCTTCTCAGTGGTGGCACCCACTCGGTGGAACTCCCTCCCCACTACATTAAGGAGAGCCCCCTCAGTGTTATCCTTCTGGTGATGCCTTAAAACTCTTTCATTTAGCATTTGATGGCTTTTAGAGGGTAATATTATAGTATTGTTGCCTGCCTATTTTTAACCTGGATTTTATTGTTTTTACTGTTTTTCTATTGTTTAATTGTACCATGGTGCCTCACTTAATTCGTTCTGGAGGCATGCTCTTTAAGTGAAACGCTCTTTAAGTGAAGCGGATTTTCCCATAGGAAACAATGGAAACTCAAACGATTGGTTCCACAACCCAAAAAATATTCATATAAAAATGTTAACTATGTAAAAATTAACTATGTAAAAATGATGTGAAAAGCGATGACAAAACACAGTAATAGAATTCAAAACACTGTCATATAACACAATTCACTGTAATAAAACAGTGAATAAAACAATTACTGGTGACTGTATGTACCACAAAACAGGAAATAAAAGGATAACTAATTTTCAACCAAAGAGCCACTGTTGTCTTTTGTAGCAGCTGGAACAAGGAATCTGTTTAATGACACTTCATTAGCCTACTTTTGAGGCTGCAATGAAAGACAGTTTCCTGGGAGTAAGACCCATGAACACAATGGGGCTGGGGCTTACTTCTGAGTAGATATAGGAGGCTGAAATCAAAGACACGGTCCTAGGAGTAAGCTCCATGGAGTAAGCCCCTAGGAGTAAGCCCCACAATGGGGCTGGCTTCTGAGTAGACATAGTCAGGAGGCTGCAATCAAAGACACTTTCCTGGGAGTAAGCTCCATTGAACCCAGGAAGCCTGCAGGGGAAGCCCAGGAGGGGGCAGAGGGAAGCCCCCTCAGCTCTCTGCTGAGCTTCATCGACCCGCGCGGGCTGCAGAGAAGCCCAGGAAGGGGCAGAGGGAAGTCCCCTTAGCCCCCTGCTGAGCTTCCCCAACCCCCTCGGGCTGCGGAGAAGCCCAGTAGGGGGCAGAGGGAAGCCCCCTTAGCCCCCTGCTGAGCTTCCCTGACCTGCGGGCTGTTGTTAACGGTGCTAATGAGCACTTGTCGGCTGCCTTTTAAAGTTCAAAGGGAAGCCAGCAAGTGCTCGTTAAGCGAATCTGCCTGGCAAAGCGAGGCAGGTGCCCTGCATAAGTGCTCATTAAGTGGAGCACTCGTTATGCGGCGCATTTGTTTAGCTAGATACCACTGTATTTTAATTGAATTTATTATCTATTTTAATGGTATTTTATTGTTTTTACATGTTAGCTGCCTTGGGTTTTGTTAAGAAAGAAAGGTGGGATATAAATAAAATAAATTAAGATACTTCTACTGTGTATAAAACAGAACAGTAATTCCCAAATTGCACAGTGGTGCCTAAAGGTGAGGCTGTTAAGACATAGAGGCACTGTATGATGTCTCCAGCACCCATCTTCCTAGATCTCTCATCTTGGAGTGTATGAGATCTCATGAGAATTGTGTGATCCAAGATGGCAGTACCCAGGAATGCCAGGAAGAAGAAGCCACTACAAAAGAAGAGTGCTATTATCACAGTAAGTTTGGAAACCACTGCTAAGTGGTATAGTACCCAAGCTCTCATATAGTAACTGGGCAAGAGGCACTCTTCAAGAGGGTGTTCCTCTTTTATTTGGTGGATGAAGAGTAACTGGTCATCCTCATCCCAGCAATGTTTGTTACAGTGGCTTCTGCTGTTGTTCTTTTGCATTTCAGATTGTGAGCCCTTTTGGGATTAATTAGCCATTAATTTTTTTATTTTCTTTGTAAACTGCTTTGTGAACTTTTTAGTTGAAAAGTGGTATATAAGTACTGTAGATCAGTGATTTTCAACCAGTGTGCCATATCACACTGGTGTGCTGTGGCTAGTTCTCAGGTGTACCATGGGAATTTGGGGACTGACATTAATTAACAGGAAAATTGGGGATTTAAACAGTCTAGTGTGCCTTGTCAATGGTAAAAACAATTGATGGTGTGCCTTGACAATTTCAGTGCCTTGTTAAATGTGCCGTGAGATGAAAAAGGTTGAAAATAACTGCTGTAGATATGTTCTTGACTCTGGATGCCATCAGATGTCTGCTGGATTTGCTTTATACTGTATTCCACCTTCTCACACCAAGCACACTTTCATTATTTATGCTGTCTGTCCCATTAGCCTGTTCAATTTTATGTAATAACAGTGTTATATTGTCATTCTAGGCAGCTACCCATTTACCTTGGGACAGTAAAAATATATAATTGTCTGGCAAGAAGTATATGAACTGATTATCTGGATTTGAGTTTACTTTGTTTAGACATTTGTGCACTCCCCCACCAATAAAATTAACTGGGAAGAGGAAAGCTCTAAATAGATTCAAGTCCTCTGCTTGATGTCCCTACAAAATATCATACAGGTGTTTAGGTGAAGCACAAGGGGTAGAACAGGGACAAATATGATGGCTGAGTATCAGCACGATGTTTTTAGCAATGTTACACAAGATAATTTCAACTCTCAAAGGCAGATATTTTAAGATTTTTTAGAATGAACAGGAAAACACAGCCAGTTGTAATTTTGGATTGCGGTAATTTTGGATTGTTGACTGTTTTCCCTCAGAAGTACAGTTTTAAATTTGGGGAAATGAGATCTTTTTCCAGTCACTAAATTATGACCTCATCCTTTGTATTTTATAAAATATGTCTTCTGTATTTGAATAATGTGCCTCTTCAACTTAATGATAAATGATTTCATTTCTACTTTACGATGGCATGCTTTGTAATTTAGTGCCCAAAATGGAAGCAAAGAGTGATAGGAAAGCTGCTGCAAAAACAAAAAACTATAAGCCAGTTGTCAAGCAAGACTGTTCATGTTTTAGGTGGGCTAGGAGTTCTCTCAAAGAGAGCTTGAGCCTTTCCCCATTATACTAAATGAAGGACTACAACAGTGGAAGATTCCCTTGAGTAGTGTAAAGCAACATGTTAAAACATGAGTTGCTATAAGACTCTCTGTAGCCTAAACATTAAAATAGGGATGTCCAAAGATTTGTGCATGTTCATTAATTTACATTTCAAATTTGAATAAATTTGCATAAATTTATATTAAGTAATATATTAGAGACAGAACTTATATGAATGAATACATTAATTAATTCAAATCAGTTTATAAACACTTTTCAACATGGGGAGATGCGTTTCCTGGGCTCTCAGAATACCCTGCAAAGATGAGATCCCCTTGCCTCCAGAGGCTTGCCTGTGGACCAGATGGAGGAGGCTTCAGCTTGCCACAATCCAGAATTTGGGCGTCCCTGCATTAAAGAATAATGATGCAAATGTGAAGTAGATGATAAGTTCTTGATTATTTGGCCATCATTCATTCATTTGTGTGTGATAAATCTGGTTTTGGGTGAACCAGTGAGAAGATCAAGCACAAAATTTTGTTCAAGAACAAAAATACTAGGGATATTTATGCTACCCCCTTCTCTGTCCATCCTATCTTCTATTGGCAAAGGTGAGAGCATTCTAGGGGACAAATGGATTCTGGCCCAATTAGATCTTATCCAGGAGCAAGGAACCAAAAGGGTTCTACTGGCCCCAGATTCTCTTCAGGTGAGAGTTCTTTTGATCCTGAATGGGAAAATCTGGTGACAAGCATAGGCATGCACATGAAACCTGAGAAAAGTTACATGGTTTATCAAATGTCTTTTGGCTTCTTTTGAAATTCCCAGGTGTTTCACCGAAGGAAGAATTTCCCTCAAATTTTGGTTTCTAAAGGGAGAATTTGGTGCCAACTCTTAAAAAATGGCCAAGGAAATGTACCAAAATTTTGGGAATAGGTTAGGGTGCTAGACTAAAAGGTACTTTTCTGCAGTGTGGGTTGAACAAAAATAGGAATCAATTTCCTTAGACAGCTCTTCTCTGAGGGTGTGCAGTGTGCAGTGTTAAACATTAGGAAACTTGGGTTTCCTGGCTGCCCTGGTGCTCATGGGTGTTCATCTCTTGGTTATGCCAGGAGATGAACATGAGGAATGTGAGACTGCAATCCTAACCCCCAGCTGGACTACAGTAAGTCCCAGCACAAGTCCTGTGCTGGCCTGGGGGTGTCACAAAAGTGCTTTAAGCCACTTTTGCACACCGGGGGTGGGTGGTGGGTGGGTTTAATACACAAACATAAGCTTGCCTCCCTTCACCACTATGGGAAAAAGGAGTAGATGAGTTATGCTGGCCTAATTTTTTTAGGATTGTACTCCTCTATTAATTTAGAACTTATCAGTGGCTTTTATTACCCACCAAAATATTTTTTCAGGATAACCTTCTTAGGTGGGGAGTGAGAAGCATGGCTTTGCAATGGGTGCATGCCAATCTGCAATCCATTCCAGAAAATATTTCTGAGTGGCTGATATTCTTCTCCATTAGAATTGTCCTACATCTTTGTGAAAGCCCTGGATAAAGATATCTGGAGGTATATAGTTCTGTGTCATTAGGATGCTCTATTTCTCTTTTCCATCAGATCTAGGCAGACTCACAAACATTCAACAGCCCAGCTCTATCTATGTAGATAAAAATACAGGCAAATATCACCAATGAGAAGCTTTCTTATGCCTTTTTCTGAGAAATATTCTGAGAAAGCAATTATATATGAGTCAGCAAATCAGAAATGAAGGATGTGGTCTTAATGTAACAGTTTCTGACAACTGGGATCCAGATAAGCTATCATTTTATTACCAAAATTAGTACATTTGTCCAGAACACTATAGACTCAATGCAGGGACTGGATGATGCCAGTAGGACTTAACTGACAATTTCTTACCCAGGGATAAAGTCTCATTAGCGTAAGAGGAATGCAGTACAAAGCCAGTAATGAATATCAGCTCTTGAAATTTATATTGGCACTTATTCTTTGTGAGACATTAGATAATGCATTAATTAATCCCATCTCTCTGAATCCAAAATCAAGCAAAGCTTCTTGGGGAAAAGGGTCTTGGCCTCTTCCCCTGGGTAAGGGAAGTTGCCCCATAATGGGTTGCCATAGTAGTCCCTTGTCTTGCCATAGAATCAAGAGCTGTGAGTCTTGACATGGAGGCTCTAAATCCAGCAGAGTCCTGCTCCCTTCCCTGGCATGCTTCCTTCCCATCCAATCCCTGTCTTCCTCCCCCAAGAATGCCACCCAAAACACCTCCACTCACCTCTCCACTGCCCAGCAGTCCAGGACTGCTGAGCAGTGAAACTAGTTCTGGGCTATCTCCAGTGCTGGGCTGTCACGGATGGCTTGCAAATGTCCTTTTCAGCACATTTGTGACACTGAGCCCCAGCAAAGGACCAGCAGTAGAGGCTTAGAATTGGGCTCAGTCCTGATCTCATTCTCTATATTTTATTGTCCTCTGGAACTCTCGGTGTCCACCACTGATTGCTGAAGGGGAAAAGGAACATTGATGTCTTACTGCTATAAATCTCTCCCATTGATTTTCATTAAACATTGCCCTGAGTTGAAAAGCTGAGCAAGCTGTTCCTTTCTTTTCAGAAAAAGTCTGTGTGCTTGCCAGGTGGGTTTCCCTGAGCTATAATAAAACAAAGTTACCATTAGTCACTTATGGAACTGATTTCTCTACTGCTGATTGTGAACTATTTGTCAGCCATGATTATTGCCTTCACTTTATCCATTATTATAAATTCCTAAATAAAATCAAAAGCACCATCAGATGACTGCAAGCTATTTCTCATTCACAACAATCTATTAACATCCTCCCATAATAGTGAGCTATTCAACCATAAATCTAGGACTAGATTTCTCAGAGCTAATTAAAATCTTGAAAATTAGGTCCATGGGTATGGCTGGCACATGACACAGGTACTTAGCCTCCTATTCTGAATTGAGCCATATCCACTTCCTCCCCAGCTCTGAATACAGTCAGTCTGCCTGATCCAGCACAGGTTAGTATTGGACTACCCATGTATAATTCTTTGTCCATTAAGACATTAACGCTACTTAGGTCATCTTTATCTTTCAGTTCAAAGAGCCAACCTATCCACTGCCCAATGGTGCCTGGTGCCCTGTAGTTCTTACTAGTTGATGCTGATACCTACTGCCTGCTGGTGCCTGCTGCACAGTAGAGATGCCCAGTGCCTGTTAGGGATGCCTGGTGCCTTCCCAAGCCTGGCAGTGCCTGCCACTGTCCCCTGGTACCCTCCAGTGCTCAGTGCCTGCTGATGCCCAGTGACCACTGGTGCCCGCTGCACAGTATCTGCCACCAGGTGCCCACCACCCAGTGCCAGTGCCTGATGCCCAGTGTTGCCTGCCAATGCCCAGCCATGCCCAGGGCCCACTAATACTCTTGAAATTTTACTCCTGCAATGATAGGTAAATTCTGCTAGTTCATTTATATATGTCAAAAAGGCTTATCCTTCATGGGTAGGGACCTGCAAAAGGCAAGGTTATTTTGGTTATTATGTGATAACACCCTTTTGTCAGAAAAAATAATCTCACCTTCTGCAGGTCCCTACTCATGGGAAGAAGGTCCTAAACCAGTGATTTTCAACCTTTTTCAACTCACAGCACACTTAACAAGGCACTGAAACTGTCAAGGCACACCACCAGTTGTTTTTACCATTGACAAGGCACACCAGACTGTTCAAATCCTCCAATTTTCCTATTAATGAATGTCAATCCCCAAATTCCTATGACACACTTGAAGACTATCCACAGCACACCACACTGGTTGAAAATCACTGTCCTAGACAAATGAAAAATATTATATTACCCTTTAGACTTGTACATGGTGAACACACATCCAAAGTGACCATATATAAGCAGAAATGGAAGAGAAATGTACTCAGTGTCCATGGCAAATATGCAGAGTGTGTGACGATCTGAGAATCCTGGCCTTGCTCATTAGAAACATTAACCAGTAACTGTTGACGTATTGGGGGACTGATTGAAATACTTCATAAAGAAAAAAGCAGGATTGGCTGGCACAAATTCTTCTTGCCAAAGCATATTCTGTATTGAAGCCAAACACTACTATAATGAAGTAGACTTGCTGACATGCTGGCTTTGTCTCCTACTACAAGCCCATACTGCTGACTTTGTGATTTATAAGGAAAAACTTAAGACATGGAGGTTTAGCCCAAGCCTGCAAATGATCTCAGTTATTTCCTGGTTTGGTTAATGAGTGAAATTTCCTTTATGTGTTGTGCATCACTATATATCCTACATATCTTCATTTCAATGCGAAGGGACAGATGATTATGAATATTCTCTGTTTTGCAAATACTGTATATTATGGAAAATATGGGTCTGATTCACACATTTAACTGGGCTGGTGATCCTCTTTCATGCTCCCTTCATCATGCACATATGGTAATATCTGATATTAAGTTGAAGGAGGTTTCATTACCTGGGTTCTGTCCAAAATGGCTCCAAGTGAAAGTCCTTTCCAGGGTAGCAAGTTCAGAGTAGTCCCACATTTCTTATGAGATTTTATGAGATGACAATTCAGTTTAAGCTTGACCAGTTTGACAGACAATAAATTACCACATTGTAATATGGTTTAACTAACCTTACTCTGTAATTATCATTATGTCACATGTGGGTGTTTGATATCCTGTCAAAAATGATAACTTTGGGTGCATTCCTAACATGGGCCAGCACAACTCATCAGTCTCTTTGTTCCTGTGGTGATGTAGGGAGGCAAACATATGTTTGTGCACTTGCCAAACCCTTCCCCAAGAGTGGTGCCAAAGCGCTTTCGTCACACTCCCAGACCAGCACCGAACATGTAGCATAAGCTGGCCTCACTGGGGATTAGGACTGCATTATTATTCTTTTCACAGTTAGTGCATAATTACACTTTTAAAGCAATAGTTCCTAAAGTCTCTAGAAGACATGACAAACCCAGCTGGGCAATTCCCAGGACTAATCTTGATCAGCCTACGGATGTGTCTAAACTATGGCACATTGGGGTGATAAAAATTGGAATGATGTGATGTGACAGTCCCTGTGGACTCAACTGGGTATGGGGAGGAGAAGATCTGCATCATGACAGTTTGACATTGTCATACTAGGAACAGCCCTTTCTGAACAGACAAACCTGTTTATGGTTCATGCTTGTGCTGTGAGATTCTGTTTTGAGTTTTATGCTTGAACCCTTCCATCTCTGCCTGCTTTTTCCTGTAGCCAGCAAACAGTCCATTCTTCCTTATGTTGAATCTCTCTGGCCCCCTTTAGCCATTCACTTCCATTCCTTTCTCCCTACTGAGGTAGCCTGCTTCTGTCTTCCTTCTTCCAAACTTCCTTCCACCCACCTTTAGTGCTTGTACCTCATTCCATCTCCCCCTTGCTTCTGCTTTCTGCCTGCTCTTCTTTGATGTTTACACCCTCTCTTATCCCTTCTGTCAAATGCTCCCACTGGATTACTTAGAATCATAGAGTTGGAAGGGCCCCAGTGGATCGTCTAGTCCAACCCCCTGCCTGTAGCAGGGAATCCTTGTCTTGTGGCATGTTGCCTCTCCACTTGTTCACCTCAGCTCCTTACCTCAGTCTCAGCTTGCCCCATATTTTTTTCTCTGGCCTTGACTTGGATGAGGGGGAGAAAGGAGAAAGTCTTTCTGTCTTGCTGAATCCTCTTTGCTCTTTCTCATTACTCCAATTCTGTTTGGCTTCCACTTGGCCCACCTTGTTTGTCTGCTGTCTCTGTTCCTCCTCTCTCATCACACCTTATTTCTTCATTCCTGCCTTGTGTCCACCCTCTGATCTGCCATTCTCCTGTCTCGTCCTTGCTCCCCCTTGGCCTTGCTTCTCTCCCTTCATATCACCAGACCTTTGATTCAACCCTCCTAGCTGTGCTGTTAGCTTTTTATGAGTCTTGTCTGCTGGTCCCATCTGGTAGTTAAAGCTGCATGCCCAGTTTCTTGCAAGCTTATCCCCTATTCATTTCTGGGTATCTCTGATGATGGGATGAGGCTGAGGGTGCTACATGTGGACAGGAAAAGACAGATATTGCTACAAGGCTAATATCTACCAGTTCAGATTCTTAACCTTCCCATCACTAATTAAATTCACAAAACATCCTGCCACTCTCCATACCACTTTCATATCAACTTGACAATAAATTGTCCTACCCTTGTCTGTTACTGGTATTTGAAGAACTTCCTTTCCTGCAACTAAAGGGTCAGTCAGTACGTTAAGCTCAGGATGAGGATAATTGTGGTACAGATGCTAGAACAGAAAAAAGTATTACCTTCTACCATGTATCTGACTAGACCAACCAAGGGCCAGAAATGGATGACACCACATGGGGGAACAAGAAGACTCCAAAAAACATCAGAAGATGCCCACTGTACAAGATGTCTCACATTAGGTGGCTGTAGATTTAGGGGACAAGGAACTCACACTAACATAGAGCTTCAGAACTTTCATAATCAATCCAAGGACCCTAGGAGATGTTATAAAGAGATCGAATAGAATCCTGAACCAGAAAACAGATCAGCATGGAGATCTTCCACCTCTGAACTCTGCTTGGAAAGAAGAAGGACCAATTTGTGCTCTGGATCAGAGCCCTGTTAATGCTCTAGGAACAGTTGGGACAGCCACCAGCCTGCAGAATTATCTGGCAGAGCTTGATTTGGATTAAGATAGAATCAAACCAGAGAATTCCTCCAATTATAGGCCAAGTGTGAGCACTGAATCTATAACAAAATAATGATCTGATAGAGTCATGCTACATGCTACAGTCCACTTCATTTTCAGTAGCTTTAAACTGATGTGTTGCTTTTCAACCTCAGTGCCTGATGTAGCAACCCAAATGCCTGCTGTTCTGAAATTTAGTACTTGTCATTCATCTCGTACAGTAGTTCCAAAATGCCTGCAAGTGAGTCGGGACCACACGTAATTTGGGTGGGAAGAGAGTGGGGAGAGGAAGGAAAGAGGGGAGGCTCTAACAATGCAACAGGGTTTCTTATTTACACACTCCAGTCAGCAACTGGGGTGCATTTCTGGTCTTAATGGTCTTAAAAGTGTATTCTGATGGCTGATTGAAGTGTTTTGAGCTCTGAATGCTCACAGATGGTATTGCAAGCCTCTCACACCCTCCTGGAGACTACAGTGAGTCCCAGGTAAATAAGACTGTTGCTTCCACTGCTGTCCCTTTTGATACAGTTCTATCGTTGCAACAATTTGTCAGTTATTCCCCTTAAGGGGGAATGGCCTACTTCTGGTTCCCAGGGTGAGATTTCAACACATTTATGTATGTATGTATGTAGGTAGGTAGGTATGTATGGATGTTATGTATGTATGGATGTTAGGCTCTGAAAACCTAAACATTGGCTCACCACATTTTTCCTGCGTGCTAACAGCTAACTAGCTGCACCTGGGGAAAGGATTGCATGTACTGTAGCAGGTAGGCAGCAAGTCAGGTGATTACCACCACCTGTATGACTCCATAAATATGCTACAACCCAAGACTACAGTGTAGATTTGCTGGAGGAGAGATACTAGTTGAAGTGCTACCGGATTAAGATGGGGGTTGATGTGCATGGTGGGATGTTGCATATGAGGGGTTGATGCGCATGGGGAAATGATGTGCATGGGTAATATTGCACATGGGGGTTTAATGCACGTGGTGGATGTTGATAGTGGAATGTGGCATGTGGAGGGTATCTTACTCCCGCAATATGGGCACATTTTGGTACTCATTATATGAAAGTACAATTGAAACATTACAATTAAAATTTTGATACAATTAAAATATAAGATAGGGTGCAATCAGCCATAAAATGTATGATTTAGAAGACAGCCATTATGGGATCTCAAAGGGAATTTACAGTGAAATCCTAACTTGCGCTCAACAGACGGGCTGGTATGCCTGCACTGTATCCAGTGCAAGTTTTAAGACTTCAACTTCAGGGAAGAGGAGGCTCTTCCTCTTCCCTGCAATAGGGCTACAGGAGCCCCAATGGATCATCTCAGACTTAGGCTACTTCTGGAAGTGGGAACCTAGGAAGTGGCTGCCTGGGAACCTGGGCTTGATCCAACATAATGGTATAATGGGAATGGGATAAATGTTTCCTTCTCCTGAGAAATCCTCCGGAAGCTTCCATGGGCCCACAGGATTCAGCAGCAGCCCTGAACCCAGTGGCACCAGAGCAATAAGGGTTGGGCTCCCTAGCCCCAACATAGGACTAGCTGTAAAACCAGAAAATTACTATTTTTTCTGGCATTGTCATTTGGAATCGTATCTGAAATAGTTTTTTTTAATCGTAAAATCAGATCAATAAAATAAGTCTAACTACCTTTTCACATTCAGATATACATGTAGAGTTTCTGCAGAAAGATGCCTTGGTGGGTGATAAGACTTTAAAAGAAAATCCTCAACTTGCAATCCAGCTGGCTGTTACTATCACTTAATGTGTTGTAGCATCCAAAAGTACAGGGTTGTGTAACAGTGACATCCAGTGGATGTGAGGACTCCAACAGTTGCTCTTAATCTTAAAGCAGGCCTCCATCAGTCTTGAAAGACTATGGTATCGTGCTCAGCGCATACACTGCATAAGCTGCATACACTGCATACACTGCATACGCTGGGTTGGACTGTTATGGAGGATAGGCTGTTACCCAAACAGCAAATCCCCCCTCTCCATGCCACTGAATTAGTCCAATGGAAAGGCAGAGCCAATACGATTGGATCCAGCTGCATTGCAGAGCTGGGCTAAGGACAGAAGCTCACCCTGTCTTGTGGGGCCGACCTGGGTCTCGAACCCTGGCCTGCTGGTTAACAGGCACAGTGTCTTAACCGCTTGCGCCACCCACAGCCCTATTTTAATCTGTACACAGTATATAAAACTGAAAAGTCACTGACTGACTTACTGACTCATCAATGCCCAGCCAAAATCGCTGGACCTAGAAGCGTGACATTTGGGGTGGATGTTCCTTCCATGTAGGAGGCCCCCACTATGAACAGGTATTCAGAACTTCCAACCAGAAGGGGATGAAAAGGGGTGCAACACATTTTCCTCCCTATACTTTACATTGATGAGTTCCTGACTGAGGGATGCTGTGTCCCAACCCCTGGAGTCTAGAAGCATGAAATTTGGGGAGGGTGTTCCTTCTGTGACATCAACACCCACCAAGAACTGATTTGGAGAAATTTAACCCTTAAGGAGCTGAAAAGGGGTACAATGTGTTTTTGTCCTATATTTAACATGGAAATCTGACCAACATCCAGCCAATTTGGTGCTCGGTGCCTGGTGCCCTGGGGGGATTATAGTTCAGAGGGAGTGGTTGGACTGGGGAGGATGCTGCACATGGGAGATTGTGCATGGGGAGGTAATGCGCATGGGTGGTGATGCTCATGGGGGTTTGATGCGTAAGGGGGTGATGTGAAAGGGGAGATGATGCATATGGTGGTTTGATGCTCATCGGGGGTTGTTGCGCATGGGGGTAGTTCCGCTAAGGGTATATTGCACATGGGGGTTGTTGCACATGGGGGTTTGATGCGCATGGGGGTTTGAGTGCATGGCGGTTTGTTGTGCATAGGGGTTGATGTGCATGGGGGGTTGTTGCGCATGTGAGTTTGATGTGTGTGTGGGTTTGATGCACATGGGGTGTTGCGCATGGGGGGATGATGCGCATGGGGGATGATGCGCATGGGGGACTGATGCGCATGGGGATGTTGCACATGGAGGGATGTTGCGCATGGGGAAATGTTGCACATGGGGGTTGATGTGCATAGGGGGGATAATGCGCATGGGGATGAGGTGCATGGGGATAAGGCACATGGAGTATGTTGTGCATGGGGGATGTTGCACATGGGGGTTGTGCATGGGGGATGTTGATGCGCATGGGGGGTTGATGTGCATAGGGAGAATGATGCGCATATGCGGGATAATGCACATTGGGTGGATGAACATGGGGGATGTTGTACATTGGGGTGGCTGTGCATTGGGGTTGATGTGTATGGGGGGTTGATGTGCAGTGTGGGGAAATGGCATATGGGGGAATTTTACTCCTGCAACGTCTGTACGTTTTCTCTAGTAGAAAATAATTTTCAATACATTATCTGAAAGTAATCATAAATATATATTTTGAGTCATTTTCAGAAATCTGGCCAGCCAGTAGTTGTAGTGGCAGTAGTTTAATACAGTATGATATCTGCATATCAAGATGGTGGATTTCATTATCTTGGCAGTAAAAGAATGGGAGGGGGGTTTGAATAGCTGATAATGTATCTTTTCATATCCCCTCCCCAAAATTGTCCTGGTTGTGCATGTGAGCTGCCCCCTTTTGGCCAGGGAATAATCATGGCTGCAGAGAATAAAATCTAATCCCTAAGGCTAGGATAGAGACACTTTCTATATATACTGTATATAAAACTGAAGTCACTGACTGACTGACTGACTGACTGACTGACTCATCAATGCCTAGCCAAAACTGCTGAGCCTAGACATGTGGAATTTGGGGAGGGTGTTCCTTCCATGACAGAGTCATCCACTCAGAACTGGTTTTCCAAAATTCCAACTGGAAGGGGGTGAAATGAGGCACAACATGTTTTCCTCCCTATCCTTTCCATTGAGAATCCCTGACTGATCACTGCCCTGTCCCATGAAATTTGGGAAGGGTGTTTCTTCTGTGACATCAACATTGACCAAGAACCAATGTTGAAAAATTTAACCCTTAAATGGGTGAAAAGAGGTGCAACATGTTTTTGTCCTATACTTAACATTGATGAGTGATCAACACCCAGCCACTTAAGTGCCCAGTACATAATGCACTGGGTGGGAGGATGCACTGGGGGGATGTAGTGCTTGGGGGGGGGGGTGATGTGCATGGGGGATGATTCACATTGGAGGTGATGCTCATGAGGGGTGATATGCATGGGGATGATGCGCATGGGGGATGTTGCTCGTGGGGGTGATGCATGTAGGGAGTGATGCGCGTGGGGGGTTTTGCACATGAGAAGGTTTTGCACTTGGGGGTGTTGCTCTTGGGGGTGTGTTGCACATGGGGGGAGGGTGTTGCACATGGGTAATTTACTCCTGCAATGTGGGTACATTTTGCTAGTTGATAATAAGTCAAACTTCCCTTGTACTCCTGGAAAAGAGACTGTATATAATGCAGTCTGAGCTCAGTTTCTCACCCTTCCGCTTTAATTTTTTTTGCATGTATTTATACTGTTTTTATTTCACTTCGGGTGCAATTCTAACCAATTTTCCAACTGCAGGGTAAGGACTCTGCCACTCCAAGGTAAGGGAACAAATATTCCCTTACCTTGAGAAGACCTCTATTATTTCCCCCAACTGCAAGATGGCACATGCTCCCAATGGCACAGATACACCAGCACTGAAATGTTGGTTAGGATTCCACCCTTTGGATGCAATCCTGCAGGTAGGCCAGCCTGCCTAGCACTTGGCCGTCTAATGCCATACAGGCCAGCCTAGCTGCACCAGAAAGGGCCTGGGCCAGTGTGTCCTGTTAGAACAGGGTGATCATATAGAATGGAGGACAGAGTGTCTGTTTTGGATACAGACCATTGCATAGAAGAGGGAATTTAGGCAGGTGCTGATTTTTAAACTCTTTTATGTTGAGCTAAACCTGCCTACATTCCCTCTTCTATGCAATGGGTGCTGCTGCAGCTCTGGGAAGCTCTGTATGTGTGGATAATTTGATACTTGGATGTGCTGTGGTTGGGAGTAATGGGGCATGATGAGAAGGAACCAGAGGGCATTTGAAGGGAGGGGCAGACCAAATGGCATCATATCTCATACCCCCTCAGCTGGAGAGCTGGCATGTCCTGTCCAGGAGGGTCCAGCTTTGGCTTCCTGTGCATGTGCCTGCCCACCATCCCTCTTCCTTCCAGACAGGTGGGTGGGTTGGTATTGTTGGAGAAAGTTTATCTCCAGTTATTGTATTGACAATCTGTTGTAAAATGTCAAGTGCCTAGTGGCTTCCTGATTCCAAGTGGTTTCTTGCAGGCTAAATTCATTTTATGCCATCTAAAGCCCACTTGAAGATAAGGTTGATAAAGTAGATGGGAGTGATGAGTAGGTTGCTCTTGCTATCAGTTTAAGCTGGAATACAGTTCATATGGATCCAGTTTGCATTGGGGTCCAAAAGTAGTTTTTATTCCCTGTGCTATCTAAGCATAGAATTGTGTATGTTTTGACTTTTGAAGTGATAGGGTGCTGAATTTAGGCGTTTTTTAGATGCCAAAAGAGAGTAACTCTTTCTCTCCCCTCCCTTTTTTGATCTTATCACATTTAGTTATGCTTGTCACAGCTTGTTCCTTTCCCAATAGTTTGTTAAATTAGTTCTCTAGTAATGTGTGCGAATGTAATTTTTAACAAGGGGCATTGTGAAAGACACACGTGGAGCAGGAAATGAAGTGTCATTCTACCTCTCAAACCTGCCTATAAAATAATTAGCTGTGTTGAAACGATGCTCATCTTTCTAAACACAGGGTGCCAGGTGTTCAGTGAAACATCTTCATTCAGTCAAGTGTGGGTGACATTATTTAAATAAAAGGATTGGAACATGTTTTTTTCAGTGAGTGCCTCGTATGCATAAGCCTCTACTTTTCTGAATATATGAGTCTGGCTGTTGTCCATCAGGGCAGATAAAAAATGAAGGCTACATAGGAAGTGCTAATGTTTGGCTTTTGTACACTTGCTGATTTCACGTCCATCATCATTATGGGCTCCCTGGCAGCATTTCTCATTGTTCTTCTTTCTGCTGAAAAAAAATATTTTAATATTACAGTATTAAATTTATATTTATATTTTATATATAAATAAAATTGTAATATTATGTTATAGGTACGGCTGGGGATGGTGCAAGTGGTTAAAACACTGTGCCTGTTAACCAGCAGGCCAGGGTTCGAGACCCGGGTCCCCACAAGATAGGGTGAGCTCCTGTCCTTAAACCAGCTCTGCGATGCAGCTGGAACCAATCATATTGGCTCTGCCTTTCCATTGGACTATTTCAGTGGTGTGGAGAAGGGGGATTAGCTGCTTGGGTAACAGCCTATCCTCCATATCAATCTACCCAGGACTTCGTGCATGCAGTGTCGAACACGATACCATAGTCTTTCAAGACTGATGGATGCCAAGTTTAAGTCTGCAAGATATTCCCCAATCCCCTGGCGTGGAGTCCACTGATCCCATACAATTAGTGGTTCGGTATCTGCAAAATTGCTATTGGTGTTTGAAGGCTCTTAACCCCCACACAAAGTATGGATTGACAATTCACTCCATGAAAACTCATTTTGTACTGTGAGCCTTATCCTATCCAGCTTTGTAGTTCTGATGCAGCCATTTTAACAGGGTGTGCATTGCACCTTGCAGTTGCAGAGGGAAGTAGTCATGGAGTTATCCTAAAGGCAGAAGAATGTTAGTTCCTTTACTTAGGGTGCAGTTCTAACCTGGGCCGGCAGAGCTCATTGATCTTCCCATTCCCATGGTGATATAGGGAGGCAAGTGCATGTCTTTGCACTGGCTTAAGAACTCCCTCAGGGATGGTGCAGAAATATCTTTTGCAATGGCATCACTGGGATGGTGTGGTCTGCACTGGGTGATGCACCCATGGGGGGATGCGCACTGGGGGACATAAAAATTGCATCAAACCCCATCATGTAATATACTATTGGATTCACATTGAAGAGCAGAATCCAATGCAAAATTTCTTTTTTGAAATAGCACCTTCCTATCAAAAGTTATGGCCAAAAAACAAAAATATGCATTGAACTTTCTGGAAAGTAAAAGTGACCCATATCGCAGCTTTACTCACAAGTAGGCAAACATGCCATAGTTCATTGGAAAGGGCAGGTGGAGAGGAATCTAAAGACACCAGAATTGTCCTGATCCAGTAAATACAGCCCTCCACAAATTACTCCAAATGAGGTCCCTGATGATTGCATTGAAATTCATTGAAAACTGGTGAGTAAGCAAGCATGCCTTGGCTGGAGTGGAAGGCAGTCCAGGAGAGGACAAGACTTCCAAAATGGTCCCGAACAGGGACGTTACTAGGGCATTAGAAAGGGGGCACCCTGGAAAGTGATGGCAGCCCTTGTGACCTAAATGACTAAAATCATGGTTTATAGAAATAATCCCATTATACATTCAAATTACACATTCAAAGGTATATAACCTTTGAATGTGTAATTTACAGCAGAATGTAGTGAGACAAATCGCTCTGAAATATCTTTATTCTACTAACCAGTGTAAGCGGGGCAATGGCACATAACCACACCCACCATTCATATTGTTGCCATGCCGTATGTATGGGGTGATGTGCTGGACTCCTGCATTGGGTGACATGAACCCTAGTGATGCCCCTGGCCATAGGCACTTTTGTGACGGCCTAATTTGGGATTAGGATTACACCCTTAGACATCAATCCTGGGAAGTTGGATAGGATTACTGTAGAACCTGAATACTTTCAGAATAAGGACCCATGTATCCAAACAAATGTCACTCTTTTGATGACCTTTTGCTATTTGGCCTTCATTTGTGTTTTTCACGACCACTATATTCTATAATTCATGGACTGAGCAGGAAATTGTTGGGTCATCTGAAATGTTTTATTTGTGCTAGGACACAACAAGAGCACAAATGTTCCATGTGACACGGGGAACAGCACTAGAGAGGGGGTTGCAGCCATAACTCTTGAAGAAGATGGAAGCCAAAAATGTGTGTGCTTTGTGATAATGGAAGGAGCGTGGATGTGAGAGTGGTGGAGGGAGAACACAAGTCATCTGCATTTGCAGGGTTTGCAGAGGAATGATGTGTAATTGTGCTCCATCTGTAGAATCTGCCAAGCCCTTGATGGTTTTTAATCACCACTATTACTGAATGTTATAATAAAGTGAGCTTTTCCTACATAACATTCCTCAAATGCAGAACCTCTGTAGGGTCCTGTGGCATTCATAGAATTCTTTTGTTTGTATTATCCAGCTGACCCATTCTCCGATCTTGCCAAGGCATTGAACACATTTGACGTTTTAGCTGATTACTTCTCCAGAATTAAACAGACAGCAGGGCAGCGATCCAAAGTTCCTTTCAGTGTGAAAGCTAATTATATAAATGCTTCGAACAGCAATTTCTTTTTGGATGTTAAAGTGCTTTTATTAGATTGTTCTCCTGTCCTCTTTAAATTTATTGTTAGACACTTATAAATGGTGTGTGGCCTGGTGGAGTTTTATTTTTTCCCCTCTGAATCAGGCCAAAATAATATAAAGTACACCTTAGTTTAAACACATCTCTGAAATATGGAAAAAATAAAGTGTTCTGGCCTTTTTGATGTTATGGACCTGAGACACAATTTTTTTGGGGGGAAGGGTATAGTCAGTATAGAACTATTCTTACTATTGAATCAAGTTCCCTTTTCCAAATGAAGTACGTCATCAGTACATCTCCACCAAAGGCAATATTTCTGAATGGTTGAAAGAGGCTGTTCGGTTATTTTAGCCTTGATTTCTTACTGATATGTAAATGCAGTTGATGGCCAAATGATTTAATCTTAAAATAAATTAGACTTTCATTTTGCTTCATAACATATCAGGATCATAAGTATCACAGTTGAATAAGCCTGGAAATTGTAGGCCCTGAGGCGGGATTGAGAGATTGCAGGCCCTGACCATGGGGAGAGAGGCAAATCCTTCTTAGACCCCAAATTGTTTGTTGGAACCACGTGGATACACTTTGAACACAAACATTTGCTGAATTTCATGCAACATCATTTTTTGTTTGGTACCACAAGGTACAAATGCTGAAAAAGATGCCTTTTACCACTCTTTTTTTCCCTTCTAAATGTAAGAGACCCAATTTCAGGGCTTACATGGAGATAAGCAAATATAGTTTTACTGGTCGCTCACTTGCCTTCAAATGCCGGCTTGCCTGCAAATATCCCCTGCAAAGTTGAAGACAAATTTAAAGTGATTTGCCTTCAAAAGCATGTGTTTTTTGGTGGGTGGGGGTGGGTGAGGGGGTGGCTGAATGCTGTAATGTGGTGGGGCATAGGATTGGACTCTAAGAATGATAGATGGAAGCAATGACTTAGCTAGTGGAGTGAAGGGGGTGCAGTTGCACTGGGCTACAAGCTTTAGGGGAGCTACAAGCTGAGCTTGACACCAGTGACTAAAATTGTGAAAAATGGGGTATGTATGAATGATAATCCCATCATTTTATATATTGTTGGAAAGGTAATTTTATGCAGAATGCAATGAAACAAACTGCATTGGAATTTCTATATTCTATCAAAAGGTATGGCCAATTAACCAGAACATGAAAACACAACAGCCTATGGAACAAAAGTGGATTTTCTTAACTCAAATTTTCCCATGTTACTGATGGTTCTAAGAACCAATGAGAGGTAATTCTGAAACTGTATGGAACTAATAGCATGTTAATATGAATCAGATCTCTCTCTATATAATAATACAATTAACCATGCTTACTGGGTATACAGGCACTTCTGAGAGGTGTTCCTCTTATATTTAGCAAGGAAAGAATAACCATTCCTCTTTGCCCCAGCACAGTTTCCCTAACCAATAGCAGACGTAATTTTATTTTTTACTTATATTAAATTTGATTTTGTTTTTGTGGGAAGGGGGCAACAAAATCTTCTTCAACTCCAGATAGCAAATTGGTGCTTTAGCAGTGCCAATAGCAGAGCAAATGGTTGTGAACTCCTGAGGAGGAGGCAGCAGATTTTTCCCCAATTTTCCTTTTAAAAATACCCAGGGTTGACATCATTTCTGGTTGCAACATCACTTCCAGGGCAACATTTTTGGCTTTGCACTGGGCTACGTGATCATTGGCTACACCACTGGATGGAAGACAAATTGTGCTTCTTCAGTATATTTTTTAGAATTGAGTCCTTTGGTGCAGGGAACTATTTATGTTGCTAGCTACATAAACCACTTTGGAAATGCTTTTGTTTAAAATTGGCATATATTAATAAAAATATTCAAGAACCCAAAAGCGTTCACACCAGAATTTTTGGCTCAGTTTTATGGGGGCCAGCTGGCATCATGTGTTCCTCTACCAGAGACTTCCGGGGAGTGCATAAAGTTATCTCTGGCAGCATGCTGAATAGAGCGAGCGATTCACTAATTTATTAATTCTCAAAGATGGGCACCCAATACCTTCTTAGGTTTCCCAGAATGCTATCTGAATGTTGCACGTTCCTCTGCACTATAACTCTGATTCACAAGACCTTGAAAGGCATGAGTGATTTGGTAAAGGGTTTTGTGTGGAAAGTGTCCAGCCAGGTGGAAGATATATGTTTCAAGATAAATGCAACACATTGTCTTCAGAATTTAGGCCAAATCCTAAATCTAAGGATTTTGATTTCCGCACCCACAAAATTTAAGTCTCTTCCATGCTGTTGTAGACAGTGTACAAATCTGTACAGTAGTCTGTTACATGTCATTGACTTATTCTTTAGCATGCATTTTAGACCCAGACATGGTTTTCCAACTTACGAGGTACAAGATAGCAATAACAATAAATCAGTCTGTGGGGATGTACTGTTTTGTAACTCTTGAATATTTTAATCTTGGAGCAAAGTGAATTATGGGAATGGCTGGCAGTGACCTTCAGTATTGCCATAACTAGAAGAACATACCTTGCAATAAGTAGATAGATGTTGAAAGCTTGTCAAAGAAAATGAACATAGGAAACATCATTTCTTTTTCATTTCTGAACATCATCTACTGAACATTATTTGTATTCTGTAAAATAAATAGTCCAGTGATATATTAATCAATGTTGTAATCATATCAGTCTTTAAGATAACAGCTCCTCTTTTGTGAGTCTCTTTGCACTTCTCATAGAAGGCTTTTATTGATAGCAGACACCAAATAGTTTAATTTACGGCCATCCAGGGACATTCAGTTAAGATAATTTGGCATTGTATATTAATAAATAACTGAAATAAAAAACAAAAAAGTCTTAAAGAAACAATTTAAGGGATGGAATGGCAGAATATTAAATATTGTCAAGGACTGATGATATGTTGAACATATGGGCTGAATATTTTATCACAAACACCTCTGTGCGTATTAACACTTGGTGGCAGAGGGAGATTGTGAAAGAGGCAGGCAGTGTTAGAATATACAGTAAAACCTTGGATTGAGAGTAATGTGGATTGAGAGTGTTTTGCAAGACAAGCATACATTTCTAAATTATGACTTGATATATAAGAGATGTCTTGATAAACAAGCAAAAAAATCACTCCACCAGCACTTTTATTTTGTAAAATATTTTGTAAAATATTGCAATATTGTAAACATTTTTATATTAATATCTTTGGGATTTGGAACAAATCATCTGAGTTTCCATTATTTCTTATGGGAAAATGTGCTTTGATATACAGTCATTTTGGATTACAAGCATGCTTCCGTAACGAATTATGCTCTTAAAGCAAGATATAACTGTAACTGAAAGCACTCATTAAATACTTTGAGCAAACTATATCCCAAGAACTGCCTTCAATGCTGTTGCTTAAGTTAACCTGAAACACATGATAAAGAAATGAAAGTTCACTTGAAATTCATGTGAACAGCATCTTCAACACTGCTGAGTAACTATGAAGAATCCTCACATGTCAAGGCTTAGGGGAAGAGTTTTCAGATAAAGAGTGTTTTTTTCAAACAAATTTAGAGTACAATCTTAGAAAGGGGAGCAATCCAGAGTAACTTCAGGGAGTCCTTGCTCCAGTGTAAGAACAATTTACTCTGGATTGCAATATGAATTTCCCATAGGTTTTCACTAGGTGGTGCAGTAACTACGTCAACGTAAATGTCTCTTATGTTCTCCTGTAGTTACTCTGGATTGTAGGGTTAACCAATTTAGGCTGCAATCCAGAGTTAGGATATTGAGGAGTGTTCTAGCTGGGCTGCCCCAACTATGCTGAATCCAGAGGAGAATGTTATGCTGGATACAGAGAATCAGCAACAAGGGCATGCTCAGTAGGCGCCAAGTCAGAGGCAACTGGAGAGGGCTTGCTCCCAAGGAGACCCCGTCAGATTACACAGAACAAGGAACAGCTGTGGTGCCTGCCTGAAAAGGAGATCCTGACAACCAGCCACAGCTGCACCATGAGGCTATAGTACAGTTGACAGTGGATGCAAGGGGCTTGCTGGAGCAGCTTGCTGTATCCACAGGTTAGTGGGCTGCCATAGTTGTGCCATACCCTGAGGTTGAGAGGCAGGACTCACAGATATGCTGGCTAAGATCTCAGTTTTGTCAACACTGCCATTCTTACTCTGCCTTATCATAGACTCCTATGGGTCTACTCATTGTTATACTTGCTCCTGAGGTGCTGGAAGCGGGAATTTCTGCCTGGGAAACAGGCTGTGGATATCGCATAACTGCTCTGTTCTAGGCAATACTGAACATGCCCTCAACATGCCTCTCCTGAGCTGCTTAGGCTGGCACAGTTAGGGCAACCCAGGCCCATCTGTCTTGGGGTAGCCTATGTTGCCTTAGACTGCCCCAAGCCTTTTCTGGCATAACAGGGCTGCCCCATCTTGGACTTGGGCCACCCCAGATAGGGCAGGCCATGTGCACTTCTGGATTGCAGCCATAGGCTGGCATAACACACCTGGCATACCTTCCCAATGTTCAGATCAAGCATAGAGGAATGTAAGGCCACCAGAAAGGTGGAAGTGGAAATCAATAAGTGCTCAGGAAATCAGCCTCACCTGTAAGGTAAGATGATTTTTTTTTTAAAAAAAAGATAAAATATCAATTAATATCTAATAAATTGCATTAATTGATACTGATAATAATTAATTAAATAATTTTGAAGTATGGGCATGTCAAGAAACTTCTGTGCTCTGGGAGCCGAATCCCATGGCGTATGTAGTAGGGTTCAGGGCAGTGGTGGGCCCAGCCTGGCCCAAGATCCGGTTCTCCGGAAGTGGGCGTGGCAAGGGGGCGGGGCCAGGGCCAGGGGGTGGGGCCAGCGAGGTTTTTAACTTAAAAATAAAAAAAATTAAAAATTACTTACTTCAGGGTAGACCTGCATAGGATGGATCTCTGAAGCTGCAGTCTTCTCCACACTTTCCTGGGAGTAAGTCCCATTGACTACACTGGGACTTCATAGTAGACCTGTTTAGGCTGGGGCTCTGAGGCTGCAGTCCTCTCCACACCTGCCTGGGAGTAAGTCCCATTGACTACACTGGGACTTACTTCAGAGTAGACTGCTTAGGCTGGGGCTCTGAGACTGCAGTCCTCTCCACACCTGCCTGGGAGTAAGTCCCATTGACTACTTCTGAGTAGACCTGCTTAGGCTGGGGCTCTGAGACTGCAGTCCTGTATAGAGAGGAGAGACCTGCATAGCGAGAGCACGATGGTGGCACTGCCCCCCCCCCGAGCCTCCCCACCTGCGGGAGAGGCAGGGAGAGCGCGATGGTGGCGCTGCCCCCCCTTCTGAGCCTCCCCACCAGCAGCAGAGGAAGGGAGACTGCGGTGGCGCCCCTGGCCAGCTGGGAGGAAGGGAGGAGGGAGGAGGAAGGGAAGCAGCAGCTGTGCTGCATACCGGTCCCTAGTGTTTTGCTCCTCCTTGGTCCTACCGGCTCCCCATTGGCTGCCAAAAGACAAGAACCTATTCGTGAGAGTAGGTGTGTCCCCCTTAGTGCCCACCTGTGGTGCAGGGAGTGCACCTGTACCAGACAACAAGCTTCAGGGGGGCAACAAACTGAGCTTGACAGTACTGACTAAAATTGTGAAAAACAGGATATGAATGAAGGATAGTACCATCAATTCATATATCTTGTTGGAAAGGTTATGTACACAGAATGCAATGAAATAAACTGCATTGGAATATCTGTTTTCTATCAAAAGTTACAGCCAATTAACCAGAAAATGAAAACACAAAAGCCTATGGAACAAAAAGTGGATTTTCTTAACTCAAAACCTTCACATGATACTGATTGATCTGAGAACCAATGAGATGTAATTCTGATACTGTATGGATCTAATAGTATGAATCAGCTCTCATTTCCATGTGCATATATCATAATACAGTTACCCATGCTAACTGGGTATATAAGCACTTCTAAGGGGTGCGCCTCTTATATTTAGCAGGGAATCACCATTCCCCTTTGCCCCAACACAGTTTTTTTAACCAATAACTAGGCTACAGGATCATTAGCTATGCCATTGGCCAAATGGCTTAGTTATGTCCATGACTCCAGCCTCACTTCTGCTTCTTCCAGGATTAAAAGAGGGTGGCAGAGCAGAAGAGGAAGTGTGGAGAATAGAAACAACTTGTGTTCTTCACCTCCTCTTCTGTTCAGACCTATGCTTTCTTTTAATTCCAAATGGCAGAAAGATCAGTGAAAGTGAGCTGTGGGCAACTTCCCTCCCTCAGTTGGCCTGTGGATTGGCTAACCTTTTGAGTTTTCATTTTATATTTTAAACATTGTATTTGATTTATTCTTCATCTGGGGGAAAACATGCCTTTTCTGAAGAACTAATACTTTTTTATTCTTTTGAAACCTGTTCTTGATTAATTTCTTCCTTTTTCCTCCTAGGTTGATGGAATATTATGCTTAACTGAGATCCTTACAGACAATACTCATTCACAAGCTACTCAGGCTGAAGCAGCAGCAGTAATAGCACAAATCACATCTCCTCAGCTCACTTTCACTCAGCATCTCAGCAGCTTTCTGGAAAACATGGAGGAAATTGTCACAGCACTTCTAAGTATGTACAGGAATATTTTATTTTATTCATGTGATTCTGTATAGACTACTGCAAGGAAAGAGGAACCTCCTCCCATATGCATAGATTCTATTTATACAGGGCCTCCAAGAGAAATTTTTAAGGTGGTACAAAACCCATTTGGGGCCCTAAGACTTGCAAAATTATTTTGAAATAAAAAAATTTAGGCTAATTAATGTGCAACAAACTTCAACAACTGCTCATTTATTGATCATTTAAAACATTATGTTAAAACATACCAGTATTCAAGTAATGTGACTATACAAAATACTAAAATCTTATCAAGGAAAAAATTAGAAAAAAAATTACGTAACTATTTAATAAGTGCTTTTCTGGCTTTCTTTTGCGCAAAATTTCTAATAACAATATCAAAATCAAGACTGGTTGTCATTGTCTGGCAATGCTAGACTCAATGCTTAGTCTTGCTAGGTCAACAAGTTGGGTTTGTGACATAGTAGACCACAAATAATTTTTTATACATTTAAGCTTACTGAAAGATCTTTCAGCAGATGCTCCTGTAGCTGGAATTGTCAACAATATTCTAAAGCTAATATAAACATTTGGAAATAATTTGTGTTCTGTTAACAAATTTAGCAATTCTAAAGTTTTCAGGTTTGGTTTTCCAAAGTTGGCCTTGTGTACATGTTGGCCTTGTGTACATGGTAAATGTTGCATTTCTTCTGCAAGATCTTCATCATCAAGGTCTGAAGGATATTGATGAGCTAACCTTTTTGCTTTTTTCTAGCTCACTATCACACATTGTGGGATATTTCCACCAAAAAAAAAAAAAATCAAAATTTTCAGCCAGCCTCTTAACAGCATTAAAATGTACAGATAATCCGGCAACAACGTTATCAATCAAAACATAAAATGTATGTGTGCATAAAATGTATGTATGTGTGCATGTATGTGTATATATGTATGTATACGTGTGTATGTATGTGTGTGTGTGTGCACATATACCGTATTAATTTGTTAGTAACAAGCACTCAAATGGTCCATCAGTCATGGGCTCCTCCGTAGCTCTCGGGCCCCAGAACCAAATATGTCCCTCCTTTCCAGTGTCCTTGAACAACATAGCAGCTAAAGAATTTCCCTCCTTTGGTGCCATCATTCTTATCTGCCTCCACAGCAACTAAATATAAAGAGATGGGAAATGCAACCATGGATCTTGATTGTTTCATCTAGTTAGTCCAGTCAAAATAGTGTTCAGTGCTCTCTTGAATACATATGGTTCGGTATTCTGTGATTTGTTGGCAGAAATTGAGAGATCAGAAAAAACCATGACTTGCCCTAGGTCGGCACAAGCCCCTTGTTGTAAAAGTGCCCTTGACACTTCTGTGCTATTCTGGCTCACTTGGAGAGGGAGATGTGTTAGATTTTGCATGCAAGCACAGGTTCTGGGGAGTACGTGGGGGGAGGTGATAGGGGGCATTCCGTTGTGGAGGAGGGTGGGCAGAAGGCAGGAGTGTAGATGGGAGGGCAGGAAGTTGGAAGTGGGCTTGGATGCGGCAGTTACATCGGAGCCTATCCAACAGTTAAATCAGATCCTATCCTCACTTCTCAGCAAGCCAGGAGCAGCCTCTGTCTGCTCTGCTCAGACTTTGGCCACATCTGGAGTTGGCTCTGGAGTTGGCCACCTCTTCAAAGGTGACCTAAGTTTGAATAGGCCCACTAGGGTTGCTTGTAAACCTATTGCAAGAATGGGACAAGCCTTCCCTTGTAGTGTGGCAGCAGCCTCACTACAGCAGCCTCACTACAGCCTCATTATTCCAGTCTGCCTGTTCTAGCAGACTGTGTGTATGTATGTGCAAGTTAGGATTGCACTGCCTGTGAATTGCAATATTACCCATTTCTCAATTCCCTTATATGCTCCAAAACAGGGAGATATCTGGGTACCAGTCAGAACATGATTCAAGCACATACGTTGTGGCCATGGTGGGCCTTGATGAATTGCAGCCAAAAAAATGACCAAGCAATGAACATGGCAATGTGCATATCTTGGCTAGAATTTAGTATCCCCCAACAATCACCTAATTTAGAGAAGTCTGGATATGCCTCAGAACATTTTAAAGAAAAGATCTTTTCCACTACTCAATCATCAGTTTTTCTGAAATATTTATAGCTTAGTAATTGAATTACTTTTCTCATATTTAACGTTTAAACCCTAGTGGAAAAAATTGTGGGGTGAGTCAGATCTCGGTTCAAAAGAGCTGTATACAATAATTAAAAGGCATTTAGAAGGTTGTGATAATAATAGCTGTGTCTGCATTAATAGCTGTGTCTGCAATAATAGCTGTGTCTGCAACATTTTTAAGAGGACTTCCAACAGAAAAAAAAAATTATGCAGGATATCCTTAGAACAAAAGACAGAACAAAGAACAACAAGACCCAGGTCCACACAAGACAAGGATCTCCTGCTACAGGCAGGGGGTGGACTAGATGATCCACTGGATCCCTTCCAACTCTATGATTCTGTCATTCAGTAGCAAGATAAATTGCAGAATTATACTCTCACAGTTCAATTAGTTTTACTCATTTGCCTAAACTATCTCATTTTATTTAGTAATATAGAATCATCTTGAACAGCATTCATGATAAGAGTGTTAACAGCCCAGTCTAATCCATGAGATATGCCAGTGTACGCCCATGTATGCTGGTGCAACAACCCCACCAACATTAAAAACCTGCCTGCCAATTGATTCACCAAGGATGTCAGCATAGTGCTGATGCAGTGCCTCATCAGTGTAGCTTGGATGCCAGCACAAGGATAAAACAGGGAAGAGACTGATAATGCAGGTGGGAATGTACTCAGACCCATCCATTTTCCTATGTCATAAGATTTAAATTTATTTGTGAGCAAATGATAAGCAACTACGTATTACAGAACAGCAAACAGCCAATTACAGAACAGCAAACCCAGTATAAAAGCCTCTGCAAAGATCTTTGGAGTTCAGATAATAAAGGTGTGTGGCATGGGGATATTATGGGTGCAATCCAGAGTAACTATGGGGAGTCCTTGCTCCGGTGTAAGAACAATTTGCTCTGGATTGCAATATGAATTTCCCATAGGTTTTCATTAGGTGGTGCAGTAACTACGGGTACACATAATGTCTCTTACGTGCTCCCATAGTTACTCTGGATTGTAGGGAATGTCTCTTTAGTACCTTATTCAGAGGGAAACTTTAATGATAGGAACTATGGTGAAGAAGTACTTTCTGTACAACTTTCTAGCATTGATGCATTTGCAGTTCAGTCCTATGGTAAGGAAATACAAGTACCCTTACTTTGAGGAGGCCTCTGTACCGCCCCACTCCCCCATTGACATGGCTGCATCTGTACTGGAAATTTGTGTAGGATTCCCATCAATGAAGCCATGTCAAAGCAGCATACACTATATCTTGCAGAGGAATTCTTGTCTGGTAAGTTTGTTCCGTTACCCCAGAGCAAGTCTCCACTGTGCCAGTTGATCACCTCAGATCCGTGCCAGCTATTTGCTTGTACAAGTCTGAGAAGAGAAAGGAAGGGGACAGGATTTAGGATCTGGTGCATACGGACGCTGCCAAGACCCGCCATTTCCCTTGTCTGCCTCTGGCCATTCCTTCACTGCCAGAATCACTCTTCACTGTTTCACGCGCTCTCTCCTTCGTGCCTCATCATTGGAAGAAAAAGAGTTCTTGTAGAGAGATAACCATGTATGTATTGGACTGCTGATAATAATTGTATCATGGCATAATCTATTCTATACTAATAAAAGGCTGATTCTGTCTGTCTGTCCATCAGGTCCCCTTCTACCTCCACCCACGAATGCTCTTCATAGACATATTATACCTCTTTGGAATCAGGATAATCCCGGGATAATCCCACACACAACCAAACCCCACAACTCCACATCCACAATTCCACATACAACCTAAACCCCTCTAGGTCCGCTCACACCTGCTCTACATAGATATATTATACATCTTTGGAATCAGGATGATCCCTGGATTAACCCCCACACACAACCAAACACCACACCCACAATTCCACACACATCTTAAACCCCACTAGGTTCACCCACACCTACTCTACATAGACATATTATATGTCTTTGGAATCGGAATGATCCCAGCATTAACCCACACCCACAACCAAACCCTACACCTCCACCTCCACAGTTCCACACACATCCTAAACCCCTCAAGCTCCACCCACACCTGCTTTACATAGATATGTTATACCTTTTTGGAATCAGGATAATCCTGGGATTAACCCCCACACACAACGCAACTCCACACACTTCCTCTAGCTCCACCCACACTTGTTCTACATAGAGATATTATAACAGCTTTGGGATTTGTGTCCAGATGGGGAGGGAACAGTTAAAAATTCAAATTTGAAAATAACTGACAAAACCTACAGTGAGGTTTTAAAGTTCCATGGACTGAATTTAGGAATTCAAAGTTATTTCTTCAAAATTGCTGTTTTCTTAGCTGGACCAGAGGTCCCTTTAGTTTTGGGCCAAAGGCCTAAAACGTCCTCCGCAGGAGCTCGTTTAAAAGTGCTGCATGGAACTTTAAGCTAGTTCTAACGGGTTAAGTTTTGTGGAAATTGGTGCAACATTGCTGAATTATGAAGCATGTATATCCAGTTTAATTTAACTTCTGTATATTGTAGCTCAGTTATATGCAGGGTGACCATCCAGATTTTATATCTGTAAATTTCCAGATTTGTCCTCTCTTTTTAACTTCCTGTCCGGGTGTTCTCCAAAAGGGCTTCATTTTGAAATTTTGCAGTGGTGTGCAGTACCCCATCATGTCATATGTCACTGGATTTATATTGAAGAGCAGAATCCAATGCAAAAATCAGTTTTGAAATGTCTCCTTCCTATCCAAAAGTTATGACTAAAAATAAAAAAATATGCATTGAGTTCTATGAGAAAGTGAAAGTGCCCAATATCACCGCTTTACTCGTGAGTAGGCAAATGTGCCATTTTCCTCTGGAAAGGCAGACTGACAGGACTCTAAGACCTTGTCCTCTTTTTGAGGTTTGGGCATTTGGTTACCTTGGTCATGTGGTTACATAAGCAATATCCAGCGTAGAGCACAATCCTAACCATGTCTATTCAAAAGTATGCCCTATTGTTTTCAGTGGGTCTTTCTTTCAGGAAAGTGTTTTTAGGATTGCACCCTAAGGGTATCTACGGAGTAAAATCCAGAGTAACTATGGGGAGTCTTTGCTCCAGTGTAAGAACAACTTACTCTGGATTCCAATATGAATTTCTCATAGGTTTTCACTAGGTGGTGCAGTAACTACGGGTGCACATAATGTCTCTTACGTGCTCCTGTAGTTACTCTAGATTTGGGGGTAAGTCACAAAAATGTATAAGAGATATACTATAATCAACTATAGATTATGGGACCACCCAATAGCTGAATCTGATAAAAAATATTAGTTTTTGTTTGAAACTGTCAACATTTTAAATTTAATTTCTAATAACTTTATTTTTTTTATCTGTAGAATTGTGCCAAGGGGCCACCACTGGGGAGGTTTTCCTACTGGCTTCTGCTGCACTTGCCAACATTACATTTTTTGACACAATGGCCTGTGAGATGTTGATTCAGCTGAATGCAGTGACCATTCTTCTAGCAGCTTGTTGTGATAGACAGAAAGTGGATAGTCCCTATTCCCGAGATCAAGTAAGTGAATACTGTATTTAGATATACTATTATACTGGTGTTAAAATGGCTGGCATAGTTTACACAACTAAACTATAACACAGAAGATGCAACAGATCTAGCATTATCTCTTACCACTTGAGGAGGAGATCCAATTGTAAGTGGTAAGAGTGATAAGCATGCATGTGTAAACATGTTAAGTGGTAATAGTGATAAGAGTGGTAAGAGTGATAAGCATGCATGTGTAAACACATGTGCACCGTCTACCATCAACTATCACAAGCTCCAACAACATCTTTGCATACACATTGGGTGACCAGATGTCCAAACCTCAAAAGGAAGACAAGGTCTTGGACTCCTCTCAGCCTGGCCTTTCTGGCAGACAATGGCATGGTTGCCTACTCAAGAGTACAGCTGTGATATTGGGCACTTTCACTTTTCCATAGAGCTCAATGCATATTTTTATTTTTAGTTTTTTTTTGGTGATAACTTTTGATAGGAAAGAGATATTTCAAAACCAATTTTTTGCATTGGATTCTGCTCTTCAATATGAATCCAACAACATATATCATTATGGGGTACTGCACACCATTGCAAATTTCCAAAATGAAGCAAAAATGGAGTGCCCCAGGGCTCTGTCTTGTGCCCAGTCCTCTTTAACATTTTCATCAATGTCTTAGAGGAAGGGATACGGAGGAGCCTTATCAAATTTGCAGATGACATCAAGCTGGGAGGAGGAGCAAACACAACAGAAGACAAGAGAAACCTCAAGGAGGATCTGGATAAACTAGAATACTGGGCTGTAACAAATAGAATGAACTTCAACAGGGAGAAGTGCAAGGTTCTGCACTTAGGCAATAAAAACCAAAAACACAGGTATAAAATGGGGGATACTTGGCTTGGCAGCACAACATGTGAGCGGGATCTTGGAGTCGCCGTGGATCACAAGCTGAACATGAGTCAGCAGTGTGATGTGTCTGCAAAGAAGGCAAATGCCATTTTAGGCTGCATTAAGAGGACTGTAGTTTTGAAGTCACAAGAAGTTCTAGTTCCTCTTTATTCTGCATTGGTCAGACCTCACCTTGAGTACTGTGTTCAGTTCTGGGCACCTCACTTTAAGAAAGATGCAGCCAAACTGGAGCAAGTCCAGAGAAGAGTGACAAGAATGATCAGTGGGATTGAAGGGAAGCCCTATGAAGAAAGGTTGGGGGAATTTGGGATGTTCAGCCTAGAGAAGAGGAGGCTGAGGGGAGACATGATTGCTCTCCTCAGATACCTGAAGGGCTGTCATATGGAGAAAGGGGCTCATTTGTTCTTTGCTGCTTCTAAAAGCAGAACTAGTACCAATGGGTACAAACTGCAAGAAAGGAGATTCCGGTTGGATATCTGGAAAAAATTCCTGACGGTGAGGGCGGTTCGGCAGTGGAACAGATTGCCAAGGGTGGTGGTGGACTCTCTCTCACTGGGGATCTTCAAGCAGAGGCTTGATGAGCACCTGTTGGAGATGCTCTAGGGGGAATTCCTGCTGCAGGCAGAGGGTTGGACTAGATGACCTACTAGGTCCCTTCCAACTCTAGGATTCTATGATTCTATGGTTCTATGGAGGAGAATGAAGCCCTTTTGGAGGACACCCTGACAGGAGGCTAAAAAAGAGGACAAATTCAGAAATTTCTGGTCATATGGTCACCCTGACATTGAGTGGCATCCTGATTAGTGCTCTAAGAAATCTGCCTCCATGGACAGAAGGCCACTGCTCATCAGAGACCCCTTCTATTAACTGAGTGCTCCTGTTTATGGAGGCAGCTTCCATATGTGGAGGGAGCTGCAAAAAGCAGAAGCACTAGTAACGTGCCTCCATATATTTTTAAAAGCAGGGAATCTACCATCTACCAACTCAAAGATTCTATGAAATTATATGAAAATTATTGCTTTAAAGCACTAGGAGATGGGCGTGTATTAGTAAGGTAAACAATCATCTGGGGATGTTGTTCCAGAGTAACTAGTTCATGAGCCCCTTCCTATTTGGCTAATTAGCTGGATGAATGCAGGTGACCATTTGTAGAAGATTGTGTTAACTGTAGCAATGTTCGTCTAAGCATCTAAGAATTTTGTGGCACATTAAGAATTAAGGGTGAACTCCTAAACACACTTTTCTAGGAGTAAGACCCACTAAGCAGAATGAGGCTTACTTCTGAGTAGACATTAAGATTGTGCTCTAAGGCTGGAATTCTATCCACACTTTCCTGGAGTAAGCCCATGTGCTGTACACATGCATAGGATCAGGCTGTTAGAAAGTTGTTGTGACACAAATGGATATAACCTGTATTAGCCTCAACTAGAAGGTTTATGCACACATACATACTTGTAAAGATTGGGGACAAATGAGCATAAAATGCACAGTGCAGTAGGTTTGTCCCATTTATATGCAGAACCAATGTGCATGTCAAATGTGAATACAGTGGACCCATTTACAACAGTAGACACCACTAAGAGTACTTCCTTCCTATATTAATTAAGTTCATAAAGATGTTTCTGTAGCAGGAAAAGCTTCTGCAGCCTTAATTGACTCTCAATTCAATAAAATTCATTTTGCTAATCTGTTCTAATTCAGTAGGTTTATGCTGGAGTAATTGATTACAAATATACATAATCTCTTGTTAAATCAGCAGTTTGGGCAGATGCAGTGACAATTCCATTATTCATACATGCATGAGATAGGTGGTAAAATCATTCCAAGAATTTATATTGTAAGGCAGCCAAAAACCAAAAGCTTTCAGAATGGCCAGGGTAACCAGATGTCATAACCACAAAAGAAGACAAAGCCCCCCTCCCCACCAAAAAAAAGGATATCCAAGAAAAAATGTGGCCTTCATAATGTTGATTACCAAGATAGTCTTTTTGTGATGATCTCCTAACAGTACTATCCAATTTTCAAATGGAAGCTTTTGTCCAGAGGTATCTGCAGTGATGTAGGATCTCTTGGAAGAGATTACAAATAGCAGTTCAGGGGTGTTTGGGAAAAGTTGTCATGTGTGGGTAAGAGAGCCCCTTGAAGCAGCCTTGACAGTGTTTTCTTGCTGCATCTCTACAATCCCTAGAGGGGCTCACTCAACTATGAGGAACCAACTCAAAGGAACCAATAGAGAGTAAGTTAAAGCCTCCTTAAATTTGGAGCTGGTCCTGAATCGTTGTTACTCAGTGATAGGATAATTCAGACAAGAAGTTATCATGAAATATGTGAACTTGATCTGGAGTTATTTGGTCTGTTTGTATGGTTTCTCTATAAAGACCCCCTGATTTGCTGAAGATAATTTTTCTGTGTTTTTGAGATTCTGATCAGGTGCAAATGTGTATTAAATTTCCTCACTATTTGGTGAGAAGTTGATAGCTAACCAAGCAGTTATAATGCAAATTGAGTATTATAACATTAAGTTACTTTGTTGTGCATGCTCTCCCATCTGACGAAAATACAATTCTTCATTATTACTAAGCATTTTTGTAAATCAATGTTTTCACTTTAAAGACCAAATCACTCCAGTCAGTAAAATGAATGGATAAGCCATGCCAGACTTCAAATATATTGTAAGTTAGAAATGATTAAAAGAGTGAGTGGATAGGAATGACGTTTTTATCCAATGAGTCATTATGCCAAAAATGGAAGAGAGATAATTTAATTGAGATCAAATGTTATCCAGTATTTCCTAAAACACAGCAGTGATGAATTCTACAATGGTGATAAATTTTTTAAAAAGCAATTCTCCTAATAGAGTAAGAACCACAATTTGTGTTTGTTTCTTTTTTGTAGTACTTTTTTGTATAAAAAATTCTCTGGAAAAACTAATTCATTTCAGACATCATACAGATGTTAGGTAGACCAGGCAGAAGGTGTTGCCCTTCACAGTCAGAATCAAGGTTAGGAAGACTTTAATTTCAGTCCATTTTGTTAAATGTTTTTTTTTATATTACCTGGATTACTTATTGTAGGGAGGCAGTTCACAGGCAGGCCTATGAAATATGCAATGACTTTAAAAGCCAATCCAAAAGTATAGTCTTGCTAGTGGTAATGTTGGTCTTTAACTATCAATCCTGCCCTTTTTGAAAAAAGCTTATCCAGAATTGCCAGTAGTTTCTCCTCTAGGTCTTGACTAAGCTTGCTCACATTGAGCTTCATCAGTACTACATCTTCAGGTTCTGGGACACCATTCATTCCTGTATTTCCATTTTGAGTTTATTTGGAAATTTGCTAGGAAAGGAAGAATAATTTCAGTTCATTTTGGAAACTGAGCTAGCCCATCACCTATTCCAGGCTGCACTTTGCCCCAACTTTATTTAATTTGTTCATCAATGACCTTGGCCATTTTTGCAAAACATACCATACTGTTAAATTAGGTGCCCTATACATACTGATTTTGCTTTTTACTGATGATATGGTGCTTATATCTCACACAAAGATAGGACTAAAGCATTTAATAACAGCCAGTATTCACTTTTATTCTTGCAATAAGTTATAGATCAACTGTGATAAAACCAAAACCCTAGAGTTTCCCAAAAGATGAAAACCCTAAGTGTAGATTTTCAATGGTAAAAGCATTCAGTAAGTCAAAACACTTTTACGTTTTTAGATGTCTATTTCCATTATTAAATTAGTTAGTTTATTCTTGTTCTTGGCACAAGCGGTTAAGACGCTGTGCCTGTTAACCATCAGGCCAGGGTTCGAGACCCGGGTCGGCCCCACAGGACAGGGTGAGCTCCTGTAACTTAGCCCAGCTCTGCGACGCCAGCTGGATCCAATCGTATCGGCTCTGCCTTTCCATTGGACTAATTCAGTGGCGTGGAGAGGGGGGATTTGCTGCTTGGGTAACAGCCTATCCTCCATAGGCTTTCATGCTTCGCATGCAGCATATGCAGCGCAGAGCACGATACCATAGTCTTTCAAGACCGATGGAGGCCTGCTTCTTGTTGTTTTATTTACCGTTTAATGTATTACTGTTTTGTCTGCATAAATGCCAATAAAGGTATCTAGGCTTGACTATCCCAGGGTTACAACAACGATGCAATAATGTGAAGGAGGCACTATGGGACTGTGGAACCTAACCTGAATATGGGCTATTATATACACAGTTGCCATTTTTACTGCATGGGAATGACATTTTGTATTCATGGTGTGAGATGGGGGAACAATTAGCATTGTGTGTGAATAAACCTTTATTTTAAGCTCAATCTATATAGGTCTTATACTGGCAGTAGCTTGAATGGTTGCCCAGAAGTAGGATTTCAGAGCATGTTTGTTGGCTAGAGTTTTCTTTGTTTCGCCCCAACATTTTGAATAATACATCCTGGCATGTGTGACAGTCATTTACGAAGTGGCTGAGTTCACATTTAGAAAACGACTTCAAGAGTATCGCTTCATAGTCAGGAGTGAGGTAATCATTGCGTCTTTATTAACAATACTGAAGATGATGAATTACATAATTAAATTTCTCAAAATACTTAGGAAATTAAACAAGCAGAACAATTGCCAATAATGGATATAAAAATAAGAAAAGAGCAGCATTTTGGAGTCTGCTTTTATGAACTCTAGCAATGCAGTCCTAATATTACTGTCTTAAGTAGTTTTGTGTATCAAATGGTAATAACATATTTGTATCTCTATATTTGTAGCTCTTTTTATGCCTGATTTCTTTGCACGAAAGATTTTCAGTATATAGGAATTGAAGTCCTGGGACTAAAGAGCTGTAAACTTTAGTTCTTGCACAAAAGTCAGTACAGTATGTATTTTGTCTGTTTCTTGATTGTAAGGCAGAAATCTGTCCTCTCAATCTTTGGAAAACACCATGTACACGGAAGACACCCTGTACCTAACAACATGAACAGCAATAATAAGAGGTTTCTTTATTGGGGAAAGCTTTGTTTGTGGGGATGTGGAGGGGGCTGTGTTTCAGGATATAGCAGGCCTCCATCAGTCCTGGAAGACTATGGTATCGTGCTCGGCGCTGCATATGCTGCATGCGAAGCACGAAAGCCTGGGTTAGATTGTTATGGAGGATAGGCTGTTACCCAAGCAGCAAACACCCCCTCTCCACGCCACTGAATTAGTCCAATGGAAAGGCAGAGCTGATACGATTGGATCCAGCTGGCATCGCAGAGCTGGGCTAAGGACAGGAGCTCACCCTGTCTTGTGGGGTCAACCCGGGTCTCGAACCCTGGCCTGCTTGTTTAACAAGCACAGTGTCTTAGCCACTTGCGCCTCCCACAGCCCAGGATATACCGTGTTCTCTTAAGTTAAGAGTTATACACATAAGTTAAGATTAAAAGTTATAACTCCCTACACACAATATATTACAAAGGCAAAAAACAGGAAAATTGTATGTAAGCATATGTAACACGGAAACATTTTAAAACTCCCAAACATGGTAGTGAATAATAAAATTCTACCACTATGAGAAAGAAGCTGAAGGGTAACGTTGCATGTTGTGCATCTCTGGGAAGACATATACAGAGATACAATACCACGATGAAAAACAGCACTACTCTGAGACACCACACTGTGTTTCTCTTACAGGAGGCCTTATGAGTGATCTTATAGTTCCATTGACATAAGGGTGACATTTGCAGTTGTTCAGAGTGGATTATAGGATCAGGGCATCAGAAAATGTGAGTTCATGATTTCCCCAGGGTAACTATTTTTTATGGTATTGCAGAGCATGCTTTACTAATATAGGAAGCTATCTTTTAAAATTGCTAAGAGAGTCAACCAACTGCAAGCATTTTAAAAATGTTGTAGGAAGTCTGAAAATTGCCTGGTTCATTTGTTCATACATTTGGTTTGGATGTTGCCTACTTTGTAATTCATATAGTCATTCATACATTTGATGCTTTCTATCAAGCTGCTATAAAATGAGTGAACGAAGATTTTATAAAGTGTAGAAGAAAGGTGACATATTTTTCATATAAATATTAAAAGCTGGTACCTTAAAAGCCTGGCATCAAGGAATCTCCTAAACAATTTTGAAATGTCTAAAAAATAGCAGACTTGAAAAATACGAGAAATACATATAAGAAGTATGTATAAGAAATGAATGTGATTGGACAGCCACTTTTTGTAGCCTTCATAGATCTTACGAAGGCTTTTAATTTGGTTAGTAGGGACGGCCTTTTTAAAATCCTCCCCAAGATTGGATGCCCACCTAAGTTCCTCAATATCATCTGCTCCTTTCAAGAGGACATGAAGGACACTGTTTTTGATGGCTTAACATATGATTCCTATGACATTTGAAGTGGAGTGAAGCAGGGCTGCGTCCTCATGCCAACTTTATTTGGGATCTTTTTTGCTGTCATGCTGAAACATGCTTTTGGAAATGCAGCAGAGGGAACTTATCTCCGGACCAGATCAGATGGAAAACTCTTCAATCCTTCCAGACTGAGAGCACAGTCCAAAGTCCAGCTGAAATGCTTGCGGGATTTCCTCTTCACTGATGACGCTGCTGCTACTGCTCACTCTGCCGAAGACCTTCAGTTACTTATGGACCATTTTAGCAAAGCCTGCCAAGACTTTGGACTAACAATCAGCTTGAAGAAAACAGGATGTGGATACACCTCCCTGTATTACAATCTCTCAACACGAACTGGAGGTTGTCCATGATTTTGTGTACCTTGGCTCAACTATCTCTGACACTCTCTCCCTAGATACTGAGCTGAATAAACATATCAGTAAAGCAGCTATCATGTTTTCTAGACTTGCAAAGAGAGTATGGCTTAACAAGAAGCTGACGGAATATACAAAGATCCAGGTCTATAGAGCCTGTGTCCTGAGCACACTCTTGTACTGCAGCGAGTCTTGGACCCTTTATGCATGGCAGGAGAGAAAGCTGAACATCTTCCATATGTGCTGTCTTCAACATATTCTTGGCATCACCTGGCATGACAAAGTCTCAAATGATGCAGTCTTGGAACGTACTGGAGTCTCTAGCATGTACACATTTCTGAAACAGCAACATCTACGCTGGCTTGGGCTTGTTATGAGAATGGCTGATGGTCAATGTGATGCAGGTCCTCCAAGGAGGTAATGTGGGTGGACTGTGCAGAGCTCCCAACTGCGGTCCCCGTTCTCCCAACCACGTCCTCGCTAAAATAAGTCCATGGAGACACGGGTGGAATGTCCAGCACTATGCTTTTACTCACTTCCATTATGGAGGCACCAATTCTTGAACGTTACAAACAATTCAGTAAACTCAAGTCTACGGCAGGATTCTTTGCAGGTCAGGTAAGTACAGCAATAAACCCAATAACAGTATCAACTCTCCAACTCACAACAGGTAAGTAATATGTCACCAAGCAGCATTAGGTCCCAACCACCATTTCTGCTGCTCCTCTTTCCCACCTTTTCTCCTGGGCTTTCCCCTCCTTTTATTCCCTCCAAATGCCCCTCTTCCTTCCTCAGCTTCAAATGCCCCTTTGCTTCCTCAGCTTCAGCTTCCCTGATAGCTAGCTCTTCCAGGGGCATAAGGTCATCTGCAGTTTTTTCTTCCTCAGTCCTCTGCCTCCCTCACAGTCGGATTCCAAAAGATATCCTATATGGAGAATTAGTGCAGGGAAAGCACCCTACAGGGAGACCACAGCTGCGATATAAGGACATCTGCAAGAGGGATCTAAAGGCCTTGGGAATGGACATCAACGGCTGGGAAACCTTGACCTCTGATCATTCAGCTTGGAGGCAAAAGATGCAGCATAGCCTTCTCCAATACGAAGAGACACTTGTTCGGCAGGCTGAAGCAAAGAGACAGACCCGGAACCAGCGAAATCTGGGGGCTGGACAGGGGACAGACTTTATTTGTCCTTAGTGTAGAAGGGATTGCCACTCCCGAATTGGCCTTTTTAGCCACACCAGACGGTGTTTTAGGACCCCTAATCAGAGCACAGTACCATAGTCTTTCCAGACTGAAGGATGCCAATGATGTGACTGGATCACTACTTGGGGCTAAAGATCCCTTTTACTTAGAGGCTTTTACTCCTTCAAATGAAAACCTCTTCCTTCAAAGTAGTTAAGCTTTTATCACTTTTCCAGCATCTATAGACCCTCATATCTGTGATCAGTTGGCCAGAATATTGCAAAGCTTCCATAACTTATCTTTATGTAATTAACTGAAGTGAAATAATGCGTAGCGGAAAGTAATTTTGCTTAGCAACATATCTGGATGATAAGTAATATTAGCATATCAATATTTATACACTTTCTTCACATAATGAAATTACAAGGAAACTTTTTTTAGGATTAAATCTTCCTTTTCAGTGAGAACAATAAAAGATTATGAAAAACTGTTTTCTTATGACTAATAAACATTTACCAGTAATTAGCATAGTGATTCCCAACTTTGCAGTATGAGCTGCTAACTGTCACAAAATGATGACATTAACTCTTGAAAAGGTGAGATCATGGCATTATTTGTCATTCCCAAAGGATATCCTTTATTTTTATTCTCTTCAAAAAAATCTTCTTGGTTACTTTTGTTTCCAGAATCTTCCAAACTCTCTTAAGGAATTGCATGATGAATGTACATATGTGAGTAGGACTTTCTGGTACTTCTGAGTAGACATACATAGGATTTGCTCCCCTTCCATTTATGTCATCTTCCTTCTTTTTCAACACTTAATACCTATAATCAAGTTGAGGGCTCAATCCTATCCTATTTTCCAGCACTAATGTAGCCACAATCCAGCTCTGAGGGAAGGGAACAAATGTTGCCTTATTTAAGAAGAGCTCTATGTCTTCCTCTCCCCCCACTGCAGGAATTAGTGCAGGCTTGTTGGGATGGATTGCATCAGTTCTTTAAAGTTGGATAGGATTGGGCCCTGACTTTCATTACTCTTTGTTTCCTGTGGCTTTCAATCAGAGAACTGGGAGCTCTTTTATTACGTAGTGTTGGGAATTTGACTCAGATGACTTGTACTTTAGTAGCAAAAATTTATGTTTGTCTTTGACTCGCTGACTTGTGAGTCATGCACATGGAAGACTTTGAAAAACACTTGTGTCAGGGTCCCACTGATTTGAGTCCCGTACTCAAGTTGCCAAGTCTGCCTGTGCCTGGGAGGCAAACCTCATGGGCCATCATTGAGACTGGTTGAGCATTAGGATGTTCCAGCCACACAGCAAGGAAGGGTGAATGTGTTCTTTTCTAGCCAAGGGAAACTGGAGAAAGTCTTCAGCCAGATTCTGGCAGGGAAGGGGGATGCAGTTCATAGCAATAATGTTTTTCACTACATGGCTGGGAGTGGAAATACTTTCAAGGCAGGGTGAAGAGCTTCTTAATGCCCCAAAGCTTTGGCTGATGCTATTCAGGAAGCCTCTCTCTGCTAAACATCTTATTTTGATTAAAAACCTTATTTCTAGCAAGTTTTCAGAAGTTACTTCCTTGTGCAGTTCGCAAAGCATGATGGGTTTCTCATATGCCAATGAGGCAGCCTCTCTGGGGATGGTGTTTTTTTTTTTGAATCAGGCACTTTCATAGACATCTTTACAAAGGGGTCCTTGGGCAGGAATAGAGACTTCAGAGCTACTGAGAAAGGTCTGTAGGTGAGCAGGAGTTTATTTGATTACTAGTGAAAAGCATACCCGCGTTGCGGGAGTAACATTTTCCCATACACCATCCCCCACGGCGCATAAACACCCCATGCGCATAAACAACCCATGCGCCACTTCCCCCATGCGCCACTTCCCCCACCTGCATCAACCCCCATGTGCCGCTTACCCCCATGCGCCACTTCCGCCATGCGCATCATCCCCCATGTGCATCACCCCCATGCACAACTTCCCCCATGCGCATCAACCCCATGCACATCAACTCCCCATGCGCATCAGCCCCCCCATGCGCAACCTTCCCCATGTGCAGCTTCCCCCCATGTGCAACTTCCCCCCATGCGCAGCATCCTCTCCAGTGCAACCTCTTCCTCCGAACAATATCACCCCCCCCCCCAGTGCACCAGGCACCGAGCACCAAATTGGCTGGATGTTGGTCAGTCTTAGAATCATAGAATCATAGAATCCTAGAGTTGAAAGGGACCTAGTAGGTCATCTAGTCCAAACCCCTGCCTGCAGCAGGAAATCCTCCTACATCATCCCTGACAGGTGCTCGTCAAGCCTCTGCTTGAAGATCCCCAGTGAGGGAGAGTCCAGCACCTCCCTTGGCAATCTGTTCCACTGCCAAACTGCCCTCACCGTCAGGAATTTTTTTTATCTGACCGGAATCTCCTTTCTTGCAGTTTGTACCCATTGGTTCTAGTCCTGCTTTCAGAAGCAGCTATGAACAAATGAGCCCCTTCCTCCCTATGACAGCCCTTCAGGTATCTGAAGAGGGCAATCATGTCTCCTCTCAGCCTCCTCTTCTCCAGGCTGAACATCCCAAATTCCCCCAACCTTTCCTCGTAGGGCTTCCCTTCCATCCCACTGATCATTCTTGTCGCTCTCCTCTGGACTTGCTCCAGTTTGGCTGCATCTTTCTTAAAGTGAGGTGCCCAGAACTGAACACAGTACTCAAGGTGAGGTCTCACCAATGCAGAGTAAAGAGGAACAAGAACTTCACGTGACTTGGAAGCTACAGTCCTCTTAATGCAGCCTAAAATGGCATTTGCTTTCTTTGCAGACACATCACACTGCTGACTCATGTTCAGCTTGTGATCCACAGCGACTCCGAGATCCCGCTCACATGTTGTGCTGCCATTTTAAGTATCCCCCATTTTATACCTGTGTTTTTGGTTTTTATTGCTCAAGTGCAGAACCTTCCATGTTAAGTATAGGAGAAAACCACGTTGCCCCCTTTTCAGCCCCTGAAGGGTTAAATTTCTCCAGATGGTTCTTGGTGGGAGTTCAGGTGACAGAAGGATCCCTCCCAGAATTCCATGCTTCAGGCCCAGCAGTTGGGGCAGAATGTTGATTAGTCAGCAATTCTCAATGCAAAGTATAGGGAGGGAAACATGTTGCGCCCCTTTTCACCCCCTTCCGGTTGGAATTTCCAGAAACCGGTTCTTAGTGCACCCCTCGGTCACGGAAGGAACACCCTCCCCAAATTTAACGCTTCTAGGGCCGGTGGTTTTGGCAGGGTGTTGATGAGTCCGTGAGTCAGTCAGTCAGTCAATGAGTCAGTCAGTGACTTTTCTCTTTTATATATATAGATTTGTTCTCTGTAATCCCTTATTTTTCTTCTCTTTTCTTTTCTCTTCCTGCTTTCCTTTACTTCCATTCTTTCTTCTTCTCTTGATATCCCTGTGTATATCTCTTTATAGTCCCAGGGCAACTTCAGAAAGCAGCGTAGCAGCCCTGAAGTAGTTGCTGCTCTCTATTAAAGAGACACTGATGAAGATCATTAGAAGACTCTTGCACAAGCACAGGGCCTCCTCCAAATTGTACTGATCTCTGCAGATTATCACCTACTGTATCCCAGTTTCAGTGGTGCTTCTTCTTGCTGCAGTGTGGAAGGGAGAACATAGTGTTCTTTTTTCCACCTCCCCCAGGCATTAATGACATAGTTGTCCACGGTGACCAGAGTCCTGGAACATTGCACCCATTTGTTGTGGTGTATAATCGCTATTATACAACTGTTGAACCATTGCAGTATTTTCTTCAAAAACAGACCACCCTCAAATTTCCAGTGCATAATGAAGGATAATCAAAATGGTTTATATTTGATTTCCTGCTATTGTATTAGCTCTGGTTGTAATTAAACACCTCTCCCTCTTTCTCAGGGCATACTTGTCACTGACAAAAGATCTAATGGTTGTCAAGAAAAAACAATACAGTTAAAATGTTATGTATCTCTGACTAGATAAGTAATTCTAAGGAACTAATAGAGTGTAAAATTAGCAACTAGGTGGAGGTTAGTTATTTGAAGACATGTGATTATTGGGCAAGTCTGGGATTGCCTTAGCCCAGCAACTCATGACCCCTTAACATTTGGAAACAGGCTTTTGGATGACAACAGACCATTTGAATGACAACGGACCAACCTACCATAACACTGATCAGATTGAGCTGCTATAAACCCATCAATCAAATAATTTGCAACACTGAAAGACTCTCTCTCTCTCTCTCTCTCTCTCTCTCTCTCTCTCTCTCTCACACACACACACACACACACACACACACACACACACAGAGTATATCAGCATACATATGTATATATGGCTGTACGTTTTTCTATATGAATATGCTGAATATAATAGAACAATTATTAGATGCAATAATTTGAAGAAGTGGAGTAATTGGCATTTATTCAAATTTTCTTTAATTGAATTCTTCATCTTTGCTTAGAAAGCTACATGGGGTGCAGGCTCTGCATGGAGCAAGTAATTTTCATAAACAGGATATAATTTAGAATGAAGAAATACACACATAACACTGTGGCTGAACTTCTGTTAATAATTAATATGGAATAAATACATAGCTGTGTCATTAGTCTCAATTTTTTTAACCTGTCACTACTACCATTTCATCAAATCATTTGCATTCGAAGAGGGTTTGTTTATTCATAAACGTGACAGGATTGCACTGCTGAGGGGAAGTGGAAGACCTTTGTGCCCCATAACCAAAAACAAATTTCCTTTGTTACCATAATGAGTTAGAGAGAGCCAAATTGATGGCAACTTGACACTTGGTTAACTTGTAGCCACCAGTGAGGTTTGTTTGTTTGAATACACAGGGCACAGCAAACAGCAATGTTGTCCACTTTATTGTATTGCATTTTCCCTGCAATACAACGCTTGGTCTAAACTCCAACAAATGTCATCTATGTTTGCATGCATTTAATTTCTGATTCTCACACTTCCTCTGCCCCTGCCCACCATTGGCCCAATCCTCTTTCACCTCCACATGACCAAGGGTAGGGAAGAACCAATGTGAAACATGATGCCAGGAACTTCCACATCTCCCTTCCAGTGGGAACCCACCTCTTATCCTGTGCCAGTTAGTGGCATGAGATAACCTCTAATGCCTGGGTTCTGGAAATGGTGATCAAAGAGTATTGACTGGAGTTCCTCCTGATCCCTCGAAAACAGTTCTGGAAGGTTTTGTTTGCGAGGGATCCTGGGTGGCATGCACAGAAGATGGCTGCAAGTCACCATCTCCTTGATATCCACACCACAGAGATAATGGCACATAGAGGAGCAATGGGGTATACTTGGTGTTTTTTTCCTCATTTCCAAGAGAAATGGGGACATGTTTGCCATTCTGGATTTGAATTGGCTCAGCCTTTTTCTTGTTGAAAAGGAAGTTCAGAATGGAAACTTGGAGGTCCTACATCTGGCAGATGTTTCAAATGTCACCGCTGACTAGCTGTTGCAGACAACAGCTCAGCAAGATGGAGTGGCAATTACACCCAGAGATTTCCAAGGAACTGACCAGGCAGATGGGAGTGCCAGTCATGGATTTCTTCATGAATCTCCTATTCTGGGAGTAAGAAGAGATGACACTCAGTGTGCCGTATTGGATCAAGGTATATGGCCATAACCTTGTCCATAACCATAGCCATGGCACATTGGTGTGCTGCAGATGGTCCTCAGGTGTGCTGTGGTAATTTAGAGATTGATAATTCATTAATAGGAAAATTGGGGGATTTAAACAGTCTGGTGTGCCTTGTAAAAGGTTAAAAACAACTGATGTTGTGCCTTGACAATTTCAGTGCCTTTTTAAGTGTGCCATGCGTTGAAAGATGTTGAAAATCACTGCTCTATGGTCTTTTGACACTGCTCATGCTAATGGGTAGGGGAATCTTTCATTGACTATTTTACCCCTTTCCTCTTTTGCCTTAATTCTGTGCTAATACTCTTTCTATGAGTTGTTGTCAGCATATGTTTCAGCTTATTCGAAAAGACTCCTGTGTTCAGCTTGTTGTTATGGACGGGTCTAGGGAGGGCCCTCCCCAAAGGAGAAGTCCAGGTTTTGCCTGCCTCCTGGTAGGGGAGGGGTAACTCATGCAGTGACAAGTGTCATCCCTTCTTCCTCCCAGAATAGAAGATTCATGGGAAGAATTCTGTTCCCCCCCACCCCAAACAGTTATAGGAGCATTTTAACACTTTAGTGTGCTAATAAGGAGTTGTAGTCAGTCCAGTGGTGGGCACCAGCAGGTTCGCACCTACTCTATAGAACCGGTTCTTAACAAGAGATAGTACATATAAAGTTTAAAAATAGCCATTTAAAAGTGGCTGCCAGATGGACAGAGAACCGGTTCTTAATTTCTTTGAAGCCCATCACTGAGTCAGTCCCTAAAATTTTTGTAATAATAAAACACACACACACACACAGAATACCACCACAGGGTAGGGGGCTGCTGGTGTGACAATTGTGGACTTCTTCATCCATACAAGGCAGTGCCATCATTCACATGCAACTACATTTATTTCAATGGAAGGTGATTTTTTGTGAAGAAAAAAACAAAGTGTCGCCTTCACAAATGGAGACAGCCAACAAGAAAGTGACATGAAAGTCATGAAAGTGACAGCATGGAAGGATAGGTTTTTCTTGATGTTTAACAGTTATGAATTGTAATATTTCAAACTTTTCCTTTTCCTTAATACAGGTTGTGACAATTCTAGCAAACATGTCTGTCCTGGACCAGAGTGTTTCAGAAATAATCCAAGGAAACGGTACATATTTCTGTTATGATCTGTTTATAGGTGAAGAGTATAGATTGACTTGAAAAAGCAAGTTCACATCTTGGCTTCTTTTAACTGGAAAGTCCTTTTAAATGCATGTGACAGTGAACAGCAATATAAGTTAAGCATGCCTAATAGGCATTGTTCTTAAATGGCTTTTGTTAACTTGTGTGTAAAGAAGTTATTTTCTGAGTCCATTAACCTCTAATTTAATAACCAATTCATTAACTTAATCAACTGTTTATTCAGCACCAGTGGAAGAATGTAGAGGTGTAACATGGATGGTACTACTTGTGTGCTGGGGGAATGCCATTTTTAAATGCTCTGCAATTCATTTAAAAGCTCTGCAAACATTGGAGAAGATAGTTCTACTCCAGCTCTTTGTATATTTTGCTGGTTTTCTGTTTGCAAGGGGATTTTTTTAACATAGAAAAGCATTTTAAAAAGTGATTCCTCACCAATGACCTGAATGAAGCATCTTGTTCCACCACCTCATTTTGCTGCATTGACTGTGCATTTGTGGGTCATTGTAGTATCAAAATATAGCATTTTTTGCGTGTGTTTAGTGAGTTTTAAAAATGGTTTCTATGTCAAATTTATTTACAAAAACTGTGAAGTCTTCTTGTTTTCTTGATAACTTCTGCCTTTCATATTTAAAACATTTTGGGGTAATCATCATTTTTGTAGGGCTAACACTGATAATGGATTAGCCCTACCAGTAGAAAATGCACAGGGGAAGCATTTGTGGCTTTGTGCAAGAAGGACAGTCCAGTGAGAAAGAAACGCACACACAGTTTCCAAGAAGAAAAGCACAGTTTCCAAGAAGAAAACTGTAGTCCAGTATCCAGGGAACAATCAAATAACAGAGTCAAACATAACAGTTCAAAGTCTGGTACACATAGAGGCTGAGGCTGCAATTCTCTGCCAGAGCCCTCCTGCTGTGAGGAGGGGAAGAGGCACTTAGAGGAGTCCTTTTGGGGACTGGTCAGGCAACTGCCAAGGACCTCTGGTGGTCCCTGGCCTGGGGGTTGAGAAACTCTGTATTAGGGGACTTTTTTGCTTTCCTCCTGATTGACCTCTGCCTCACTTGAATGCAAGTTAGAGTAACACTAGGGAGACAGTTCCTGAAAGGTCAGCGCAGCCTTGGAAGGAGAAAGAGGAGGAAATGGTTCTGAGGCATGAAAATGAAGTCTGTCTTTAGGCAACTGGTCTTCAGAGGCTTCTCAGTTTGGGGATGCAGGCTGGTAAGCCCCCCGGCTTGAACTGTAATGCCAGCCTTGGAGGCTGTCTGGGTCTCAGACAACAGATCAGCTTACCTCCCTTGACTTCCTTCATATGGGTTAGCAGTCAGGAAGGTGGGCACACTCTATGGTTAGCCTGGATTCTGAGCCATGATTGCTATGCCTAAAGAAGGGCTCAGGCTGGCAACAATCCACCAAGTAGGGACCCACACTTAAGGATGGTCATAGAGAACGCAGGACTTGCTGCATTTACCAATCGCCCTTAATTCCTTCCAAAATTCTTGTCATGGGTGTTGGGTCATGGGATGCCTGTGCAATACTTTGTACAAGACTTGGGCAAGTCATGGGCTGATATTATCATCATTCCCCCCCATTTGCATCAGAGTACACAAATGTGTATTTTTGATGTTATGAAGATGGTCCCCAAATTTGAATGTGCCTATTTTTAAGACATTGTACAGAGTTGGAGAATATTGTAGTGCTGGTGGTTTTGGCCAATGCTGTATATATTGCTTTTTTAACTGCTCATTTATATTGAAATCTTACTACAGTCTGGGAAGCTTATCAATAGTATTTCACTCTTTTGCAGGTGTTCAGATTTTAATGCAAATGCTGTTTGAGAAGCCATCCTCTGAGAGTTTACCAGAAGTAGCTGCTTGTGAACGTGTTCAGCAAAAAGCTGCAGTTACACTCGCCCGGCTGAGTCGTGATCCTGAAGTAGCACATGCAGCCATAAAACTGAGCTGTAAGAGTTTTAATGTAGAACTGTCTAGTCCAGTGTAAGATGTACCAACACTGACATCCTACTAATAACCCATGGCTTTGATTGTCTTTGTCGAGGGGGTTTCTTTTGCTCAAGTTTTCAGTTTTTATTACTAATTGTGCTATCCCCAAGGATCAACCATTTATTAGTATTTGGATAATACTAGTAAATTATTTTGGAAGCATTTTATACTCCTTGGTGGATTACTTGAAAAATACATTTTGAAACAGTAAGATGAATTAGCTGATCCAGTTACAGATCACTGGCATGCTTGGCATGTCCTCAGCTGTGGGGATTTGCTCAGCTAATTCATGTTGTTGAAGCTGTTGTTGAAGTTATTGAAGTTGTTGAAGCTGCCTGATGGCACTTATCAATCAGTCAACTTATCAATCACAGTCAATTTTCATGACCACCACCTTGCACTTATAAACGAAAGAAAAAGTCCAGCTATCCAAACAGAAATGTGCAAACAGAAATCCCCTAAGTGGCTATGTGAGTGGTGATTCACACCAGTACCTTGACAGTTTTGCATTCTGTTCCAAATGCTTTAAAAATGTGTGATAGAATCCCTAAAGTTTGATTCTGTGGGTTGCAGAATCCTTAGTACCAAATGGTCTTAGGCAGGGAATTGACGTGCACAGAATTTTCAAAAAAGCTTCCATGAACCCAATGATTATATGAATCCACCTGTAATAAGTCTTTAAGGCATGCCCATTTTCACAGTATGTTGGTGTCTTTTTCTGGGGGAAAAAAGGTGCCAGTACTCACCACTGGTCATCCCATATGACTAATTATTAATTAGTTCCGGGGAAGGGGGCAGGTACTGAGTACCAGTGAGTACCCCCAGAAAAAGGCCCTGATGATACTTATATAGCCTTCATTTGGGCATTTTCAACTTTCTGAACAAAAAGACATTTATACTGGACCATGAATCACTTGGCAAAAAGGTAAATTGGAGTATTTTACAGTATTCATCAGAAAAAGTAAGAAAGAAAAAGTAAGTAAGAAAAGTACTTTTTTTGCTGTTTCTTGGCAGCTATTCACTGGTATAGCTGAGGTCTTCCAGAATTGGAGATAAACGAGGTGTGATTCTCAGACTGCAGTCCTAATTCCCAGTTAGGCTGCCATAGGTACCAGTTTAACTCCTATGCTGGCCTGGCGTGTCACAAAAGTGTTGTAAGGCACTCCTGCCCCACTCCTGGTGGGGTCGGGGGCTAGTGGATTATGCCATCTTCCCCATATCACCACAGAAATAGAGAGATGACTGAGTGGTGCTGGCCAAAATTCGCTACAATTTCACCCACAGTGAGGTAACTTGGTGGCCTTGAAACAGAACTTTGAGCACACTTTGAGTGATAACATTGTGAAGTATTGTTTAAAATGCCTCACAATTAATAGTTCTTTCTATTCAGTACTAGCGGAACCTAGCCTTTGTTGCAGGAGTAAAATTTACAGAATATTTGTGGCATTGGGCATGGCTGGGTGCCAGTGGGTAGCAGACACTGGCAGTCACCAGCAGGCAGTGGGTACCCACTGGGCACTGGGGATCCCTACTGGGCACCAGGGACCACTAGGCACTGGATATATCTGCTGGGCACCAGCCATGGAGCACTGGGCACCCATGCTGGCCACTGGGCACCACTGATAGTGCACACCAACAGGCACCACATATCTCTTGCTGGGAAACACTGCACATCAGTGGGAAGCAGGCACCATTTGCCACTACCAGACACCACCAGGACCACTGGGCACCTCACATCCCTACTAAGAACTGGGCATTCCAACTGGGCACTAGGCACAGGGCACCAGTGAGCACTGGATGGTGGGCACCACACACCACCAGGCAATAAATCATTCCTTATCTCACAGAAGGAATATGCTTCCATAATTTCATGATTCTAGGTCCAGGGATTTGGGCTGGGCATTGATGAGTCAGTGAATCAGTCAGTCTTCAGTGTTTAGAAACAAAAACATGTTGTACTTCTCCCCTCCTTTAGAGTTTGAATTTCTAAAAATTGAGTGCTTAAGTTGCAGAAGGAATATGCTCCCCATACTTCTTGGTCTGCGGGTTTGGGCTTGGGCATGGATGAGTTAAATATATGTTCAATGTTAAATATAGGAACAAAAACATGTATCTCTTTTCATCCCCAGAGAGTTTGAATTTCTAAAAATAGGTTCTTAGAGGGTGCCCACATCATGGAAGGAATACTCTCACCAAATTTCACAGTTCTAAGCCTGGCAGTTTTGGCTGGGCGTTGATGAGTCAGTGAGCGAGAGCAATCCTAACCAATTTAGGCTGGCATAACTCATCTGGCATATCTTGCCTTGATGGTATGGGGAGGTCAGCGTATGCCTGTGCGGAGTGCCCCTCCGGAATGGGGCAGAAGTGCCTTACAACACTTTTGTGCCACCCCCAGCCCAGCATAGGATTTAAAGCCAGGGCTTCTCCTGGCCTAACTGGAGACTAGGATTGCAGCCTGAAATCATGACACACTCTCTCTCTTTAAATAGCAGGCCTCCGTCAGTCTTGAAAGACTGTGGTATCGTGCTCGGCGCTGCATATGGTGCATGCGAAGCATGAAAGCCTGGGTTGGATTGTTATGGAGGATAGGCTAAACAGCAAATCCCCCCTCTCCACGCCACTGAATTAGTCCAATGGAAAGGCAGAGCCAATACAATTGGATCCAGCTGGCGTCGCAGAGCTGGGCTAAGGACAGGAGCTCACCCTGTCTTGTGGGGCCGACCTGGGCCTCGAACCCTGGCCTGCTGGTTAACAGGCACAGCGTCTTAACCGATTGCGCTATATCTATATCTGTATCGATCGATCGATCGATCGATCGATCGATGTAGATGTAGATGTAGATGTAGATAGAGAGGGGGAAGTTTCTGACTTTCTGTTTTTCTAGGGCTTTATTATATTAATCAGAATTGCCATTGGATTTCTAGATGTCTAGAAAATGTACTGTATCAATGCTGATATAGTATTTTATTTATTTGAAAATATTCACTGCATATACTTTTTTTTACTCCTAGGTATTCCACGCCTCATAGAACTCTGTAGATCTCCTACTGAAAGAAATAACAGTGATTCTGTTCTTGTTGCATGTCTGGCAAGTGCATTTAGTTATTCCCTATTTGCTTTACCTTTTCTATGGGTTCTTTATATACTAAAATTGTATTCAACAGATTGAAGCCAATTAGGATATTATCTCTTCTGTCCTGGGTATGGTTGCCATAAGAAGGGGCATCCTTTGGTGTCTGAGTCTTTCTTTGCCCCAGGAAAAGTGGGATAGACAGAAATGATGATTGCTGGTCTAGCAACCATGATTCCCCAACCAGGCCTTAGATTTGGGAGGAATGATTTCATCCTTCTTCCTCCTTCCAGTTCTGGACTTGCCCTGCTATGTTTCCCCTTTCTGTTCAATCTCTCATTTCCATCTCCACCCCCAGCTTAACCTTATCCAGAGGAGTGGTCTGGAGAGGAAAGGAGGATGAAGAATTTCATCAATTATTTTCATAGAGGCTAATATGATGAGGATCTGAATAGTGACAGGAATTTTGCTGATAGGTGGAGCATGCCACAGTATAAAGAATGGGGAAATATTGGTCTTGCCTGCCACTGTAAAGGTCACTTATTGGTGCCATTGCCAAACCTACCTGCTTCTAAGTCTGGAGAGACCTAGGCTGCAATCCTATCCAGACTTTCCTGGAAGACAACTCCATTAACTATAATGGGGACTTATGAGTAGACAAACCTAGGATTTGGCTTTTAGCCATGGAGTGAAGGTTGAACAGTAGGGACAGTAAGCCAGGGGTGGGCATTTTCACACACATGCATAATAGTGCAAAAGTTTTTGCTCCCCAGTGTCTACTGGACCCTATTGTCATTACTGTTTATAATAGTGATACTGAATTACCAGTGATTTTGAAAGTTACTAAGAGCCCTATCCAAAAACTGCCCAAAACACCAGGACTGCTATGGCACCAAAATGTGGTATCCTGAGGACACAGGACAGCAGCTGGCAGCTCCTTGTGAGTCCCAACACAGGGCTCTGAATCCAGAAGATCTGAGCGCCGCCAATCCTGCCCCCTGCCACTTGGCTCTCTCCCACAGCACACATCCTTCCCGCCCTCCCCCACATCTCCTGTCTTGTAACATCTCCTGTGCCACACACCTCTCCATCACCCACCAGTCTGAGTGACCATTGAACTAGTTCCAACAATGGGTTCACAAACATGCCTTACAGCATGTATGCAACAGTAAGCAAATGCACTAAGCTGAGGATTGGGCTCTAAGACTGCAATCCCACACCTACCTGAAAATAATTCCATAATCTACTTCTGTGTAGATGTGTATAAAGTTTGGTTCTCAGTTTTGGCTTTTGGCTCTCAGACTGAAATAATTTTATTTTCTTTGAAAACTAAAGGTAGATGCTCTTCATTTAAAATTTTTTTATCAGTTCATTGAAAAAAATTCAATATTAGTGGCTTCACTTTTCTGACATGATAAAATAATTTCCACAATAGCTACATTATTTTTAAGAAAGGTAAGTGGACAGTATTTATGATGCACAATTGAGTTTTGTGCTCAATTTTTTGTCCCTGAATGCTTGGAAACATTATGATTTATTATTTGTGATATGATAATGCTTACAAACACCAATCAAAATGGAACTGGTAGTATATGATGTACTTTGCAAAGATAATTCTTATGACAATTTTACATCTTAGCAGTTTTAAGTGGAGAGAGGGATGGCTTGCCTAAGGTCATACTATAAATCTGTACTGGACTCAACAGCTGAACTGTAGACTAACCCTTAAAGTGCTTCACTGGCACAAGCCCCATAGAAATGAGTGTGCCTCACACCAGCAGAGGGACTTTAGGAAAGGATCCTCTCAGGTTGAATTCTTTTTGGTGTTCCATTTCAGGATGATGGTGTTCTTTTTCAGAATTCAGTTTAGAATTTAGAACAGGCAGTTTTCTATTCCAGAATTAAACCCAGAAAGGTGAAGCACAAAATTGTTCATTTTAAACAAAGCTGTCACATAATAAATGTCATTTTTATCTTTTGGCAACTCTAAAGTAGTCCTGAAGCCTGAAATATTTTGCTGACTTTGCCTAGAGCTCCTACACCTTTATAGATTGTGGAAAAGGCAGAAGTGCTGTGAAAATTTTTCATCAAGGAAAGACAATGACAAGGGGGGGGTGTCTTTCCTATGTCATTTACTTGGCCTGACATGTTCAGGGATGCTAAGCATCCCCTTTGTGAGTTGCCCTGAAGAAGCAATAAAGGGAAAGGGAGGCATCAGTGGAACAGAACTGTATCAGGGGAAGCAAGCTCAGGTGTCCTGTCACTGTAGAATCGCCAGTACTATTTGATACATGGAATTCCACAGATATCAAACATTTAAACAAGGAGTTGTTTAACTCCAAAAGAGATGTAACTGTGGAATACCAAAATGGAAATGCTTGGGAAAGTTGTTAGAGAAAAAGCAATGAAAATTCTGATTTCATTAACATTTTTGTTACAAGTGTGACTAATGACCCAGAGCCTCAAAATTAACACAAGCTCACATAGGCTGTTGAACTATTTCCAAAGCTTGGTACCCTGGCACACCATTGATGCTTTGTCCCAAGCTGTTTTTCCTGGTGCATATACACTGAACAAACATTCTAAGAAAACACTTCCTACTAAATATTTCCTACTAAAAATCTAAAGCACATTGCACTCATCTAAGGTATCTTGACTCTTATTTTCACTGTAATTTTTTTAACTTAACCTGGTTATTAATGCCCACCAGTGTCTTATTCCCCTTGCCTAACCTTGCCATGTCCTTTGGGTTCACTTGGGCTTGTGCCAGCCAAAGAGCTGACACATATCTGAGGGGAATAGGGGATATCTGAGGGGATATCTGAGGGGAACTAAAGGGGAATAGGGATAGGCATTAGATTAGGACAGGTTCCCCATCACAGAGAGAAAGCCTTTTTGTGCCTACTGCTATTGCATGGAGAGGGCCCCACATGCATTCTCCTGTATGTGCATAAAATCATGCAGTCATTCAACTGGGTACATTAGGTTCTTCTTCATAGGTCACTCAGCTCTATGGGGTCTCTTTAGGTGGCAAAGAGCAGATTAGCCCTATTTGGGATGCTACTGCACAACAGGGCGTAAAGAGAAGTAATTCCTCTTGCCCGGGACGGATTGCATTGCAGCCAGCTCCAACCCTGCGCTGGGTATAGCATAGGATAGGATTGGGCTGTAAATGTTACAGCCAGAAATATATGCTGGATTAATGCACTCCGAAGGCATCAATTTAAGTAATCACACAAATACTAACATGAGCGTATTAGTGACAAAATTTTGCAGACAGGGACCCAACCAGTGGTGTGATTCAAATAAATTAACAACAGGTTCTATGTCCTAATAACCTAAATTAACAACAGGTTCTATGTCCATAGAACAACATGATCAATGTCCCATTAGTAACTGGTTCTCAGAACCAGGCGCTCAGTAGCAAAGGGTTCTGCAGAACCTGTGAGAACCCTCTGAAGCCCACCACTGGAACCCAACCATTTAATAATATATATGATCTGTTATCCATCTGAGCTGTATAAACCTAAATCATTTCCAGAACACTGGTTTAATGTTTGAGGTTTTGATATACTTTATGGGTCAACACTTGTTGAGTTTGAATGATCAGTAACTATTCTGTGTGGAAGACAGTTAACCTCACAGAGGTTATGTCAGTGCCAATGATCCTTAAATCCTTTGTGAATTGTTAACAAGAGACTTTTACTCAATAATAACTGAACATGCAACTGTTATCAGTAGCCCACTGTTTTCTAGTATTGCGTAATGCATTCTAAAATTGCATTTTCATGTTTACTTCCAGGCAGCATTACGGCGACTAGCTGTTATGAGCCCTGATGGCCTTCAAGAGTCAGATTTCCAGCAGTTGGTAAAACCCAGACTTGTGGATTCCTTTCTGCTTTGCACAAATATGGAAGAGAGCTTTGTCTAAAAAACATTAAAAATCAACAAAAAATCCACAAAAAACATGCTAAACAAGCAATCACTGTTATGCAGAATAGTATCACTAATTATTTATGAATAATATATTTTAACTACATAGAAGGTTAGCATGGGGGGAGAATTGATCCATTTTGCTTGCAGCTGTATTCAGCTGAATTCATCCACTTGGCCTCATCTCCCTCTTCCAAACTAACCCTGTGTTTGCACAGCATTGTGCTACCTATTATACAGTACAAGAGGACCGTGTTCATCTCCCATTTATTTTTCCAGCCATACCCAAAATTACTGATTTTTTAAATCCTTGGTGAGGAGAGACAAGTAAACTAGCTTTAAATTATCCCTATTCAACTACTTTCCCTTAGTAGGGTTCCAGATTCATGTTCAGTCCTATAGGTTAGAACTCTTTGAGGGCAAATAGTGGGAGGGTGAATTGGAGTGAAAAATGTTTCAAACCTACTGTCCATTTTACAAAAATGGCCATTGACCTTCCTTGAATGTGTAATATATTTCCCCAAAGACACTGATATGTAACAGAGAGCTTATACACTTCATGACATCAGACTAGTATTCCTGGAAGGAAAATCTGGCCTTCAATCTAAAATGTTTATTGTGCTTTCTAACCTCTTTTTAAATAACTACAGTTATTTTTAAAAACAGTGTTAATTATTTATTAAACTGTATTAATTAAGTCAACAATTTAAACAATTGGAAATGAAGACTACAATGCAGACTATGAAAATCCTGTTCTTTCTGAGGTCAATAGCAAGGTTCCCACTAATTTCAATGAAGCTGGAGATCAGATCTGTTGCACAGATTGAGTTTTCCTTAACCCCCAGGGTACACACTTTTTTAAAATCATGTAACACGCCAGTGTCCAATGGACTATGTACATATACATAGTCTGGTACATATAGTTTGGTACATATAATGAATAAATATTGCATCAAGTTTTAGTATGGAACCCTGTAGGAAGTTTTGTTTTTTAAATGGAATTTATTATTATTTGATAAGGACTTATGACTTTTTTACTGCTAATTCGACAGTTATAAATCCAAAAGCATGAATTTTTAATCACGTGTGACCACAAGGGTCCAATGGACCTATACTATAGTTTGGTACATATAATGAATAAAAGTTGCATCAAGTTTAGTATAATTATTTTATACTAATTTTAATTGCGAAATATTGTCAAAATATAAATTTTTATTATAATTTTAGCTAGCAAAATATTGAATAACCAGTGAAGAGAAACATGGGTCAGATTGTCCCTGCCAGTATCCGATGCTATAATTTGAATTTACAGGAAAAAATATAAATTTAAAAATTCATGCTTTTGGATTTATAACTGTCTAATTAGCAGTAAAAAGTCATAGGTTCTTGTCAAATAATAATAATAAATTCCATTAAAAAAAACACAACACTAACTTCTGATCAGGTCCAATGGACCCTGAGGTACCCAGTTAAGTGCATCAAATAAACCTCACCTTCATTGCTAGTGAACCTGCCCAAGTTTAGAAGTGTTTATTATGGTAATTATAATATAGAACATTCTCCTTGGTCTTGTTTGCAGAGAAAGTCTAATAAAAGTGACAAAACTCTCAACATGCTTATGATTCCACACTGGATTGTGTCACCTCATGGCAAGTCCAGGCAGTCTGGCATGTGAGGTGAAGAAGATGTCAAATCAGCAGTGGAATTCAGATCCAGATGTACTAAGGAGGGTGAATGAATTGTTTCCTCATTCATCATAAGTGATATATTCAAATACTCAAGTAACTCCAAAGCTTTTGTAACTTTTAACAATTGTATAGAGAAAATTTTGACAAATGCAGTTTGTCATGTAAGAAGGAGAAAAAGGGAAAACCTAAATTTTTCTGTTCAAAAGAACTTTTAAAGACATGAGAGCCTCATTACATCTAACATTAGTCAGCAAAATGCACTTGTACTGTCTAGTACAGTTCAGATGCTGTTGATAAAGTACCATCATGGGCAGCGCAATCCAAACTTGCATTGGATCAGGCAGACTGATCCAAACATTGGGTCTGTTGCTGTACTACTTTGGGGAAGAAGAGGTTTGTCCTCTTTCCTGCAGTAGGGCTGTAGCATACTTCTACTCAGGCTAACAGGACAATCCAGAGCAACTAATCTGTCCACATAAGAGCCCTTAGGTTGCCCTATCTAACACTAGGTTGGAGCAACTGCAAGATGCTCCAGCCCAGTTACTCTGAAGGAGGCTTAGGGCAGAGCAAGGCAAGATAGGGTGCCCCAAGAGAGGTGGACCTGCTCTGCCCTAACTGGGGCAGCCTAAGCAGCTCAGGAGAAGCAAGTTGAGGGCATGTTTAGCATTGCCTAGGGCAGAGCAGTTACTCTGTATCCAGAGCCTATTTCCAAGGCAGAAATGCCCTCTTCCAGCCCTCAGAGTTATACCACCTCAGGAGCAGGTATAGTAATGAGTAGACCCATAGGGATCCATGATAAGGCCCGAGTAAGAATGGCAGTGTTGACCAAAAATCTGAGTTCTTGGCCAGCCTAGCTGCAACCCCTGCCTTTCAACCTCAGGATATGGAACAAACTATGGCTGCCCACAAACCTCAGGATACAGCAGGCCACTCCAAGAAGCCCCTTGTATTCATTATAGAATGTACTGGCATCTCATCAGGGACTCCTTATAAGGCAGGCACCCAGTGGCGTCACCAGACTGGTGCGGCTGGTGTGGGCTGCATTGGGTGATGCGCTCCGTATGGGGTGATGTGCCGGAGGAGTTTGACTGTCCTTTGGCAGGCCCAGGGCGTCAGCACCCCCATTCAGGCCTGCTCCAAGGCGGAGCAGCAGCCAGAAGCTGCCACTTGTCTGAGGAGCTGGCCTGAATGGCCATCCGAGGTGCACTGCGCAGAAACACACTGAGCATGCCGAACAGCTTCAGAGGAGACTTCCTTAGAGCAGAGAAAGTCCGCGCCTCTGCACAGCCATTCGGCCTCACTCAGGAGGCGGAGCGGCAGCCGAATGGCTTCAGAAAGCGTACTGCACAGGCACCAACTCTGACGCCTGCACAGTCTCCCCCGAAGCCAAAAGGTACTGCGCAGGTGTCAGAGATGGTGCCTGCGCAGTACTCTTTCTGAAGCCAGTTGGCTTCAGAAACAACTGCGCAGACGCCAACTTTGGTGACTGTGCAGTCCAGGTGGGGGGGGGCGCACATCCCAGGGATGACGCACAGACTTCCGCACCAGGTGATGTGCAGAGTCATGTCACCACTGTAGGCACCACAGCTGTTCCTTGTTCAGTGTGATCTGAGGGGTGTCTCCTCAGGAGCAAGTCTTCCCCTTGTGTCAATTACTTAGCATGCTCTGGAGCAGTTAGGGCAGCCCAGGCTTCCTGACTCTCTGGATTCAGCATAACTTTCTGCTCTGGATACATAATAGTTAGGAGAGTGCAGTTAGGTCAGAGCAGGCTGAATTTGCTCTGGACTGTGTCCTAAGTTACCTCTGGAGATGACTGCCAGAGAAGAGATTAGGATATGGCTTAGCTACCAGACCCAATCCCTGCCTCCCACCTTTATGGTATTTTTATGACACCCCAGGTTGGCACAATCCTTGCTGTCTAGGTTTGCTGTGTCTAGAGCTTGGATTGCTCTGCTATAATCCATATTCCTTGCAAGGATAAAGTCCCTTGCTATTCCCAAGGAAGTTCCCAAGGAAGACCCTTCTGAAGAATGGAGAGAGGTGCTGCCAGTCAGCAGAAAATGATGAAGCTAGACTTACCAACTGACTGGGCACAATCCTAACCAATTTAGAGCAGCACAACTCACCCTTCACCCCATTTCTGTGGTGGCATAGGGATGCTGACACTTGTCTATGCACTAGTCTAAACTCCCCCATGAGTGGTGCAAATACCTTATGACTATTTTGCTACATCCCAGGACTTGTGCCAAGAGTTGTGCTAGGGTTAGGATTGCACAGTTGCACTCCTATACTCCAATTAAGCTGGCACAAGTCCTGTGCTAGCATGGGGTGTTTCAAAAGCGGTGTAGGTCACTTCTGTGCCACTCCTAGGAGGGCTATGCTAGAGTAACCACGGGATCTTCTACACTGACATAGTTATGGTGCCTCTTACATCTTCCCATAGTTTCCCAAGGCTTCCCAAGGCTACTTTCTAGACATGCACTGGCTTCTCCACGCTACCATGGGAATGGGGAAATGGGTGAGTTGTGCTGGCCTAAACTGGTTAAGATTGTGCCATCAGTAGATAATTATATGGTTCATGACTTCCCATATTCTACTGTTGATCCAAGTTTAGAAATTTTAGTATTGTAAACTCATTCAGTGCCGATAGCTCTATTTGGAAGACTACATTGGCAGATGTTCTGCCGATGTGCAAAATCCTCCTATTTTTGGAAGTATTTTTGTCTTTCTGAACACAGACATTAAGATAAAGATAGATTTGTGGTTTTAAAACAATTTGATTTTCCAGCTCATTATTGTGCCGCTTTTTCAAATGCATGCTGAAAAGTGCAAAACAATAAATATTTTTGCCATTCAAATTTGAACCCATGCAAGCAAGAACTGCTACTTATGGACCTTTGAGCATGAACTGATCTTTTGATTCTGCTGAAACAAGATAAATTTTATACTAGAAAATGCAAATTTTGATAACAGTGATTGCTGAGAATTAAGCCACATACACATTCACACCACAACGCAGGATGTTCATACAGAATGGAGGATAGAGTGCCTCTGCCTTTAAGCAATGTATAGAAGAGGGAATTTTGGCAGGTGCTGCTTTTAAAACCTTTCTGTGTTGAGTTTAACATGCCTGAATTCCCTCTTCTATACAGTGCTTCAAAATAGAAGCACTCTGTCCATTCTGTATGGTCAAATGATACTTTTAGGTCCCAATCCAAATTCCTGTCAGCAGTGCCATTGCAGCCATGCCCAAAGGTATATGCTGCATCCAGTAATTTGAGAGATAATCTGAAGGTCTTTCTTGCACACTGGGCCACCTTGGACTTTTGGTGGCCTCTGTCTGAATATAAAAAGGGATGGGGAGGTCTGAAGTAGAAGGTGATATGATAGGGCACCATTGTTGCCATATCTACTCCATCCTGCCTCCTCCCTACCCCAGGTTCCTTCTCCCACCTAGTTACATCATCAGTTCTCTGACTTTATGCCCATGTTCTAATGATTTTATATGTCTGGTAGGAATGGCAGCATATGGTGGTAAAACTGTGGCACTGCCAACTATTGCAGCACTGCTTTCAAAATGGCCCACAACTGTGCACTCCACACCCCTTTGATAACCATTTACAACTGTGGAATTCTCTTCAGCTGTCATAAACTCCCCCTCCTCAAAGCTCAATATTGCATAGGATTGGGCAACATTTCTCTGCACTCTTCTTTAGGAATAAATGCCATTAAATTCAATATGAGATGTTAACATGCATAGGATTGAGCTCCATATGAGTTTTGGTGAAAGTAGTAAGATCATAACTAATCTTTTTAAGTGTTGCTTATGATCACATTGGAACTGGCACTGAGCTTCTGCTTAACTAATGTGAATGCCACATCATTGAGGTCAGTGGGATTTAAACATATATAACTGGGAGCAGTATTATAACAAAGTCTTTGAAGGATTGGTGGCAAAGTGCCAGAAACCTCTAGTTGTCTAAATGGCAGGCTTGCCAAAAACATTCTCATATCAGTGATTTCCTGTCAGGTTATTGGAAAGATTTTAAATATATATTTAATCATTGGAAAAATTGGCATGGATAGCAAGAGTGCTAAAGGGATTTCTGATGCACAAAAATGTGATACTGGGTTGTGTGCTGAAGATATAAATGTAGAAATTATATGTGGTTCAAAATGTTTAAAATTATTTTTCACTCCAGCATTTATTTGTATCATAAGCATTTCCATGTTTTTGTTTCTAACATTAAAGATTATTTGCATGAATATTTCTGGTCTGTTGTTTGAAGCAGATATTTTGACACAATGTATGTTTATATGTGTATCTATAAGTAAGATATACCATATATACTCGAGTATAAGCCAACCCGAGTATAAGCTGAGTCACCTAATTTTACCACAAAAAACTGGGAAAACTTATTGACTCGAGTATAAGCCTAGGGTGGGAAATGCAGCAGCTACTGCTGTTTTAATGAGGACAAAACAGCCAATGTGGTGAGCCATCCAGCTCCTTCATGCAGGGAGGAGAGTGATCAATCTGCTGACTTTTTTTAAAGAAGGAAGCAAAGCAGCCTTTCCTGCTTTTTCAAAAGGCGGACCTAAGCTGAGCTGCTTATGCAGAAATCCACCTCTTTGCCCATCTTATGACAAGTATACGTTGACCTGAGTATAAGCCGAGGGGGTTTTTCAGCATTAAAAAATGTGCTGAAAAACTAGGCTTATACTCGAGTATATATAGTATGTTTGTATAGTCAAGAATGGACAAGATTCTAATCCTGCATCCACCTTCTTGACTTCTTTGACTCATGAGTCATGTGTGAGTTACATGTGCCTGTGTAACTTACATGTTACATGTAACTGTGTAACCCCTGAAACTTCCTGAATCATTTAGACTCAAGAAACCCACATGATTCCATGGAAAAATCAACCACCATTGAATTTATTATTTTTATTATTTTTTATTCCATTTATTTCTACCCCGCTTTTCCTCCCAAAAGGGAACTCAGAGTGGCTTACAACATTTAAAATATACAACAGACACATACAATTTAAAAATGGATGAAAGATGAAAACGTAAGTGCATAAAATTCATTAAAAATATGCACAAACATTTAAAAAAACACTGTTGTGCTCAGACCACCTAAAAGCCAGATAAAACAGGTAAAACGGTAAAAACAACCAGCCTGACATTAATTAAAAGCTGTGGTAGAAAATGGTTTTCAGGCCCTGCCAAAAGCTCTGGAGAGTGGGAGCAGTTTTTAACTCCAGGGGAAGGGAATTCCATAATTAGGGAGCAATTTATGTAAACAAATTCAAGCAAAAGTAGCAGTAGAGCAAGTTCAGAAAAAAATACATTCCATACGAACCTCAGCAATGAACACCCCCTTCATATCACTACTCTTGAGGGAGTGCCAGGCATGCCAGGGCACAGACAAAAAGGTACCAGGCAAGACAGGAGAGGTGGCATAAACAGCATGAGGGAACAAAAGCAGCAGGTGGGAGGACAGAGGTTCAGGTGCAGCAGCTGGAATGCAGTTCCCAGTATGACCAAATCCTTTGCAGCTCTACTCAGAAGTCAGGGTGACCAGATGCCCAAACCTCAAAAGGAGGACAAGGTCTTGGATTCCCATTACCCTGGCCTTTCCTGCAGACAATGGCACATTTGCCTACTCATGAGTAAAGCAATGATATTGGGCACTTTCACTTTCCCATGAAGCTCAATGCATTTTTTAAGGTTTTTTTGATAATAACTTTTGATAGGAAGGAGATATTTAAAAAAGAATTTATGCATTGGATTCTGCTCTTCAATATGAATCCAATGACATATGATGTGATGAGGTACTGTACACCTTTGTAAAGTTCAAAAATGAAGCCAAAATAGAGGACAATAAAGCCCTTTGGGAAGACACCTGGACAGGAGGCTATAAAAAGAGGACAAATCCAGAAATTTATGGTCATTTGGTCACCCTGTCAGAAGTAGTCCCATTGCTGAAGATCTTTTAGCGGGCCATTGGATCCATGAGTTTCTCTTCAATAGCTGGGAACTGCAGCCCTCTGCTTCCCTACCTCATCCTTTTCTCTGTCCAGCCACTCCTAAGGCAAGGAGGAGTGGACACCCTTGATTCCTTGGCCTCCTCCTTTTCTCCTCTGTTCAGGGGAGAAAAACCTTTGTCCCATGATCACTAGTTCCTTCAAAGATGAACAAGACACCCTCCCCACTCATCTCCAGATTAATGCAAAATCAAAATATGAACATTTCCTTGTCTCCTGGCTAGAACTTCCCCACTGCTCACTCAGTCTGAATTACAGCTCCATGAGGTTTTTCACATGCCAAAAAAATTAAGCTCTTCTGAGTCCGTGGCCTCAGACTAGGGTTGCCATATGTCCTGAAAAACAGGGTCAATCCTGAGTTTTGGGGATTGTGTTCACACACTGGCAAATGGGACAGAGGGTCCTGTCCTGATTTTGTGGAAGAGAATTATGGCAACCCTACCTCAGACTCAAGTGATTGCCAGTCACCAATTTCACTGAAAATTGTATTCTGATTCTGACCATCTGACAAATTAATGAATGCAAAATATAGTTGCATTTTTATTCTGAAGACATTTACCTGGTTGACTATTAATGCATATTTCTTCCAAGAAGCTAAAAGCCGAATTCGACCTAAATCCAGTGCAGCTTCCATTGAATCCTTCAGAGGATTTTTTGACTGCTGAAAACCTTATCCACAAGTGTGCATTTGTCCTCTTGTTCCAGAGTAAGTCCCAGCAGCTGTAGTTGATCAACCATGAGTGAGAGGTCTGGGATCATGTACGTGCCAAGAATGTTCACCTGGTGAAGTCAGGTCCCTTATAAGAAGCCATCTTTGTGGCAGTTCTCTGATCTGAGTATCAGTATCTGAGATCTAACCATGGTGATATGATGTCCAGCCTTGTCCATGGAAGGGTTGGATAATCTTGGAGACTTTAGGTGAGTGATAGTACAGTATAGCTACAAGTTAGTTTTTATTATTTTAACATTGATGTGTGTGTTAATTCTAAATTTGTATATATCATTTAGTGCCTATCTGTATGCCTTCTTTACAATCCTTTCATAAATCCGATCTCTTTTCAGCTGTGTAGATTATTGGGAAACCATAAGGGAGGGTAACTTGGTTGTATCTGAATACAGTACAGTTGTTTGATCCATACCTACCCAGATGTCCAATTAAGTGAAGCCTTATTTCTGTTGAAAGCTCTTGCTGGGGCATCTGCAAGTTGCTCTGGTTTAAGGAGAACAACTGGAGAGATCAGGGGTTGATAGGTTAACGGCACTGCTAATTGAAGCTTGGCGGCTTCAGTACCCCCCTTCGTAGTCACAGCCCTGCTACCCAATTAGGTGACCACTGCATGCAAGCAACATAAGCATCTGACTAATTAAAGTTTGTTATAATAATTATGTCAACCACAGGATGCCAGAGGATTCTTTATTCCTTTTGCAGGAGGTGTTGTGTGCACATTTGCGCATGCACATACACAAACACACACATTTATCTAACAGGATATCCTTAATGATTGTAGTATTGTGCAGGTGTTCTTTTACTATGAAGTTTCTTCATGGTTAATGATGCTGCTGCATTTACAGTGTCTGAAGAGACAGATGCTCTCCCTGTGGAGATTATATCAATGCAAATGTTGTATGCTGCAAGTGAAAGACCCAAGGAATTTATTTAGCAGGTTCAGCAAGTTAGTTCATCTATCTGATTTTATGGCTGCAATCCTAAAGACACTTTCCTGGGAGTAAGACCCATTGAACACAATCTGGCTTAAAAGTAAGCCATACTCAAAAGTATGGTTAGGATCGTGCTCTAAGTGTCACTATCAGTCATAACTGAGGTACAGCTTGTACCAGCTCTTATATCAAAATGCTCTTTGTACACCTCCCACATAGCAGCTTCAGAGGGCCTGATTCTGACTGAGACTATATGCATGGGAAGAGAGAAGATAAGTCTTTGCTCTTGTAGTGTTTTCCCACTGAAAACCAACCTTACCCCCAATGCTATTGTTTCAGAGCATCTACTACTAAGGATTAGCTCCACTTCCCACAGTTGTTCTTTTTGTTAAGAAAAGTTCACTTCCAGTTGGAGGCACACCTTTCAACAGTACATTCCCGTAAGTGTCTAGTTTGGCCTATTGAGACAGAATTATGCCACCTTCTTCATCTAGTTATCTACTCTATGATATAATGTCTCCTGCTGGCAAGACTTCTGTGTTTTGGCTCACAGCATTAAAATGCCTCCTCAATAATGACGAGAATTTTAACTATATCTTTTGTAACGCTCATAGTATTTGGCAGTAAAAGGTTGCATTTTCTTGATGAGCAACTCTTTCAAACTGGACAAGAGATAAGAAACTATATATATAATCAGCAATAAACGCAACAAAAGACGAAGCAGATTCTGAAATGAAAGGATTTAAATAACTAACTTAGGCTGCAATCCTAAAGACACTTCCCTGGGAGTAAGACCCATTGAACACAAGGGGGCTTACTTTTGAGTAGACATGGTTAGGATTGTGCTCTTAGGCTGCAATCCTAAAGACACTTTCTTGTGAGTAAGTCCCACTGAACACAATGGGGCTTACTTTTGAGTAGACATGGTTCAGATTGTGCTCTTGTAGTGCAATCCAAAATTACACTGTAATTTTGCCTCAGGTTGCCTCAGCCAGTGCTGTATCCAAAACAAATTTTGGAGCTGCACTACCAAAGTGAAGAGGAAGCTTGTCTTCCTTCCCTAGGGTAGTGCTGCAGCAGCCCCAGTAGGTCTACTTGGAATTAGGCCACCAAAAGTGGCCTAACTCTGAGGAGAAAGGAGCAGCCAGAGGGTTGCTTCCAGCAGCCCTCGGACAGAGGCTTGGATCCATCATTACTGCCAGACCAAGAGCTCAATCCTAACCATGTCTACTCAAAAGTAAGCCCCATTGTTTTCAATGGGTCTTACTCCCAGGAAAGTGTCTTTAGGATTGTAGCCCAAGCCCACTTCCCACTCCCTCTACCCCTGAACTCAGGCTCCTGTCTCCTCCCTCCACACCCAAGCCCCTGTAGGGCCAGCGCAACTTACCCCTTGTCCCAGTCCATGGAGATACAGGCCAGTGCAAACACAGTGTGTTTGTGACACTTGTAGGCTGGTGCAAGTGACTTGCAGGCCAGTCTAGGGAGTGCGATGGACTGCACTGGCAGGTAAACATCACGGTCAGCTTGTTTCACGGATCAGTGGAAATGGTCAGAATTCCAAACTGAATAATTGTATTACAATTCCCTTAACCTGGCAAATAATTCAGACTAACAGAACTATACAGCCAGGAGATACTCTACACACGGTGACATCAGTTCAATTGCCCAAGCAGTTTGCAAACCAAGTGAATCTGAAATTGAGAATTGGCCACATTTATGCCTTTTCTCCATCATCATTCCAGGACAAACGCAACATGCCAAATAGCTGAAGTATTCTGTCAGAGTTAGTGTGCCTGTGTGCAATACATGAAATTATTTTAATCATATTGAAAAATCTCCAAAACCGACATTTGAACTGTGATGAAGGCATATCTGTGGCATATCCATTTTTCACAAATCTTTTGCTGGTAATGTTTAGTCACATGTTTTTCCTTAAAACAGAAACAACTACAACTGGAGAAAAAAAACCTGCATAGAGAATCTAAGCATACTTTAGAAGCTTCACTTTCAAACTCCGATCCAACCAACCTCCTTTGCTGCAGCTTCAGAATGCAGTGCTCTGAACTGGAGGATTGTGATATTGGCATGCTCAGAACAGAGAAATTTCTTCTCCCCCCATTTTTTCCAGTCCTCCTTGGTCATCATCTGCATGTCCAGAATTGTGATATATCTCTCCTGAACTTTGATGATTGCAGCCGGAAATGCATTTGTTTCAGGTATGCGTTGCCCTGCTTAGAGAACTGTTTCCTTGAAGAAAGAATTTACTGAATTAAAATGTCTGAATAGTGTTTTATTTTTTCTTTCCCCATGAATTGTCCTTTGGAACCTGCTTATGAAAAACAGGCCTGCTATTCAAAGATCTAATTTCAGCTGTTTCAGAGACGTTGTGCTGATGATTTATGCTAATGGTTCAGGCGGTATTGCCATAAGAATATTTGAATTGCTTGGAAAGAAGGGTTTTTGTTGCTATTGGATGTGCATTTGATTGGGGATTGTCTTCGCTGAAGTATCCTGTAGACATTTGAACTTTCTCCAGAAACTTCCGAAGCTCGGCTTTCTCCCGGTCCACCTCCTGGCAGCTGAGTGCTGTGGCTCTTTGCAGAATTTTGATCTTGTCCGCATTCCTCTTCTCCTCTCCACGATTCACTGTCCTTGCCCATTTCAGAGCCATTGTGTCTTCAACTTTTGTCAGGGACATCTTCTTAACTCTCTGTTTCTTCATGGTAGATCACTGCAATACCACTAAACTAGCTAGATGAAGAATCAATGTGTTCTGGCTTTTCCAGGTAGAAGGATTTATGAGCTGCTGGTTTTTTTTTAATGCTTTCATGCATGCATTTTCGGGAACCCTTATGGTCAATTATTAACTGCTTTTCTTAGGGATGGTTGATTGCATTGTTTCCCTCCTGTGTCATACTTTTAGTTAATATAATAAATTGCCTACAGAGTCTAAGGTGGAAATAAATATAATTTTGTACCTGTCTTTGAAATATTTGTTTTAATTTAAGGGCACTGAAATGGTATTTCACATCAGAAATATACTATTTCGTTCACAGGAATTTTGAGTTAATGTGATCTCTGGTTTTATTTATTTCTACATGTGTATCACATCTTTTCTCAAAGGAGCAGGCATGATACTATGGTACTCTATTCCCTCTCTTGCACCTTTTATGCTGACACACCTTGGATGGTAGGATAGGCTGAGAGTGAGAGAATGGTCCAAGGCCACCTATAGTACAGTCCTATGCGTGTTCACTCCCATTGTCTTAGGGGGGCTTTCTTGCAGGGAAGTTATATATAGCAGTGGTCCTCAACCTTGTTAGGACCATGGACCAGGTCCATGGGGAAAAAATTTCCCATGGCCCAGCAGGGACTCCGGGACGAACAGTGCAGGTGCGGCCACGCACAGGGCATGGTGTGTCTGGGCCCAGTGCCAGCATGGCGCAGCCCGGCAACCAAGGCACCGTGAACCAGCACTGGGCCACGGACCGGAGGCTGAGGATCCCTGATGTATAGGATTGCAGACCTAGCTAGCCTAATTGCTGAGTGAAGAGTGAAGATATCACTCTTTAAGATATTACTCGACAAGAATGATCAGTGGGGAAGCCCTATGAGAAAAGGTTGGGGGAACTTGGGATGCTCAGCCTGGAGAAGAGGAGGGCTGAGGGGAGACATGATTGCCCTCTTCAGATACTTGAAGGGCTGTCATATGGAGGAAGGGGCCCATTGTACAAATGGGTACAAACTGGATACAAATGGGTACAAACTGCAAAAAAGGAGATTCCAGTTGAATCAGAAAAAAAGGAGAATCAGAAAAAATTCCTGATGGTGAGGGTGGTTCAGCAGTGGAACAGATTGCCAAGGGAGGTGGTGGACTCTCCCTCACTGGGGATCTTCAAGCAGAGGCTCGACGAGCACCTGTTGGGGATTCTCTAGGATTTCCTGCTGCAGGCAGGGGGTTGGACTAGATGACCTACTAAATCCCTTCCAACTCTATGATTCTATGATTCTATGATATGATCATTGATACTTCCTTCTAAGCGTGATGTTCTGTCCACTGCAACATGTTTAGAAGACAGCATAATTTTGCAACTCGTGTTTATTTATAGCTGCTAAATTGTGACGCTAACCCCTTATTAGGCCAGCATAAGTCCCGGCACAAGTACTGTGCCGGCCTGGGGGTGTTGCAAAAGCGCTGTAAGGCACTTCTGTGCTGCCACTGGGAGGGTTAGATCAGTGCACAGACATGCACTGGCCTCCCAACACCACTGTGAGAATGGGGAGACAAGGTGAGTTGTGCTGGCCTAAATTGATTAGGAAGATTGCACCCTCAGTGTTGCCCTGAATTGGAGGCCTTGTGCAATTGAGTATAATGCTACTAAGAGCCAGGATGGGGTAGTGGTTAGGGAGTTGGACTGAAACCTAGAAAATCCAAGATCAAATTCACTCTTGGCTGTGAAACTTCTGGGGTAATCTTTGGACAGTCACTCCTTCTCAGCCTCACAGGGTTGTTGTGAGGACAAAATGATAAAAGCTTTGTAAGGCACTTTGTAAGTGCATTTGCTTTGGCATGGGAAAGCCCCCATGCTGACAATTGTATTGAGCCCTATGGAAAGCCAAAGTGACCTGCTTGTGTTTACTTGTAAGTATGCAAATATGCCTTGGCTGGTATACAGGTCTGGCCCAGAGGAATGCAAGACCACCAGAATTGTCCGGATCCCGTGAAAGTAGAACGCATCAAATGCTCCAGAAGGTAGCCTTTTCCCCATAATAAATAAAAATAAAACAGGTTTGGTTATGTATGGCTATAGAAAATAGGGGAAAAGGCAACTGTACATGTCCATGCCCAGATTGTTGCCCTGCATTGGCAGGGTTGCCATATGTCCCGAAAAACAGAGACAGCCCTGATTTTTGGGAACTGTGTTTACATACTGGCAAGTGTGACAGAGGGTCCTGTCTCGATTTTGTGGAAAAAAATTATGGCAACCCTATGTATAGGAGATGGGGGTGAATGCTGACTTTCCTCACCGGGTGACGCAGATCCTAGTGATGACAGTGCCAACTCTTTTTCCTTTGTCCTATTCTTTTTTCCACTCCTCTTTCTGAGACATTCTGGGAAAAAAGCCATCAGCTGGCCATTCCCTAAGAGGAGCTCCATCACTGCCATGGCTTAAAAAATGGCGCTGAAACAGAAATAAGGAGAAAAGTTCGCTGCCAGCTGGCAACTGAGGACAGTCTCCACATGCCAGTTTGACCGCCTATGAACTTATTCACAAATCCTTTCCTGAGCTTTCTCCACATTTGTAGTTTGTCAAGTGAAAATGGAAAGTCTATTTTGGGCTATCCCCACTACAAATCCTTTAGAATAAACTCTGATACAAGAAGGAGATCTGCCTTTTTCTTGCTCCCTTCCTCTTTCTCTCACAGCTGCACCATGAACCATATTTTGAAAGGAGATTATAGAATGATTTGGTGTTGCACAGTGTTTCACAATATCACACATTATTTCCCCTCTTCACACAGATCCAGTGTGTCAGGGTGACTTTATGTCCTCTTTTTCCAGGACATGTCCTCTTTTTAAGCTTTGTGCCCTGGAAAAAAAATCTCCATTGACCCCATATTCCTTGTGAGGAAATGTAGCTTTCTTGTAATTAACAAATTATATGTAATAAATTGTGTACAATAGTTTAAATTTAATGAGTCATTAGTGTTAAAATTAACCATATATGAGCCAGAGAAAATTCGGTTCTCTGATACTTACACAACTGGAGCTTTTGAAAAATATTCCTTGCCAAAAGCTTCTCAGAAAACATAGTGGTCATGAGGACCCATGACTCTTATGGGTCCGGTTACAAACCAGGATTCCAAGAATAGGAATAAATGAACGGTTCTCACAATGGAAGGAAGCAAGAAGTGGTTTTCCCCAAGACAACTGGAACCAATGTTGCTTAACGTGCTTGTGAATGACCACCTACAACTGTCCCCAAGTTCAAGTCAAGTTTGCAGAACAGCAAATAATGCAGGATGAGAAAATTGCAAGTCTACAATGAGAAGTCTGCAATGGAGAAAATCAAATACATACAACTCCAACTTTGGCATACACTGATTTTTTATACACGGATTTGACTCAACATGAATGGTCACTGCAAATCACAACTGCAAATCACTCCATTCTACAAAGGCAGGGGGGTCTTTGTATATCTAATTGCTGACTGCCTCTCTACAATAAGTGGTTTTATTCAGTAAATTTTTTGGTATCAGCAGGAAGCAGGGTGACTATATGGTCAACCTCAAAATGTAGGACAAGGGTCCCAAAAAGTCTGGATTTTCAGTTGAAAATGTAAGACAAAATGTAGGATGTCCTACATTTTGCCCTTCATTTGGCCAAACCACTCCGTGGAGGGGGGGTCTTACATTTGGGGCTTGTCCGGGCTTTGGGGGGTTCGTGTAGTGCTATGGGGCACTTTAAATGGAGCTCGGACCGGCTTGCAACCAGTGCAGCCGTTCGAGCAGCCATTGTGTAACTTAAAGCACAATCCTAACCATGTCTACTCAAAAGTAAGCCCCATTATCTTCAATGGGTCTTACTCCCAGGAAAGTATCTTTAGGATTGCAGCCTTATAGGCTCTCTAGCCCTGTTGGCTTTTTTGGGGGAGTAGAGGCTGTATGCTTGCACACAGCCTCTAAGTTACACAATGGCAGCTCGGATGGCCACACTGCTTGCTCCGCTCTGAGCTCCATTTAAAGTGCCCAGTCTTATTTACTATCAGACCAGCCGGTCTGATGCAATAGAGCGCTCTGCAAGGTCCTGCACAGAGCTCTTGCCTTCCAGCTGCCTCCGCAGCAGCCTCCGCTGTTGCCAGAGACCAACAGGGACCAGCGGAGATCAGGTCAGATCACCAGTCTGAGAGGGAAAGTCCCTGGTGGTCTCCAGCAACAGCGGAGGCAGCTGCAGAGGCAGCTGGAAGGTGAACGCTCTGCACAGGACCTCGCAGAGCGCTCTGTTGAATCAGACTGGCCAGTCTGATAGTAAATAAGACAGAGGCTGTGCGCATGCACACAGCCTATACTCCCCCCAAAAAAACCCAACAGGGCTAGAGATCTAAGTTACACAATGGCTGCTCGGACGGCTGCACTGGTTGCGAGCTGCTCCGAGCACCATTTAAAGTACCCCAAAGCACTACACGACCCCCCCCCCCGAAGCCCAGACAAGCCCCCCCATGCCTGGACAGGCCAGACGGAAAGCCAAATTCCGGACTGTCCAGGGGTTTCCGGGCATCTGGATGCCCTGGAAGGAAGTCACAGAACCAAATTCTGCAGATATCGAGGAACAACCTTATTCAGTGACAGGATTCAAAGAAATTAACAACTGGTTTTATGCCCATCTGGCAGCCACTTTTAAATGGCTATTTTTAAACTTTATATGTCCTATCTCCTAACAACTGGTTCTGTAGAGTTGGTGCGAACCTGCTGAAGCCCACCACAGACCTTATTCCATTAGAGGCGTGGAGGCGCAAGGAGTTGGGAACTAGGTCTTTAAATCTATTTTTCCAATTTTTTAAACCAAGGATTGTTTTAATCCATGGGAGATTCTGGAGCAGAACCCTAGTGGGACATCTGTATGGTTTAAGCAGTGGTTCTTAAAGTGGGAGTCATGACCCCTTTGGAGATGAGGACTTCATTTCAAGGGAGTTACAAAAAGCTGGGTGCTGCAATATTGACATCTGGTTCTTTGAACTGATCCACTTAGGGCTCTTAAACATCAGATGAAATGTGGTGTTCTTGCATGTTATTTTTAATAGGGTTAAAACACTATACAGTAGTTTCAAGGAACATCCATCTGTTTCCAAAGCTCCATTTTGCAGTTATTAAAAACAAATTAAAAAGAAAAAAAGCTTTTTTATTGCTCAAAGATCTCGACTGGTATTCTTTGTTTTCTCAAGATAAAAACCTTGCTTTGCAACATTATATCTTCTTTTAATACCTGTGAAACTAGAATGCTTACAAAGGAACTGGGAATGCCTACTTTTACACACACACAGTCCTCAGCTGCTCATTGAGGGAGATATGCTGACATCTGCTGGAAATAGAAAACATTTCACTGTGCATTTACAAGCTACCTTTCTAAGGCTGCAATCCAGAAGTGCACTTGGGCTGCCCTATCTGTCAGTGGGGTGCCCGATTCCAAGATGGGATAGCCTAGTTATGCTAGAAAAGGCTTAGGACAACCTAAGGGCAAAATCCAGAGTAACTACTGGGAGTCCTTGCTCTGGTGTAAGAACAACTTACTCTGGATTGCAATATGAATTTCCCATAGGTTTTCACTAGGTCGTGTAGTAACTATGGGTACACATAAAGTCTCTTATATGCTCCCATAGTTATTCTGGATTTTGGGGTATGTCAACATAGGCTGCCCCAAGACAGATGGAGCTGGGCCGTCCTAGCAGTGCCAGCCTAGACAGTACAGGAGAGGCATGTTGAGGGCATGTTCAGCACATGTTTCCCAGGCAGAAATTGCCTCTTCCAGCTCCTCAGAGTTATAACACCTCAGGAGCAGGTATAAATCTGAGTAGACCCATAGGGGTCCATGATAAGGCCAAGTCAGAATGGCAGTGTTGACAAAAAAAATCTGAGTTCATGGTCAGTCTGTCTGCAACTTCTGCTTCTCAACCTCAGGATATGGCACCACCAGTGGCATTGCGAAGGGGGGTGCAGTTGCACCAGGCTACAAGTTTTAGGGGGGCTACAAGCTGAGCCTGACACTAGTGGCGAAAATTGTGAAAAACAAGATATGTATGGATAATATCATCATGTTATATATTGTTGGAAAGGTAATTTTATGCAGAATGCAAAGAAACAAACTGAATATTTGGAATATTTATATAATGGGAATAATGGGAATATTTATACTCTATCAAACTTTATGACCAATTAACTAGAAGATGAAAATACAAAAGCCTATGGAACAAAAGAGGATTTTCTTAATCAAAATTTCCCAAGTTACTGATGGCTCTGAGAGCCAATGAGATGTAATTCTGATACTGTATGGAATTAATAAAGTGTTAATATGATTCAACTCTCAGTACATATATCATATACAGTAGTACATATATCATAGAACACGTACCCCATGCTAACTGGTTATATAGGCACTTCTAAGTGGTGCTCCTCTGCTTGGTGATGTTTGTCTCTGAGAAAGCAAATGTGCTAGTAAGGAAATTAAGGGCCCAATCCTATGCTCATATCGCAACCACACTTAATTTTTTTATAAGGACCAATGCAAATTGCATAGGTTATCCTGATGTCTGATGGCTTGCCAAATATCAGCCCAATATCAACTGCTGCCGTATATTTCAGGGCCAGAGAAGTAGCAGGAGGTCTTCCTGGAGGAAGTGTACATTGGTTTCCTTCCCCTACCTCATGTATAACTCTGAAGGCCCCAATGGGTCTACTAGTGTGCTGTTGCTATTTTTTGGTTTTTTATTATTTTATTATTTTATTCTAATGTTTTTATTCAGGTGTTTTTAATTCCCTGTGTGTTTTACTTCTATGTTGTGCACTGCTTTAAGTAACAGAAAAACTGAATAAACGAATGAATCTGCTCTCCACATGATTTTTCCTAGATTCCGAATCTGCTTCTTACCAGCCAAGGAGGAACAGAACTGCTTTGTGCTGGACAGGAACCTTTATAATTCTGGTCAGGCCAGAACCAGTGCCATACCTGTTAAGTTTGCGGATGGAAACTGTGACAGAATCATTCACCATATATGGTGATGAGCACCTGTCGGGGATGCTCTAGGGGGATTTCCTGCTGTAGGCAGGGGGTTGGACTAGATGACTTACTAGGTCCCTTCCAACTCTGATTCTATGATTCTAACATATGAAACTGTTTTTGACTGAGTCAGTGCAGTAGTGTCTGCAGTGACTTACAGGGGCTCTCCAAGGTTTCACACAGAGGCCATTTGTTGCTCTATCTGCAGATTCATGGAATGGAATTGAGAACTTTTGGCTTGCAAAGTAGGTGAGCATCCACAGAGTCATGGCCTCTTTATTATCTAAGTGCCTGACTTGTTCACAAAGAGCAAACGCTTCAGATGCCAGCAAGGGCAATCTCTCATTTCTGATAAGAAGAAACACCTATCCCATGTTAAGCGTTGGGGTTAGCTTTATTACAGACAAACTGCTGGGAGGCAGAGGGCCCAGTCATAACCAATTTAGGCCAGCCTAACTCACCTGGCATATCTTCTCCTGGTGGTGTGTGAAGATTAACATACGCCTGTGTACTGGCCTGCAGAGTGGATTCTTTATGCCTTTATGACACTCCCAGGTCAGCACAGGATTTACGCTGAGGTTTATGCCTGCATAACTGGAGATTAGGTTTGCATTCTGAAATAATGTCATGATCAAGTTAAATATGGCCCTCATATTTATCCTCAAAGAGGACAATCCTTTTCTCTCACCCTCCTCAAATAACAGACTATTGCGAGTACATTGAGCTCACCTTAGACCAGTGGTGGGCTCCAGCAGGTTCGCACCTTCTCTATAGAACCGGTTGTTAATGAGAGATAGGACATATAAAGTTTAAAAATAGTCATTTAAAAGTGGCTGCCAGATGAGAACCGGTTGTTAATTTCTTTGAAGCCCATCACTGCCTTAGACATTAGTTCAGCTACTAAATCTTCATGGAATGCTTAGGAATATTACAACATCTCAGAAAGTTAAAAACTGTCACAAGTCTAGATGGGCCTCTGTGTGTTTGGTGGGAGTGGAGAAGTCTGGCAGAGAAGGTAGTGAGCTAGTATTTCATCAAGTCTATCCTCATAAGCCACCTTGTAATCTCCTCTTTCCTTTGTAAGTTTTAAACACTGCAATATAGAAATTTGGCCCTAGAATACTGAGCAAAGACCCTTGGAGAATATTTCAGTGGTATGTGTTTAATAACTTCAGCTAATTTGGCTGCAGTCCTAACTTCCAGTTAGGCCAACCTAAGCCCTCGCACAAGTCCTGTGCTGACCTAGGGGGTGTCACAAAAGTGCTGTAAGACACTTCTGCACCATTCCTGGGGGAGGGTTAGGCCAGTGCACAGACTAATGAGACTGATGAGTTGTGCCGGCCTAGGTTAGGACTGCATCCTTATTCTCTGAACTCTATAGTTACGTGACATCTTATTAAAAAAACAAACTGTATGCAAGGCCAGTGCCATCGGGAAAGGAGTTTAGGTGCAGTGATTTTTATGTGAAACGGATTGTGCTTGATTTGCTACATTATGTTCAGAACTGGAACTGTGTGGCTGTCATTCAGCATTAGAGTGAGAAATTCTGACATGACAGTTTTCAGAGTTATATTAATATGTTTTAATCTTGCAAACTAATTTTGTTCCTTCTGCCAGACATTTCAGCATTGTATTTCAAATCTGCAGGGCTAACCAGTTTCTATTTACCCATCAATTTCATTTAACCTCTCTTTGGCTGGCACAGATTGTTCACAGCCCAGAAGAAGTTCACAAGATCCACACGTTCTTCTTGAAACAAACAGCCAGATTTCCTGCTGACTGTCTCAGATATTTCAACCTTATTATTCTTTTCTTGAACCAATTAACTACACACGAATATTCATCTGTAGTTTTGGGAATCATTTCACATTCTTCTCTTTGTGAGGACAGAGAACATTCAACATACAATGCATACAACATACAAATAAGCTATCCATCAAATGCAGTGACATGCAGTGACATCCAATGTTGGGGTCATTGTGTCTGGCAGTGACATGGAAGTAAGATAGTGACATTATCATGATATCACCAAATTTCTGGTCCACTGAGTTTCCACATTATTTTTATAAAGAGAGAGAAAAAACGTATAGCAGGCAACAGCTTAGCCTCTGCTTCAATTGCACAACCACTCAGATACAGGGTAGAATGTGTGTGCAGTGTGATTCCCCAAGATGATGCACCAGTTTGTGCTTGTGTGATCGCTGAGGTTGCACCAGCCACAACTCTACTCTCTCCTGTTATCTCCCTGTTTATCTTTCAGCACTAAAGCACAGCTCTAGTCTCTGCCTACAGCAGGAAAAGCTTCACCTCCATTCTGATTGAGCAACCGCTCAGAAAGTGAGTGGAGTGCATACACCATCACAGAAGTAATAGGCTAGTTTCCTTGTACTGACAGGTGAAGGTCTGCCTCCCTTGACTTCATGTCCCTAATCAGATGGTGGGAATAGCTATGAGAGAACCATTAAGTAGCATGACCAGCAGGTATAGGTTTGCCATAATTCTCTTCCACAAAACCGGGACAGTACCCCCTGTCAAACTTGCCAGTATGTGGATGCAATCACTGAAAACCAGGACAGTTCCAGGTTTTGGGGACATATGGGAACCTTAAGCAGATATGCCCCCTTTTCTCCTCATATCCACTGAATACAAGGGGGAGTTGTGAAAACAGTGCAACTCTCTTGCCAAGTTGACAGTTTCTGAAGGATGGAAGGATGGAAGAAGGCAGCAAAAGGGCACTTTTTACTGGCTTCTGATAATCCAAAGGCATTCAGCTGTCTGTAATGAGAAAGTATGCTGGTCATTCCTCTGGCAGTTCTTAGGTAAAGGTCTTCTGGGAGCCTTTCTCCTAAGTGAAAGTTTTTATGAAATGCTAACCATAAAATGTGCATTAGACCATCGCTGCAAAGCTGGGCTATCGCTGAATGAACAAGCAATATCACTTTCCTTGCAACACTTGCATCAGGTGTTGCTTCCTCCTCTGCAGTTCTTGGTCCTTTAATCTGCTTGTTCCATCCTGTTCCTTTCTCATACCTCAAATTGGTACAGCCCCTTCTTCTTGCTTTTGTCAGGCAATGCTACTTAATTTCTCTGAATTAGGGTAACTGAGAAGTTAGAGTAACTGAGATGCTCTGAGATGTTGTGGTACTTCTTAATTAAAATATATTTCTCTCTCTTCTTGTCTGTAGGACAACTGTCCACACTAAAACACTAGGCTTGGTCCTCAGAGCCCTATCCAGCCTTCTTAGATTTGCACCAGCTAAATAGCAGGCACAGATCCAAGTAGCTGCATAGGGAAGGCTGGCTGCATGGGATATTTATTCCCTGTATCCCCTTAGCCTAAGGTGACCTCCAGCAAGCTCCTAATCTGTGTAGGATACGGCACAAGCCACTGCAACCTGGCTATACCGGTGCAGTTTAGGATTATATTTCAAGTGATATTGTGTTGCAGCAAACCTAGGTTTGCCACCATCTGTATACCTGAATAAGAATTGCAGCTACATGTTGGCTCCTGGACAAGTGAATCTGAATGACAATACCTCTTGGTCACATTCATATGTTATGTTTTGAGGTGTCACGTTGATATGTAGTGCTTTGGAGTGTATACAAACAATTTTTGGCATCAGACTCAGATTTACAACACTCAGAACTTCTTAAAAGTTGCATAGTTCCTTTAGAAAATGGTAAACATTTGTCATTCTCTTGTCATTTCTTTCAGTTATGTTTCAGTGTATTGATCTTGCACATTCTCTAAAGGCAACAAGAGAAACCAATGTACTTTTCTGCCCAGCTTGCATTTTGGCAGTAACCTGGGTTGTGAGCAGGTTCAAGACCAGCGCTGGAATCTGGCTCATTGCAGGGGTGAAGGGAGGAGCGAAAACCACAGACAATGAGCTCATTTTGCAGGTGGAATGTTTAGCTGCATTGATCTGACAGTGCCCCGTCTGTTATGGTACTTGGAGAAACATTGACACTAATCTGAAAGGAAATTGTTCTGCTTTTCTAATCATTCAACTTGCAAGCTTTAATAACATTAGCAAAATGAAATGTTTAAGAAGGAGACAACAAACTCTATTAGGCCCACAGTAATTTCCTAGAAATGGCAAATACAATCAGCAAAATACTGAACGCTTTGATTATGTAATTGTATTTTCAGGGAGTCAGCCAGTCTCGCTGGCTAAGCTGATGTCAGTTCCAAAATATGTGTATAATGGACTTTGTGCATCTGTTAAACATAAATTTCATGGGCAGTGTTGGTGCCAAAGTAAACTCCTTGGCTAACGCTTTTTTTGCATCTGCAGTGATATTGCATGGATGTGAATGAAGTCAATGTGCTCATTTCAGAGCTAGGAGTTTCAGGACTGCGAATGGTGTGACTCCTTGCAGCATAATAAATACCACTTCAACCATATTCAATGATTCATAGTACAATCTATTAAATGGCTATGCCAGTAGTGGTTTCAGGAGTGGATTTATTGTGAATAGAACATACTGTATATATTCTTTTTAAATTATTTATAGGCTGCAATCCTATACATACTTTCTTGAGAGTAAGTCCCATAGAACAGAATGAGACTTACTCCTGAGTAGACATGCTTAGGATTGCAGCAACAGTTTATTAATGGGTTTCCCAAATCTTAACAATTAAAAATGTTCCCCCTCAAATTGTTTCTACCTGTGATATAGAAAAAATGCATGAATTGCACAGAGCTTTTCTATTACCCATTTTCCTTTCAGAGTTATTATGCAATTAACTTGGTTCTTTTGAAGCGTATGTTCTTTTGTTGGCTTGAAAAACTCATACCATTTGCGGATTTCCCAGAGGTAGCTAGCGGGGCTGAGGAAAGGGGGCAGAGGGCCTTCCTGTCGTTGGACCATTCCAAGTGGGACAAATATTTAGTATAATGTTGATCTAGAACAGCATTTCCCAAACTACTTGTTCATGGCCAATTGTTGGGTTACCTCCAATGAAATGGGTCACATTTACTTTTTGGTAAGTTACAAAACTGACGGGGCAGATTAGGCTTTGTGCATCAAGGCTATGTGCACCATTAAATAATATTTCATTAAACCTTCTACTAGGGCAAGGGAGAGCACTGCTACCCAATCACCATTATGGCCACAGCGATTTATGTGGCTAGTAAAATGAAACATTTTTTTGGTTGGGTCCCATTGCTGAACACAACTGCTTGTGAACACAACTGCTTAAAGAACCACCTTCTAATGCCGATTCAAGGAGAACTGCTGACAAAGCAGAGCATTTCCCCCTGGAGTTGTCTGTCTCAGTACAAATCAATTATTTACTTTACACCGTGCCAATGGATAAATACCCCTGTTGGTAACAAGCTTATGTTACTTGGCAGATGTCTTTTGTAATTACTTGATTTTATAAATACCTGCTATGAGATGCAGACACCAAACAGTAGATACGGAGCATCCCATTGTTGTTTTCTCCACTCATAACAAGCACATATGTACTGTATGTAAATTGGAATTTCAGGGTTAGTTTGTTTTTTTGAAGAAATGGTTTACTGCAAGAAGAAGAGCAGATCAAGTCTCATCGCTCTCCAGATGCTAGTTTATTAAACTCTAATGTCAGAAGCTGTCAGAGCAGAATGGAATGCTCACTTTTATGAGTTTATCTTATGTCATATTGTTAAAGAAAAATGCACACGGGTGTAAATATTCATTGTATGACTTAATTGGCTTGATATACTGTAGCAGCATGCATGTCGTCAGATGCTTGTTATGTAGGTCTTCGTGTTTCAAAGTCTTTATTATAATGACAGCAAAGACTTGTTCATTAAAGTTTCACAATCCATTTTCATTAGGATGAAACTGATGCTGTAAATGAACAGTTGCTCTGAAAAATCAAACCCTTGCAGCTATCACAGGGGAGGTACAAAGTCTGTATTAATTATCAGGAATATGGTGTCGATCGAAGATGTTAATTGCCCTGATGGTTAGTTATTTGGGGAATTGCCGTGCATTTCATGCAGGGATAATAAAAATGAATTTTTAAACAAAGAGATCTTAAAATAATATCTAATCTGTGGAGAATACCGACATCAAAGACTTATCTCAAAGCTTTGAATTTTATCTTTGTGGCCCAAAATGTTAAAGATGAACCGGGTGGTATTTGAGTTGGTTCAAGTTTTTTTGAGACAAAAACAAAACAAGAGTTAATTAACTGTTATTACAAACCTTTTCAACTTTAATTTGACTTTCAAATATTAGCATTTATCTCTGAACTATGCTTCTGGGTTTGACAAATTAACTTTCACAGAACAAGTCTAATTAGGCTTCATTGTGCTTTTATGTCACTTTTTGCAGCTCCAGACAATGAATGGATTAACTTATTAAAAGTCAGATGCTTAAAGATTTTTTTGCATACTAAGAAGGCTGATAATGTCAAAAAACCAGAGCTTTTTGCTAGCCAGATGTGGGAGTCAGGCATCTTCTTTACAGTGTGCATTCTTTGGCAAAGAACAGCTGGCACCAATATATAATTCCATGCTTGGTTATTATCAGATTCCCCTGAGTGAGTTCCCACCTGACACTCTAGAAAGTGTGGGATATATGTTTACTCCCTCCGCTAAATATATTAAAAACAAAGAAGGAAAGCAACAGTTAACAGGTACATACCACCTGGGTAGGTAGAGTGACTGGAAAATGTGGAATTGATCTTTAATAACACTGCTGTACCTGAATATATGTATTATTAGCAGTACTTTTCTCAATCTTGGGAGTCTCAGAAATGGAAGATTTTAAGGCAACCCACAGATAAAAGGCTACATGTAATCACTGAAAGTTAAAACTGTTGAGTCATTTGTAGATATTTGCAGATCACTTAACTGTGGTTTGTTTTCCAGAAGCATGGTTAAACATTACTAAAAACCTAAAACAGAACTAAGGATAGCCTTTAAACCAGATGTTACAACATGAATTAAAATAAGTATGCTACTATCCCAACCATGGTTTGCATTACCCATCAATAATACCTGTGTGCAATCTATGTTGCTGCTATTTTCAAATATTAATAGGGAACAAAGTTGCTGCATGGGGGAAGGCCAGTTCATACACAAATCACTGTATGCTCATATAAATCACAAGCCCTCATTTCCCTCCTTCATTTTACTACTATTTTACTACATTGCACCTATGTAATGCCCAGGGTTGGCGCAATCATCCATACACCCATAATATATGGAGGAGACTGCAAACACCCAGGCTTGCTTTTTCTTTCTTTTTTAAGTGCCAGAGAGAAGATCTAAGTCTATACAACCCTATGGCACTACATGCCACCAATTCTTGCTCAGGTGTGCCAGGAGGTGCTCCATTTTGCACGCATGGCATGCTGCATGCCTGAAATCATTGCCTGCATTTGCAGTCCAGCTTGGACTGTACTGCAGTTCAGAAATCAGTACAATGAAATCAGAAGTCATTACAATGGGGGTTGGGGTCTAAGGGAGACAAAGAATAATGTATGAATCTTGTCAAGGATTGATCATATCATACCAAACTCTGGTTTGCAATTATATGTGAACAAACATTCTCTTTTCTGTGGTCATCAGAGTTTGGAGCCAAGGTAGAGGAATATTTAAGGACCACTACACAAATTAGCCTGGCCGAGTGGTCCCTCTGGATGGATTGAGCCCACAATCAGGACCATGATCCTGATACTACCTTAATTAAGTTGTTTGCAGCAACACATTGTTAATGCAAAATTTTTTAAAGTTTCTGTTATTAAGTTGAATGGAGTGCAAGTCTAGATTCCAGTCCTAAAGTAATTTCCTGGGAGTAAACCAATGGAATATATTGTGATTTACATTGAATATAATGTGATTTATTTTTGAGGAGGCATGCATGGAATTGTGTGATGAGTTGGGAATGGGTGAAACTCCTCCTCCACATCTTCAACAGAGATATTCTTTAATGGCATTTTAGTTTTCCAGGATTTGATATACATTGGTCAATTGTGTAATAAAATCCATAGCTATGATATAATGAAGTCTGGAAGCTAAAACATCTAGTTAATGAGTAAACAAGTTCTCAGGCAGCATGGCATTCCATCATGCACCACATCATTTCGTGATTTAGGCTGCAATCCTGAAGACACTTTCCTGAGAGTAAGACCCATTGAACACAATGGGGCTACTTTTGAGTTAACATGGTTATGATTGTGCTCTTAATCACTATAGGTTATTTAGCCAAAGCGTTCAGCAAAATAGGCATAATATGCCTTCATAATAATGTAACGTGCATTAGAAATGAATTGCCTGCTACTTAGATCTCAAATTACAGTAAAAACAATGATGACCATATGTGTGAGTGCAAATTATACCACCAGTATATTGCAAATGACTCCCTGAGCAATAACACTTGCTCACTTCTGCAGATATTTGAGATTATTTTGACACACATCTCAGATAAGTGCTAGAACTGACAGAACTAATGTATGGTTTGTGTCCTTCACAGTTCTTTAATGTCAATGCTCCTATAAGATAATATGAATTATGCAAATGATTCCCATGGTCAGGAAATTGTTTTGAGCATTTACTCTTCTAACATCTGTTGCTTTGAACTGGTGATTTGCAAACCATTCAGCATTACATGATGCTTTTTTTAATGTAACAAAATTTGTAAAGATCTGAAATGCTAAAGTTCTGAATGCCTTTAAATAATATTCCATTAAATAATTATGTCATTACAACATATAGGTCATGAAGGGAAAAGAATTGATGAGCACATCTATATTTTAATTAATTGAATTAAACTGAATTATGCAACTCACAGTGCAGTCCTAAGGGGCACCTTGGGCCAATGCTTGTCACTCCCATTAGTCCAGGGAGTGAATCTTGTCCATAATATTTGTGACACCCTATAAGGAGGGGAGGCTGGCTGAGAGAGTTTCTCCAGTGGGGAAAGTGGGGATGGGGGAGAGTGGGCAGAAGGCATTCCTAGAGTGGGGAGGGAGCAGGAGGTGGGTCTAGGATCCAGCACTAGAATAGATGGTCTTTGGATAATGTTGCCAACCTGCCAGAGCTGAATTCAAGACATCCATGCTTCCACTGAAGTCTGAATTTTCTCTCTGAGAGGTTACATTGATCAGAATGAGTACATAGCATAGCTAATATTCTAATGAAGTCAATTCTCTAATGGAGAGGCATATGTGTTCTGTAATGCCTGAATTCCCTTCTCATGGTAAATCCTTCCAGGGCACATTTTCACCCTGATTCAATAGTGAGAATTAAGGTCAAAATAGTGTCATTTCCTACAGGCAGGGAGTTCAAACAGCTAATTGTTCCTCTAAGATGCTGGCAATTTCAGGAAAGGATCTAGAGATTAACTGGGCAAAAATATTGATCTATCCTTTGATTCTCACTGAGGGATCCCTGGAGACAACGCTGACACATATTAGTAGGGCAGCTTAACAAAGCTTATAATGCTGCTGATTCTTTAGCACAATTCTATATTTATTTCTTATATTTATGTTTAATTATTTTGTAAAGGTTCTGCACAAGATTACTAATGGGGCATTGATAAACAATGAACTTGAAAAATCTAACTAGCAAAACCGTCAATCACAAAATCCCGACTTCATAGCTGCAAAAAATAAAAAATAAAATAAAAAATAAAAAATACAAGGCACAGGTCACAGCATATAACTTGAAAATTACAAAGATATATTTGTATACTTTTCAGAAACAGGTGCAGTAAGACAATTTACCATCATGATAAAGAAAAAGAATTATAGTTTGGATGCGATGCAAATGAAGGCTGCATTTTGGGTGCTCATGAAATGGACAACCAATGGGGAAAGCATCCTCAAACATGTTTCTCTATTCTGGTCTGAGATCATAATAAAGTTGAATTGAATTGAATAATGTTTCTTGCATGATCTTTCAGTGCACATCTAAGAGAAGTCCTTCTCACACCTTTACAGAGCTTGGAAATATTATATCTGCCCAATCACTTCCATTAATAAACAAATTACATTCCCGGGTAATAAAACATATGTGTGATCATGGTGCCCACACACCATGGCTCTTTCCTTCTTGTCTGAATGAAAATGGACCAGTTTTCTTAAACTACTTCAGAGACAAGTAGGCCAGGTAGGCAGAGCCTCACCTAATCCAACAAGTAAGAATAAAAATGGAGGCAGCAAGTTTTTAAAATTTTGTTTTTAAAACTTCTTTCTGCTGAAGCACCCAGCCCTTTAAAGCAATGCACACAAACAAATGTGGAGGGAATAAGGAGAGCCACTGGTCAGCTTAATTGCTGCGGTGGCTTCCTAGGGACAGATAAGCAGGGGTGCCCGTGCAAACAGGGACAACTACCTCAGTTTTTCCAGTAATAACTGGAAAACTCCCCATCAGTTCTGGGGAGGCAGCACACAGATGCGCCTCATCAGGTCATGATTATTGATGCCTTCCAATTTATAAAAAGAAAAAGCAGGACACCTGGCTAGCCAATCAAAAATAGCTGGTTGCCTGCATCAGCAAGCACTGAGGAGGCAGCTGGAAGAGTTGCTTCTCTTCTGTCAGAAGGAGGTCCGGGGGCCATGACACCCTCCAAGTAACCATAAGAGGCAACTCAGTTGAAATACAAATTGTACCACTTTTATTGAAAGCTTGTCAAGTACTTGACAGGAGCCCAGTATCGCAACTTCTTTCAGCGCAGGCATCTAAGCCAGAGGAGAGATCAGACCATCATCTGTTCCCTTTTTGGTTATTCCCATACTTACCAAAAGCTCAGGACTGTCAGCTGACAGCCCGAACTGCTCTCCTCTACTCCATCCTGGAAAGGTTGAGGAAGCTGGACTGCACTGTTTCCTCACAAATCCTTTGAGGTCGAGTCTTTGCTCCCTAAGCCAGTCACCTTCTAGGAATTAGTACTGGATCACCCAGTCATTTCAACTTACCTCAGGATGCCCTTGTCTTGCACAATGGTGAGTATTCCTGTGGAGCCAGTTGGCAATGACAATCTCCTTCAAACTAGCCCCTAAAGCAGTGGTATTCAAAATGGGGGTTGGGACATCCTTAGGGGGTCACGATCTTGGGTCAGGGGAGTCATGAGACGGTTCAATCCACCATCTTGGAATCTGGCACTGGGCTTTTCTGGGAGCAAGTCTCATTAAAAATAATCAGGCTTACTTCCAAGTTGACCTGGAGGTAAGTTTGACAGGGGGTCCCAGACAGATTTTTAAGTTTGAAAGGGGGTCCTGGGCTGAAATGCTCAAATTCCACTGCCCCTAAAAAGTCCTCGTAAGCAGCACATATTAGAGAAAATGAGTTTGCAGTGCTTTGAACAATGTGAGAGAAGGAAAGTTGGTTCAAACAATCTTTTTTAATGAAAGTTTTGTATCATGCTCAGAGAGAGAGCGAGAGAGCGAGAGAGAGAGAGCTAGAAGCAACTGCATATTTTAAAATATTAATGGTGTACGTTTTCCAAAGCCTCTAGCCATGCAGCAGGCTTAATTTTTCTAATTTACAGAAAGTACTATTTTATGAATCTTAATGAAAAAGTTCTACTTTATTTGCCTCTTTTTAAAAATAGTACATTTCCTTGTACATCTTTCAGTTCATCCCCTGTCACCATTAACAATTTAGGATGAATACCCTCTATTTAGTCAAAGGAAAATAGAGACTGAGTGGACTAGGGGACATCAAGTCCAATGCCCTGTTGTGAGGTAGGACAATTCACCTGCCAAAGCCCTCTACCATAACTGAATTATAAAATTGTAAAGTTCAGACCACAAGGGATCACAAAATAAGAGCACATTCACTGTGGAAAAGGACCTACACAGCTCAAAGTCTAGATCAGCATTTCTCAATCTGTGTTCCTTGGAGTCTAGAATTTTCCGTTGTTAGAACAGAAAGGGCTCTGGAGATCAAAATGTTTTTGAGAACTGCTGGTCTAGGTAATTCATGCAAGCCTAGACCTGTGTTTCACAGGTTGGGAAAGTATGAACATACACACAAAAAATGCACTATGGCCCAACCCTATACCATGCTAGCCCAGAGCATAGGTGATGGAGCATATGCTACATGTCATGGGCAGAGAGTGTCAGTAAAGGCTAGGAATGAAAGGCAATTGAAGGTGAGGAGGCTGGCTGGCGTGTCAGTTTAAAAGGAGCCACAATCAGGGAAAAGGATAATTGTGAAGCAATCTCTTCCCCCATAGTCAGAGGTGTACCGAGTGCAATCAGCACACATGGCACACCATGATGTCATGACACCCTATGGTGCTATTACGTCATGATGCACATGTCCCATGGAGGTGCAAACACACTGTGGCGACTCCCTCTCACTGGCAATCTGTTGCTCCCAGCTAGCTGTGGATAATGCATGCATGTCCCAGCCAAGGCACATGCACCCTCCACAGTTGGTCAGGCAGCAGAGTCTGACCAGCTTCAGAGGACACCTGGACTTTCCATATGGGGAGAAGTTGCAGAAGCAGTGGGTCCACTGGCACCCCTTCTTGCTGTGATGCCCATGGCTCCAGTCATGGTGGCCTGCAGGTACCATACACCACTGCCCATAGCCTATCTGAAGCCTATAGCTCTGGACCTGTCAAGGGAGAGCCACCCTCTTCACCTGACAGCTGTGACAACCTTGTGGACCCCCCTGAGCATGACTCCCTTGAGGTGACAGATTATTTGTTTATTTAAAAGACTTCTACAGTACCTTACTTTTCCTCTGCTAGACTAGATTCCAAGGTGGCATACAATTTTAGACTTAAGAAACACAAACATCGCAATGTAAAAAACAATAAAACAATAAATAAAAACAAAATAGGGGCCATAAAGGGGCACAGGGAACAGACACCACATTAAACACACACACACACACACACTCTCACAGAGACTAGAGAAACTATTTGGGTCTTTGCTGAAAAGCTATGTAGGAATAGTTCTCCAGTTGGGAATTTCATAGTTGTAATGCCACTATAGAGAATGCTTGTCCCCATGCTTGCCAACTCCCTAAATTGGAATATGTAGAGCACAATCCTAACCATGTCTATTCAAAAGTAAGCCCTACTGTATTCAATGAGTCTTACTCCTAGGAAAGTCTCTTTAGGATTGCAACCTAAGGCACTTAAGGAGGGTCTTCATGTAAGCTAAGAGAGTCCTCTTGTAAGATCTAAGAGAACAGGCCAAAATGCATGGGAGTAGGCAGTCCTTCAGAAAACCTGAATGGGCAACCCATGCAGTTGCTGAAGCAGGAAACCAACATATTCAAACATCTGCCTTCATCGGGGCTGCCATGTTCTGCAAAAAGTGCAGCTTCTGAACTTATCTGAGAGGGTAGCTCCATATTACAGTAATCCCATTTTGAAGCCACTAAGGCATGGATCCCTTAGTCAGGTCAGATCAACTTAAATTACATCAAGGATTTCCTGATTTCCTGAGAGATAAGTGGGCATAAGGTTGTAGGCTGAATTCTGAAGAAACCTCTTCATGCAACTCACAACAAGAAAGGAAAACTAGTGACATACCCTACAATCCAGAGTAACTACGGGAGCACGTAAGAGACATTACGTGCACCTGTAGTTACTGCACCACCTAGTGAAAACCTATGGGAAATTCATATTGCAATCCAGAGTAAGTTCTTCTTACACTGGAATAAGAACTCCCTGTTGTTACTCTGGATTGTGACCATAATCAGTGTTACGATTGTTTAGGATTAACACCACATCAGTGAAGTCTTAATATATAGAATCCATATATAGAAATACAATTCTGGTCACACAGACTTGCACTGTCTAAGAAGACATCTCACCCAAAGTGGCAAAACAGGCTGTTTAAAACACAGTGTTACAGACAGTGAATCAGGCCTGCTCATTAAGCAAAATATACATTGAAACATGGTATCTTTGGCAATTCCACAATCAGCTAGAATTTCCCCCATACTTTTAGAAGCCTGCAGGCTAAGAAAAATTGAATGCCATGAGCATTATATTCCTGATTATATAGTGTATCCATTTTCATATCCATGGTGTCTGACCATAGCCTCCAGGCATCAGTGTTATAGGAACAGACTAACTGGTTACTGCTATCTGTAGCCATATTTTATCAGCTCTGAGTACACCGGCTGTTAAAAATTCAAGAGGATGGTTAAGAAACATTATTGTCAACCCAAACATAATAGTTTATTTTTCTGGGGATAATTAGGGATTTTTGAATGCTAGATTAGTTCTTAAGTATTCTCCACTAACGCTCCCTGTTCTGGGAAACTGGCTTTTAAACTTGGATGTCGTAGAGTAGCTCTTTATCAGTCATTGTAAAATATTGTAAAATATATTCTTTCAATATATATAAAATATATGTAAAATATATTCAATATATATATTCTTTCCAGGTTCTTCCCAGCAGAGACACTCTTTGCACTCCCTTGTTCCTTTTCCTGTGGAGATTTCCTTGATGAGGAACTTCCAGAGAAGAAGGAATATGGACATGAAGCTGTCAGTGCAGTGCCTCCTCCTCTGGAGAGAACCACTTGTGATTCAAAACAGTCTCAGTTCTTCCCATGGAGGAAGTGTTAGGTATGGCAGCTCCGCATCCCTATTCATTTTCCTATGGAGAATCCCCCTTGAAGGAGACAGTATGGGTGTGTGTGTGTGTGAACCCATCAGTTCCTCAGTAACTAGCACAGAATCTGAGAGGTAGTCACATGCCACCCCTTTGCACAGTGTCTGGAACTGGTACCTCTCCACCCTTGTTACAACTATGTGTGAAATAAATGCTTAATTGTTTTGCAAACAGATCTGAGTTTGGGAATTTGGTTGATGAGAGTGTTTTCTCCAACCTCAGCTCAGTTATAGAGTGAGTTATAGAGTTGAACTCCAGCCTCAGCTCAGTTATAGAGTTGAGCTCAGTTATAGAGTGAAAACTTAGGCTGCATGAGGAGAACAAGAAGATAAGTAAATATATGATCTGTGATTGAAAGAGTACAGGCTATATCAGTGGTACATACATACATACATACATACATACGTACATACATACATACATACATACATACACTAACTATATGTGGTACATACATACAGACAGACAGAGAGACAGACAGACAGACATAGATATACTCATACATTCATTATCTGTGGTACATACATACATATATATATGTACATACATATATACAGACATACATACACTAACTATATGTGGTACATATATACATACAGACAGAGAGACAGACAGACAGACATAGATATACTCATACATTCATTATCTGTGGTACATACATACATATATATATACAGACAGACATACAGAGACAGCATCCCCGACAGGTGCTCATCGAGCCTCTGCTTGAAGATCTCCAGTGAGGGGCCACCACCTCCCTTGGCAATCTGTTCCACTGCCGAACCGCCCTCACCGTCAGGAATTTATCACTGAAGGAAAACCCTCCCCAAATTTTGGGTGTCTACGTCTAGGTCCTAGAAATTTTGGGTTTCTTGTGGCTGGGCACAGATCAGTAAGTGATTCTTCAGTGTAAAGTATAGAGACGAAAAGGTTTTGTACTGCTTTTTACCATCTTCTGGTTTGAATTTCCCAAAAACGGTTCTTAGTGAGTCTCTCCATCACAGAAAGAACACTCTCACCAGATTTCACACTCATAGGTCCAGCAGCTTTGGCTGGGCATTAGTCAGTGAGACAGTGAGTCAGCCAGTCAGTGACTTTTCAATCTATATATATATAAACTCCCCCATGAAGCATTCCCCCATGCAATACCTACCCATGTAACAACTGGTTCCCCAGAAGTGGGCGGGCCAGGCAGGGGTCAGGGGGTGGGGCCAGGGTCAGGGGACAGGGCCGGGGTCAGGGGACAAGGCCAGGGAGGGCCAGGGGCGGGGCCGGGGAGGGTCATGGGCGGGGCAGGGAGGCTGTGCTGCGGGGCTAGGGGTGGGGCTAGGGGCAGGCCCCAACCCTGGGGTACTGCATGTGTGCCAAGGTTGGCATAGGGGCAGTTGCGTCCTAAAGAGGTACATACATCTTGTCAATGAAGAGGTGCATCTTGTCAATCAAGATTGATGCAAGTGCAGTCTCGTCCTATTCAGGATGCGATTGCGCTTGCGTCAATGTTGACGCAGGCGCAGTGGGCTCGCCTGGGCATCGCACCAGTCTGCCTGGGTTTTTGGCCCACCACTAGTGACCGGATTGCTAGCGGTGAGCCAAAACCAGGAACAGGTTTGGGCGATCCGGCCCGAACCAGCCTGGGCTCACTTGTGGTAACAATCCCGTGAAACAACCACCCCTGCAACATCCCGTGTGAAACCACCTCCTCATCAGCAACAATTTCCTCACCAGCAACAACCCCCCTTTGCAACTCCCCCTGCACTATACCCCCCACCATGCAGCAACACCCTCGCAACATCTCCCCATTCAACACACCTCTTGTGCAACACCTCCCTATGCAACACCTCCCATTGCAACTCACTCCTACCCCCCTTGTGCAACATCCCTATTGTACTTAGGGAGCTTCCAAAGGCACCACAAGTCAGAATTAAAAAAAATTGAGCTCAAACATTAAAAATAACTAAAAATCATACCTCTACAAGGCAACTAATATTTCCTCAAACAGAGTTACTCCTGGCTACTGCCAAATGGGAACAAATTATGAAAGTGGCTGGTGTCCGTCTCCAACACCCAACACTTTCCCAATGCCAAGCTGGCTTCTTATCTGTACAAAATTTTATGCACAGCTGTTACAGTACTCAAGGAAGCATTAACCACTTCCATTCCAAAACTAAGGATCATCCCTGTGATGACCTTCCTGTGCAACACCCACACTGTGCAATACCCCCACGCAACACCACCCCATCAGGCTGACCATTTGTCCGAGATTCCCTGGATAGCTCCGGTAAAACAGAGGGGTTTCCGGAGAGTAGGAAAACCCCCCGCCTCTCTGGGATTCAGGCCTGGCCCCAGCAGCCCTTTAAACTCTTGTTCACATAGCATACTGCTCTGGGATTCCCCCAGAGCTGGAAAATATTGAGGCAGACCAGGAGGAAGTTCCTTCCCCTGTCTCCCTTTCTCTGGGGCCTCCACAGCCCCTGCAGTGCTGTGTGTGCTGCACTGCAGCCTCGCCAGCCACCCAGCCCTCTCCTCCAGCCGCCCCTCACCCCTGCAGGCTCTCCTATGCCCAGTGATGGGATTCAAAGAAATTAACAACCGGTTCTATGCCCATCTGGCAGCCACTTTTAAATGGTTATTTTTAAACTTTATATGTCCTATCTCTCGCTAACAACCGGTTCTATAGAGTAGGTGCGAACCTGCTGGAGCCCACCACGGCCTATGCCTCCTCTCCTCCCTCCCCAGCCAGGCTGCCTGGTTGTGCCTCTGGGGCCTCAGTCTCCTGTGGCCACCGTGCTGCTTCTGCCCCCTCTCCGGCCATGCCACGCCACCTCTGCAGCCTCAGCAGCCAGCCTCCACACTGTTTCTGGTCTCCTCTGTCCGCCTGAAGGTGAGTGTGTGCAAGTGTGTGTATGAGTGTATCCTTGTGTGTGAGTGTGTGTGTATATGAGAGAGAGAGAGAGAGAGAGAGAGAGAGAGAGAGAGAGAGAGAAGTGTTCAATGTGGTGTGAGGGAATGCAGCTGTGAATGCAGTCTCCCCCTCCCCTCCTACGCGCGTGGAGGTACTTTCTGCTTGAGTATGTAGTTTTTTGGATCTCAGCCATGAAATACATACAGACAGTACAGTAGCCCAACAATAGCATTGCTGTTATTTGTCGTAAAAAGAGGCCCAATTAGATATTGTCAAGCTTTTGTTTCTATGCAGCTGCTGACTGAATTTTGACCAGTTTTGAATACCATAGAAGTTCTAACAAAATGAACTGAATTTATTAACACTTTGTTATCATAAAAGTTTTTGCGGGAGTAAAATAATACAGTGAAAGCCTCTAATATCTTTTGTTGTTTTTGTTGTTGTTTTTTGGTGGTGATATATTTGGAAGAGTGTCCTAGCTAGAGTGCTGTGATCTAAATTTAATCATACTTACAGAGACGTACAAAATATTCTTTATTTCTGTTCTTTCTATACATATTCCAAGGAGAGGAACACAACACATAGAAAGTGAAACTCATTTACACAAAATATCAATTCGTGTTTATTCTTTTCACAAAGAAAAGCCCCCTTTTAATGCAGTATCCCCGCAGGGAAGGGGCATCATTGTAGATATGCCTTCACTCTGCTTTCCAGCACTATAATTAGCTGCAACATGAAAATTTGCATACAGAGTATGTGGTGTATGATTCTCTTTTTATTACTTACTTTAATGTATGCACTTTGTATTTGTTTGTACTCAGTCTCATGCAAGTGGGACCAGATCCATGTTTGGGGATCCTGAGGGTATAATAATTAATACTAATTTTTGCATGCAACAGCAGCATGTAGCATGGTGGATTGCATCTGAGAGCAGTTGTTGGCAACTAGTTAAAAGTGGGATTTCTTATTTCATCTTTGTGCTTATGGAATGAACACACATCATACGACTATAGTGGGGCTTCTTTGGATTTTGATAATTAGGGATCCTAACAGCCTAATCGAATGGACTGGAGCCACAAGTGGAGCTCAGGTTGCTGGATCCTATTCCCCTGTAATTATACAGCAAATATACACTACTATATGCTCGTTCTCTTATGAACATGTAGTTTCATTTCACTACAAATATTTAGCAGTGTGGATGTTGGCTCCCTCTGAGCCAGCAACCTGACCAGTGTTGGTATTCAAAGGAATTAACAACCGGTTCTATGCCCATCAGGCAGCCACTTTTAAATGGCTGTTTTTAAACTTTATATGTCTTTAAATTTTATATTTTTAAACTTTATATGGTTGTTAATCTCTCATTAACAACCGGTTCTATAGAGTAGGTGTGGACCTGCTGGAGCCCACCACTGAACCTGACCCTCCTTGTACCTATCCTGTTTTTTTCAGCTTCTTATCCTTCAAATGGATGTTCTCATTTTTTGTTTTTGTTCCCTGAGTGTTCACCCCTTTCTACAGACAGTCTGGTCCAGTCTCATCGGGTCAAAGCCATGGGACCAACAGCAATCCCCTTTTGCATTACAAGGGGGAGAACTAAGTTTACTGGCTGCTCTATCTTTCCAAGGTGGGGAAAGGAAAATCATGCCCAGCCCACTGCAGGGACCTAGAGCCTGCTTCTTATCTCTGGTCTTCTGGCATCAGTTGCCATGAGTTAGAGAATATTCTATTCTGGATCATGCAAATAAATTATTAGAAGGCTATTGATGTTGCGGTGTAGTGGGGTGGGGAGAAATGTTTCTCTTTGGAGAAACCTTGGACAAGTCTGCTTTCAGATATGTTTGCTTGGAGGGCAGGGGAATCCTTATCTGTTGAGGGACCACATGGGATCATCTGGGGCCTTTTCTTGGGTTTTAGAGTTCATTGAATGCAGGACATCTATGGTAGTGTGTGTGTGTAAGAGATCTTTACATATTGGAGATCACATGGGATCATCAGGGGCCTTTCCTCAGTTTGTAGAGTACATTGGATGCAGGACATCTATGGTAGCGTGTGTGTAAGAAATCCTTACATATAGGGGACCATCATCTGGAGCCTTTTATTGTCTTTTGTAGGGATGTTGGCCTATATATTGTGTTGGTGTGCAAAATGAAAAGATAAGTTACATGTTATTTCTATGTACACACACACTGAGAAACAGCTGCAACTGGCTTCTTAACTGGCTCCTTATCTCTTGTTCAGCTCAGATCAACAGCTTCAAGGACTCCCCACCCAGCTTGCTGTGTTCTCAAACTGAAAACCTTCAGATATTATCTTTGGGTTTAACAGTGGTTCTACCCAATGGTGGGATTCAACTAAATTAACAACATGATCTATGTCCTAATAACCTAAATTAACAACAGGTTCTATGCACCATTAGGAACCGGTTGTCAGAACCAGGCACTCATTAGCTAAGGGGTGGGGACCTGTGAGAACCCCCTGAAGCCCACCACTGGTTCTACCCTCTAAACCAGATTTTTTGACCTACTGACATCATAAGAAGATGACACTAGACAACATGGCAGACATCTAGCCCAGGATGGCTGTGTGGTGAGTTAGAGACTAATGGGGATGAAGCGGCTTGCCTGATGTGGGTGGTGGTTAGGACCGCAATTGGATTCTCACCAGTTTCCCTTCTGGCCAGTTTGTGGGGCAGCCACTCCATATAAAAGTGGAAGTGGGGGCTAAGAGAAGCAACATATAGATATGGTGGCTCCATCTGCATAGCAATGGCTAAGGTTGAGCTCAGCATTCTGCTCCTCTTCCTACTGCCTTTCACTGCCTTGCCATTGGCTCCTCATAGGATGAACAATTGTCGTAGTATCCCTGATGGTGAATCCTGGGCAGTCCCTTTGCTGCAGCATGCAGAAGGGTCTTCACTTAGGCAGTTGCCTGCTTTACAGAAGTGGCTTGAGGAGTAGTGTGTGACCAGAAAGTGTAGGACCCTCAGGTGACATTGTTGGTATACATGACACCAAGCCTAGTGAACCATTGGATACGGTCCCTTGAGTGAAAAAACAAATGCATACATGAATCAGTCCAGAATCTTGGGATCCTTTTAGTAACGATTTCGTTCTCTTCCCCCATTTAATGCCATTTTTGGCATCTGTTCTAAACTTTGCCCTCTCCTATATTATGATCTGAAGCAAAGAGAAGCTAGCAGTCACTCTTTGTAAGTGATGAGTACCAGTGAGCATTTCATTTTTAAAAAATTAAATTTCAGGCTAAAAGAGGGGAACTGTTCTCTTGTTCAAAAAATTGAAATGGAAAAATGAATATTGAAATGTATTGGCTTGGGACTTTCAGCACAGTTTAAATAACTAATTAAGAAGAAAATTTTCAGGGAGGAAAATGTTAAAATGTGCAGTAATTTATTTTTAATAAGTATAAAAGATTATTTTAATTAACACAGTTTTTTAAAAAGAGGGTAAATAAAAAGATTTTAAAGTGTCATTCGAAGACACACAGAGTTGAAAGGTTTTCCGGTAGCTGAAAATGAAATGCATAAGCAAGAAATTAGTTGAACAAATGGCTCTCATCTTGTAATGATCTTCCTCATATACTTCCAAAAGCTGAATAAGACCTGTATGGCTTTGAGTGTTGGCCCTTTCTAAATAAGAAAAAATACAATAAAAGGACATTGACCTTTGGAGGCAGTGGATAAAATTGAAATGTGTAATTCTTGAAATATGGATTCCTGCAATGCAAACTTCCCACTTTCCCACAGAAAGCAGTTACCTTGCTAAAATTAAGCCGTGATCAAATCTCAATATTGGTCAGATCTTTAAAAGATCTTTTCTGATCTCAGCATTCTAACCACTGAGCCACTGCAGCCCCAATAGCTGAAGCTTATAATCAATATGGGACACTTTATATATACCCATCACTTTGGGCTTGGGAATAACATGTCATTTAATTTCAGTATAAAACTACACTAATTATAGCATTAAAAATATCCTGAGTGTTTTAAGTAGGCAGGTCAATATGTCTTGTGCATCATCCAGCACAACGTAGGATGCTTCATTTGCTATTTTACACAGGACAGTGTAAAACACAGACTGGTGAATATAGACTGATGAAAAATATAGATTGATGAAAGTACAAAATAAAATATTTAAAAAGAGACTCCATCTGAATGGCACAGAAGTCAGTCAACCCCTTAATTTTGGCTGAAGACAACTCCCTATGTCAGAAATCAACTAGGATTTAATGGGGCACCTGGGTACATCAGGTAGATAATCCTCCAAAACTATCTGGAAACTTCAGGATAGGATTCCATGGTCCGACCAGTCTATAGGTTGTATGTTACACTAAGTCCAAACGTAACCAAATTCAGCCTGGTTAATCCTGGTTACCAGGTTAATTCAGCCTGGTTGTTCAGTAGCCTCCTGAACAATGCTAGTCTAAGAAATCAATCTTTTGTGAGAAGAAAATATAGTGGCTGCCAGAAGGCAGCTGCTGCGAGGAGTTCCTACACTCTTGTCAGGCTGAAAAACAGTTTTTGAAAATAAAAAGGATCTGTCTCCTGCTGCACTGGAATGTCAGCTTCTCACCTGTTTATGAACAGAAACATGGTAATAAAAAACCAGGAATTCATTCCACATGAAACTGATTAAAATAAATTAACGTGGAAAAGAATGAGCCCTTGATTGATGGAAATGAATGTTCAATTTTCTTGTGCATCCCTAGTCTGACTCATGACGACCTGTAGGAACCTGAGTATTCAAGCTTTAGAACCAACAAAATGGAGAAGCCTGAGCAAAGGAGTTAGTGAGAAGCTGATTTATACTGGCTCACTTTAGGGGAATGTAGCATGCAAAGTGAAAGGGTCTTGAACAAAGGCTTCCAACACCAAATCTCTGACATCTTACATCCTATAGTACCAGTAGTCTTGATCTTCAACAGTTCAGAGAAATTAGTTCTGTGAATCAAGCACACTCCTTGGTGGCAGTGCTAGTCTGAACTTTCAGATCCACTTTAACTCAGGAAATTCCCAATCATGAATTAGTTTTCCCCATGTGTGTATGTTTAAATGCACACTTACTAACAAGGGGGCATAATGACAGAAACAATAAAGGCAACTTCTTCAACTTTTGTTCTGTTCGGTGATGGTGTCTTTATATGCTTGTTATATAAAGCATATATGCTTGTTGTAGTGGATTGGAGTTTCATCCAATCCACGATGGACACGACTTGGGGAAATCTGGCCGGCCTGTTGCAGGGGTCTGTCATCAGGACGTAGCCTTTTCCAAATAATGACAGAAATAATACCTGGAACATATACCTAAAACGTCCTCTTGTCTTCTATCAGATGCTACCAAATTCATTTATGACTGCATTTCACCTGTATTTGCTAACAATGGAATCCTATTGGGTTGTGTCACCATCACCAATAATGTGCCATGATCACAATAATGGTCCAAATATCTGGAGGCTCCTTGCATCTAGTGACTCCTAGAAGGAAACCGCTCTTCTGCTGGAGCAAATAAGTTGGTGGAGGGGGCAGTTCAGGGAGGATCAGGGTGGGAGTGGAATTATGTCAGTGGTAGTAGCTCCTACCAGGATCCCCCTTTTCCAGCTTGGATCTACTCCATGAGCATCCTTGAATGTACGCCAGCTAAATGGGTTAAGGAGACCCACCGGTGATCAGGACACCTACTGTGAGGTAAGTAAAAATAAATATTTTTCAAAGTAAAAAAAATTATTTTTACTTACCTCTCCTGGTCTGTCACACCCCCTGCCTATAGTGCACTCTCTGAAAGTATTTGCATAGCATATAAAGCATAAAATGCTGGGGTGGGATTTGGGCTATAAGTCACCCACCATATATTTGTACATCTAGTTATTTATTCATGCTTGCTATGTTAAACCCACTGACTTTTATATCTCTTCGCTACTCCCTTTTCAAGGGCAGAACTAACATTACTCATAGAAGCCTCTTAAAATGGTACAGGAGGTGTGATTTACTTACAGTCCATTTAACAAAGTTATTGATGGTTTGGATCCCACACCAAACCATTTAAGGATTAGATTATTCCCAAACTGGGAGGCAAATTAAAAGAAACAAGTATCCATAAATGCAGACCATAAATGTGATACAAGGGGATTCTCTCACTTCCTTTGTAGAAATTGTAAAGTGCTGTTAAAGGGGTCCCCATTGACAACGCTCATTGGTTGAGCATGTGGTTTACACATGAGAATTTCCAGTTTAAACAGCAAGCTAAAAGATGGGGATCAGAAAAAACACATTTATTGAAACTTTGGAGATTTGCAGCTCAGAGTAAACAGTGCAGTAGACCTCACTGTGGTATGATTCAGTAAATGGCAGATTAGCCACAACCATTTTAGCCAATATATTTCAACAGAAATATTTTTTATCTGTTTTTTTACCTCTGTAACAAGACAAAGGAATGCTAGAGGGTCTACTGATTTTTCCTTAACACTATTGCTCCATTATCATGTAAGGATATCATATAGCATGGAGAACTCACTTAATTTATAATTTTCCCACTGACATAGGTAATTCTTGAGTGACTGCTTACAATAGATATAGAAAAGGTTGGGAATAATGAGGTTCAGTGGGAATATTAGGAATGAAATTCATAACATCTCATACAGGAAACGTTATAAAAGTCCTTGTTATGCAGCTGATTTTTTATACATGGATTTGACTCAACACAAATGGCCATTGCAAATCACAGTTATATAAACTGCTTTTCTGCTGTTGCAGAGGTAGACATACTAGCAATCATTCTGTTCTTCGGTCCCAGACTCAAACCCCTACAGATATTAAGGGACTACCTTATTACATTAGATACAATGGTGGAGCAGTGCAGTAATTATGAGATACTTGCGTAGTAGACATTACTCACATCCCTTGTCTGCTGAAATTCATAAATTGCTGCCCTTCAGAATAAAGATGGCAATGCGCCATGGCTTGCTCTAATGTGGATGGTAGCCAAAAACAGGGTGGTGGCCAAAAACAGGGCCTTCTCAGTGGTGGCACCTACTCTGTGGAACTCCCTCCCCACTGAGTTTTCCTTAACCCATGAGGGAGTTAAGGAAAGCTCCCTCATTGCTCTCCTTCCAGTAAGCCCTTAAAATTCTTTTATTTAGACAGGCATATTATGGCTATTAATGGTTAATGTTATTGTATTTTTGTCTTTGCATAGTTTAATTGTATTTTAATTGTATTTATTATCTCGTTTTAATGGTATTTTATTGTTGTTTAAGATGTTGTTAGCTGCCTTGGATTTCCTTTTGTTAGGAAGAAAGGTGGGATATAAATCTAATAAATAATAAAAATAATTATTGTTATTGATGTGTAAATGTTTGCATTTATCTGCTGACTCAGTTTCTGTGATTTCAGGTATGCACAGTTCACAGGTTCCCCCACTGTGCTCACCTCAACTGTTTGTTTTGTTTGCCTGTTTGCAGCCCTCCAAACTGTGCCATCCTCATATCTGCTTGTTAGCACTTTTTAGTGCCTCCAAACTGCTTTCCCTTAACCCTTGCCTTCCAAGCACAAGAAGGAAACAGTTTGGGGTAAGTGTCAACATGGTGCATAGTGGAAGAATTTTGAAGGACTTGTGTGAAGCAATAATAAAGCAATAATAAGTATAGGATTTGCTGCTATCTCTGGTTTTGGGTATCTGTGGCAGCACAAGAATATATCTCCCACAGATACAGGAGACGACTGGGTTTGCAAAATGGACTTGACACTGACTGCACTGGAAACTCAGATGGTCTTTGATGACAAAGATCATGAATTATATCTGAACACTGAGAAGAGTTAGGGCTACTTTCTTGTTTGTTTTATAACTTCCATCTGCATTTCTTTTTGTTGCCATTGGGTGGTGCCAGGCAATCAGTGTATTCACCAAAAGACACCAGTTTATTTTATGTATGGTGGAATGAAATAAGATTTTTAAAGTGTTCTGAAATAATTTGCAGTGCAAATAGACCAAGCAACTAGTTCAAATACTTGTATGATCTTAAGATAAAGAAAAACTCAGTCTCATTTTGGTTTATTTTTTATGCAGTTGGTCTGATCCAGCATGTTTTCATGCCCTTAGGATATGGTTGTCTAATTTTTTATTGAGTTGTGCTACAGTATCTTAATTAATTGAGCCACTTAACATCCGTGCTGATGTTAAAAGGACTTTTGTTCTGTTGGCTTTTAATACACACATATGTGTTACATATTGAAGCTTACTGAAGATCAGATACATATATAGCTTCAAATAATAAAAGAGTATTGAAGTTGGGTCTGTTTAAGGAAAAATAATCCTAAATAATATTCAGTTTCTCATTCTGAATAATATTCAAAACTGAATAATATTCAGTTTCTCATTCAAGAGGCTGAAAGGTATAAAATATTATTTAGAAATATTTCTGAATTAAAATAATTGCAGGAGATTACATTAAAAATGATAAGAGGAGCTTTTATACATTTTGTGATCACTTTCATATAAAATTGTATTTGCCAGGGTTAAAAATCTGTCATAATAACTCTTATGGCATATTGACATATGGCTAAATGAATTTAGCTGAAATCCTAAACTCTACTTAGGAGAACCTAAGTCCTGGCATAAGTCCTATGCTGACCTGGGAGTGTCACAGAAGTGCAGTAAGACACTTTTGCCCCACTCCTGTGGGAGTTAGGCCAATGCAGAGGGATACACTGACCTTCCCACACCATCAGGGAAAGATAGGCCAGGTGCGTTAGGCTGGCCTAAGTTTCTAAGGATTCTATTCATTGACTTCAAGCTTGGATCATCACAATTGTTTTTCCTTTGTGGTCAACTCTATTAATATAAGAAAAAAACAGTCACAACATTGTTTTAAATGTAGGGTAAAAACCACCCCTATTTTTTTCTAATTTAGAAAAATAATGAACCCTACCAAAGCTTATTCTGACCACCACTTACTAACCTATTTACTGGATAACAAAAACTTGATCTCAGCCTCACCTCAGTGCAATCCTTTGCAATCCTGTCAAATTCTGTCTAGCGCTTTGGACCTTCTTTCTAAAGGTACTAAAATTTAAATCAAATCAATCAACAGCCTTTTCAAAACATGCACATACTCAAACATCTTCTGAAGGTTTATCTGAATGAAGGCATCCACCACACCAGAGTGTGAATTCATACTTCTCACCTTGTTCTTTTCCATGGAATTAGATCACACTTTGATGAGCTCTAGGCAGATAAAATATTCTCCATTCAGTAATATTAAAACATTTGAAATATTTGTAATATAGATAGTGATTGCCCTTTATATACTTCAGTGCCAACTCCAGCACAGTGTTCTACTTTAATATAAGTGTACTACTTTAATTTTAAGTGTACTACTTGCAGGATACAAATCAGTCATGAACAGGCATACAAAGCTTCAATGTAATTCATAAGGAAAACTTTGTGTAATGCACTCCAGAACATTGAGAACACGCAAATAGAAGCAAACATATTTTTAAATCAAATATGCAAACTTTCAGTAAGGACTCTTTGTAAAGGAAAAGATGTCTTCATGATTCATTTTGCCTTTCTATACTCTGATTTCACCAATAAACCTGTTATTAACATCTAGGATGAATCTGCTTCTTTTTTTCTTAACAAAGATACATTTGAGAAGTGTGTTACTGCCCCGATGCATTTTGCCATCTGCTAGACTTGAGTCTTGGAGAATTTTCCTTAAAACCATGTAATTATAATCTGAAGGTTTGATATAAATGCTTGTAATGTCATCTTGGTGCTACTGATGATGTTTCAACATTGTTAATAATCACTGTCCATTTATGTGCGGTGTGTAAAAGCACAATGTGCTTTTACATGTAGCACAGTTAGGAGGAATTAGTGTCATGGGAGGCAGATCCTGAAAATAAAATTAAACAATTACAGACTTGCTAGAGAAGGAGTTTCTCTAAGACTGAAAAGACAGATCCAATATTATTTTCCTTTAGCCTATCCTCCCGCCTCCTTAGTCCAATTCCAAGAATTCCAATTTCAAAGGAATACAAGTGACTTAAATAAATCCTTTCATCCAATAGAAAAGTTACATAGCAGAGAATTCTTTTGAAACTCAGTATCTTGGTTATCTGGAAATACTAATTTTATTAGCCAAATGTAACACATGGAATAGACTTTTATATTGGATACTAAAATCTGGCATTATTCATTAACAACATTGAATTTATGAATGGCCTTGTTTGTCAAGGAAGAAATACCAGTTCTTTGAAATTGGAAGTTATTTATTTATTTTCTTTTGAAGCTTTCCTTCAAGCTAGGATTCCAAATGGAAATTTAGTAGAGACTTAGAATTTGAGCAAGAAGTGTATAGCAAAATTATCTGTTCAATGTGTGTAGCTACTTAAAACTAAAAATATGATTACTGTCTAAAATTGTACTCTCTTGAATGCAAATAGTTATGGAAGACTAAGGTTACAATCATATCCACACTTTCCTGGGAATGAGCCTCATTGAATATAATGGTATTTACTTCTGAGTAAAGGACAGGATTTTGTAAAGGATTGGGCTTCAGGATAGGATTGCATAAAGGACTGGGCTTCAGTTCAGGTAAGATATATTATTGGAGAAATGAAGATTTATACAGGAAACAATATTTCTGGAAACATTTACTTTATTAATTTTGATATGTAGCTACAGATAGTGATGTACATATTTTAGGTTATGACGAAAAGTTCTCATTTGCTATGTAGAGAAATTTTGAAACTAGTCTGAAGTGTGTTTGCATTTGAATCTCTCTCTTGTGCTATTTCATATAACGTCTGATCCAGTGGTGGGCTCCAGCACATTCGCACCTACTCTATAGAACCGGTTGTTAACGAGAGATAGGCAATATAAAGTTTAAAAATATCCATTTAAAAGTAACCGGTTGTTAATTTATTTGAAGCCCATCACTGATCTGATCATACTGAAGGATATGCAGAATTTAATGCAAATGAGTATTCCAGCCAATGTAAGCTTTAAATTAACATTATAAACTGGATGAAAGAAGAACTGCCCCATGTATGGAGTTATCCCCTTGTTGCCAATTGTGCACTAATGGAGAAGACGTCAGCATTTTGTCCGTATGCCATTTCATACGCCAAGAATTTTGCTAGTTGCATGGGAGAACTTATATTGTAGTGTTTTATTTTATTAATTCTGAGCCCAATTTTCAGCAGGGACAAATTAGTATAGTTCAGTGGATGTCCTCTGAATATCAGGCAGCTTTTGCTTTGTACATTTGTTAAGATATGCCATTGTCAGTATGGGATTTCCCGTGACTTACATGCAACCCTGGCATCGAAACATGCCATTATAGTCTCATGCTCGTAACTAGCCATAGACTTCTTTTTTCATTAATAAATCCATTGCTTAGAGATCTGGGTCTTCTAGCTGTAAATGGGTTCAACTTGGTTGCCGGTTTAGGGAAAACAAATTGCTTTTCAATCTTTTCTTATTGCTCAAGAATATGCATGAGACATGGCATTGAAATATCAGAGTTTTTTTTAAAAAAATAACTATGGTGGAGAATAGTCTGTGTCAAGCGGCAAGAGGGGCCATCAGAGAATGTCACAGTAGTGTGTTCCTTGTTATATAATTTTACCTCATGACCTTTTTCATTTGCCTATTGCCACTTCAGTTTAATAGTGACAACATCGTATAACACTCTGCAGGATTTTGGTGCGGCGGGGATATGAATGTGTGCGTTTTTTTTACACTCGGCAGTTCTTCCCTCTTTCTCCCCTGGCCCCAGATGCTTTTGTAAAGCAGTCTGGTGAAGCGGTGAACAAAACCTTGTGGGATAAGTCTGACACTGGAAGTTAATGATTATCAGTTGAAACAAAACACTTGTTTACATGTTGTACTCATTAGAGGTTCTAGTCAGTCATACCTCGACTGGGATTCCTGCCAAATGTTTTGAGGGTTCTTTCACAAGCTGTGCAGTTTTGTAAATACAAAAGCTCTCTTATTAAGCCTTTTTAGTATTAGACTGTGCAATTAAGATGACTGGTAATTAAATTCCTTTATTTGGACTAGGATTGGTCCAAGGCACACTCATACAACTTTCTTAGTTCCAGGACACCAACAGATTCCTCTTTGGGTGTTCAACTGCCGAGACGTTAACGTAAAAGGAATGCTTTCACCTAACACATTTTTAGAAAGGGGGAAAAAAATTAAAATTACATTCTAAAACTGGCCTGCCTGAATATTTTTCTCACCTTCTCACCTTTTTCCCCTCTTCTTTCTCCTGCATAGCTATAAAATGTTCTTTTCCGATTAATGTGTCTTGGTTTTCTGGAAATGCTTTTGCTTGCTTTAAAAAGAAATACTGTAGGTTTTCATTTTAGCTGCATTACAGTGAGAATTAAAGCAGTGATTTGATTTTGAAGGAATTTAGGAACACTTCCAATTAGTTAAGGATGCTTTTAAGGTAATGTGGTGTAACGGAACTGCCAAACTCTTTTTGCTGGCATGTGAAAGCTCCTTGTAACAGTGTTGTATTACTGTGTACCTGTACAAATAACCAGGATCCTACTAATTTTGAAGTAGTCTGAATGAGGCACAAATAGCTTTTAACTAAGCACAGACATGTTTTAATGTAAATAGATGAGCTCATTTTTGCACGCTCCTCTGCTATAACAGATTGTTCTGTATTTATCGCAATAGTAAATTATTTACGATTTGGGAAGTGATATTTTGCAACGGTGATAGTGTGAGACAACTGAATTGTCCATACATATTTTATCTCTGGCTTTTTAAAAAAATTGCCAAAGAAGATATCAGTTTTAGCAGCTCCTATGGAGGACTGCTCGCTTTGACATTTCCCGGTTGTCTGTGGTGCTAGGCAATAATTAAATATCAGGTGCATAAGCTGCTCTTTAATTTGACATGTGTGCTCCAGGCAATAAACACATGGAGTGCAATGTGGGAGTGTAATTGCTAAGGAATAAAATCTTGTACCAAGTGAGATCATTGTATCAGGTACTGTGTGACAGCTCATTTGATCATTATGCCCAGGCTAAAGAGGTTGCCTAATTAGTTTCCATTAAAACTCACCCTTTAATCAGGAATTATTCTTGCATAAAGAATGTCACTTGATCCAGATGAATGAACAATTGTTCCCCCTTGAGATTCAACTATCTGTTACACTTGGGATGCCATATGTCTTTTCAAACAATTCAGCTATAACAGGACTCTGCAAACCTGGATCTTACACCACGAAACAGGGCACATATTTTCTTCAGTCTAGTCGGAATTTCAAGGAGATCTTTGCAATCATATTCTGCACGTTGACTTGTGATTGCAAGCATTGAGCAAAACGGCTCTGTCTTTTCCTAGACATGCCCAGATATGCAACGACAAAAAACAGTTTAAAAAAACAACCAAAAACTAGTGGCATTGTCACATCTTGTGGTAGTGAACAGATTAATTACACATTGCTTGCAGGTCCAGCTAAAGGCAGAATGGCACTTGAGGTGCACCAAATTCTGCTGCCACTTTCTTTGTCCATGCACATGCAGGCGGGTGGGAGCCCAACCCCTATTCTCACTCCAACAGCCACCTCCAGTCCATATTCTCCTTCCAAACTGATCAGGTTAGGAGAATTTGGGAGTGGAAGAAATCCTCTTTTGTTCCAAAAGTTTTCAATGCCCAGTGGCATTGTTGTGGCCTTTTTATTCTTCTCTAGCACCACTGTTGGGAATTGTGGCAGCAGTGTTGGGGAGCAAGGTAACATCCCCCACCTGTCCTCCTTTTGTTCGAAGGACCAAGAAAGAATGCATTGATTTTCAGATATGTATGCATTTTTTTAAAAAAGCCTTTAATTTTGCACACAAGTATATATACCAAATATAATTGTCCAGAACAAATAGTTGCCCACCCACCACTAAAATCCTGACTATATGTCTGCTTTGATGTGGTTCCCCCCCCCCCCCCCCCGGTAAATATGCTGAGGTTTAATGCTTTCTTGTCACTAGGTGAAGCTATAGTGCTATTTGGCATGCTGAAGCATTAACTCATAGAGCACACAACCCATCCATCACTCATTATCCTTGGTTGATGGTCAGAGGTTTTGCTAATAAAACATGAAATAACCACTGTACCATTTTGTAAGAAGTTCAGAAAAGTTTCTTATCCAAAACATCAGTCGTCTGCCTTCCCACAAATATGTTAGTTATTTATAACATTTGGATATAGAAAGAGCAAATCAGTTCTGTTCTAATGAAAAAAGGTCCTCGAAGGTGCAGGCAGCCATCTTATGCTCCCTGAGGAAGCAGACTTCCGTGATACTAGAATGGCTACCATAGGATCCCTGGTGGTGAGGGATGTGAAGACTGCCTAGTGTTTACTCATAGGAAGGGGATGCTCAGCAACTTTCCCCATGTAAAAGTAGAACCCTACAATGGAGTTACTCTTTCCTGCACTGGATCGTAAGGCTTCTGCCTATATGGCTTCTGTGTATACGCAAAATGTCCTTCATAGAATCACTGGATCCAGAGCAGCTCCTCTCCTCTGAACCTGCCTCTCTCCCCACTCCTGGCTTGGTCCCTCAAGGTTTTTCATGCCAGGAAAACAATAAACAAGCACCACCTCAACACAGGCAGACTTGATGTGGCAACTTTGATACTTGAGTCAGTGGCAACCTATCTTGAGTTGGTGTTACTCGAGTGTTCTCGAGTGTTATTTTTTCAGATTTCCACATCAGTGACTTGTAAGTGAAAAAATTTTCACATCTTGAGTCTGAGACTTCCAAAGTGAATTCCCACCACTGCCAAATACCTTTCAAGGCCAGAACAGCATAGAGTAAGAAGCAGTAGTCTAAACAAGAGGAACATTATATCATCTGCTTTATGTTTGTGTTTATACAAATGTGTACTTGTGAAGTTATCTGACAGGGCTGTTCAAAGTGTGGCCTAAATACCATGTTTATTTTTCTTTATAGTCTTCGGATAAGCTATATGATAGATATACCCCTTGGATATGTCTTGCAACTCTTGATTTCAATGCAGTCCTCTCTTCCTACAATTATAGTTTCTGTGCTAACTTTTTGAAAAACCTCCTTTCATGGGAACATGTATCTGAAGTTGAAGAAAAATAGTATGTATTTATGGTTGACTTCATTTTGAAAGCTTTTTCTGTTCATTCTTTCATAGAATGTTGAACACATAATATACGGAGGGCCTCATAATAACAGGCTCACTGGGACAGTGAAAGCAGCTTCCATAGTCATTCCATTTGAGCAAGTTTGGATTGAACTCTTTAGAATCAGCCTGCCTGCTATATCCAGTCCTTGGCCTTGACTCTGTCCTTTGGGTTAAATTATAAGTTCCAATGGCAAAAACCTTGAATGCCTCAAAGAAGTTATGTCTTAGACTCACTTTATTTACAGGGAACTGAAGCCCCACATAATCATGTCCCTATCTTTCCTGTATGGTAAAACTGTCATCTTCTAAATAGAAGAGAACTAGATGTAGCAGTGCAAAGCATAAACACTACCACAGAGATGAATTTTCAATACTTTGTAAGTGAAATAGCCAACAGATGTGAGCAATTTTTGAGTAACTTTGGAAAACTGAGAAAATTAAAGGAAACAAAATGAGGCAGATTTAAATCCCTGGGATCAGCCTAGTGGCAGCGGATGGCTTGTAATGCCCAGTTGAAGAGGCCAACCCCACCCTTAAGCTTTTTACAAGTTGATTCATCACTGGAGTTCAGCATGGACTAGTCCAAAAGCTTTTTTGTGCCATTGGCTCCATCCCACAAAATATATTTGTTAATGACAACAACAAAGAGGCGTTAAGTTACTCAGCAAGACCTACTGACCTCCCTGGTCCTTGAATGTTGCACATGCTTTGATTCCAGCAAAGGCAAACTTTAATCTTCCGTATTTAACAGCACAATCCTAAGCATATCTGCTCAGAATTAAGCTACATTGGATTACTTCATTGAGCTCTTAGATAAGGATACATGTGGACAACCTCAAAATGCCAGATGCAGGGGAGGGCACCTGGATGCAGGTGTCACAGGTACACACTGAAGCATCTGGTAGGCTGCTGTGTGATATAGGAAGCTGGACTAGATGGGCCTAGGCCTGATCCAGTGGAGGCTGTTCTTATGTTCTTAAGATTGGAATGTGTTAAAAGAGTGGGTGCACTCTTTTGATAGAGAAAAAACAAGGGCATAGCAATGAGCCTCCAAATATCAATTCATGAGTGCCAAATGACAATTCAGCACTCCTTGCAGAGGCAAGCACTGAATGCAGGGAGACTATTCTTGCACCTCTGAAATGAGCACCCCAGACAAGAACTTGGTATAAATGGTTACTTTATCAGAAAATGTGTATCAGGGCATAATCTAAAACACCCCCTGGACCACTAATGGACTAGAGTGGACTACTAATTTGGAGAAAACTGTGCTAGAAAATCTACCTCCCCCCCCCCCCCCCGGCCACATGGACATCACATCCTGGATTCAGGCCCCCCCAGACATCACCAGACTTCACATTACTACAAATTTTACCTAGAGGTCAAGAAGCTGGACACTGACCTCATTGACTATGCCCGTTGTTTTTCTCTTCCAAATCCAGGTTGGGGGCTTGCCAAATTTCATCTGAATGAGAAAATCAATATTATCTAGAAGGGGTGTAGACTTATTTCCACCCAGGTGGAAAACTAATGTCTAGATTTTACCACTTCTGATTTCTTGTGGATAGTCTTCCTCACACTTGTCTTTGAATTATTCTATTGCAGTTGGAATTCAGTGTGATCTTTTCTGAATGCCACTAACATAGGCCAAGAAGCTCATTAAAATAGTCTCTTGTGTAAAACAGTTTGTAGTGGTGATTCTGGATTTTATTTTGGGCAAATAATTATTCTGTTGGCATATACAATTGCTTTTCAGGGGTCATAATATCTGTGTTCAAGACTTGTTAACTCCTGCTGATGATTTCAGAATGACTCTCAAGCATAACTTGGTCCCAGAAGCTCTAGGTGGTTAACATCGCTTTGGAAAAGATAAATACTCCATTCATTTCAGTAGCATGTGGTAAGGAATAATAGCAATTTAGCATACTTGAACCAAAGTAATTACCTTTTCCAGTATTCCTGCAGTACAAAATTATAGTCTTGAGTAATTGGGAAATATTAATTCCCTCAGGCAATTGATTTGAGAGTTAGGTTTTGAATTCCTCTGCACTTAGCTGAGGTGATTTGGAAGGGAAGTTGCATCACTGACTGTGCAATCTAAAAGCATGTCTACTTAGTACTAAGTCCTGTTGTGTGCAATAGAACTTACTCCTAGAAAAGTGTGGTTAGGATTTCAGCCTTTGTAATTTAAAACAGTGGTTCCTAAACTGTTCCCACACTGTTTCCTGGAAGCCACAATTCCAGGAAAACAGACAGAAGAGCCACGGAATCCTTGCAAAAACCAAACCACCCAATACAATGTATAGGATTGTAGTCCTAATAGAAGCCTTGGCAATTGGCCCAATAGGTCAAGGGAACTGCCAATCGAAAAGTTTGGGAACGACTAATTTAAAACACTGATATTGTGACTTTCTACCACAAAGTCATCAAGGTAGTTTATAGTCCAAAATAAAAGAATGCCAAATGAAATCCTCATTAAAAAATCTAAAAAGAAAAAAAAGATAGCCACAAAAATAAGATTATAGTTGTTAATTGCCTGAAGTGGTTTCAACTACACCAAAATGACAGAATAGGCATGTTTCAGAGGACCCTCAGCAAATTGTAGACCTCATCCTATCTGTTTGCCATCTCCCTCCGTGTTCATGATGGAGCCTGTCTCTTTTCCATCCTATCTGCAAAGGTGACAGTTGTTCCACCACCACTGTACAAAGACTATAGACAAAGGTGTGGTTACAGGATTTACCCTTCTGGAGACCCTGGGCTTTGGCAGCAGCCCAATGACACTGACTCCAATGTCGACCCAATGCCAAACCAGTGGGCAACATAGGGTGGAGTGCAACATAGGGTGCTACAAAAGGGAAGTCCATGTTCCTGGTAGGCACTTGCCTAATCTCATCATAAGAGCTTTAAATTATTTTTAGTTATTAATTAATTATTAATTTAAATTATGTGAGGACATGCTGATTGTAGGCCCTCAAAAACTGGCTGAAGGAGTGACCAATTTTTGTTTGATTATTTTAGCAATGTTTTATGAATGCAGAACCTTGGTGCTCTAAAGCAGGGGTCTCCAAACTTTTTAACAGGAGGGCCACTAAGACTACAATCCAGAGTAACTATGGGAGCATGTAAGAGACATTACGTGCACCCGTAGTTACTGCACCACCTAGTGAAAACCTATAGAAAATTCATATTGCAATCCAGAGTAACTTGTTCTTACTCCGGAGCAAGCAAGTTACTCTGGATTGTGCCCATAATCTCTCTGACACTGTGTCAGGGGCCAAAAAAACTATTTTACATTTCAAATCTGAATACATTTACATATAAGAATTTATTGGAGTGGATTACAGGGCTTGCTTAGGCACCAGATAGAAGGCTCCTGAGGCTTGCCGAGGGCCGCATCTGACCCCAGGGCCGGAGTTTGGAGACTCCTGCTTAAAGGAAGGCTTTCCAGTTTCTTTCTATATGTTTTCCTTTTTCTCTCAGAATCATCACACTGAAAAAGATCAGTTTTGCATGGAGAACACCATTAATAATGCAATGCAGTCTGTGTGCTTTTAAAAAGTCTATTTCTTGCTTATAAATAAATGGTAATTTGTTTTAAAGCGTCATTGCACATAGTGTTCAGCCAGATCTCATGCTTTCGATTATTTTAAATAAATGTACCATAAATGGAACAAGTTCTTTCTAATTTGCAAATGATATGCAACATTTTTCAAAAAAAAGGGGGTGGGAGAGAGAAATAAGAAAAAAAGAAAAACGGTAAAATTTCTACTTAACTACTTCTCATTAATGAGAAACTGTTCAATGACCTGTGAAGATTAAAGAATTAGTGAATTGGTAAAATTATCAGAATGAAAAATCTGTATAATTTTGATTTCATTTAAAAATCTGCTAAACAGTCTAGAGGCTTTTGAAACTGATATTACTTTTTAATTTTGCACTCACAAATGTCCTGGTATCAGTGTTACAAATGGTCTGAAATAAAGGCAACAAATAGTATGTTTAAATGTATGACATTACCAGAGTCTGTTTAAACTCAGTTTTCCCCCCTTTCATTAAAACAACTGAAGACATTTAATTAAGTGACCATTCTGCTAAGTGGAGCAAAAATTAATATACGTAAATGAATTTATGTATGGGTGATGATGCATAATTAAAAATATGCTTCACATGAGAGACTGAGGAGAAAAAGAAAACATTTTAACAAGATCCTACATATAAACTCCCACATCCTGAATTTTAAACATGTCTGATATATAGTGTTATATTAATTGGTAGTAATTTCTCAAGCTAAAACCATGTGAGACTTCCCTTAAACTTGGGCCATAGTGTTCCAGAGATGACTGGTGCAGTGACAACAGACAAAGCTTGGCTCACTCATGGGTATTTCTTGATTGAGTGTAAAACCTATAACAACCCACTACCTAATTTGCTGAAAATGATATGGAAAGGTATATGTTAACTTTACTTGAAATTTTATTTACAATCCTGTATGGTGATAAGCACTCAGGGGACAGGGACTGACATACTACAGTTCAAGTCCATATTTCTTCATGAAAAACAAATACAACCTAAAGGAATATGCCTTTGACACATGTTGTCTGTTTTATGCACATGTAATCATATTTGCCAATAATATCCAGTTGGGGCACATAAATTCTGTCAACTTTGAGTAAATGAAGGAAGAAGGCAAATAAAAGTGACTATGGCCAACTGAGCCTTTCAAAGCAAACTTAAAGGTATTGTGCTCAGGAGCCACTGGGATGTCTTGTAATCTATGCAGCCATCTCTTTCTGTCTATCTCTTGGAATACGCATTCTTTATTGATATTTTTCTAATTTTTTCCCTATCCTTCACTCTGAATCCTCTAGGTAGAAAGATATTTCTTTATCCTTATTACTGACTTATGCTCTTTTGAATGTACTGGACTGGTTTGCCATTTCTTTTATTTGCATAGGGGTATGTAAGTAACAGTAAAGGCTACTTTTTTCTAAAGTATACAGAGAATAATACAGAAGAAAAAAACACAGTCACAGTTCTCCAAATAGCTCTATTGGAAATGTATGCTGTGTTGCTGAAAATGGAAGTTTATACTATTTGGGTGGTAAAAATTACTACCCAAACTGGTAGCACTTTAATTGGTGTTCATAGTATTAATTCTGATTCCTGCTTCTACTTTTATCTGCTGCTTTGAGTACTTTCAGGAAAAAACGGCTAATAAATAACTATTATGAATAATTATCAGCATTATTATTAATGCTAAAGAGTTTAGCATAATGTTTAGTTAGCTTTTCTTTTATACTTCTCTGTGATCTTCATATTACTCACTATATAACACTAATATTTTAGCACTGTGCATAACTTTTTTATTTCAGACTCTGTTCTGCTTTGAAAACAAGAATTCTCGATAGTGAATAATTTTGTAAGCCCATTCTGTAATGGTCCCCAAGTGTGAATCACTTACAGTGTAATGGTAAAAAGGAAGGAAAGAATTTGTGCTGTGGTTATGTCTTTTGCCTGTTCTCTCTCAGCCTCAATGGACTCACTGAACTTGATGCACCCCTGTGAGTTTCCTGGCCATGGAAGCCTGTTCCAAACTTCCTCAGAAGTGCTCTTCTTCCAAGATAGTACTCTTAAAACAAGAGAAAATTTCTGAGAAAATGTTGCTGTTAATTCAAAAACACTCCAAGTCACTCTTAAACCAAGGTACCAGTGTATAAGAAATTGAGTCAAAGAGCTATTTGCAATAAAAAAGATAATTTTTCATCTTTATTATGCAAAGTTTTTCATAATAATTTTTCATTTAATTTTTCATATTTTTTTTAAGGGCTGTGGGTGGCGCAAGCGGTTAAGACGGTATGCCCATTAACCAGCAGGCCAGGGTTCGAGACCCGGGTTGGCCCCACAAGACAGGGTGAGCTACTGTCCTTAGCCCAGCTCTGCGACGCCAGCTGGATCCAATTGTATCGGCTCTGCCTTTCCATTGGACTAATTCAGTGGTGTGGAGAGGGGGGATCTGCTGCTTGGGTAACAGCCTATCCTCCATAACAATCCAACCCAGGCTTTCATGCTTCGCATGCAGCATATGTAGCGCCGAGCACGATACCATAGTCTTTCAAGACTGACAGAGGCCTGCTTTATTTAATTAGTCATATTTCAGTCAGCTGAAAATTGCTGTAATTTTTGGCCAAACAAATAGAATAAATTTTCAAAGTAGGAAACGCTTATGTGAATGGGGTGAAAAAGGTAATCTAGGACAGTGGTCTTCAAAATGGGGGCTGCGACCCCCAGGTGGGTTGCACAACCCCCACAGGGAAGTTGCAAATGCTGAGGGACCACCATCTTTGTCCTGGAGATCCCAAAAAATCAATTTCATGGTGGTGCATCCTACCCCATCATGTCATATGTCTTTGGATTCATCTTGAAGAGCTAAATCCAATGCAACAATCAGTTTGGAAATAGCTCCTTCCTATCAAATGTTATGGCCAAAAAACCAAAAAGCAAAAAATATGCATAGAAAATGAATGGGAAAATGAAAGTAATTTATATTGCAGATTTACTTGCGAGTAGGCAAATGTGGAAATGGCAGGCTGAGAGCAATCCAGGGACATCACCAGAAGAGTCCTGATTCAATGAGTGCAGTCCCCAGAATCACCCCAGAAGGAAGTTCTCTCCTCACTGCACTATTTTGGGACATCATGGTATGAAAATAGTTGAAGACCACTGGATAGTCTTTGAAAATCATCTGGAAATTAGCTGGTTGAAAACTTGCCAGCCAGAGAGTGGTGGGGGCCTTCTGAATGAATCATGTAACTTTTATATAACATTAATGTCTTTGAGCCATATTTGTTTCTAATATGTTTCCAGTTTCAGTTCCAGGTATCAGAAGAACCCTTTATATCAGGGGTTCGCAAACTGGGGGTCGCGACCCTTTTTGGGGTCGCACTGCACTTTCAGTGGGGTCGCCTAAGCAGGCTGGATGTGGCAGCGATATTTCCTCTTTGCTCATGCTGCTCTGAGCATTCCTGGGCATAAACTACAGAGGCTGGAGCTGTTCAGCCTCTGGCCACCAGGGGGAGCTCCAGCCTCCCTAGTTTATGCTTTGAGGGATGCCCAGAGCAGCACCTGCAGCGTGGCCAGAGCAAGATGGAGGGGAGGGGGTAGCCGGTGAACACACTGAGGCACATGGAGGCTTGCTGGCTGTCCCTCTCTAACAGCGCAGCCTTGCCGGCAGCAGCAACCAGCAGAGACGCACAGATGCCCAGGCTGTGCTGGCCAAGAGAGCCAGCAACCTCCCTGTGCCTCCCTCCCTCCAGCCACCCCACGCTCTCCAGATGAGGAGACGGTGCTTTTTGTATGCAAGTGTGCTTTTGTATGCAAGCTACTCCCAGGAAAGTGTGGCTGTGTCTGCTGCCTGAGATCCCTATGCATGTCTACTCAGAAGTAATTCCAATTGAGTTCAGTGGGGTTTACTCCCAGGAAAGTGTGCATAGCACTGCAGCAGTAGAGCCCAATCATATGCATATCTACTCAGAAGTAATTCCCATTGAGTTTAGTGGGACTGCCTCCAAGGAATTTTCACAAGATTGCAGCCTCGGGGCCCAATCCTATGCATGCCTATTCTGAAATAAATCCCATTATTATAGTCAGTGGGGCCTTTACTCCCATGTAAATGTGGATAGGAATTATTTAGGGCCCAATCCTATGCATGCCTACTCAGAAGTAAGTCCCATTGTGTTCAATGTGTGCATAGAATTGCAGTCTTGCAACAATATATAATTAAATATTGTTTTTGTGATTAATCACTATGCTTTAATTATGTTCAATTTGTAACAATGAAAATACATCCTGCATATCAGATATTTACATTACGATTCATAACAGTAGCAAAATTACAGTTATAAAGTAGGAACGAAAATAATTTTAGCGTTGGTGGTCCCCACAGCATGAGGAACATAAAAAAGGGATCACGGCATTAAAAAGATTGAGAACCACTGCTTTATATGGTTTGGGCCAACAAGTATTATGTGAATTTGTCCTGTACTTATATCTCCCTGATCTGTAGGGCCCATATATCCAAACCTATTCAAGCAGATCTTTGCTACATCTCCTGTTCTCTTATGTTTCTTATGTCTATGGTTAGTTTTTTTGTGATATATGTTAATGATTTTGGTATGGGGTTTTATTTATTTGATTTGATTTGTACTCACATAGATTGCTACACTTGTTTTAATGTATACTGTATTGTATTGTATTTTATTTTAATATATACTTTTAGTCACCTTGGAGATCCACTTATGGCAGGTGGGGTATATATTAATTAGATAAATTGCTTACTTAAACTGGTTGAATCATCCTCTGTGAAGGAGGTAATCCACACTGTAATGCAGAACATGGTCTGTTTACTCTTGATTGAAAATGGAACAATTGGGCTACCTGGTTAACTGCAAAATTGATCATTTAAAGTGGCCACAGCAAGATAGCTAGGAAAATGAAAGGTTCTAGTGCAGGTAACTATGGCTTTCAAAATGTCTGCCAGTTTAATGGTATCAGAATACAATCCTATCAGTCCTTACCTGGGAACAGACATCGTTAAACTCAATGAAAGTTGCTTTTTAATAAACATGAATTGGATTGTGCTGACAATGCTCATCTCTGTGTAGAGGCTGATCCTTCCACTTTTTTGCTTTGCCAAGAAATTCCACTGCACATGGCACTATGGATGACATCCTTGAAAAGTGGCAATTACAGCATTTGCAGAGGTGAGCACTTTCATCTCTGTTCTGTTGGAAAGCTGGAAAGCTCACTGAAAGGCAAGGTGGTGCTGTTCATGGAGCATGCAGACCTTTTAGTTTTAGTGTGAGTCCTTCTTTAAATGACAGTTTTGGGAAGGATTATATTTTGTGAAACCATTAAATGCACCATTTTCTGCACAGCTATATTTATTCTCTACAGTTGACTTTCTTATTGTTTGTACAGTTAAAATTTGTCTGCTTTTATTTTACATATGAATAAGTTTGGGGAAGTGCAGAATCCAGATCTCTTTCCTACTGAAGGCAGGAATCAAATCAATTCAATATAGAAGCTAAAGCAGTGCAAGAATGAGTACCGGTAGTTGCAGCCACTATGAAGCATTGAAAGAACCTGGAAAGCTAGTATGTGTCAAATCCCCGCAGAGTCATGTACTGGAACTGAATCCTGAAATACGTTTTTAGTTCTTAGAGGTCTTGGGGTAAGGGCAGTGGGGTATAATTAGAAACATTTTAGCTATTAAGAGATAAACTGCCTTGTTGCTGTACATTTTGAGATTCTGTCAAAAAAAGTTGAGGTTGGGAACTAAGATTTTTCTTGCCAGCTATAATCCATTGCTGTAGGTTGTTACCTGGGTTTTCTGGCCTTTTGGAAAGATGTAGATTGAGACCTAACATTTTGCTATGGATTGTTGCCAGCATCCTCAGAGACTTAAAGGCAATAGGACTAAACTAAAACAGGAACTTGTAGAGGGCTACAGGAAGGACAGTCTTAAATATTCCCAGCTGCTTGTGGGCAGCAACTTAGGTCTACTGTGTTCACTTAAGAGTGTCTGTAGAGAAGTTTCTTCCTTTTGTTTATGTGTTGCACTTTGTGTTGCAAAGTGCAACACACTTTTGTTAATGTGTTGCACTTTGCCACATCTTTTGAGTGGATCCTCTTTGAAATAATGGTTGCCAGCAACTATTCAAACCCACAGCTTTTTCTTTCCTGATGATGTTGCCTTTGGGTCTAATTGGAGTCTTTTAATTAGAATCTCTGATGGTAGTGTACCACCATACACATATAGAGTACCACTATACACATGCGCCATAACAACATAAAGCAGTTTGGGTTCAAATTGCAGCCTGCGTAAAAGTATTAAGCTTTGCTTAGATGGGGTCACATTCCTGCAAAAAAGACTGGGTATGTAACTTGGGGGTGTAAAAAGGACCCAGATTGTGCACATTACTTTCATGTGCTTAATTTATACAATATATTGTGGACTGTGGGTGGCACAAGCAGTTAAGTTATGGCCTGTTAACCAGCAGGCCAGGGTTCGAGATTTGGGTCGCCCCCACAAGACAGAGTGAGCTCCTGTCCTTAGCCCAGCTCTGCAACGCCAGCTGGATCCAATCGTATTGGCTCTGCCTTTCCATTGGACTAATTCAGTGGCATGGATAGGAGGGATTTGCTGCTTAGGTAACAGCCTATCCTCCATAACAATCCAACCCAGGCTTTCATGCTTCACATGCAGCGTATGCAGCGCCGAGCACGATACCATAGTCTTCCAAGACTGACAGAGGCCTGCTTATATTACTTATTATTAAATTTGAAACTATTACATATTATTATATTTATTAATTTATTATTTCAAGATTATTCCAATAATTATAATAATTATATTATATAATACAATAATTTATTATTATAAGAATTATTACAATAATACAAGAATTGTAACAATTTATTAATTAAAAGAAGGCTAAAGGCTGCTTGCTTACAAGGAAAAGGAGGATAATGAAGTTTGAAAGCTAAAATCCAGGACATGAGTTGGGGGATAAAAAGGTTACATGTGGTCACCCTGGCCACGTGCCAACTAAAGACCGAAGAAAAAGAAGCAACCCAATAGTGACCTCCTTGGCATCACCATTGTCAATTGTGTTTTGGCATTTATGCACCTTGGCATCTCTGCAATGAAGCCTGCTTACTCAGAAGAAAATCCCTCTGCGCTTACTCCCCAGTAAGAATGGCAGCTTCAAAATTGGGTAGAATTGCCAACTGACCTCCTTAATGGTGCTGTTAAAGTTGGAATTCAATGCAACAGACCCCACATTTTAATTTGCAAGTTACTTCCAAACATGATGCCATAGTTTCATTTTTCTGCTCACACACCAGCTGAGGAAAATATGGTCACATAACACTGTAATACATCTTTTCCAGCACCCACTGATGAAGAATGTTTTGCCATTCTCACATCCCTCTGTCTCGGCCTCCTTTCACCCTTCTTCCACTTTGCTCTGCCCCCTGCTAACAACCACTCATCTAAATTTCCCAGATGAATCTGATGTGCAAGGAACAACAGACTTAACCTGAAAATGAAATGCACATAAAAGCAGAGGGATTTGGGAAGAAGGCATTTTCTGTATGTGTGTGGGAGAGGGAGAGTAAAAGATACAGAGAGATGAAATGGGAGCGAGACCTATAAACAGATACACAGCCTTGCCTACAGCCAGAGTAATCCGCAAAGCCTTTGAAATATTTCAGTTTCATGTCTCTGATAATTAAAGAGCAATGACCTTCTCATTAGTACTAAGAGGCCTGATGATTATTGTTACCCATTTTTCTTAATGGATGCAAGCTACACGCGTGAACTTGGAATATCAAAGGAATTCTCCAAGATATTTATTAGAGTCAAAATTACAAAAACACATAGCAAACCTTTAGTTTGAATTACAAGTGTTAATATATGCAGAACCAAATGAATAGCTCATCTTTCTTCCTCTCTTGTATCTTAAATTTTTCATTACAAATTTCCAGGGCTTCAAAGTAGCATCTCACAGTCGGCCCTCTTTTTTCTTTCTTGCATGACAAAGAGCTGTCAAAAATTGTTCCTGTGTTTGTTAGTGTTTTTTCTCTTTTTTCTCTCATCTAAATGTCAAACAACTTAGCTTAAATAAAGCACAGCATTCTTCATCTGATGCTTCTCAAAAGAAAAACACCACAGAAGGCGTCTAAAAAGGCCCTAATTAATGTTTCTCATTGATTTTTGTTTTAGTGTGATGTATTTTATGAAAAAAATATGAATCCAGAAGGCACTCTCATTAAAATCATTAGCAGCTCAATGTTAGCTGAAAACAGCTCATTCTTTGCACTGTGGTGTTTAAAAGCACATTCACACACAGTTCCTTATTAACATCACAAGCTTGTGCTAGCTGAAAACTAGCATTACGTTTGTCAGGTACTATTGAGCTGTGATGAGCACAATGTACAAAAAAGCTCTATCAAGGTGAATAATAAGAACGAAGCGGAGCTATAGCTTGCTTCTCTTTTCAGGCTCCCTTTCATGCAGGCAAGCATAAAATGTTACATCTTGAAACATGATTTCTGCATTCCTCATTTGAATTATAGTAATGACTATAAGGGAAAGAGCATAATTTTTACCTTGCGGAGCCTGCCTCAACTGAGCAACTACAAACAGGACCCATAATATTGGAAGTGGGGAAATAAACTGAAGTTGGATGAAAGAGGGATCTTTATACTTTCTGCTTCAGGAAAATCCTTGGGCTCTTTCAGAACTTTTTAAGAGAGTTCCCAAATTGCAGGCTAGCCATGAATGGCTCAAGTCTAATAGGGTCTTTTTGCCAGAATAAGTGTTCTGGCAGTGCTAGTTCCTTTATGGCTGTTTCAAAAGGAAACATAGGCTACACTCCTAAAAACACTTTCCTGGGAGTACGACCCATTGAGCTTACTTTTGAGTAGAGATGGTTAGGATTGTGCTCATACTGTTTTCTTTAGCCAGGCAGACTATGCCAGTGGTGAGTGCCCACAGTAGTGTACCAGCAACCTACCCACAACTTCCAGTGCTGGTAAGTCTGTCCAGGGAGTGGGATGAAGGTGGGTATTGGATGGAACAGGACAGGGAAGGGAGGAATGAGATGGAGATTGGGTGGGAAGAAGGTCAGATCAAGGCATGGAAGGGGCAAGATAGAAGTGTGTACCAGGCTGCTTTGTTTGGAACCACTGTTTGAGGTAACACAGATCCAAATAGTCCCATTGGGGGTAATGCAGCATTACCTGGATAAAAGGAAAGTTTCCCCTTGCCTTGGGCTGGTTCTGCAGCATCCTGAAATCAAAGCATCTCCAAACCCTCGCCCTAGATAAAATGTGATGTCCGATTGGGTTCTAGTCTAGTTAAACACTTCTGTAAGTGGGATTCTAACTCTCTAAAAAATATGAGGTAGATTTTTTTGGACGTGGGTCAGTTCTGCCTAACTCCATTATTTGCCAAGAGAAGATAGATTCTAATGATTTCTCATTGGGCTTTTTAGGTTGTCTTCAAGGATTAAAGCATCAGCCTTTCTCCTTTCATCCCATCTCCTGTGCTATCCCAGTGACAGGGTCACATACATGGCTAAGTTGGTTGATAAGGTGGCTCAATCCTTGTAGGATTTTCTCGTCCTTTTTTGTATTGAAAAGAATGGTCATTGCATAGAAGCCTAATTTCTAACAATAAGTACATTCCATTCACATTATGGTGGGTTCAGTTCTGATGCTGTGCTTGTTGACCTGATGGTTGGGAGGTTGGCAGTTCAAGACCCAAGTACTGTAAGACGGAGTGAGCTCCTGTCTCTTGCCTGACTCCTGCCAACCTAGCAGTTCAAAAACATATCAATGCAAGTATGTAAATAGGTCCCACAAGGGTGGGAAGGTAAAGGCATTCCATTGATGTTCAGTCATGCTGGTTGCATTACCACAGAGGCATCTTTGGACAATTCTGGCTCTTCGGCCCTATAACATGGATGAGTACTGCACCCCAGTTAGTCATGGCTAGCAGGGCAACTTGTGATGGACATCATCATTCACATAATGAAGAAATTTCCTCAAGTAAAAATTTGCAAGATTAGTTTTAAAAGTTTTTCATACATACAATATATATATATATATATATATATATATATATATATATATATATATATATATATATATATATATATATAGGGTTGTTTCTCACAGTGAGTCTCTTTTCAGAACAGGAAGACTTTGAAGAATCATTGTCCAGAGAAGAAAGACTTTGTGCAGAGGAAGGAAAACTTCAGATATAGCCTGTTGTGCTGTTCAGAAACAGCCTCTTGTGCTGTTTGTGTAGGTGGCTGGTGGTATTAATGACCAAACAGTGTTGCTATCTCAGTAATCTTCCAGTGTAATCCTGTAGTCTACTCAGAAGTAAGCCTCATTGAGTTTAATGGGATTCACATCCTAGTACAGTGGTTCTTAACCTGGGTTCAATCAAGCCGCAGGGGTTCACTGAGTCAGTCTTAGGGGTTCGGCAGAGGTGTGTGTCCATTCCGTTTGCCAGGGTTGCCAGGTGCATTAATATACTTTTGTTACAATTGAGAAAACATTTTATTTTTCCAGCTATGAAGGATTTGGTGAATGCAGGTATGAAACTTGCGGGGTTCGGTACCTCCAACAAGGTTAAGAACCACTGTCCTAGTTAATGCCTTTTGGACTGTGGCATGATGTGAAGGCATTCCTTGACCCAGTTTTTTGTTCATTACATAGTATATCTGGACTATGGATTTATTCTTCAGCCGATTAAAAAGGATGTACTGATAGAAGGAATTGAGTTCTATCAGTAGGATGATTCAGGCATATAACTGTATGGCAAGTGAAATGAGAACAAATCCCCATTTCATTCTCAACGTAAGTATTTTATGTGATTTTAGCATTGCACCTAAAGTATAGTACTAATATAGTCAATATGTGCTGTCTGTATTTTAAAGATGTCTATTTAATAATTAAAAAGGACTTTGGGATTAGCAGAAATTGTTGTGCAGTGGTTTTGTACAATGACATGCATTATTTTATTTTCTAATTCCTGGAAATACTAAATTAACAGAAATATTTCTGGTTGCAGACTCCACAGTAGATGGATTTATATGTGCAAATAATTTGCCCAACTGCAAAATTCATATTCCTGATATTACATTTCATTGACTTTTTTGGGGGTCTGATGTCCACTAATGGTGTTGTCAACCAAATTATCATAGTAAAATAATTACACTGCAAGTAAAGGAATTTAGATCCAGATATGAACAGTAAATCTCTATTAATTTAGAGCTCAAAATATGTTAATGCTTTGTAATATTTTTTCTTTATAGGGAACACAATAGTGAGGTCATCTGTAATAAACATGTTAATATTGAACCTTGGTAGTTTTACCTCTCAGATCTGTGAGGCATTTATGGCTGAAATATTGAAGAGAGAACCTTAAAATGTTGTTTTATGGCAACCTCTAAGCAGGACTATAAAACACTCGTCTGAATGATAAATAAACTAAAAATGATCTATGTGTTAGTAAAGGGCTTTACACTTATACTTATGTCTAGCTTGACTGCACCAACATTCAACTTGCCTTCACATCATCAGGACAGTTTTAAACCTCTTGTTACCTGTTCTGGTTGATAGATTCATATTAGCTGAATTAAGTAATGCAACACAGTACAAACTGGTTATACTGTTGTTAACGTGAAAACGACAGAACTGCTTTCTATTAAAATGCCAGCCATCCATGTATATGTCTTCTTTTATTTTTGATGTTCACAGAAATCTTTGTATGAATAGACCATATCTTATGAAAAGCAAATTCAGACAGACATTCTCCAGATGCAAACCACCCCAAATCCACCCTTATGTGGGATCTTGTAAACTTTGCCAAGTTATCTACAGTCCATAGAAAGAACATGAGTTGATTCCACAGTGATTTCTTCAATGGCACTTGGATCAGGACCATTCTTGTGGCTTCGCATTCCTCTGTGCCTAACCTGCACAGTAGCCCAGGAACATTTGTTTACTCATTAGTAAACATATCTCTGCACTTTACTTTCACTTTTCATAGAAGTCAATGCATGCAGAAGCTTGGAGAGGGTACTTATTTCTGGGGTGATTTGTGGGGCTGCGTTCATTGGATCACAACAGTTCTGGTGTCATTGGATTCCTCTCGACCTGGCCTTTCCAGCAGATTATAGCATGTTCACCAACTCTATATGGTTGACTCACTTTCCATAGCATTCTATGCATTTTTATTTTAGTTTTTTGGCCATAACTTCTGATAAGAAGGAGATTTTTCAAAATGGATTTTTGCATTGGATTCCATATTAAATTCTGTATCCAAGAGTATATAGTACAATGAGGTTTTCCACACCCTCATGTTGTATTTTTCAGGTGTCACAGCCCCCTAGTGTGCATCATTCCTCCTGAGCATCCTCTGATATGGGCCGCACCCTGGCACTCCTCTAGCAAAGCCCCTCTATGCATGAACCTAATGCCAAATCCTGTGTACTTAGGTGCAGGACAAGGCCCAGGAATACGCTCAAAAGGCAAACCTGCTCCTTCAAGGACAGGTTTGAGGAATACACTGCCAGGGATGCTTCAGACTCATGTTTTTAATTAGCAAAGGGCAGGATTTAGCAACTCATGACTGTTATTAACACACTTCTGCTTTGACATTGCTTTGCAGCAGCACACTTAAGACCACATTAGCAAAAACAGATGGCTTTCAAAATCACACTTTTTAAAATGTTAATGATGTGGTGTTTTTTTAAATGACAAGAGAGTGCAAAAACTTGCCATGGTTGCCATGCAAACTATGTGATTCATTTGTTAACTTCAGTGTGCACCATTCATACAAATGTGCTTTGACTTTATGGTTTATACCAACATGATAAGCTAGTTAACCTATCTGATTATTTTGGCCATATCTGAAACTTCATTGGAGAGGCTTATAAATATGGTTGTTAAAATTCTGACTACAGTCAAAGCAAATTTTAGCACAGCAACTTCCTTTTTATACTTATACCTTTTTTAATTGGAGGCTCTCCTTCTCTCCTCTTTTAAAAGGAGGTGTCCCTGCTCGTCTGCTCAGCACTAATCTGAGACCAGCCTAGATTCTTTTATCAAAAGGAGATGTTTTATGTTTGTTGCTTTTTCCTTGGAGAGGCAGGCTGGCCTGATCATGCTGACCCCCTTCTGTGGAAAATCTTTATTAAATAATTATCCACACAGCTCTTTTAATAAGAACACAAACAAACAAGTTAGTGACAAAATACAAATGAAAAGCTTATAAAGCAGTGTGGTGGTAGTTTGGACAATGTGGTGGTATTGTATGAACTGTCTCAAAGGTAAGAACATAAAATTTCTTTGACTTTAGTGGAAAGCATGTTTAACATTTTTGTCAAGATTAAAAAAGTTAAAAAGTATTTAACCTTGGCTGGGTTGTGTCCTTTGAATTCTCACTGTCAACAGAACTGAACACCTGGTAACTGAACACCCAGAAGTTCTGCTCATACCTGCTTCATCACACCTTCATGGATAGGGTGTTTCTGAAACTGATTCAGGATGGAGGGATACCATGCTAGGGCACAAGAAAGCAATACTGATCATTCTTTCCTTCACTCTGTAGTTACTAGTGGCTCACTGGAACATCAACAAAACATAAGGAATCACCACAAGGATTCCTTAGTGAAGGAGTACAACAAAATTATGAGAAACTCACTACTTCCTGTGCATGCCAATCTTCCTCATCTATCAATTGGCAAGCTTAAATCCAGGAAGCCCTCTCTGACACCTGCTCAACAGCTATCAAACAACTTTTAACATTAACACACAATGGAAAGCTAAATGGGCTGTTGAATGCCCAGATACAGGCATGGGTTAGAATCCACTTCATCATATGCTAAAGGCCAGTGAGTTTTCCCAAGGGACCCAATATAGATGTCTGGTTTTTCAGGATAAATATGCATGAGCCAGTAATTTTTGAATGTAACAGGCAGGCTCAGATTGGAAAGAGGACCTTCCATAACTGTCTCTGTATTCAGCTTCTCTCAACAATGTCTCTCTAGGCAGAAAATGGCACATGACACAGCTCAACATCAAAATATCATAAAACCACATTTTGTTCAAATTCACTGTTTCAACATCTCTACTACCCAATCAGAATATTCCAGTGTGGAATAACAGCATAGAAGAGCCCATCTCCGCCACTTCATTGACACTGCAATCCTAACCAATGTAGGTTAGCATAATTTAACTAGCATAACTTCCTGTGGTGGTGAGGAAGACCAGTGCATGCTCTACTCCACTCTTGGGGAGCTGTTAGGCCAGTGCACAGGCATGCGCCAGCCTCTCCACATCACCACAGGTAGTTATGCCAGGTGAGTTATGCCGGCCTAAATGGGTTAGGATTGCACTCTCAGTCTTCTAATTTTTCTTCTGCAAATATATACAGCAAAACACAAAAATGCTCACACTCTGAAGAATGATTATGTGTGAAAGGAAAACCTTCCCACATCTAAATCTGAATGAGGAGTTTATACTTGGGCTTGGGCAAAACAAAGCAGATTAGCACTTATTGATTAAAAGGATGCTCTCACTGCAGCAATTTATAAATTCAGGGTGCAAAAGAAAATGTTTGTTTTTACACTTTTTAATTATTTAACATGTAGTGACATTAGTGTTTTGCCAACAGCAGCACAATAGGTCCCTAATGAACTGCACTGAGTTAGTAATAATTAAACCATCAGGCAGAAGTAAAGGGTGCAGTGTGTTATTAAATTAACATTCTTAAATAAGCATTCCTTTGTTTCTTCCAAGAAACTCTTTTTTGTGGTTCTTTTAACTTACCATACGAAAATGGTGGTTCTGCTTATGGAATAGCTATAGTTGTAGACAGGGGGAGAGGAATATTATTATCTTTGAAACTACATACAGGTTTCAGTTTGGTTGGTGAGGAATAAGATGGAGGCCTTTGCAATTCACTTGCACTCCTGGAAATAGAGCACCAGGCTCCCTGAGAAAAAGTGTCAAGCCCTTGTTAAGAGGCTCTGGGTGTGCTTGCTCATAAGAGTACACTGGTCTGAGCTGAAAATAGTGGGAAGGCACCATAACTTTACATCCAAAGTTGTGGTGTCAGGCTGAGCCTTTTGAAACAAATTGTGTGAAGCCATGGCAAAGGTCTTGAGGCCCTATACACATAGGCATATGCATCACAGCAATTGTGTACCAAGGATGAGGCAATTTAAAATGGAAATTAAAAATACTTTCGGAACAGAATCTCCTCTGCTGGCTCAAGTGACTTGCACTGGCCCCAGTGAAAAGGATTGCACTCTTAATGTTTTTCTAATGTTTATATTGTTTTAGTGATTTATTAATTTTTTATATTGTAAGATGCTTTGATTGCACTCATAAGAAGAAAGACAATAAATAAATAAACAAACAAATAAATAAATATTGAAAATATGAGAAGATATCCATATGTAAAGGCATTTATATTTCTTTCACCAGTATTTGAAAACAACAAATATCTGGACAAAACCATTTTTTAATATTGCATTGAAAACTTTAGCAGCCTATTGGGCCAAAATATGTAATGTTTTAATTGATCTTGTCAGGTGCTTTCAAGCCAAAGCAATAATAATTTTGTACATGCTAATGTAATAAAAATTTAGCCTCCAGCTCTGTCTCCTTAATTTCAAATTTGAGGCTACAAATCCTGTAGCTGATCTTCAAAAAGCAGATGGACGTGGGTCAAAGTTATTCCACATAATAAATACAGCACAGATGTCATTTGAAGTGTGATCCTGATTAAATATACATGTCCAACAGTGACTCAGCATTCTGCCTGTGGATAATATGCAATAATAGATAGACGAGCTAGGAACGTGTAATGAGCTAGGAATGTGTACAGTAATGTATGTCCTCTTATGAATTTACAGTAGAAACCATTCACAGTAAATACAAGTAAATACCCATACTGATTGATGGGAAAATCAAATGAGGGTCAACTTGAGTCGAGTGTAGAGTCACCACCTTCCATGACTTACCTTGAAAACAAGTTATTGGGGAGACACTTCCTGGGTTGCTAAGTCACCCCTGGATGGAGCCAGGACCAGGGTGACCAGATATCCTATTCTTCCAGGACATGTCTTCTTTTTTAGCCTTGTGTCCTGGAAAAAATTAAATGTCCTTTTTTCCTGTAAGCAGAGTGTACTTACCCCTCTTGTAATTAATAAATTGTATGTAATAGTTTTAATTTTATTAGTAAGAAATACAGTATTTAAAATAACCACATGAAAGCATTATAAATGAGTGTTTTTATCTCTTATTTTGTCATGCCCTTTGGCCAATTGATGCAACAGACAAACATCCTTCTGCTTAAGTCAGTGGAGGACCAGAGGAGGTGCCTCACTCTCTGGATTCTGTCTGACAAATACTTAGGTCAAACTGATACATTTTGTAGAATCTGGATCAGGTGCAGCAATATGTTGAATGAATGAAGAATGTTCCAATCTTAGGTGTACATACAGAAAAAATTAACTCTTTCGGTCCACTGCCAACCCATCGCTAAGCATACCCTGGTACAACTGTTTCTGCTCCTGTCACCCGCACATACCAAAATGATTTTGAATAAATTTTAGCTGGTGAGGTGGTGCAACATGTGTCTACCATCATGTGACTTGACTCGGCTGACTCAAATACAAGAATCAGAGGGCTCTTGAGTGTTTTTCAGTCTTCGGGTGCAATTCTAACTAAGGCCAGAGAGAATGGACCAGCTAAGATGGACGAAAGTAGGTCATATCCTGAGCTGACAGGCCAAATCCACAGGGCTTGGAGGCCTCTAGGCTGACACTTAGGACAAATCCACAGGGCTATGCACAACGGCAGGGCACAAATCCACAAATTTGGGCTGTGCACAAATCCACAAATCCAGCACAACGGCAGCATACTCAATGGGCTATGGGAGTTGTGCCATATCCTGAAATGGGCTGAGGTTGAGAGGAAGGGGTGGTGTCTAAGAATTAGAACTTTTTCTTTGCTTATCATTGACCCCTATGAGTCTATGCAGATTTATGCCTGCTCCTGAAGTGGCCTTGGTCAGAGGAGCTGTGAGTGGGCTTGTCTACCCTGGAAACAGGCTCTGGATATGGCCTAACTTCACTGTTCTAGGCCACCCTCGATATGCCCTTAATGCACCCCTGCTGAGCTGGTGGCCTAGGCTGGTGCATGTCTATCTGTCTTGGGCCAGCCTAAGTGGACTTATGCCAGCCCAGGCCATTTGTGGTGCAGCTAGGCTGGCCTATCTGGCATTAGGCCAGCCCAAGTGCCAGATAGGTTGGCCTAAGTGCATGTCAGGATTGCAGCCTTCCACACATGACTTGTGAATCAATTCAATCAATTTTCATAACTTGAGTCTGAGATACCCCACCCAAGTTACTATCTCTGCCTTAGGCCATAGAATATTTTGTTCTGTACAAGCATAAAATGCAAAAATCAGAAATAAAATCCGATGTTGGTAAGATATAAAATCAGAATGCATCACAAAATTATTCCACTGGTTCTTCAAGTCAACTCTACAGATAAAAATAATTTTCAGGCTGGCACGCTCTGCTTCAGGAAGAGCTCTGCTCATTCCCATACAATGTGAAAATGTTCACTGTATGAACATTTCTACTTGGTATAGGTATTCCCTGTTGAGAACAGAAATACAAACATTTGCTTACTCGTATATGGAGAGGTTAGGCATGACAAGTCACTTATTCGCTCTCTCTTAAACTAAATTCAAGGCCTGAGGGAACTGGGCGACAACATTGTGTTGTCGGAAATTGGAGCATCCTAAACACAGGCTTCTCTGTCCAAGTTCTGTTTTCACTAAACAGGAATGGTTTATTTGTGAGTGAAGCATTTCTCTAATTTTCACCGATGAAACAACAAGATGGCTGTGTGCTTTGGCCCATCACCCCACAGGATGGACAAATGGTTTCTCTGCCTTTTGTCCGCCTTTGGGCGAAATGCCACATTCCCTGTCTTTGTGTCTCAGAGCAGAACGTTCAGAATAAGTTCACATCATTTTGCTTTACCTTCAATCACTATGATTCATCCAAAAACTATGCTTTCAGATTCCACAAACATTACATTTATTTGCCAACATCAGAATAAAGCTCTAGAGTTCCATGAAAAGCGGGTGTTTCACCCCCCCCCCCCCCTCCAATCTGCTAATGTAATGGGTGCTTATTTTCTGCATCTCCATGTTACTTGGAAAAGCATCAGGGTTTCATTGTAAATCCATTATGTCTTCCTGGGTCAGAAATTATAAATGACAACTAGTCCCAAGGTAAAGAAAAGAAAGTATTATTTTGTAGAGTAAAAAGGGGTTAAATCACTTTTTATCATGGCTGTCCTCCTGGTTATGACACATTCAATGTATTATTTAGCTTAAGTGCATGATTAAGAAAGAACTGGGGTACTTCTAGGGAGCATTTTCACAGACACTATACTTACAATATCTCAATCTGTAGTATAGAAGAAAGAAAAATGACATGTCCCTTTGTGAACCTTTCCTTTTAAAATTAGGCTATAGATTTGACAGTGGTATGGGCTCCTGAAAGAAATTCTGGTTCAGAGGTACTTTGTTGTTTGTCTCTTTCTACAATGAAACTCATGTATCATTATTAAAAAAATGTTTTTGCTGTCCATAATTAAATGCTTATTATTTGATATTTATTGGGGTCAGGATTCCCATAGTCCCATATTAATGCAAAAGTTTAAAAAAATGCCTTTCAGTCTGCAAAAGTACTTATTATTCTCTCTTTGTTCTGAGAGTTTATTTTCAATTAAAAATTAAAAAAAGAATCTTCTTTAATCTTCGAATCAAATAAGTGCTAATTAGTTCTATTTTCTGTTATAATGTTCAAATGCTGAAATCTTAGTCAATTCTTCAGAGTATTAATGGTGCCCTTTGGCTGCAATCAAGATTGTCTTCAATTAGAACTAATATATTTAACTCCATTATATTAAGATTTATTGTTCTCAAACCAAAGAGACACAAATCAGTGATATTGTTAAAATGGAGTTAATGGCAAAGCTGTATGTTGAAGTCACAAACAAACTAAACCAAATCTTTGCCTAACATGCAAAATGAGATGTCCTAGCAAATAGCAGTCCTGGAATTACAAGAAAGTGGAATGTTTCCACTGTCCATAATGTGTTTGTGTATCCACTGAAAGTTTGAAAATGTATCCACTGAATGTTTGTGTATCCACTGAATGTCCTGTAAATGTGTATGTATGTGTATGTATCTGTAAATGTGTATGTTATATATTTCATGGAGTTGTAAGCTGGAACCTTTTTCAGGCTATAAATCTAGGATTTTTTAATATCTAAAATAGACAATAAACCAATGTAAATTATGTGGTATGATAGAATTGCAGCTTAATTCACATTTTAGAGTGAAAGGTTAAGGGACATTTGCAGTCTTACATTAAATCATTTTATTTCACTAATGCATTTTCTTTTGGTATGGAAAAAATGGGCCTATGGAGTAATAGGTGCTTAGAAGTTAAAAATAAATGCATTTCAAAACTTCCAATAGAATAAAACTTCCAATAGAACAACAACCACATTGGCTGTCAAGCACTTGCTTGAAACGGACTTGATATTTTATGAAAGACTGTTCCCAAATACAAGCTTTATTCTGCATAAGGACAGTATAGATACTTTATATATGCTAGATTTTTCAGTCAGTAACAGGAGCAAGGCTAGTTTGTGATCTGGCTTATATCCTTGCAGAAATAAATTTATCCCATTTCAATAGAAATAAAAACCAAATTGCATTTTTATGCAGTTGTTATCACAATCTTTCTGGTCAGATCCATGCTTGGAATCTATGAATTAATCCAAAGCTGGGGAAATGAGATTATTCCAGAGGTAGCTTTGGAGATGATCAGAATAAATTGACTCATAGCCCAATCCTATATGTTGTTGTGTCAGTCTGTGCAGTATATGCTCCACTGTATGTTCTCAGTGTCCATGCAATGACAGTTCTCCTTGCTAACTGTTGACCTGCCTGTGGACAAAGTCTGTAGACACTGGTACAGCTATAGGGAGGCCAAAACAGAAGTGGCATGGATAAGGTGTGGATAGAAAGAGGTGGAGTTGACATGTGCCATGTCCAGTGATGGAATTCAAAGAAATTAACAACTGGTTCTATGCCCATCTGGCAGCCACTTTTAAATGGCGATTTTTTAAACTTTATATGTTCTTTCTCTCATTAACAACTGGTTCTATAGAGTAGGTGCGAACCTGCTGGAGCCCACCACCGGCATGTCCTAAATCTACTTCAGGCAACAGGTCCACCACTAATACCAGAAAAATGCTATACCAACAACAGAACTGGTGTAATAAGTAAGAAACTCACAGGAAACAATGGCGAATGAAAAATACCAGAAAATTTCACATCCTGCTGCCCCTACATAGTCAAATCACCACATACAAGCATCAGTATTTAATCCTTTGCCAGGAAGACCACAGATCTGCTGAAGGAGGACATTCATAGCTACATCTCTCTGGCCTCTTGTTATGTGCATTTAGGGCACTCTCCTGGAAACTTTGGTGATGAGAACTATGGTAAAAGGGCATTTGGAGCACAAAAAGAAGAACTTATTTTAGGTATTTTTAATTTTTCTTCAATTTATTCTGCCTTTCCTCCTAAACGGGCCTTCAAGGCACTAAGATTATAAGTATATAGGAATATACGTTCCCATTAAACCTTATTGAAAACAGGCTTCTAGTCACAAATAGCTCATGCAGGATGTCATTTAGGTTTTTGTTTTATTAAGGGTGCAATCCAGAGTTACTATGGGGAGTCCTTGTTCTGATGTAACAACAATTTACTCTGGACTGCAATATGAATTTCCCATAGGTTTTCACTGGGTGGTGCCATAACTATGTTGACATAAATGTCTCTTAAGTGCTCCTGTAGTTACTCTGGATTGTAGTATAAAAGAAACTGTTATGAGTGGATTTGAGGGACTTTAGTACTTTTCCTTGCTATGGTTCTAAACTGATCTGAATGGATCTGAATGGAGGTCTCTGTGGACTATTTTTCATAAAAACAAATGTCTGTTGAAAATTAGCAGAATTTTTTTCCACTAAAAAATGTCACGAGTGTAGGGTTGCCACAAAACCAGGATGAGACCCTCTGTCACACTTGCCAGTATGCAAACACAATCCCCCCAAATCAGAACACTTGCCAGTGTGCGAATACAATCCCCCCAAATCAAAATATGTTTATCAGGACATATGGCAACCCTACACAAGTGGGATCCAACCAGGATCTAAACCATGGCAGAAGCAAAGTGCTTAAGCTGCACTTTTTGGCTTGGTTTATCATCCTGATGCCCCTGGAACCACAGAGACAGCATGAGCTTGTTACCCAGCATGCTTTAACATACTGAAAGAAGCTTTAGTTTAGCAAAACACAGCTCTTTATTGCTTGGTACCAATGTAAGATAAATGGAGATTATTCACCAAAGCATGTACAAAGTGCTAGTCAAATAACAAGTCTTTTATACCTTTACAAACGCATGAGTACAGTAGGCAAGGCATCTTCTGATACAATTCATATTTTGCCTGGCTCTCTCTACCCACCACCTCTTCTTAGTGGACCAGGTTGGCTGACAACTGCATGAGAACCAGAATAGAGAGACCTCTAATGTAGCAAGGCCAGGCAAGCCCAGGAAGATATGCCTTTGGGCTGTTGTTCCCTTCTGAGGCTTCTCTTATATCTGGAACCAATGGATAGGCTGTTCTTCTGGTCTTCTGACTAGCAACTTTCAAACTTGCAAGGCTGAGCAATGGTCAAATGGCCTAACTCTGGCTATAAATTAATAACAATTTCTTGATAAGTATGACATCAAACCCACATGGTGTGCTATTTACTTAAAATAAAACCCATAAAGACAATTTTCATGTTTAGGGTCACTTCTAGTTGACCCTAAAGTGAATGTAACTGAACTGCAAACTTGCAGCATCACAAGATACTCACATGGGGCAGGATGTGTGTCACATTCATAATCTATAAAGTGGTGTGTAAAATATATTTTCAATTTTAAACTATTTCTAAAATCAAACATACTTCTCATATTATGTCAGCTTCCAGAAAGATATCCATTGGGATTATCTTGCAGCAAAAACAAGAAAGAGTTTTGTAGCACCTTAAAAGACTAACAAATCTATTTCAGCAGATGCTTTCATGGACTGTGGTCCATTTTTACAGATGCATGCATAATATATGCTTATATTATGAGGCAAGATCCACTCAACTCCCACAAGTAACTCCCCCAAAACTTTGTTTCAGCAATTACATGGCAACTTAGGAGATACAGTAGCAAATCCCATATTATAAGTTTTTAATGTTTTTGGTATATTAGAGGAATTTCTGACAGAGTGAAACAATAATTTCCTCACTATTGCTACTGATGTACAAGAAATTGTCACAAAAGGTTTTGGAAATTTGATTGATGAAATGAAAGATGGTCCTGCCATCAATTTACCAAGATTATTTTTTAATGAATGCTACTTTAAAAGCATATGCAGAATTAAGATCAGTCACAAAAATGCATTTGGATATGGCATTCAAAGAATGATATACATAATGTAGTAACATTTACAATCCACAGATGTAAAATAATTCTTGTTCCTTGGCCTTTCAATTTATAAAAGCTTTGGTAGTGGAAATATTAATTACAAGCAAGGGAACTGAAATTATAATTTATTTTGAAGTATTAATATCAATTGCATTTTCAATAACGACCTCTCAGAATTAGGCCTGTACTCAGAGGCCATAACCTGTCTGCCCTAATTCTGAGTCACATGAGCACATATAACCATAATGGAATGGCATTCATATGGAAAGCCATCAGCTTACTTGTATGAACCACTATAGCTCTATATTTACTTGTTCACACTGTTCTGTCTCACCATTTGGCCTTACTATGAATTGAAATGAACTGATATCAGTGAAAGGATTCTCACAGTGCCAGAATTAGCTGTGTTAAATCTTTTTCCAATTTCTGTTCCCAGTAACCTTTACTGAAAGCAGTCTTCCAGTCCCAGAAATGCAGCTGTTTTCTATGAGGTGAAACAGGAATGCAACATAAGATTCTGATAACCTCTTAAACTTCACATGGTGACGGAGAGAGTGAGTAAGGATCCCATGATCTGTTTATCCTTACTTTGAAGTGAAGCAGGAATACAACATAACATTCTGATAACCTATTAAACTTCACATGGGGAGGGGAACAGTGAGGTAAGGATCCAATGAACTGTTTATCATTACTGTTTATCATCATGACATGCTTGAAAATGTTCCTGAAGAAAAAAAAATCATTGAGAGTTTATAGGGTTTTATACTATTGGACTTGCTGATCCACTGTTAAACTAGTGGCCAGTGTTAAACTTGTTGATCCAGTGTTAAACTAGTTAAGCAAGTTAGTTCCCCATAAGTACAAAGTGCTGCCATTTGTAAGAATTGGTTCCTCTGTGGGTTCTGTAATTTTGTGTTGCAGAACTGGAATCTTCCCATAGTAAAATTTTTCCATCTTTAGGTAGATTTGTTTAAAATGTGATGTAGATTAATAGGAAATGCATGAATATGCAGTCATTTGTGAACATGGATAGCAGTAAAACAGATAATTCCTCTCCCAATGTCCCCGCTTGGAAATGTTTTGGAGAGGAACGGCACAATCCAGAGTTAGGGCAGCAAGGAGTTCCTAGCTGGGCTACCCTTACTATTCTGAATCCAGAGAAGAAAGTTATGCTGGATCCAGAGAGTCAGGAAGCCTGGGCTGCCCTAACTGCTCCAGCATGCTAAGTAGGCACCAAGTCAGTGACACTTGGGAGGGCTTGCTCCTGAGGAGACATCCCTCAATTCACACTGAACAAGGAACAGCTGTGGTGCCTGCATTATAGAGTCTCTGACAACCAGTAACAGCTGCAGTAGGAGACTGTCAATACAGTCTACAGTGAATACAAGGGACTTCTTGTCCCACAGCTTAGTGGGCTGCCATAGTTTTGCCATAGTTTTGCCCACATCCTGAAGCTGTGAGGCAGGGGTTGCAGCTAGGCTGGTCTAGAACTCAGATTTTTTTTCAACACTTGCCATTCTTACCCTGCCTTATCATGGATCTCTATGGGTCTACCCATTGCTATACCTGCTCCTGAGGTGTTCTAACTCTGAGGAGCTGGAAGAGGGAATTTCTGCCCTGGAAACAGGATCAGATACAGAGTAACTACATACAGAGTATACAGAGTATACTGGATACAGAGTAACTGCTCTGCCCTAGGCAATGCTAAACAGGCCCTCAACATGCCTCTCCTGAACTGCCTAGGCTCCCCCAGCTAGGGCAGCCCTGATCCACCTGTTCCAAGCCTTTTCCAGAATAACTAGGGAGGCCCATCTTGAAGTTGGGTCAACCCAGTGCACTTCTGGATTATGCCATGGAGCACCCAGGTCAGTCTAATATGGAATGAGATTCATACTTAATGAGAAACATTAGAAAAGTCACTATTTTTCATCCTTCATTCCCAAACTTTTAAATCAGTGTTTCTCAAACTGGGGGTCAGGACCCCTTTGGGGGTCACTTGACCCTTTCATGGGAGTCGCCTAACGACTTACAAGGGGGCCTTGCAAGGTATTTTGCATCTTTTTTATTCGTAATTAGAAATAAATATTTCACAATATATAATTAAATATTATTTTGTGATTAACCACTATGCTTTAATTGTGTTCAATTTGTAACAATGAAAATGCATCCTGCATATCAGATATTTACATTACGATTCATAACAGTAGCAAAATTACAGTTATGAAGTAGCAACAAATATAATTTTATGGCTGGGGGTCCCCACAACATGAGGAACTGTATTAAAGGGTCACGGCATTAGGAAGGTTGAGAACCACTGTTTTAAATGAAAATTGTGGTGACCTATTTTTGGTGATACAAAAATAAATGCTGTAAAGAAATGACATTTCAAAACAAAAGCCTAAAATTAAATTATTACTCTTTGATAATAATGTCTGGACAAACATACGGAGACATTTCCCCAAGGTTTTTAAAATACTGTTCATTTTGCTTCCCATAATTTTAGGTAATATATTCTTCCATCTAAATAAAATATTCTAAAAGCCTCAAGATTTATATGCCTTCAAAGCTCTCTGTTTCATTTTTAAATATTATAGATTTTGAAGCACACAAGGCTTTAAAAGTTTGGTACCTCAAAGGATCTTCATCCTTTTAGGTAACCACTGAATTGGCTGATATGTCTTGCTTATATCCCAAACTCTTTCATAAGACACTTAAACCTATTTTACAATTAAGGACTTTGATCATATTTACTGTAGCTATTTAAGATATTTCTGCATGAATGATATATGAATTCTGTTTCTTCATCAGATACATAGTTCACTTGGTATTTGGAAGGAACATATGTCGCTTTCTTTCATAAATAAAAACCAGTGCTTAATCAATCTATTTTCCTGGTAACTATTGCTAAACCACTAACTCCCACAGGGTGACCATATAGAAGGGAGGAGAATACCTGTACCTTTAACCATTGCATAGAATTTAGGCAGGTGCTGCTTTTTAAACCCTCCTATGTTTTGCTAAACCTTCCTAAATTCTCTCTTCTATGCAATGGTTAAAGGTACAAGCACTCTGTCCTCCATTCTATATGGTTACCTTTCTAACTCCCCCATATAAATCTCAAGTTATGGGTAGTTTGACTGCAGTACCAATTAACTACTTTTCCTTTTTAAATTTTGCTACATATCATTTATTACTGTGGTTGTGCCCCTCCTTAAAAATGTTAAAATCACATTTATCAGCTGTTTGATGGGAAGAGGGACACCCACCATAGAGCTTCAGCATCGGAAAAAAAGGCTCATAGTCCTAGAGCAGGAGTGTCCTAACATTTTAGCAGGAGGGCCACATCATCTCTCTGACACTGTTGGGGGCTGGAAAAATCATTTACATTTCAAATTTGAATAAACTCACATGTAAGATTATATTAGAGACATTGCCTGTAACCCAATAGAGGGATCTTTCTGAGGGCCAGATTGAGGCTTGCCGAGGGCCACAGTCATCCTTTTTCATCTCGTGACACACTAACAAGACACTAACCCCCAAATCCAGAGTAACTACGGGAGCATGTAAGAGACTTTATGCACCCATAGTTACTGCACCACCTGGTGAAAACCTATGGGAAATTCATATCGGAATCCAGAGTAAGTTGTTCTTACACCGGAGCAAGGAATCCCCGTAGTTACTCTGGATTTTGTCCTAAAATTTTCAAGGCACACCATCCCTTGTTTTAGTCCTGACAAGGCACACCATGTTGTTGGGGCTCAAATCCCCCAATTGTTTTACTGATAAATGATCCTCCCCAGTGATGGGCTTCAAAGAAATTAAGAACCGGTTTTCTGTCCATCTGGCAGCCACTTTTAAATGGCTATTTTTAAACTTTATATGTACTATCTCTTGTTAAGAACCGGTTCTATAGAGTAGGTGCGAACCTGCTGGTGCCCACCACTGATCCTCCCCAAACTTCCATGGCATGCCTCAGGACCATCCTTGGCACACAACTGTGCAACGGAACACTGGTTGAAAATCACTGCCCTACAGCAAGGGTTCTCAATGTGTTTTGAGTGTTTACTTGGCAGGAGTGGGGTAACATTGCAATACTCACATTCATGCTACTGCTGAAAAGGTGTTTTTTCTAACTTACCTGGTAAGTGGACACCATCACCATATGGTATAAATGCTGTAGAAGTTGCCTTTTATCTGGGTATTTGGACATTTACAAATATATAAAGCACATTTGTACCTCTTTGGGAGAAGGCTGAACTGGTGCACTGAGGTGTCCTTGCCCACAGTGGCCAGATCTAGCCTCTGTGCTGGCAACAGCAGGGGAGGCTGCACCAGTTGAACTCAGCCTGCATGGAGGTTTGGGGCGGGGGTATAAAGAGTGTGAGGAGGAAGAGAGAGGGAAATGTTCTGGGGCGGGGGAGGGTGTTTCCAGGGGCAGGCAGGTGGGGACTGGGAGTAGGAGGACCTGGCAGTTATGCTGGATTAAAGCCCCATTCCCAGGGATCACAGAGCAGCTCCAGGATGCTCCAATCTGCTCCAATCTGCTCAATCTCAGTGGGTGATAAAGATCCAAGAAGACCTATTAGGACCAGTGCTGTTCTTCCCAGTGTAAGGAAAATGTTTCCCTTTGCCTTAGGCTAAGCCTCAGTCAAACTCAAACTTGTGCTGGATATAGAGGGCCAGCCTGCATATTCCAGTCCAAGTTGTGATTTGGCTGCCAGTTAAATTTAGAAATACCCTTACCTTCCCAGTAATAGCAGCAGCAGGCCTCAGTCAGTCTTGAAAGACTATGGTATCGTGCTCGGCGCTGCATATGCTGCATGCGAAGCACGAAAGCCTGGGTTGGATTGTTATGTTACCCAAGCAGCAAATGCCCCGTCTCCACACCACTGGATTAGCCCAATGGAAAGGCAGAGCCAATACGATTGGATCCAGCTGGCGTCGCAGAGCTGGGCTAAGGACAGGAGCTCACCCTGTCTTGTGGGGCCGACCCGGATCTTGAACCCTGGCCTGCTGGTTAACAGGCACAGCGTCTTAACCGCTTGCGCCACCCACAGCCCACAGTAACAGCACAGTTGTGGAAATCAGATTGCTGCTGATTTCTTGGACACTATCCTTAAGGGAAAATGGCCTTTCTCCAGTTGCACTGGTAGATTGTGACTCACCAATTTGGAAACCCCTGCCCTAGACATACAGAGAGCAAGTCACTCCCACCTGGTGTCTTATCAGACTAGTCTTATAAATGGCTTTATTTGCTTTTTTGTGTCATTTTCTTTTGTCTTAATTAAGGTACTGCCAGATGGTGACTTTTGGCAGGGTGACCAGACGTCATCACTGTAAAAGAGGGTAAGGCCCGCAAAAATGTAGGAAAGAACAAAATAAATGCTAATAACATTCATGGATATTGCTTTCATGTGGTAAATTTAATGATTATTAAATTTTAAACTATTGCTTTTAATTTATTATGTACAATTAATTAATTACAAGAAGGTTACATGCTGCTGCTTACAAGAAAAGGAGGTCAGTGAAGATTATTTTCCAGAATACAACAGTAAAAAAGAGAACATGTCCTGGAAAAAGAAGATATGGTCACCTTGGACTTTTAGTTGAAAGATTTATTTATCAATAGCCAGAGATTTCTGCTCAAGTTCCAGCCGGTTAAATAAGCTATCCATTTGTTGAAGCTGTTTTTCATGAGTCTTTTGGTTTATAAGCTGTACAAGGAGAGGTATTCATACTTTGTTTGCTGTGTATTGAAAGACACAGCCCCTATTCTTCCACTGAACTTGAGAATTTCACTTTTCAGGTTGTATTCACTTGTTTCTATTGTGTGCCACGTAACATCAACAGAAGTGCCCGAGTCCAGCCCTTCTCAAATTCATTTAATCGTTCATTTTGTTTGGAAATGATGCTGCAGAATACTTTTATAATTTGCTTTTTTAACTATGTTTACCTTTCTACAAAATGCCCCTGATCATCGTTACCCTTTGCCTTGTAATCAAATTCAATATTTCTGCTTGGAATACTTCCAGAAACGGATGCTTTTGCTGATCTATGTCGTACTATTCAGGCTGAGGCTACTGGTCATATTTTTCCTATGAAAACTCTTTTGATTAACTCTTCTCATTAGTCAACTTGGTAAACAAATTACTGCAGGGAGCTTTCAAGCTTTGGTTGAAAGCTTGAGCAGTAGCAAGTAATATCTTGTTTCTGGTCCATCATTTTCCCTTGAAAATAGCATCTCCTCCTCTATCAGGTTGTCATTTCAGGTTGCTGAAAGTTCATATTACTCAGGGTTAATTGCCTCTGGCACAATAACTCAGATTTCTCCTGAGGACTGTTGATAGCACACTCTATCTAAAATCATATTAGAGTTTATCCTTCAAGCAAGGTGCAACAATTTTTAAACACTTCTTTTAAAAGTAGGATTGATGGAATCTAGGCCCATGTTTCTCCTCTGAGTAGATTTGTCTGTACTCCTCTCCTTGGGGCATAATTTTTCTATCCCTAAGTGGACCTGTCCTGCATTGACATGTTAGTTAAAATGGTACACACTTTAAATACCACCCTTTCAAATAAAGCTATTAATTTTAAGTCATGGATCCTGTTCTAAGGCTTTGTGCACTTTATAACTACATTGTGAATGGGGATCCATTGGAGTAAAATTTCCATATGTGTTTTCTTTGTGTTTATTGTTTCCAGTTCTTATTTTCAAGACCCCTATGTAGTGAGCTTTACTGAACTAAACACTACACAGGCATCCCCCACTTATTGGATGGATTAGAAACTGGAGCACCATCCAAAAGTGAAAATCATTGAAAAGTAGAACCCAAATAAACATATTCATGAACACAGGGCCAAAATACATTAAAAAATCACAGTAAAATGAACAAAGGCATATGCGGGCAATAAATATCTTATGTATTTGAATGATGGTTATTTACTAAAGAAAGTCAAAAGGAAATGCCAAAAAAATTGATCACCATGTCACATGCAAATCAACATCAGGGAAAACAGAATGAAAGAGTGAAGCATGTGTTGAAAGAATGAGTCCTAGGTATAATTGGAGAGTATTGAAGGAGTGGAATCTTGAGAAAATGAACTGTCAGAAAGTGGAGGATGCTTGTATGCATTTGTTCTTCTCCAGGATCTGAAACTATATGCAGCAAAAAACAAAATATCAAAACCCTTTCATATTTGGAACTGTTCATCATAGGGCACAATCCTGAGTAACTACGGGGAGTCTTTGCTCCGGTGTAAGAACAATTTGCTCTGGATTGCAATATGAATTTCCCATAGGTTTTCACTAGGTGGTGCAGTAACTACGGGTGCACGTAAAGCCTCTTACGTGCTCCCGTAGTTACTCTGGATTGTAGGGTGAGTCTTCCTTATCCAATCTCACACTTTGAATCATAGTAAAAACTATTGCTGCTGGGTCCCCAACCGCAAGCCTCCTGCATGTGGTGGTTGCCAGAGGAGGCAAGCAGACTGACCATGCACCAAGCAGACCATACCAGGCATGGGAGGAGTCCAGCAGCATCAGCCATGCCAGCCTGGAAGCTATGGCAGGCACTGGAGCAGACCCTCCAGTGCACAGCAGCCCTGGCATGGGCCCCCGATTCAGCCCCCTGGTCAGTGATCCATCAAGGGGGATGGCTGGAGGGAAAGGCACATTGCCACCGCAGCCTCCGCAACAGCCAAGGCACCCAGCTTCAAGTGTGGACTCGTGCTTGGACTAGTGCTCCACACCCAGAGCAATGTGCTGACTTTGATGGGGCTACCCAGGGTGGTGTGGACTTGAGCTGGGGATTGGGGGAGACAGCCTTTAAGACATGAACAGCGCAAGCACGCAGGGGTAGGAAGAGGAATCCAAGGGGGAGATCAGGTGACCCAACTGTACAGCATGTCTCCGGTGAGTAGGAACCAGAAGTGCGAGGGGGCTGGGTGGTGCTTTTCTACTGTTGTTACGCTCTTTTGCAGTCTCTCCCACACCTCTGCCCTGTTTACAGATGGATAGGGACTGAGAGAGAATTTAAAGAAAGCTCTGACATACACAGAGCCCAGCAGCAGCCCCATTTTTTTCCACTGTGGACTTTACAGGTCTTGACTCAAGACCTATACAGTCATAAAGGGGTGACTCAAGGACTCCTAAAGCACCCCATTATGACTTGTCTTCAACTCAAGTTGCAGGGGACAGTGACGCAAATTGAGTCAAACCCCAAGGAACTCTTCCCAACACTATAAAAGATTATAAGATACATTTTTATTCATTAACTTTTTAATTGTTTAACTGTTCACAATCTTTTGTAAACACTATTAGAGAAAGTGCACTGTAAACAACAATAGTTTAATCCTAAACATGTCTACTCAAAAGTAAGTCCCATTGTGTTCAATAGCAAAAAGTTTTTATTACTGGTTTTAATCAGTTTTAATTCATTACTAGCTTAATCAGTTTTTTAAATGGAAATATTTTTATTTATTGTTTTAACATGTTTTAACTGTTTTTAAATGCACTGTATTTTACTGATGTTTTTATACATGTTGTAAGCCACATTGAGTCCCCATGGAGAAAGGCAGGGTAAAAATAAAGTTATTATTATTGAAAATCAAACATAAATGAACAGCAAACAATTTCGTGCTGGTTTCATTCACTTCACCAGTTGGACCCTTCCCAAGAGTCCATGACTGTGTGATGTAGCGGCGTATAATTGATGCTGATCCCAGAAGAGCAGCTTTCTGCAGTTGGCAGAGTGATATTTTGTCAATGGCAATAGTTTTCAGGTGCCTGCCAAGGTCTTTGGGCACTGCACCCAGTGTGCCAATTACCACTGGAACCACCTGCACTGGCTTACACCAGATATGCTGTAATTCAGATTCTTAGATCTTGGTAGCGGGAGATCTTTTCCAGTTGTTTCTCCTCAATTCTGCTGTCACCTGGTATGGCGATGTCAACAAGCCACAACTTACTGCTTTCTCTGATGGGGATATCTGGAGTATTGTGCTCCAAGACCTTGTCCGTCTGTATCCTGAAGTCCCACTGAAGTTTAACATGTTCATTTGCAACCACTTTTTCAGGCTTGTGGTCCCACCAGTTTTTTGCCACTGGCAGATGATACTTTTGCATAGATTCCAGTGGATCATCTGGGCAACAGAGTTGTGCCTCAGTTTGTAGTCAGTCTGCGCGATCTTCTTGCAGCCACTTAGAATGTGGTCGATGGCTTCATCCACTTCTTTGCAGAGCCGGCATTTTGGGTCATCGGCTGATTTTTCAATTCTGACCTTGATGGCATTTGTCCTGATTGCCTGTTCTTGGGCAGCAAGTATCAGGCCTTCCGTCTCCTTCTTCAGTGTTCCACTCGTGAGCCACAACCAGGTCTTATCCTGATCCACTTTTCCTTCGATCTTGGCAAGGAATTGGCCATGCAATACTTTATTCTGCCAACTGGCAGTCCGAGCCTGAATTGCACTTTTGCGATATTCATGGTTGGTCTGCTGCACTTTCAACAACTTTCTCTTGCTGACTTCAATCAGAGCAGATTCCTGGCTCTCTCGCACATAATCTGCTAGGGCATGTTTTTCTTCTTCCACCGACTGCTTCACTTGCAAAAGTCCTCTGCCCCCTGATCTTCTAGGCAGGTACAGCCTGTCAACATCACTACGTGGATGTAAAGCATGGTGAATGGTCATTAATTTCCTTGTTTTCCTGTCCAAGTCATCCAGTTCCTTTTGTGTCCAGTTCACAATGCCAGCAGTATACCTAACTACAGGTATGTCCCGGGTATTTATAGCCTTTATAATGTTGCTCTTCAAAATTTTTCTAACCCTTTGTATGTATTCTTTGCTGACCACAGTTTTACATGCCCGTGCTTGATATTGTCCAGCTGCAGCATGCCCAGATATTTGTAGGCTTCAGGCTGGTGGTATTTAATGGTTTGACCATTCGGCATTTCAATGCCATCACTTTCCGTGATCTTCCCTTTATTTAGTGTCCACTGCCCGCTGGTGCCTCCTGCCTATTGAAGCCTGGTTGTGCCTGGTGCCTGATGATGCCTGGTAAGGATGCCCGGTGCCTGGTTGGGCTGCCCAGTGCTCAGGAGGGATACTTGGTACTCAGTAGGGATGAGTGGTGCCCACCAGTGCCTGTTGGCACCCATTGCCTACTGTGCCCTTCACCTGGTGCCTACATAATCATGCCTGCCACCCACTGTATCATGGTGCCTGGTGGTACCCACTGCCTAATAATGCCCAGTGCCCAGTAAGGATGACCAGTGCCTGCTTTGGCCCACCAGTACCCTCTGGTACCTTCTGGTGTCCAGTGTCCCATGGTAACCTCCAATACCCAGTGCCTGCTGGTCCCCGCCATGTGGTGCCCACCTTCCAGTGCCCACTGCTCAGTAACTGGTACCCAGCGTTTCCCACCAGTGCCCAGCAATGACTGCCCATGCTCAGATGTGCCCAGGGCCCACAAATATTTTTTGAAATTTTACTCCTGCAATGACAGATAAATTCCACAAGTACATAAATATTCTCATTTTCTTTCCTCATTTCCTAATATCATTTGTTGGGCTAGTGAAAGGGAGTAAACAGTAAGAACAAGATCACTAAACCAAAATAAAACAGCATATGTTCTATTAAATGGGATTCATCTAAAAAGTGCTAATCAAACTATATAAAAAACCAGAATTAATTTGTTTTCATGAGTTTTAGGTTTGGGAACAGGCTGATGCCCCAGGAGCACATGATATCCTAAAAGTATAACCTCATTTTTCCCAATTAAAACAAGTATATGTTTTACGCTTTATATGTACACACTGACAATATTAAAAATATAAATATATTTATATTAAAGGGGGCACTTTACAAAATGTAAGCATCATCTTTCGATTTGTAAACCTCCGTTACACCATAGGTCCTTTCCTTTGGGATTGCTTGTTTTTCCTCTAGTCTTTGAATCTTTTAAAGCCTCTCTCATTATTTTTGTTGTCTGAAGTTGGGCAATAATGTTACTGTGATTAATTAAGCAAAAAGACATGGAAACGGGGGTGGGGTAATCATCAGATAATAAAGCCCTTTGGGTTTTGCAATGCATGAGGTGCAACCAGGACCCTTTATCCCCAGAGGTCTGATTATCTCCAGGAAAGCTACACCTCCTTGTACTTGCTGTATGGTTTATTATGGAATATCTTTACACTTTATAAAGTAAATTACTTTAATCACTGAAAATTGCCAGTGTTGTGAGGTTTCAGCTGTGAAGTTCACAGAGCTTAATCTGCCCATTTCAAGTCTGAAATAACCAATAATTGTTCTAATAAAAGCGGGAGTAAATCATTATTTAAATCATGGGATCATCCCTTCAGAGTGGCAGACACCTATTGAACAGTGGGTGACATGGGATTCTTTGACAATGGCTCTAAAGTGACAAACTATAATACGTTCCATCTGGGAAATTCTTTTCAATTTCATGATTAAAACATCTCTGTGCATGTTTACTGCGATAGCGATATTTGTTTTGAGGGCACGGAAGCATTCTTGATCATTGGAAAGTAGAGGTGGGGGAGTTGTCTGAAAACAACTGCATATCATAAAAGTCTGCTGCTGCTCCTCTTATCTGAAATTTAGAGCTAAATAAAGGTAGTTTGACAGAAAGTGCAATCCAGAGTTAGGGCAGTGAGGATGCCCATCTAGGCTGCCTCAGGCTGTATCCAGAGCAGAAAGTTGGGCTGAATCCAGAAAGTCAGGAAGCCTGGGATGCCCTATCTGTTCAGAGCATGTTCAGTAGGCACCAAATAAGTGGCACCTGAAGAGGGCTTGCTCCTGAGGGGACCCACCTCAGATTACACTGAACAAGGAACCTCTGTAATGTCTGCCTTATAAGGAAGCCCATCGGTCCCTGACAACCAGTAACAGCTGCAGCATGAAACTGCAGTACAGCAGTACCTCTAGTACAGGGTGGATACAAGTGGATTGCTTGGAATGGCTGGCTTTATCCAGATGTTAGTAGGTGCCATATAGATATGCCATATCCTGAAGTTGAGAGCCAGGGGTTGCAGTTAGGCTGGCCAAGGACTCAAAATTTTTGCCAACACTTCCATTTTAACTCTGGCTTATCAAGGGCCCTTATGGGTCTACTCAGATTTATACCTGCTCCTGAGGTGGTATAAGTTTGAGGAGCTGGAAGAGGGCATGTCTGCCTTGGAAACAGCCTCTGGATACAGCCTAACTGCACTGTTCTAGGCGATGCTGAACATGCCCTCAACATGCCTCTCCTGAACTGCCTAGGCTGACAGGCTGGTCCATCTGTCTTGGGCCAGCCTATGTTAACTTACATCAGCCCAAGCCTTTCTGGGTGTAACTGGGCTGCCCCATCTTGGAATTGGGCCACCCCAGTGATAGTTAGGGTAGCCCAAGTGCCCTTCAGGATTGCAGCCAAAGTCTGCAATCCTAAAGACTCTTTCCTGGGAGTAAGACCCATTGAACACAATGGGGCTTACTTTTGAGTACTTGGTAAGGATTATGCTCAAAGTAAGACTAATGTCAAATTACATTAAGTGACATATCAGCATAGTTGAACTTCAGTCGTTCTCACTCCACAGAGAGATAATGTATGGGTGCAGGAACAGTGAAGACCTGCCATTAAATGTAATTATTTGTGCTGATTGGTTCATCACTCCACCCTGATGGTTACAGTATTTTTCTGAAGTGACAAATGTCAAATGTAGGGATAAGAGTCAAATGTTGTCCTTTCCACCCATAGGGCTGATGTGGCTGGGGGACCTTCAACGAGCAGATTTTCAGGAGGGTGCTGAAAACTGTTCCGAACGTTAAAATGTGCCCCTGCAAAACTGCTGGCTATAAATCGTCATTTTAGAAAAGAGACAAATAATAGCAGCTGAGAGGGCTTTCTGGCAGGAAAGTGGTGGAGGAGAAGTGCTGGATTTACGTATAAGCTAAGCCAGCTATAGCTTAGGGCCCCACTCTCTTGCCCCCCCCCCTAAAAAATTTAAATTGTATTTCAGTTCAACAATTATTTTGATAAAATACATATTTTGTTATGTTCAAATGGCTTTAGATACCTATTAGGTCCATAAATTACCATATAGCATATATTCAACACCAAAAACAGCAATAATTTTTTGTTGACAAAGGACAGCTGGACATAGAAAGGGGCCCCATTATCTTCAATAGCTTAGGGCCCCATCAAACCTAAATCCAACCCTGTGGAGGAGGATATGGTTAACTTCTCTCAGTGTTCTGGGGCCTGCGCTGAGCTTGACACTTGTGGTCAAAAGTGAGAAAACCTTGGTATTTACCAACATCATCTGCATACTTACTTGGGAGTGAGCCTCATTGACTAGAGCGGAATTTCCTTCTGAGTAAACTTGCATAGGATTACAGCCTGAATAGATTGCTGCAACTGACAAAAAAATCTTGTCCTTCTGCATGAGAGTTCTTCATATGTTTGAAGAGCACTGCATGAGAGCACTATTGTGAACTGAGTCCTCTGTGGGAAAGAATTTGGATAATTTCCAGTTTGATTCAGGACGAACTTGCAGCAAATTACCTATCTCTTAACAATATTGTCAAAATAAATGAAGAAACACTCCTACAACTATGCTTATTAACCACATATAGCTTTTTTAATATGGACACCCACTCATAGCAACTGCATGCAAATGAAAAAACCACTAAATAATAATGCAGCTATATCCTTACTGAATAACTCTCTTATAATTCATGCTATCTCTGCTTGCAATACTGTTTCAAATTACATTTTTCCCAGTTCTGCTCTGGTGTACTGGTAATTCTTTTTGTGTGGGAAGTAAGCAATATGGCTTCCTGTCCCTGATTTTGATGTTTCGGTATGGCACATGAGGAATTGGAACTCTGCACCTGCCATATAAATTTCAAGTTTATTTTTATTATGTATGTTCTATTTTAGTCTCTGTCACTTTTCCTCTTTTAAAAATATATATTTAATCTTTGCTTGGTTTTCTGATAAAATCAGTAAAAATTATGATGATGATGGGCAATTGTAAAAGGCGCTCTGACAGTACTCTACTCAGCATGCTTCCAACAATGATGATAGGGAGATCAGAGCCTTTCCACCCATGTCATGGGCTCTCTCGTTCTCTTTATCCACAATGTAGACCACAATCTTAACTGCAATTCAACACACATAACTGAGTGTATTTAGGATGAATGAATTTAATGCAACTTTACCACACTGAATGCTGTATTCAATTGGGGCCCATTTTTTGTTTTTTAAGTACAAGGGACAATTTTGAAGCTTGCTAGTTTGGGACAAACCAGGGACTTCACAACATTGCAACTGAACATGCTTCATTTTGCAGAAGAAAAGGCATGAAAAGTATGCAAATGTTCCATAATTATACTTTTAGATTGAAACTTAAATACCTGTTTCTTTTGCACTACAGGCACAAAGTTAGTGACTAAAAGAATGTACACCTCAGATATGCTAATAAAATAAATCTTTCTGTGTATATGTGAATACACGCCAATATTTTCCTCTATGTGCATTATCGTCTCTTAGGCATGGTGACACAAGCTGGGATAAAAAAAAGTGTTACAGTGTAAAGATTAAGGCTACTCTGTATTCTTTGATTTTCGTTTTAATGTTTCCTGCATTTAAATTACTTTATTATTAATTTTATCTCCTATAGGTATTTATGTCTGAACTATTTACACACAAGATGTAAAACCCAGCCAAAGTAAAATACTACACAGCATAATTTTTTTTGTAATGTGGCAAAAAAAGTATAACAGGATGACTATAATAAGAATTTCATTTGGAAAATATTAAACATGGAGAAATGGGCAGTCAAGCTGTCCTGTTTTATCTTGCATGGTGTGGAAAAGTGGACAATTTATCCAGTGGCAAATCTCAGCTTAGCCCTACATTTCAGAATAACTACAGGAGCATGTAAGAGACATTTACGTTGATGTAGTTACAGCACCATGTAGTGAAAACCTATGGGAAATTCATATCACAATCCAGAGTAAATCCAGAGTCGGAGCAAGGACTCGCTGTAGTTACTCTGGATTGCACCCTAGGTCAAATTTTCCTTTTTAGCTATACCCGTTCCAGCCTTTATTTTAGGAGCAGTTGATTCACTTGTACTCTAAGAAAACAATGCTGAGAAAGACTGAATTTCTAGAGCGTTATTGCTTGGCTACTTATTACTGAATACCACAGAGTAACAGGCAAACTATTACAGAAGGCAGCAGGTGTGGTCTGGTGGTTGAGCGAAGGCATGCTGAAAAATGCTAAGCAGGGAAAGGCAACTTTTGAATGGACGAAAGAGCCAGAGGTGTCACTGTTTACAACTTGGGCAACCTGAAAGCTGGAAGCTTGGAAGACAATCCCTGATGCCAGATATGATGATTATACATGAAGGATTCCCTCTGGAAGAGAAAAGTTCTACTAAGTGTCCATAGAACAATGTAGACTATCCTCCTCGTGGTGCACCCTGGGGATAAACAGTGCACATGTATTGGCTGCTAGACCTCACAAGGAACTTCTAGTAAAAGAACCAGCATGAACATCAGAACTGCCATATAAAGAAACAAATAAGCCACAGAAAAGAAATGCTACACATATAAAATGGAGCAATGTTGTATATATGTAACATGTACATCTGTGGGCCAGGCAGAAATGGGTTAACGTAATGTACACAATGCCAACCCTTCTAGTAAGATTATTTACAAATGTCTCAGACTGAATTCACTATTCACTGGTGATCCGTGAGTGGGACTTTCTCAATCACAGCTATGACTGGACCTGCATGTGGGATGAGGAGCCATTTTACATGCACCAGCTTTTTGGAGGCAGCAACATTTGCCCCTCCTCCAAGAAATCCAGTGGAAAATATAGGGTGATTCAAAATGAATGGGACAAAAAGGCAAGCAACCTTACATCTTTTTGTCCCATTCATTTTGATTCACCCTGTATTCACTTTCAAATATTCACTATCAAACAGGAAGCATAGGGTCTAACATTGGCTACATGCTCAAAAACAATTATTGTGATTTGCAGCATAAAACACTTTGGATAAATAGATAATGGAATCCCTTGTGGGTCACTCCTGCTGGTGCCTCTGTATTTTACTTTCTCTATAATTTTACCCTTTATGTATTTGCTTAATCAAGACATTTATTGTGTTCACCTGTGTGTGTGTTCAGGATCACCTCACTCCTTATATAAATCAATGGTTAGGTTAAGTGTATGAATTACCTTGACCCTCTTTTGCATAATTACCTGATCACAAAACTTTCAGATCTCATGGGTGTCTGGTTTGTAGCTGTTCAACCTCTCGTTATAATACAGTATAATTCGCACAGCTATCAAGCCTATCATTATACTTTTTCAAGCACTTCTAATCTTTTTTTTTCTCCCTGAAATTATTTAACTCCTTTGAAACTTGCTCCCATTCATTTGACACAGGGTTTAGCACCCTTTGAAAACCATCAGCATTTCAAGATACCGCGAAATGGCAAGCACCATTATTCGGGAGAGGTGTTCTGAGTTGAGAGATAAGAGAATGCTGAAGTGCCTTAATTGTATGCCAATATAGTATTCAAATGAGTAATTACTTTGCCATTGTAAGTATTCAGCTGCTGCAACCTCAACTCACTGTCAGGGACTAGCCAGGACATTGATGATATTTATGTGATCAGGACAGGAGAGTTAAGTCTTGCAAGATCAGGAAACCCAGGGCAGACCGACACGCGGGAAGCAAGCAAATAGTCAACTCAATGTAAGCAGCAGACTCTGCAGACATTTTCATGGTCAGCATTGGTGGGAGGGATGCTCATGAAAAATGTAGGGTTATTAACGGGCTAGCAAGGTAGATTTCAAGAGACTACTGAGGGTACAATCTGCGTTTATATGGCAGTAAACCATATAATGGGATGTACTTCTGAGAATACATACATTGGATTCAGTGGTAGATTCAAATAAATTAACAACAGTTTCTATGTCCCATTAGTAACTGGTTCTCAGAACCAGATGCTCATTAGCAAAGGGTTCTATAGAACCTGTGAGAACCCCCTGAAGCCTACCACTGATTGGATTGCATTGGATCCTGAGGAGGAAGGATTGATGGTATTGGTACATGCTTCATCATATCCTTCTTCCCAGACCTGATCTGTCAACACTGGAACAACGCTGGAACATATACCAGCTATGTAACTCACAGAAGCCTGAACAGACCCATTGCATGGGCTGGGGCATTCTCTAGAAAGAATGTTGGAGGTATGGGGAGGAGGAAGGAGGAGGTGTTCTGGGGTGGGAGAGAGGAGAGTGGGGGAAGAGTCAAAATCCAACACTCATGTTGAATCCTGGCTCCTTTCTGAGGACAGGAGAGATGAGACCACTCATGACCACCCAGATCTCTTCAGACTTGTGCTGCCTCCAGAGGTAGACCCATAGAGGCTGCTGGAGCCTTACCTTGGGGAAGGAGAGAAACCTCCTCCTCCTGGGGTAGTATAGTAGTATCCTCTGAAACTTGCACTGGATACAGAGCAGGCACACCAGCCTGTCTGTTTCCAATTCAAGTGAGGATTGCACTGTCATTCTTACATACATAACAATTCCTTTAACAGAAATTTCAGTTTTTGATACTTCTGTTGAAAGAATAACCCAAGTTTACCTTGTTTGCCTATAATGGGTGAAATAAATGTTTCTTCTGTAATTGTGCATCCTTCTAATTCAAAAGTAGTTTTATTTATTTGAAGTTTATTTCTGTTATATTATTGTAATTAAGATGAGTGAGAATTACTCATATTTTTCCTCAGTTCCTATTTTAAGAAAATTAATTGTTGATGTTTATACCCTGTAATTAATAAAGTTTTATTGAAAGTGAGATGAAAATCATAACTGTAAAGAAAAGACATTAAGGACATTAACATATCTCAAATTCTTCTTGGTGAATACTATACAGTCAGTGGGATTTCATGGACCATATTATTAGAGTAATTTATTCAAAGATATGATTAACTCAAGGTAAGTAGTATCTTGAAAGTATTTCCACCTGAAATTGCATCTCTTGTGTGTGGAAGTGCAATAGTTATCTTATGCCTGGGGCTTGCTGAGTTTATTGTAATGCCTCAGGCACAGCATTATAGAGAAATATCCTATTCTGAAGCAAGTTCGCTCATTGCTGCGGTGGAAATATTATGTAGGTAAGTCTAATAAACCAATTACCTGTACTATGTTTCCTCATAAATTTGTTGTATTTTTAGGGCTAAATTGATAGCCCAAGAGCCATGTAGATGCCTCATCCTTCCAAATCAAAACATGGTTTCCAGATAAGTGAGTCATTATGTGAAGCCAACTTAATATTTGCTATATTTAGAAGACAAACTGCTTTGACCCGTTGAAGTAATGAGGAACTGCAGAGATATCATTCTGGTTTCATGAAGTCATTAGGTCATGAGGTCTTGATTACTCAGGTAAGCATATTTTCACAAAACCTTCTGATACCAGTGAGTGACTGGATGGCAAAGTAAATAACTGAGGGAAGTTGAGAATAGCGGGGAAGTTGAGATACTGAGCTGAGTTGATACTGAGTTTATACTGATATCTGTTCGGTATCCGTGTTGTCTGAACATAAGACATTCATTGTATTTAGAAATTGACTAAGATAGGACAAAACAGGATCCCACTGAACTTTCATCCTTACAGGTCTCCCTTTTCAAAACTGAACCAGTTTGTGGGTGAGAAAGAGCAGATGAAAGAGTAGCACCTTCTTGTTCAAAATTACATTTACAGTGCAACCCTAAGCATATCAACTCAGAAGTAAGTCTCATTGTGTTCAATAGTACTTACTCCCAGGAAAGTGTGGTTAGGATTGCAGCTATAATCATTGATTTGCCCATGATAATGATACCTTCATTGCCCACGCAATATTTTCCCCGCAGTTGAAACAGCCATCTCCTAGGTCTAACCAACATCTTTAAGAACTATCATTCCTCCCCCTGAAAATAACTCTCATAATCTTTTTTTTTTTTTTGCTGTTTTCCCAGTTCCTTGTACAGAGTGATATTTTCTCTAATGTTTTAACTCCTTCCCATCAATGAATCAAAACTTAGTTTCTCCTCCTTCTCTTCCTGCTTTTCATCAGAAACAACATCCTGTTGTTGTTTGCTTTGTTCTTGGGCAAATTGTGCATCTCTTTTGCATCTCTTATCTTGGCATGCACCACTGCTGCTGAGATCCTCCACCTCCTGCTGTTGAACTACCTGCTGCCTACAAAACTCCCTGTCTCAAACCATCACTACCACCAAACTACAGTAACTCCACGGACTGTCTGGAAAACACATGCAAGTCCTGTGGCAATTTGTTGCAGTGTCTCCAAAGCATACAATGTCAATGCAATAGCATCTCATGCTTTACAGTGGAAGATAATGAGATCTGCCACCCTAAGGCCTTCATAATGTTGGGCCTTTAGTCATATGATGAGTTGGTCCTCTAGTCATATATGTCATATGTTGGGCCTCTAGTCATATAATGAGTTTCTCTGTGAATTGTATTACAGTTGAAAGAATTGAATGCATTTTGAAAAACCTGATATGATTAACAGAAGTTGCATTAACAGAAGGGCATTCTGAACAGGCTCTTGGAGCCTGTCATAGATGAGATGATTAACCAGGATGAGCCTTGTTGGTTGTGGTGCCCTGACTCTGGAACATCCTTTCCAGGGGAATCTTGCCTGACCCTGGCTAATGTTTTATTAGTGCCAGATGAGGACATTGTTATTTATCCAGGTTTTTCAAAATGTGCATTAAATTTTTGCAGTGAAGTTGGTTTGGTCCTATTTCTAAAGGCCAGTGTTCATAATTATTTTTCCTAAGGGTTAGTATGATTTTAAGAGCTAGTCAAAGAGCTAAACTAGTCCAAGAGCTAAGCATTCCTTCATATATGGATCCATGGATTATTTCTTCTTTTTTGACTGCTGGTTATGAAACATTTTACATTCACATGCAATCACTTGTATTTGCATGTACAAGTATATGTACATTTGCATGTACAACATTTGTACATTTGCATGTACAGTACAAGTACAATGTCAACTAGTACCTACCAATTCTATCTAGCAAACTATGGAGCTAATTTTTGGAAAGGAACTTAGTTACCTGGCTAATTGATTAGACTTGAATTAAGTGACCCACAACCTGGATCAAAGAAATGAAATTTGTCAAATGCAACTGCAGGTCCTGCAGGTCAGCCTCACAATTTATTGGGAAAGTAGTTGAGAATTAATAACCTTTTATTTTCTGGACTGTGAAAGATAAAAGATAATGCAGGTTAAAGATTTTTTTTAAAGATTGCAGACAACTTTCTTAAAGGAACATATTCCAGAGTTTAAAAGATGCACATGAAGAAGGCAGAGGATAACTCTGTTGGCAGATGCTGATCTCGAATGCAATTCACAACAGGTTGGGTTGCTGGGAAAATGTGAGACAGATAAATTGAAAAGAGGGACTTGCAGGACCTCTCTTTGTGAGGAATAGTTGGTCTGTATGTGCCCAGGGATGTCTGGAAAGATGGAGTGGGGAGGAATTCTGTTGCATTCACAGATGTCACAGATAATAGCTTTTCATAATTTAAAAAATCATTTTTCACATTTTATACTGCTGTTCCTTAGAATTGAAGGAGCTCAAGTGCACATAGTTCCTTCTCTGTCCTCACAACCACATGAAGTAGGTTTGGCTGGAACATAGTGATCAGCCCAAGGTCATCCAGGAAGCTCATGGCTGAGCGGATTTGAACATGGATCTTTGAGAGCTAAGTCCCAACTCCCAAGTCACTAAACAGGTAGAACAAATAATTAAAAAGTAAATTTGCAGTTTCTGAGTAGTAACAGTTATTTGATTTTGCAAAATATAAATGTTCCTCATACAGTATATAATTTGGGGGGGTGGAAGAGAGAGGTAGGTTTACCCCTTTATTTTGTTTTAACAAACTTTAGCCAAACTCAGACTAGGGAATCTCTATACAAAAGATATACAGGAATAACGGGGAAAAATAACTGATTAAAATTTAACCAGCTGCTGGGCAGATAGTTTGCCTCAGGCACATTTGTCAGTTTCAAAGGGTCCTTTTATTAATTTTGCATTTTGTATTTTGTTAGTGGAAAGAGCTTACTCTGTTGGGACTGCCAAGAGCTATAGGCTGTGAATCTTACAGCAGCAAGGAGGAAGCTGTAGAGCATGCCAAGTAGATATAGCACACGGAGCAATCTTAAGTTACGTTTGTTTTATCAGTGCTAAAAATGTATTAGCTTCCTGGTATGAATCTTTGAATATAGTGGGTACCTTGAGTTTTTTGTTGATACTCATTACAGTTTGACTGTGAAAATAACAGTCCTTAACTAATATTTGCCAAATATCTACCCACTGTTATCTTTTTATTCTCTTAGTATTTGCCTTCTATGTAAATGGTTGGATATTCACTGATATGTTTCCTTTCCTATGGCCCAAATATTGTGTGTGTGTGTGGGGGGGGGGGGGGGGAACCAGGTAAAAACAGCACTGATTTCAACTACCTAATTTTTTAAGTTTGAAAATATGGCCAAAAATGTTCATAGCAAAGTAAGACCTACAACAGACTCTTTATCAACTCTATCACTGTCAAGTGGAGTCCAAGCGCCGCAACAGCATGTGGAAACAGTTACATGTAGCTGCCGGTCTTTTGGACAATTTGTGAGCACAAGTTAGAACTGAGGGGTTAAGTGGAAAACGCAAACCTCTTCTGTGATGTGGGGAATTTCACAAGATTCATGCAAACAGCTTCAAACAGCATTAAATACAAAGCAAAAAAGTATGCCCCAGGCAAGAATTTGCAGAGGACTTACCTGCAGGAGAATGAAGCTAAATGAAAGCCTGAAGACAAAGCTTTGGGCTTACATTGAGAAAAATAAATGACAAAGAATATTTTCCTCAATCCATGTTTTGTTTTTTGCTAACAAGAATTTTATTTGTCCAATCAATATATGATGGGGATCATTCTGAATTATTTAGCTTCTTCAACAGTTACCATATTTCCCGGCTTATTACACGCACCAGACCATGAGATGCACCAAAGTTTAGAGGAGCAAAACAAAAAAAAAATATTCTGAACCAAATTGTGTACTAATATATTTAATAAAATATAGCAGAATTATTTTTCAACCATGTAAAGTCAACAGTGGTATTAAGAACCATCATCACTGTCATTAACAAATGAGGAAAGACTTTAAGCTTCAGCTCTAGTGTCAGTGATTTGCAACTTTTGCACAAATCTCATTGCAAATGATCAAACAACATTTTGCACAATCTCATTGTAAATAGTCCAGGAAGGCAGGTAAGTTGGGGGGGTTCTTTTGGGGGGTAGGTAGAGAAAGGTGAGAGGATCTAGACAGCTAGGAAAGAGTGAGGGAGGCACAGGCATGGAGCAGGAGGGACCAGGTCTTGTGCATGTCTACTTTGGAGCAAGTCTCCAAGCCAGGGAAGGCTGCTTAGGATTGCAACTGTGCCAGGCTGACCAGATGCCAAACCCAAAATTCCTGAACCCCAAGGTCAAAATTCCTACCCTCCCAAGCCAAAATTTCTACCCGCTTAAAAAAATTGCCAAAAAATGTATTTTTTGTTTTTATATTTTTGATTTTTACTTTTTTGGCCATAACTTTTGATAGGAAGGAGATATCTCAAAACTGATTGTTGCATTGGATTCTGCTCTTCAATACGAATCCAACGACATATGACATGATGGGGTAAGGTGCTCCAGGATTGGCCCTATCACTCTATCAGACGCACAGACATTTCCCCCCCCCCTTTGGGGAGAAAAAAAAGTGCGTCTTATAAACTGGGAAATACGGTATGTTTGTCTGTATGTCTGTCACAGCTAACTTCATTTGCCACTCATCAATCAAGAGTTCCCCTGCTATGTTTGGGGAACATGAAGACTGCAATCCGAACCTCCAGTTTGGCTTGCATAAGCTATGCTGACCCACTTCTGCCCAGCTCTTTGTGGGGGTTAGGACAGGCATACACAACCTTTCCACACCACCAAGGGAAAATATTCCAGGTGGGTTACGCCAGCCTAAATTGGTTAAGATTACATCCAAAGTCTACAGAACCAGGTTCAGAACTGTAGCCTTCCAAATGAATCCAGATCAAAACCAGGGCTTATTTAGGTCCAGTGGTAAAATGATTTTGATATTTGGCCATAGATCTAGCCATCTTTTAACTGCTCATATATTTTATTTTACCTTGATTTGCAAGTGATTTGAATTACGAGTGTTTTGTAAGATGAGCAACAATTTCTAAGCAATTCTGCCTTGAATAACAAGCAACGCCTTGAATAACAAGCAATGCCTTGGAACATTTGATTCCAAGAAACTGATTAACTACTGTATTTTCATGCGATACTAAGGGCACAATCCTAAGAAATTTGGGTTAGCCTAACACACCTGGCATATCTTCCTGTGGTGATGTGGGAAGGTTGGCGTATGCTTGCGTAGTGGCAGACGTGTAGTTGGGCAGTGTAGTTGGGCAGACGTGTCTTTCGGCACTTTTGTGATACCCTCTGGCCAGTGCAGTACTTATGTTGGGTCTTATGTGAGCTTAACTGGAAGTCAGGATTGCAGCCTAAGGCAATTACTAACAAGGTAACAAGGCAGACAATGAGCTCCAGCAGAAGCTGACCTTCTGCAGAAGGTTTTGCACCTTTTGCAGAAGCTGACCTTCTGACCTCTTTTGCAGGACTATCACCCTGATCTTTATTATTATTATCACCTTTATTATTTTGTATTATAATACAGAGTGTGCTAGGGCAGAACAATAGTCAGTAGGCCTGTTAGAGCCTTCAGTGCCAGGAGCAGTGTGTGTGCAGGATGAAAAAAACAAGGCAGCACTTAATTAAGAGACTCAAACACCAAAACTCTATATGTATAATCATATACAGCAGTCAATATAGAATCATCAGGCAAAAGAGTCAGAAATCCAGTCCAATATCAAGTTTAACAAATCACCAGTCAGAACATCAAAACGTGCAGCTTCATCAAAATTTAACACATACTCTGAGGTAAATTTTACCTCAGCAACATGAGAAACTTCTGTGCACCAATCTGCACACTTCCTCTCTGCACATGCTCTATCAGTATCACTGAGCTGGCCTATCACCGGGTGCAATAAGCTGCACCTCCCCAGTCAGATGACTAGGACTAGTTCCACGTTGGTCCTATCTTCTAGCCCTCAAAACTGTGCCAGGTATTTAATGCAGATCTCTGACTGAGACCCCTGTCTACACCATTGACAGCAAGGCCAGATATGCACTTATAAGCCTTATATAAAGGCTGATAATTTCAGTATTGTAATCATTTTTATATGAATATTTTTTGGGTGGTGGAATGAATTATCTGAGTTTTCATTATTTCCTATGGGATAACCTGCTTTGTATTACAAGCATGCCTTCATAACCAATTATATGCATAAATCAAGATACCATTGTGTATGTGAATTTATGTGATGATTCATTTTGCAGCTTGATTAAATAAATAAATAAACTGGAACAAGCAGGTTGGTATGACTTTGCTGCATCTAGCACAAGTTTGGGGCCGCTATAGCACTATTCCATTTCAAGGGGAAATTTTCCCCCTTTCCTGGGGTAATGCAGCAGCAGCCCCAATGGGTCTACATCAGAGTGTCCAAACTTTTTGCCAGGAGGATCACATCATCTCTCTGACACTATATCGGGGGCTGGAAAAATGATTTACATTTCAAATTTGAATAAATTAAAACAAATTAACATATAAGATTGTATTAGAGATAGCTGGCCAGATGGAGGGATCTTGCTAAAGGCTACACTGAGGCTTGCCTAGGGCTTCATTCAGCCCCAGGGCCAGGGTTTGGATACCCCTGGTCCATATGGATCTGTGCCACTATAAACGGTGATGCAGATCCAAGCAGCCAGGGACTGCTGTGAACTGCCTGATTAACAGGGTACGATCAAGCACATGTGCCTAGTCCTGGCTCCACTTTCTGCTCCTTGCCCACCCCTTTCATAGTCCATAGTCACCCACCCACACTCCACCACTCCAGAATGCTCTCCAGATCTCTGTGCTGGCCAACAGCTCACCTGGTCCTGGGGACCATGGTGGCATGGGGAGGCTGGTGCAATTCCTTGCAATGGTCTCCCCTCCTCTTTTGGTGGCACAAACAGGCCTTACAGCATATCTGTGACACCCTGGACCAGCACATGGGACTTGCGCTGGCCAAGTGTGCTTCTGGTTTGATCTCACAGTTGTATAAAGGTGACGTGTGCTTTTCACATGGTGAAACTATTTTGAAAAGCCTTCCTGTTCTGGTTCAGTCCATCATATTTGCTACTCAAAAATCGTCAATAATGCAACATTTGTAATAAATTATGTGTGTTTATCGTGGGAATAATTCATTTGATTTTTTTTTGTACCCTTGTGGAGACATTTCCAAAATACAAAATGTGCACTGAATCTGTTGAGAATTAAAGAAGTTGCAACTAAAAAGAGCATCTTAGGGTAATCTAAATGTGTGATCATTTGGCTGTAGCAGATATTTGGATCACAACAAATTTTTATAGTAAACACATAAATTAAGTTACAGTATGTGAGATAATCTAATAAGTATGCAAAAGAAACCGTTGCTTTTCCCCATAGTGGAAAAGACAGAACAAGCAATGTAGTAACTCACAGAAAACACAGTGATGTGTTGAAATATCTGAATTAATGTAGACATGGCAGTCTACTCTAGGGGTCTCCAAACCCTGGCCTGGGGCAGATACGGCCCTCAGTGTCTCTATCTGGCCCATGCCAGCCTTTGGACATCTGTTTACTTCTAGTCCACTTGATCAAACACAACCAGAGCTGTGCTCTGGTTAAGTCTGGAGGGTGATGTAAGTGCCCAAAAAAATCACTTCCTGGTTTCCTAAAATCCAGAAGAAATTTTGTGCTCTCTGAAAGCTTCAGAAGGTACTCGGGACTTGGGGGAATGGGAGTCCGTGTGAATATGTGCTATATTTCTGTGATGTGTGTTGTTGTTTGGAAAAATCCTGGAAATTTTAACTCATTCATTATCCAATTTATTCATTAATCTAAGTATAATTGTTAATGTATATATTTAAATTTATATTTAAATCTATTTTCTGGCCCTCAACACTGTGCTAGGTATTTAATGCAGATCTCTGACTGAGACCACTGTCTGCACCATTGACAGCAAGTTCAGACTAAGAGAAACACATGATAGGAACAAAGGAACTTGTGAAGCAAGGAATACTTGTGAAAGATAATTGGCCATCAGGAATTCAAATCTACATTAAGAACCTGAACAAAAAGAACAACTGGTCTTTTTGCTGTCGAGCCGTTTTGTGAATTTTGTTCTTGTTGTTGTTGTTACTGAAAAGCAGTAGAGCACTTCACTGTGGCCCTACCACCAATAAGTCAAGAGGGAGTGATCCTGGCACTCTATTGAGTACTCTATTTGAGGAATTGGTCTTTTCCAGTCACTTAACCAACTTGTTTTGTTCTTCGTCTCAGTGGACTGTGGCTGACCACTGACCCACCAGCCCATTGCACAGTATGAGATAAGTTCAGGGTGACCATATGACTGGATTTTTCCAGATTTGTCCTCTTTTTAGCCTTCTGTCTGGGAGTCCTCCAAAAGGACTTCATTGTCCTCCATTTTGGCTTCATTTTGGAACTTCGCAATGGTGTGCAGTACCCATCATGTCATATGTTGTTGGATTTGTATTGAAGAGCAGAATCCAGTGCAAAAATCAATTTTGAAGTATCTCTTTCCTATCAAATGTTATGGCCAAAAAAACTAAAAATAAAAAATATGCATTGAGCTCTACAGGAAAATGAAAGTGCTCAATATAACAGTTTTACTCGTGAGTAGGTGAACATGCCATTGTCTGCCAGAAAGGACAGGCTGAGAGGAATCCAAGACCTTGTCTTCCTTTTTAGGTTCAGGCATCTGGTCACCCTGGATAAGTTGGTTGCCTGTTAAACCAGGTATGACTTTTTTTTGCTAGTTGTTCCTGGATAAGTTGGTTACCTATTAAACCAGGTATGACTTTTTTTGCTAGTTGTTCACTGATTCTCCCAGTAGCTACTGATGTGCTGGCTCTTACTGGCTTCCTCCTCCCCTTTCCCATCCTTCCCTCCCTGTTTTCTCCCTGTAGCTGCTGGTGGGCTGGCTCTCACTGGTTTCCTCCTCCCCTTCCCCCTCCCTCACTGTCGTTCCACCAACATCTGGCCCAGGAGAAGGAAAACTCCCACCCAGAACATTTATGATTCATCAACATCTGGCCCAGGAGAAGGAAAATTCCCACCCAAGACATTTATAATCCACCAACATCTGGCTCAGAAGAAGGACAACTCCCACCTCAAACTTCCACTGCCTTGTGGCTATACCCAGCCTTGTGGGAAAGGCTTCAGGAATCAACCTTGAGGCAAAATCTGGAGCCAGAGTCCTGGAAGCAGTTCATGACTATACAATCATGTTCTGGTAACTCCTGCGACACAGTTGGAACCAATTGTATCGGCTCTGCCTTTCCATTGGACTATTCCAGTGACGTGGAGAGGGGGGATATGCTGCTTGGGTAACAGTCTATCCTCCATGTTAATCTACCCAGGCCATCATGCTCTGGAGAGGACATTCCAGCGAGGACACTTCAGCTTTGCATACAGTGTCAAAACAACATGGATTGTGCACAATACCATAGTCTTTTGAGACTGAAGGATGCCAATGCATACTTTGTCCATCTGATTGGCCTTGTTAATAGCTTTTTTGTCTATCCAAAACTGTTTTATTTGGGTTTAGTGGTTTTCTCTTTGTTTCTTTTAGCTTTTTAGCCAGGATGGTCTTTTTTTCTGGCACTATCTTGGCACCAAATCTGGATCCCGGGGACTCTAGCTGAACCTTTACAGCCCTATAGATGATGTGATATTTCTGCTGATGAGATGTCTCTGGAAGGCTACCTGGTGTGGGGCTGGACAAGGTAAGGAAAAGAGCCTAGAGAGAGATTGGGGAGGGGGACAGGTGAAAAAAATCTCTCCCCACTGCTCATGTATGAGGACTCATTGTTGGGCCAAGAATCTGTGGAGTTTTTTGCAGAAGAGACTGAAAAGCAAAGGGCTCAGCAGAAGGCAACTATGAAACATAGATGATGGATGTGGAAGATGTGCTTATGGAAAGATAGGTGGGGATACATTGGGAAATTTTAAAAACTTTCTATTTTTAAAACGCTTTTTATTGAGGGAGTGGTTCGGGGTTATCGTTTTTTAAATCTGTTTTTTAATTTTTTAAAAAATGTAATGTTTTAAAAATTGTTTTATTTGTTAGCTGCTTTGATTCGGCCACAGCTTGAGAAAGGCAGGGTATAAATTTACTAAATAAATAAAAAATAAAAATAGATGTAGAAGGTGGATGGTGTGGGGGGCTTGTTCATTTTATCGGGCAAGTGGCCCAGGAGACACAAATTTTTGTGTGACAGGCAGTAGAAGTAAACACAGGCAGTAGAAAAACGCACAGTAAACATGCACATTGTTATATTTAGGGTGCAATCCTGACTTTAGGCAAGAGACAATGGCCCAACTAAGCTGGCCCAAGTAGGCCATATCCTGAGCTGACATTTAGGCCAAATCCACAGAATTAGGAGGCCTCTAAGGCTGACCAAACTACTGCTGAGGACCAATAAGTGGCACTTGGTGAAGACTTGCTCCTAAGGAGACCAGCTTCAGATCACACTGAACAACAACTGTGGTGACTGCCATATAAGGAAGCCCAGGAATCCATGGCATACCTGCATCTCCAGGCCTTGTGGAAATTTCACACTTTCCAGCCCCTTCCATCCTCTTGCGTTACTAAAGCTGCAAGGCAAAAGACATTTGTTATTCTTGGTGTACAAAAATGGTTCCTGTTATGAAAAATGCCTTGTCCAAACTGTTTCCTAAAAATATTTGTGCCTTGTAACCAATAATTGTGATTAATAAGTGCTTGCCTATGCACAATGTGTTTTCTATCCTAAAACTGTTATAAGCCTATTTGACTAGCTTGTCCAAATGACCTCGCCCAATTTCCTTTAGTCTAATCTGGCCAGCCGCTCTAAAAAAGGTCAAGAACAAAAAACATCCTTGCTGTAAAATAAAACGTTTTATGCAATTAAGCAATAACCCCAAATCAGCCCTAACAACCCACAGTCTCAAAAGAGTTGGTAACAAGTTACAAGTTTGCTTTCTGCCCTGCCCATCCATCATTTGTCGTCATCCCCTGAATCCCACCCTTGCGCAAACTCTAACAAACCAGGGTCCAAGCTTTGCTTTCAATCATTTGTAACCCTCCTCCTTGCCATTTGTACCCTCCTTTCTTAAAATTGCCCTATAAAAATGTTTGAACAGCCTTTGTTCTCTGTTCGCCTTTCCTAGTGGAGGTGGAACCCGTGTGTGCACATGGAATAAAGCTACCTTGTATCGTGATCCTTGTTACTAGTCTTTTGCTGTGTTGGTTGCCTCTCCAAGAATCTGGGTAGTGCCCCAAGGGATGGTGGGTTTGAGTCCCACCCCATTCAGGTACACTGACAAACCAGTAACAGCTGCAGCATGATACTGCTGTACAGCAGTACCTGTAGTGTAGGCTGGGCGCAAGGGGATTGGCTTCTGGAGTAGGTTATGGGAGTTGTGCTGTAACCTGAGGTGGTTTGTTGTAGTTGTACCATATCCTGAGATTGAGAAAGGCAGGATTGGTGCTTAGACCAGCCTAAAACTTAGAACATTTTTTTTTTGCTTCCATTTTTACTCTGGCTTATCATGGATCCCAATGGGTTTACTCAGATTTATCCCTGCTCCTGAGGTGACCTAAGTCAGAGTTGGCTGGGAGGGGTAAACAGGCTGCCCTGGAAACGGGGTCTGGATATGTTCTAACTGTGTGCCATTCTAAGCCATGCCCCATATGCCCTCTACATGCCCCTCCTGAGCTGCCTATGCCAGTGCAGATCCATCTATCTTGGGCCAGCCTAAGTGAACTTAGCCAGGCTAGGCTTTTTCTGGTGCAGCTAGGCTGGTATTAGGCTGGCCCAAGTGCCAGATAGACTGGACTAAGTGCACTTCGGGATTGCACCCTTAACTGAGCTTTTACAAATCCATTTTCTCCATTTTTATATATTCTTGTAAATTATAGCAATCCATCTCAGGAAATTGGGATAAAATATACATTGTTTTCAGAAATTTGTCCCGAAAACTTCTGCATACGCTTCTCAGGGTTGTCTGATTTTTCAGAAGACTGAGCCTGAATGTGCCAAACTGCAGATATTCCTACAAAGTGTCTTCCCATGGCTGCTTGTCTCCAGTGTGATACGGATGATACACATAACCACAGCATGCCTTCCATTAACTTTCAGCATTTGTCCTGCTGTCCTCTGGAAAGATATGGTACATCAGAAAATTAATGTAGAAAGACTGTACCTGTTACAAAATTCTCTTCCTCCACTTAAAAGTCTCTTCATCGGTCAAAGCCAAATAGCTTTAAATGCTCCCAGTGAACCACAGTAGTTAAAGTACTACACAATGAAACTCTGTTGGGTGCCTTTTACGCCCTCCTGAGTGCCTTTCTTAAATTGATCTAATATTGACTTCCCCTGAAAATTTTTCATGTCATTGTAGTCAGGAATAGCAAAGTGCATCTTCCATTAGCGGTGATCAGTGGTTAAAACCACAATTTCTTTTCTCAAAGAAAAAGAAATATCCAGGCCACAGTGTTTCCTTAGGGAAAATATAAATAAGTTAAGCATAACTTTTGAAGAACATCAGGTGTAGCAATAAGATGTTCAAGAAGCAAGTGGAGAACCATCTAAACACATGCTTAAAATTATAAGGGTTATGTGAAAAAGGCTGTGGGTGGCGCAAGTGGTTAAGACGCTGTGCCTGTTAACCAGCAGGCCAGGGTTCAAGACCCGGGTCGGCCCCACAAGACAGGGTGAGCTCCTGTCCATAGCCCAGCTTTGTGACGCCAGCTGGATCCAATCATATCGGCTCTGCCTTTCCATTGGACTAATTCAGTGGCGTGGAGAGGGGGGATTTGCTGCATAGGTAACAGCCTATCCTTCATAACAATCCAACACAGGCTTTCGTGCTTCGCATGCAGCATATGCAGCGCTGAGCACGATACCATAGTCTTTCAAGACTGACAGAGGCCTGCTCATGTGAAAATGTAAAATATGAACTGCAAATCGCACACAATGAAGAAAGTACATGGTAAAGAATACAAGTTGTTTGCAATGAATTAATTTGTCACAAATAGACAAATGTTGATTTAAGGATTGTATTTGTGGAACGCAGCAAGCAATTACCTGAAAAGACTGATCCATCCTACAGTTGTGTTTTCTGATTCAGGTCGAAAGTTAGTTTTCCTTTGATGTGTAACATTATTCCTTTCTTCTCCCAGTTCCCCATTTTAACTGCATTCAAGTCTAGAGGTCTTTGCTGGGGAATCAGGCCCCAATGAGTTAGCTGTTGAACAAATGCAATAACACCAGCAGAATTGCAAAAAAACTTAACTACTTGGAACAACATACATTTTGCTAAGATACCTGGTTGATACCTAGGATACAGGCAGCATCCTATATCAACCATTGGCACCAGTCAATGATTTTTGTGATACATTCTTTGTTAATGCACAATTGACTGTGTCTCATGCCTTATTTTAAAAAAGCTTTTTAAATGGGGCAGAGGTGGGAGGGACAGTTGTTTTACTGTTTTACTGTTTTTAACACGTGTTTTTAGCCTGCGTGATTTTATTCAATTTAATTGTATTTTAATTATATTTTAATGGTGTTTTAATCTTTATTTATGATCTATTTTAATGATGTTTTACTCCCTGATGTTAGCCGCCTTGAGCTTCCTCTTGCAGGGGAGGAAAGGCGGGATACAAATTAAATAAATAAATAAAAATAAATAAAATGAATGTGTTTGTAATGACTGTGTATTCACTGTATTGAATGTATTGACCGTGTTTCATGCCTTATGAATAAAATCAATATAATAATAATATGGAAGTGGCCATACCCTCCTCTCTTCTGAGCTAGGTGGCTGGATCTACCCTTTCCCTCCAGACTCCGTTAACACACCAGCTGAGGGGGAACAAGCAGCAGTGCTGAAAGGAAAAGGAACCTGTGACCATCCGCTCCTCTCTTCTTGTGTGCTTCTGGCAAATCATTCATTAGGATGGTGAGAAAAACAAAAATGAACCCTTCTTGGGATTGATCATTGCCCAGATCCATAGAGACCATGCTAGATGTTGGCATTCCTGGACAGAGGGTCACAGGACTCAGAACCACTTGATAAGCAACCAGTGTCAGTGGTTCAGTGGCTACAGTGCAACCAGTGCCACAGGATATAGTTTTACAGGAAAAAACATTGCATAAGCAGGCAATGTACACAAGAAACACCAACAAAGAAGTAATGATGTGTTATTACAAGTCTAACCTAGGCGAGAGAGATTATGAGAAAATAATGTACTAAATTTGGAAAAGGCAACATCTAGATACACAAGTATCAAAGCAAAAATTGGCAGATCAGCCAAGATTTATAGAAAGGACTAAAGTATTCACAGATGTTGGGCTGGAAGAAATGCGAATAACACAGGCTCAAGAAATACAAGGAATGTTATCATCAATGGAAGAAAGCGCCCAGGCACAGGTGGAGGAGGCATTGGTAACATAGAATGCCATTTATGTTCAGCCATCTCAGATTCAAAATCAAGCAATCTCTCCCTTGCCTTTATCCCGAGAATCTGAATGTCATTTAACAGAAAAGCAGGAAGAAATAAGAATAAAATAACTGAACATATGACATAGGCAGTGGTGGGCTTCAGGTGGTTCTCAGAGGTTCTATGGAACTCTTTGCTAATGAGCGCCTGGTTCTGAGAACTGGTTACTAATGGGACATAGAACCTGTTGTTAATCTAGATTATTAGGAGATAGAACCTGCTGTTAATTTATTTGAATCCCACCACTGGACATAGGGTACAACTTCCAGTTTTAAAAACTGTAGCACAAGAAAGGCATTTATAACAAATATAACAACAAATATAACAACAAATATAACAAATATAGCAACAAATATAACAAACAAATATAATAACAGCAAATGTAGATAACAAAAAGCAAGTATTATCTCTCAAAGTATCAGTGGACCAGCTAATTATTTCCTGTAAAAAGATTGCACAGACTACACACAAAGGTATGATAAGCTAGCAACAATTATATACTGAACTTCTGTAAAAAAAAATACAAGTTACCTGCTACCAGAAAATGTTGAGGCCACAAAATAGAAAAAGACATTTAAAATGAAGTTATTAAAATATTATTTCCAACTATAGACAAACCAAATTTCCAATATAACTAGTTAAAAGTAAAGACAAGCAAGTCAAAATTATCTATATGGCAATATCAAGGGATAGTAAACAAGAAGAAAAAACTAGCAAAATATACAAATACTGTATTACCCCAGACAGATGCAAATAAAAAGCCGGACAAAAGTGCTGGATTGAGGGCCACTTTTATTAACTATTTAACATTAAAATAAACATTAAAATAAACAGGAACTGCTCAAACAATAGCTGTGCGGTCTAAGGGGATGCGACTCTCCGCATAGATCCCCATGCAGATGTAGGTTAAGGGCGTTCCCAGCCTGGCTCAGGGCATTCCTTGAACATTCCTGCGAACACTTTCCCAACAAGCGGCATCTGACCGCCTCTAACCAATCTTACGAATGGCATCTGCGGGCATACCCATTAAACTAGCCCGAAGCTGCTGCCCCCAACACAAAGTGAATGCAAAACAAATACTGTATTCTCAAATAGAAGTTGAAAGGCAGTGGCAGAAGAAGACCACATTTTGATTCCAATTGTGATTGGTTCACTAAGTGCTATTCCAAAACACCTTGAAAAGCATCTGAACAGCATCACTGAGGGAATAGCACTGAGGGAACCAATCCCTATTCACCAATTACAAACAGCAGCTTTATAGAAAATAGCTTACATCTTACGACAATATAGCGAAACATGATTCTTTTGCTATATCCAATACAAAGATTTAGCAGCAAATAAAAATAGCAAATACAGCAAAATAGGAAAAGAAACTGGGCATCCAAGGTATCAGAGATGCACCAGGCACCAGAGGGTACCAGGGGGCATTGGTTGGCTACGGTGAGCATCCCTACTAGGTATCAGGCATACCTACCAGGCACCTTGGGCAGCAGGCATCAGCAGTCACCAGAAGGCACCGGGCATCCCTACTGGGCACCAATGGGCAGCGGGCACACCTATGATGCACCAGATACCACTGGGCAACACTGGTCCTCAGGCATGGGGCAGACATTGGGTGCCAGGCACCACCAGGTACAACACATCCGTACCAGGCACTAGACATTGGGCACCACTGCACAGCAGCAAGCAATAAGCGCCACGGGGCACTAAATTGGTTCTTTGTGGGTCTTTACATTACAGAAGAAATACAATTCCCAAATTTCATGCTTCTATGTCCAGTGTTTAGGGCTGGGTTTTCATCAGTCAGCCTTCAATGTTAAATATAGGGACAAAAGCACGTTGTCCCCCTTTTCAACCCTAAGGGAATGAATTTCTAAAATTCGGTTCTTATTGGGTGCTCACATCACAAAAGGAATATGCTCCCCAAATTTCACACTGTGAAATACGTAGGTTTTCATGGGGTGTTGACAAGTCACTGAGTTAGTGACTACTCAATTATATTCATCAATTTTTACTTTTTTTGAAAATAAAAAACCTGGCTATGCAAAATTCATATCTGATTTTCAATCTTTAGGATTATTTTAATGAAATAGGTTTTTTCAGTTTCAAGACCTAAACTTTACAGGCCCATCTCAATTTCCCATTCTGGATTAATTACTTTAAAGTAATTAAAGTAATCAAGTAAAGTAATTTGGATTACAAAGTAGTCAACAGTTTCTTGATGCAACTAATATAATTTTGTATTTTTCATCTAAAGTTTCAGCAATATTCTGAGTAATGAGGATTGGCATGAATGGGGGGCTTAATGAGTCATAGGTAAGGGGCCATGATCTCAGCGTGGTCATCTGCTGTATGGCTCAATTATTTTAAAGATGTCCCAGGATCCATTGCGATGTGGTGCTGACCACATCAGTGAACCCCTTATGTGTGACTGAACATTGTCATTTTTTATTTGAGATCTACCAGTCAACCTAGTAAAGTTAACCTAGTAAAGTCAACCTACTGAAAGAAAATCACACTGCAAAATTTGAAAGACTATGAAACTTGTTTAATGTAACAATATTACAGAGAATGAAAGCGAACTTTCAAAATACTGATCGACACACTGAACAGCAGAATCTCCCAGGATGTTTCTTCCCTGTTCAGAGAAGGGTGGCAGAAGCTTCACAATGTGGCTGCTGCCCCATTCCCTTTACAGCAGCTTCCCAGATAAATTTTATCTTCTACTGACTTTTATCTTCTACAGACCTCTGAGCACTGAGTTGCAATAAAAGGTCTGCTAAATTGTTTCCTACTTGGCATAGCACCAGGGTAAGTGCCCCTACAACTGGTGGAGAACATGATGGCAACCATGATTCAGTTTATTTCCTGAGTGGACTACAGGAATAACCTAATTTTCAGCTATTATTTTACCTGTGATTTTATCTCAATGTGAATAAGATAATGACCCTTTAATTTAAAAGATAAGCATCCTTTAAGTGGCAGTTAATGGCTTTAAAACAGTGTGCATACCATGGTAACATGGCAGGCAATTAATCTTCTACTCCAGGGCTGAGAGAGGCTTCAGTTTCAATTTTGGTTTCATTTCAGCTGGGAGGCAAATCCTTTCCTTCCCCCACCATGCATACAACGTGATCACTTCCCAATTGCTTTGCATTCCCAATTGTTTTGCAGGGGAGAGAGAAGCATCTGCCTCAAAGCTGAAACTAAGCTATTTTTAAGCCCAGTGCAAACTGATTCATTGCCTGCCTTATCACCATAGTAAACAGTTGCTTTTGTATCTGCAGAGATTCCTGGAATTTTAATGTAAATAAGGTTGAGCATTTCATTTAAAAGATAAGCATCCATTAAATAGCAGTTGAACCTGGGGAAGTTCAACTGTTAATTTCTTTTTTGCTCTAACAACCATTCTGAGGTCCGCAGAGAAGGGGGCACATGCATGTGGCCACTCAGAAATCCTTCTGGAGGCAACTCTGATTCTGAACCAGAGTGCAGGGTGACCAGATGCCCAAACCTCAAAAGGAGGACAAGGTCTTGGATTCCTTTCAGCCTGGTCTTTCTGGCGGACAATGGCATGTTGGCCTACTCAAGAGTAAAGCTGAGATATTGGGCACTTTCACTTTCCCATAGAGCTCAATGCATATTTTTTATTTTTAGTATTTTGGTCATACCTTTTGACAGGAAGGAGATATTTCAAAAACCGATTTTTGCATTGTACTCTGCTATTCAATACGAATCCAACGACATATGAGATGATGGGTTACTGCACAACTTTGCAAAGTTCCAAAATGAAGCCCAAATGGAGGACTATGAAGTCTTTTTAAAAGACACCCAGACAGGAGGCTAAATCTATGAAAAGAGCACAAAACCGGAAATTTCCGATCATATGGTCACTCTGCACAGAACACCACATTGGTTGCCTTCAGAAGATGCAGGTTGGGCCAATACAGATGGATATATGCAGATTACAATAGTCCCACCTGTGTGTTTGCCACGTAAGCAAATAGGCTCATGAGTGATAAAGTCTTAAAAAAGTGTTGTGATCAATTATCAAGAGTGCTTTGTGATATTACAGTTAGTTTTTAAAAAAATATTCTAATTCGCATCTATGACTTTACTTACTTGTAGGAGCAGAATTGCCACTTCCCTCTTCAGTATCTGTGACTCTGTTCTCATTATCTGCAAATAAAGTATTGATAGACACCAGGTGGGAGTGCGACTCAGAACAACTACAGGCAGGCAGGTGAATCCATGCTTTTTTTTTTTCTTTGCCACTGTGGAGCATTGAATGTTTTTCGCTTTTTCCCTGAATGCATCCTACTAAATGCTCCTTTCTACTGATGTGAAGTGGTGAGGAATTCTGTCATTATCACCATTAGTGTTTCATGGTATCTGCCTCTCTTCTACCATGGGCATCAATAGCACAGTGCAGCTTGTCTCCAAGCAGTTCTGCCTCAGTGCTTCTGGATGCAACATGACAGATACAATAATGTTCTCGATGTAAATTACTCCTTACATAAATGCAGCAAGCCAAATAACATGGAACCTTCATTGCCCCATGACTGCAAGAAAAAAAATTACAGCTGAACTCATTGTCTGCTGGTTAAAATGTCTGAGCACATCACAATAGATTGCAATGTCTCAGCATTTTTTTTCCATACAGTCTTTTAAAGCAATAAGGTTTCATGAGATTCTATGGAAAAAACACAGTGTGCATCCTTTTAAGGACAAACGGTTAAATAAAACATTTGGAATTGGAAGCCAACACAAGAAGGTAAGAGCCCTTCCTCAAGATATGGGAGTGAATCCCCAGATCTCCTAGCTAGTTCTTCCCATCTATGGGAAGATGGGTGAAAGAATGCACAGTATGATGGGTGTGGGAAAAAAGAGAAAACCAGGGTTGAAAAGAAGTTATTACAGACAGGAAAGGCACCACCTTTAAGGCCTGAGTGGGTTAAACTGAACATGCAAGCAGTGGCGTATTAGATTCTAGGGGCAAAATCCATAATGTCACATAAGAGACACTATGTGCACCCATAGTTACCGCACCACTTAGTGAAAACCTATGGAAAATTCATATTGCAATCCAGATTAACTTGTTCTTACTCCGGAGCAAGGACTCCCTGTGGTTACTCTGGATTTCATCCTAAATCATCTATCTTTTTCCAGGGGTCAAAGAAGATTTTGTAGTCACCCTAATAACAAAATCAGATTTAATTAAATAATAAATAAAGAGTGCCAGAAGAACTATGGACGGAAGCTTGTAACATTATATAGGATGTGGCAACTAGGACAAGAAATGTCTGAAGAAACTTTACAAGTTACTGAGGAAAGAAGGAAAGCAAAAGGCAAGGAAGAAAAGGAAAGATACCCAGCTGAAAGCGGAGTTTCAGAGAATAGCAAGGATTGATAAGAAGGCCTTCTTAAATGAGCAATGCAAAAAAGTTGAGTAAAACAACAGAAGAGGAAGTAGTAGATATCACTTCAAGAAAACTGGAGATATCAAAGGAACATTTTATGCAAAGATGGGCATGATAAAGGACAAGAATGGTAAGGACTTAACAGAAGCAGTCCCGATTAAGATAAGGTAGCAGGAATACACAGAGGCACTCTAAAAGAAAGATCTTAATGTCCCGGATAACCATCATGGTGTGATGACTTACCTTGAGATAGACATCTTGAAGTCAAGTGGGCCCTAGAAACTAACAACAGAGGAGGTGACAGTATTCTAGTTGAGCTCATTAAAATCATCTAAAAGATGATGCTGACAAAATGATACATTCAGTCTGCCAGTAAATTTGGAAAACCCAACAGTGGTCTTAGGATTGGGAAAGATCAGTCTATGTTACAATCCTAAAAGAAAGGCAATGCCAAAGAATGTTCAATAGCACTCATTTCACAATCACACTCATTTCACTTGCTAGCAAGGTAATACTTAAAATCCTACAAGATGGTTTCAGCAGCATGTGAATCGCGAACTACCAGATCAGGGTGACCATATAGAATGGAGGACAGAGTGCCTATACCTTTAAGCATTGTATAGAAGAGGGAATTTTGGCAGGTGCTGCTTTTCAACCCTTCTAAACCTGCCTAAATTCCCTCTTCTATTTGATAGTTAAAGGTAGAAGCACTCTTTTCTCCATATTTCCAAAGAGGCAGAGGAACAAGAGATCAACTTGCCAGTATTCCTGGATTATGGAGAAAGTAAGACAGTTCCAGAAAAACACCTACATTTCTGTTTCACTGCCTATACTAAAGCCTTTGATTGTGTTGATCACAACAAATTGTGGCAAGTTCTTAAACAGGAGAAACAGATCACCTTTTTGCTCTCCTCAGAAACCTGTATGTGGGTCAAGAAGCAACATTTAAAACCAAATACGGAACAACTAAATGGCTTAAAATTGGGAAAGGAATGCAACAAGTCTGTATAATGTCACCTTGTTTATTTAGTTTAGATGGTAGGTATATTATGCAAAAGTCTGGGCTGGATGAATCACAAGCTGGAATTAAGATCACTGGAAGAAATAGCGATAACCTCAGATATGTAAATGTTACCACTTTAATGTCAGAAAGTGGGGAGGAACTAAGGAACCTCTTGGTGAGGGTGAAAGAAGCAAGGGCAAAAAATAGGTGATTGCTGTACTAGGAATGGTAAAGTTTGTGTAAAGACAGTTCTTGCTCCTTCATTGTGAGGCCAATCCTATCGATGCCTTCTGCTGACAGCACTATCTGCAGATGGCACTTACTGTCAACCCTGAAGATGCAACAACACATGCCATGGCCTGCCCAATCAAATTGAGGGGGGGGGGTGGGCAGTGGGCAGGGATGGGAATAACAGGACATTTTGTGGGAGAAACTGAGAGCAATCAGGGAGGAAGAGATAGATCCAAATATAGTTATAAATCACCTGTCCTCTTTTTTTGGCCACCTTACCTTCTGGGGCTCATCAGACTTAACCCAGCCAATCCAAGAGGAAAAGTTCAGAACATAGTGTTATGTATTTTTAAATCCCTAAGGTGCATTTTTTAGAAGTTATAAATTGCAATCAATTGCAAGTGTACTGACCCACAAATCCAGAGTAACTACAGGAGCACATAAGAGACTTTATGTGCACCTGCAGTTACTGCACCACCTAGTGAAAACCTATAGGAAATTCATATTGGAATTCAGAGTAAGTTGTTCTTACACCGGAGCTAGAACTCCCCGTAGTTACTCTGGATTTTGCCCTAGGCATGTGATATAGGTGGTACAGTGTCCACAAATGTATCTACAATTTCTACCCATGTACTCCCAGTCCAGCCCATTTTCAGATTTTGAATGTTGTTTTTTTCTTTTCCAAAAAGTGAAGTGCATAAAGAAGTGTTGTGTGTGATTTTATCACCAAAAATTATACCTCCATCAGGAGATCTACACAGAAGTAAGGGAAAAATATATTCCCTTGTCTTTTGATTCCCCCGCCCCGCCATATCATGCAATTCCATGCAACACAATGGCTGAGGATTAGATTCGCCCATGCACAATCTCATCTGGATAAACTAAACAGTCTGGAGTGTTGGATTTGGAACCCTCTTCAGAAGACTGAGCTACAGATGATTATTCTGCAATTCTGTAAAATAAAGAAACAGATAATTTAGTCCGAAAATTATTCCAGACAGACCAGTCAGTGCTATCTGCTATTAAATCATCAAAAAGTAAAACAGGGCTTTTCTTACAGTACTGTTTGCAAATTGAAAGTCTAACAACTTTACCACTCAACTGCTTGATGATTAGTAGGCTGCAATTTCAACTATACACATTATGCTAAGTATCCTTATATTAATTCAGTTTGAGTGAGTTTTTATAAAATGCTTTGTTCTGCTCAATAAAGTTAATTATATGTTCTGTGTTTCATAACTGAAAGTCTTGATTTTTTTGAACATAATGGAAGCTTCAATTGCACTTCCCCTGTAAAGCCCGATTTGTAACAAAAAGCAAGCCATATAAGGAAGTAAAGCTGTACGCCATATGCACAAAAGGAGCTGGAAGTTGTATTTGTTTCATGTGTTTCACTCTCAATGTGTAACAAAGTCAGAGAAGAGAAATGCAATAGCTAATGTCAGATATATCAACAGTGGCAAATCTTGTATGGAGTTTTTGATGCTGATGTCATTTAATAGGATAATAATGAGAATCTCCATTAGGTTAGTACTATTAAATTGTTTCAGACATGTTGAAATGTCTAGCAAGAAACATTCTGCTGGACAGGAGCAAGAAAACTGCTGCTACTGTTCAAACTATTTACTGTGAGCAAAAGTGCATCTGTTTTCCATAGGTCTCATATCCATATGTTTGATATCCAAACTAACTTTAATCCTTGTTTAATTCACTGTTGAAATGCTTGAACTGTGATCATGAACTTGACTACTGCAGGAGGAAATTAAGGAGGGCAAACTGTCTTTTAGGGCTGGTAACTGATTATTATAGATTTTCTCACTGAAGATCCCTGATAAGGTTCCCAGGAATTCCAGGTTTCTCTTTGATTATAGTCAATATATTATTGTGTAAATCAAACTATCACCATACACATTTAAAGGCTGTGTAGATAGATCTTTATAGCATGACAAGACGGTGGTCATATAGAATTCCCTACAGAACAGACAAATACGTACCCTACTTTCAACCCTGTTAAAAATGTCAGAAAAAGAAAATTCATCTCCGAGCAACATCATTGGGATCTAAACACAATTGGCACCAATAAAAAAAGAGAACAATTAGAAAACACATTGATCAAAACAAACCATGTCACTGTAGCATATGTACTATATGGAAAAGGTATGGAAAAGGAAAAACTGCATTCCATAAGTCCAAATCTGGGAATCATTATGCTTAGGTTGTGTAAGTGCTGCTGCAGAATGATCAGACTTCAGGGTGATTCAGAGCAAAAAGGTACTCAATATTTCATTTCATGCTTTCTATAGAAAATAGGTGCCCAGATTGCTGTGGCTGAACTGGTGCAATGCTGTGGCCCTCCAAAAAATTCTTGCACAAGGTATTCTTCCACTACTAGGTAGTTAATTGTCTTCTTCTCAACCCCCCTCCCTAACACAATTCTTCTCACCCCCTCAAACCCTTACCCAATTGGAGTATGGCATCTTATTTCCCCACTGTCTTATATTTTCCAATCCATCATATTAATGAGGCAACTGAAAGGCAGGATCATGTCAACGACTTGATCTTGTCTGACAAAAGCATTAAGTGCAGCCCACACCTGACCGTGCAGCATGCTTCCCTCCCACCCCAAATCAATGAGATGCATCCGTTTGTTGCATTGATTAAAAGGCACTACAATCCTGTTGTTCAGTTAACAATATATTTTGTATACTGAAGTATATAACATTTTTTTAAAGAAGATGTTTCAAAATAAACCTCCGAGCTTCCAGGAGTGCTCAAAGTGCCGCCATCTAGAAAGAAGGGGGTTGTTATTTGATAGATGGAGCTGCACATTGCAAATCAAAAGTTACTTTTGCTGGTTGCTTCTTTAATGAGATGTATCACACAGCTGGATAAATTATCATGTATCCGAAGTGACTTATCATGCCAAAATATACAGCATATATTGTCATGGGCTTTCTCTTGCACTTTTTTTATTCTTCAGTATACTGATGAATTATTTGCAACATTTTCTTTTTTTCAAGGCTGCTAGAATAATCAAGTTATGTCCCTTGAATGTCAGTCTATCATTTTCATTGACTTCCTCTTGTGTCAAGCATATGAAGCTGGGAGGGGGTTTAGGGAAACAGTGTTTAATTTCACAAAATATTCTTGAATTTCCTTGCAGATTGTGTTTTCTTAATCACTGCATTAAAGGAAAAAAATTTAACTTGAAGAGTAACTTCTCACTTTTTTCTATTTCAGGCTAGGCCAAAAAAGCCTTATTTATTTGTATCAATTTTACTGTGTCTTACAATCATTGGTCCCTTGACACCATTCCCTTTTGTGTATTATAAAGTCATTGGCCATCAATTGGTTGAATTTCTTCATGAAGTTAGCCCTGGATCAATCTTTCTAATAATAGCACTATCAAATCAAACAAAGACAAGCTAGCCTATTATTTCAAAGGTGGCTACGCCAATTCCCTGGACATCTTACAAGTGACAGTGCAGAACCGAGTAGACTTATTGGAGTGGCTGCAGCCCTCCCTTGGGAAAGGGGGAAAGTTTCCCTGTTTGAATTCTGGCAACATCTCCACAAATAAGCATCAAGACACTGCTTCTAGCTCTTGATCTGACTGGCTTCTCGCCAAGCCAGTCCTTGACTGGGTTTAGAGGTAATTCAAAACTGTAGACCAGGGGTCTCCAAACTCCAGCCAGATGTGGAGCCAGACATGCCCCATGGCAAGGATCTATCAGAACCATGGCCATCCACTGATCTCGCCTGGGCTGAGGGTGGAAGGGAGGAGAATGGAGAAGGAGCCAAGATCCAAAGGCAAGATCCAAAGCCAAGATCATGGCCGCTCAGGTCTTCTCAGACTTGTGCTGCCTCAAGAGGCACGCACTCATAGAGGCTGCTGCAGACTTACCTTGGGGAAGGGGAGACACCTCTCCTCCCTGGAGTAGCACAATAGCAGCCTCTGAAAGTTGCAGTGTATACAGTGCAGGCACACCAGCCTGCCTGTTACTAGTGTAAGTAAAGATTGCACTGTTATTTATTCATCTATTCATTCATCTAAGTCCCATCTATAATATAGTCATTAAATTTTAAATTTAATTTTTTTTTCTTCTGGTCCTCAGTACCTTGCCAGTGATTTTATGTGGCCCTCTGGCTCAAAACTTTAGATACCCTTGCCTGAGACAATGGTTACACGTTTGTAGTTTGAACCTCAGGCTTCTATACTCCCCCATCACTTAGCACATTGTGGGGAGAAACATACTGCTTTTATTCGTGGGTTGATTTGTGGTTATGTGATTCACTGATCATTCTAACAAAATAGCTACTTTTCAAACTGCAGTTAGAATGAACCATAATTTATAATTGTCTGTGGTTTCGTTTAAACCAGGAAAATAAACCACTAATATCCACAATTCTGTTGCCAATAATTCTAAACCATGGTATATCAACTCAGCCCTTCAGTGCTCTCCCTGCTTAATCCCAATAAAGCTCAATTTGGAGTGGGAGTTCCTCCTGTGATATAGGTATCACTAAGAACCAATTTTTAGAAATTCAAACCGGAAGGAGGTGAAAAGGGCTACAATATGTTTTTGTCCCTATACTTTTGGAAATGCAACATGCTTTTGGAAATGCAACAGAGGGAATCTATCTCTGGACCAGATCAGATGGAAAACTCTACAATCCTTCCAGACTAAAAGCAAAGTCCACAGTCCAACTGAAATGCTTGCAGGAGTTCCTCTTCGCCGAATGCGCTGCTGTTACTGCTCACTCTGCTGAAGACCTTCAACAACTTATGGACCGTTTTAGCAAAGCCTGCCAAGACTTTGGACTAACAATCAGCTTGAAGAAAACACAAGTCATGGGTCAGGGTGTGGATCCACCTCCCTGTATCACAATCTCTGAACATGAACTGGAGGTTTGTGTACCTTGGCTCAATTATCTCTGACACTCTCTCTTTAGATACCGAGCTGAATAAACGTATCGGTAAAGCAGCTACCATGTTTTCTAGACTTACAAAGAGAGTATGGCTTAATAAGAAGCTGACGGAACATACAAAGATCCAGGTCTATAGAGCCTGTATCCTGAGCACACTCTTGTACTGCAGTGAGTCTTGGCCCCTTCATGCGCGGCAGGAGAGAAAGCTGAACACATTTCATATGCACTGTCTCTGACGTATTCTTGGCATTACCTGGCATGACAAAGTCTCACATGATGCAGTCTTGGAATGTGCTGGAATCTCCAGCATGTTCACACTTCTGAAACAGCGGCGTCTACGCTGGCTTGGGCATGTTGTGAGAATGGCTGATGGTCGGATTCCAAAAGATCTCCTATATGGAGAATTAGTGAAGGGAAAGCGCCCTAGAGGGAGACCACAGCTGTGATACAAAGACATCTGCAGGAAGGATCTAAAGGCCTTGGGAATGGACATCAACAGCTGGGAAACCTTGACCTCCGATCATTCAACGTGGAGGCAAAAGACCCAGCATGGCCTTCTCCAAGTGGAAGAGACACTTGTTCGGCAGGCTGAAGCAAAGAAACAGACCTGAAAGAGACAGACCCGAAACCTGGGGCCTGGGCAGGGGATGGAATTTATTTGTCCTCAGTGTGGAAGGGATTGCCACTCTCAAATTGGCCTTTTTAGCCACACTAGATGTTGTTTCAGGACCTTCAATCAGAGCACGATACCATAGTCTCTCGAGACTGAAGGATGCCATACATGTATACTTTACACTGAAAAGTCTGTCTGTCTGTATGTCTTCAGTATTTATATACTGCTTTTCAACTAAAAAGTTCACAAAGTGGTTTAAAAAGAAAATTAAAAAATGGCTAATGGGTCCCTGTCCCCAAAAGGCTCACAATCTAAAAAGAAAAAGAACACCAGCAGAAGCCAATATAACAGACATTGCTGGGGTGAGGAAGGCCAGTTACTGTTTCCCTGCTAGATATAAGAGGGACACCCACCTGAAAGAGTACCTCTTGCCCAGTTAGCAGGTGTTGGTCACTGACGCATCATCACCTAGCCCAAACCCCTGGACCTAGTAGTGTGAAATATGGAAGTGTATTCCTTTTATAACATGATCATTCACTAAGAACTGATTTTGAGAGAATTTAACTCTTAAGGGGGTGAAAAGGTGTGCAGTGTGCTTTTGTCCCTATCCGTATGACTGAAGACTGATCAAAACCCTGGACCTAGAAGCATGACATTTGGGGAACATATTTCTTCTGTGATTTAAGGGACTCTAAGAACTGATTTGGTCCCCAGTGGTGCCTGGTCCCTGGTGGTTCCTGCTATCCAGTGGGGCCAACTGGTGTCAAGTAGTGCTTGGGATGCCACACCCCTCGCAGGGATGCCCACTGCCTACTGGTGTGCACTGTCTGCAGGTGCCTGCTGCCTACTGGTTCCAGGAGCTGCCCATTGTCAAGTGCTGCTCAGTGCCCGGTGGTGCCTGTTGCCCACTATGCAGTGGTTCCCGCTGCTCCCTGCCACTGCCTCCTAGTACCCTCTAGCACCCAGTGCCTATCAGTGCTCAGTGCTCAGTTCCTGCTGATGCATACTGCCCAGTGCCCGCCACCCAGTTCCAGTGCCCAAAAGTGCCCACTAGTGCCCTGCTGTGCCCAGGGCCAACAAATATTCTTGAAATTCTATTCCTGCTCTGACATGTTCATTCTGCTACTGAATACAGCAGTACATTGGTTTATGAGCATAATTTGTTCTGGAAGCATGTTTGTAATCCAAAACACTTATATATCAAAGCAAATTTTTCCATAAGAAATAATGGAAACTTGGACAATTCCCACAACCCAAAAATATTCATATAAAAATGATTACCATACTGTAATATAATACAAAATAATAATAATAAAAAAGCAGGCCTCCGTCAGTCTTGGAAGACTATGGTATTGTGCTCTGCACTGCATACGCTGCATGCGAACCACGAAAGCCTGGGTTGGATTGTTATGGAGGATAGGCTATTACCCAAGCAGCAAATCCCCCCTCTCCACGCCACTGAATTAGTCCAATGGAAAGGCAGAGCCAATACGATTGGATCCAGCTGGTGTCGCAGAGCTGAGCCAAGGACAGAAGTTCACCCTGTCTTGTGGGGCCGACCCGGGTCTCGAACCCTGGCCTGCTGGTTAACAGGCAGTGTCTTAGCCACTTGCGCCACCCACAGAAAATACAAAATATAAAGAAAAATAGGGCTGTGGATGGCGCAAGTGGTTAAGACACTGTGTCTGTAAACCAGAAGGCCAGGGTTCGAGACCCGGGTCCCCACAAGACAGGGTGACCTCCTGTCCTTAGCCCAGCTCTGCAATGCAGCTGGAACCAATCGTATTGGCTCTGCCTTTCCATTGGACTATTTCAGTGGCGTGGAGAGGGGGGATTTGCTGCTTGGGTAACAGCCTTTCCTCCATACCAATTTACCCAGACCTTTGTGATTCACATGCAGCATCGAGGATGAAACCATAGTCTTTCATGACTGATGGATGCCAAGATCAAAGAAAAATAAAACAAATTAGCCTGCACTTGGTCTCTCATAGAGACGACCCCTTACACAGGAGTGAGCTCCATAATTATAATAGGGCTTACTTTAAAGTAGACTTGCAAGCTCTCTTAGGCTTCTTTTCATTGCCCCTCTTACATAGGAGTGAGCCCTATTGACTGTAATAAGCTACTTCAGAGAGTAGACATGCATGGTTGGTCTCTCAGAAGAGGCTCAGCAGGTGGTGGTGGAGCGCCAAAACTGGCCATATCCTAGCAGGTACTTTTTTGCTTGTTTATCAAGGCATCACTTGTATATTAAGTTAAAATTTATTAGAAATATTTGCTTGTCTTGCAAAACCCTCTCAATCCCAGTTACTTTTCAATCCAAGGTTTTACTATACCGTAATTTCAATTTATGTAAAAAAATTCTTTTCTTTGTTCTGCAACTGCTACTAATAAACTTCTTTTGGTTCTTTTATAAGAAATGAAGAAAAAAATATTGCTTTTATTCAGCATTTGACAATCAGCCTAGCTGTTAAATATTTGCATATGTTAACCATAATCACTGCTTTTGGTCTCAGACCAGTTTTCGTTTCAGCCTCCTGATGGTGAACACCATGTCAAAATTGTTTATTTATAAACGGCCCAACTTCAAGAACTCCAACTCAACCAGCACAGTTTTACGATGCTAAAGACTTTGATGCATATGCAAAAGCTTTGCATCTTAAATAAATAACAGCAAATTCATATTTAGAGACTTCAACCTGTGATATAACAGGTTTCATTACAGCCCAACATTAACTATTTTTTATCTCTGATTTCAAATCCTGCAAAGGTCTGATGGTGTATTTCCCCTTATGAAATTAAATTATGTTTCAAATGGCTTAATTTTCTGAAGCTACAGCTACAAAGTAGGCCTCTGTCTCATCATACATACTGTATATCTCTGCAAATATTTTGAAGCTGAGATGCTTCTACCTTGTAAATGCTTCTACCTTGTAAATGCTGTGTCTAATAAATAGCACAAGGGACATTCCAAGGTTAGCCTTAACTTTTTTTATGTTAAAACTTTTCAGAATACAGTGTACGCATTTTATACTGTGTTGGGCCTTTAGCAGCCCAATCTATCCTACGCCACCAGGCAGAATCCACCAGATTCAGTTGTGCCACTGTGGTATCCAATATCCATGCTTCTGCTGGAGCTATCTTGCTGAATCCGAAATTGGTTAGGATTGTAACCTCAATGTACATAGGTAGTTAAGCTTAACTAATTCCACACCACAGTCTGTCCATCCGTCCCCTAAAAAAACCCCACTCAACCATTTGTAGATTTCAGGACAACATGTGGAAATCAATATTTAGATATAGTATCCCAGTCAGCTGAAAACATTGACATATATTTATTTTGAGAAAATATTCTGTGAATATTATTCTATGAATATTAATGCCATGGGCAGCAAGAAATCTTATTATACAATGGTATTCTAGGTATATACATGGTGTTAAAACCTTGAAGGAAATATTTTACCTTCACCAACCTTAAAATTCTAATGGAGTCTGTAAATACAGCTTAATGAGTGAATGATACTTACTATTATTGTTGGTTTATGGCCACCTTTTGCAGATAAGCAATTCAAATTTTATAAATTCGGATCAGGCACACACACATACACATTTTGACTCCAAGCGTGTTCGAAAGGCAGCCAACATTAAACCATGTAGAATATAGGCCACAATTAAAATGCTCCAACCCCTCTCTTAATATATATTCAAAATGATAAAATAATTGCTAAATTATGTAAATTTTTATGGTAGACCAAGAAGCAAGTAGATTTTTATTTAATTGCCACCTTTTGCTGATTCAAGTATGTTAATCAGAGAGAGTTCTAATAGTTCCACGCAGCTTCACTAATATATTCAAGTAAAATGAGCACAATTATTAAATGTCTAAATATTGATTTAAAGTGCTCGAAGTATTAATGAAGTTGTGCTCTCTCTAGCAAATGGGTTAAACTGGTTTGGATAACTCCATGCTTTGGATTGGTGTCTGACTATAAACACTGACTAATAGAAACAGAGAGTAGGGCTGGCAAATGAGTCACACCTAATGGAAAAGCCCATGACAGGTGCAATTTGCCTCTTGCCACTGTGCTCTATTGTTGAGGATAATAAAGGATATATATCAACACAGGGCATGAAACACTCTTTCAATTAGAAGGTATGGCTGCCCTGCTTTGGCTGATACACAGATGAAGGAACTAGGCAACAGCTCCTGCCTACACTACTCTTAACAGCAGCCACAGGCTTTATAGGATGGAGTTATCTCCTGTGACAGAAAGCTCCTGGTTTGCAAACTCAAGAATTCAAGGAACCACAATGTAGGTTCTTTGTTGTCTTGTGTGCTCCGAAGCATCTGGTGGGCTGCTGGTGCAAGGCCGAATGGCTGCACAGAGGAAACTGTACACGTCCATGCCTCTAGACATGCTCAGTGGGAAGCTTAACTAGATGGGTCTTTGGCCTGATCCAGCACAGCTCTTTTTGTGTACTTTTGTAAGAACCCGATCCCTCGCATCACCTAGAAAAGACCCCTGTATGCACTCAGTCAGCATTGGCAATGCTGAGTTAGATGTACCAGAATTACAATCATACAATTATCATTGAGGCTGTGCCTAAATCTAGAACTACTATAGTTGACCAACTTTTTTGTCATTCTCTCATACCATCTGCACTCTTAAAAGTATATGAAGCATTACATAGTAGTGTTGTATATGCCAGTTTCTGCTAGCCAACATTCTTTTGTATGTTTCAAAGGAGAACCCAACAGCTTCTTCAAAATACTTTACAACACTGAGTGGAATGAAGGGGGAAAAATCCTCCCTAGCTTGGCAGAAAAATGCATTATGCACTGAAGCACTGTTTCAGGTATTCGTGTTGGATTTTTAATGAAATAAATTAAAAAATAATGCTGCTTTGCATTACAGTTACTTACTGTACATCAGTGATATGTCTTTATTACTGGCACATGATGGGTTGTTTCCTCAGCAGCAGTATCTGTACAATTGAGCAACATAGAAAGTGATTTTTCTCTTTTATATGGTAGAATACAATGGCAAGAACAGTGAAACCTAGGGAGAAAACGTGTAAAAACTTGATATACTTAAAGAAAATCTATTACTACTTTTTCGTATGTGTATCATACAATCTGAGCTTGTGTGCATTGGATTTTATTATGCCTACTTTATTTTATTTAAATAAAGGAGTTTTATTTTAACGCCTTCCTCATGAGTGCTCAGAGATGTCGACAAAGTAGAAAGAATTTTACAGAACAATCCTAAACATATTGACTCCAAAGAGGTCACTTCACCAGGGTGGTGCGGCTGGTGCAGGCCTCACCAGATGATGCGCCACTGGGGGAGTGATGCGCCAGAGGAGTCTGACACTCTTTTCACACATCTGCACCTCAGTACACCCATTCGGGCCTACTCTGAGACGGAGCAGTGGCCAGGAGCTGCTGCTTCACCTCGGAGCAGGCTCAAATGGCTGGCTAAGGTGCACTGCCACATGTCCAGGCTTCTGAACATGCACAGTGGGAGGCTCGCATTTCCAGAAGCCTGGACACGTGCAGTTTCCTATGCCCAGCCATTTGGCGTGGCTCCATAGGCAGAGCAGCAGCTCCTGGCAGTCCTCCAACAGAGCCCTCCTGCTATGAGGAGGGGAAGATGCACAGTGAGGAGTCCTCTCACGGACCAGTTAGGCAGCTGCCAAGGTTTTCCAGTGGTCCCCAGACTGTGGGTTGAGAAACCCTGACTTAAAGAATTGGCATAGGGCATCACACCATTCCTCTAAAGTGGTGTTGAATTTTTTTTTCTGATCTGGCTGAACTCTAAGAGAACTAAATGTGGCTGGAATCTAGCTTTCTAAGAGTCAAACTAGACATGCAAGCCGATGAGTGCTTTTGACCATGAGGTGGGACACACAAAACATTCTGAATCCATGGCATAAGGTAGAAGATCTTAATTCCTAACCTGATCACGTGCCCTCCATGTGCTATTTTTCATCACCATAAAACCTACCCTCCCTTCTACTGGCTTTCAACAAAAGCTGTTTTCAAACTTTAAATAATGCATAGACCACACATGATTGGTCTATGAATAACAGGTAAAGTAAAATGTGCTTAAACCCTCCTGACCCATGCTATGTATTCAAGACTGTTTTCTATGCTCTGTCTCATGCTGTATCATAACAATGTGCCAAAAGTGCACATTTGTTTGCATATCTTATTTGACGTTTAATCATGCTAGGAAGCATGGCAGGGTTAAGTGTTAAAGCCCCCTCTAGCCTGGCCATACTTTCAGGTTGTTTCACTCAAATTCCCCCAACTATTTATGAAAACAAAATTCCAAGGATCAGAAACATGCATCACATCTAGTTTTATCTTGAGATTTTTTTTTTTTGCTATTGCAGTTATTTCAGAATTGGTAGTGCTTATGTATGTGCTTCTCAACCTCAGTGATGTTTTCTCAACCTGGACATTACAATACTGGAGTTGTTAACAAAGACTACATATATTTTTAGTGATGTCTCTCTCCACCAAGGAAAACGGTAAAGGTTCGTCTGAACTTCTCACTACACATGAAAGCAAGGAACAATCATGTTTTGTTTCTAAACACTGAACTATGTCATTCTGCTTGGTTTGCCATCTTATATTGGCTTCATCTTCAAATTCTCCTTCGAAGGAAAAGTACTTGGAAACAATTACACTGACACATTGTACAATTTTCATGTAATTGCATTGTTAACCTCCTCGAGAAAGGCTTTTGGAGTACATTAATCAGAAACGTATACAAATATACATCATGGTGCTGAGACAGAAAACAATGTTTCTGTTCTTCCAGCAATTAATTATGGTGATGAATGTGCTTCCCGTTTCCCAAACACAATTCTGCCAGGCGCAGCGATTCCACTGACACTCTATGGAGTTATAATGCATATCTAATTAAAGGTGACCTGATAAGTAGGATTCTTAGCCTTCCAAGTCAGGACCAAGACACGGTTAATCAGAAAGTGCTTGCTTCCACACACATGCTCCGCTCCCCCTCCTCCCTCTCTCTCTCTTTTTTATTTTGTGTTAATTTCAAATCCTCTTCCTGCATCAGTGAGCAGATGAGATCTTCAGCCAGCTTTCATCTTTCAGAAAAATGAATAGTGCAGAAAGAACATTATCAAATGAGCTGTTGAAGAAGTCAGTGAATATGTCATTGAGTGTGACTGCTTCCAGAATGAATTTAGATTTATCTCTGTTATCTCCCTTCTCCCCACTCACTTGCCATACTCTGTCCACATGTCAAGCTGGCCGGATCATAATGAATCATGAGGGACAACTACTTGTGGTTGGGTGGCAGGTCCAATTGTGATACAGCTTGTTCTGGAATTAAGTTTGTTAACATTATAAATTGTCTCATTTGACCAGAGATTTAAACACCTAGATACTTTTATGCATGCAATTTCTTCAAGTATTCCATTTCCATTAAATGGCTGCTGCTGTTGCTGCTGTGCAGTATTCCACATGCAAAGTTGCTTCATCACATCAATAGACACACAAAACAACTGTGACAACAGAAGAGCTGATTTGATTTCCTCCTATCTTGGAAACAGATATCATTTAAATCAATAAGCTCCAGCTGTTGCATCATAATGTCAAGCAAAGGTATTGACTGAACACCTGCCTAAAACAGATCTCTAAATGTTTATCTAACACACACTATCCTATCTGATGTCTCCTTATATGTGTAAATTAGCAGCACAGTGATTGACATAGAGGGCTGGGGGTACAAGAATACCCCAGGTACTGTCCTACCACTTGCTGCCTCTGCCTGCCATGCTCCCCCGCCTGCCCAGTGGAGGAGTACTACTTGAACTAAATGGAACTAACAGCCCAATCCTATCACTGTTATGTCCAGACAACATAACACTGCTGATGTAGTATAGACATTATGTTAATTTTTTTTCGGGGGTGAGTAGGAGGTGACCAGACCCATGGGCCACATAGCGTAAATGGCATTGAAGGGGGACAGGATATTAGTGCATGTTTACCACTAAGATTTTCCCCATCCATCCCATACCAGTACCCCTCCATACCATTTGTTGCCATACTGTACCATACAGTCCCTGACCAAAGACTTCTGAGAAAACTCCAAAGTCAGGGAATTAGAGGGCAGGACCACTGACTGATTGGGAAGTGGTTGAGGGCCAGGATACAGAGAGTGGATGTCAATGGGCAATTTTCACAACGGAGAGAGGTGGTGTGCACTAGGGGTCTGTTCTAGGACCAGTGCTTTTCAACCTGTTTATAAATGACCTAGAGATAGGGTTGGATGGTGAGGCAGCTAAGTTTGTAGATGACCTCAAACTATTCTGTGTGCTGAAGACCAAAAGAGATTGTGAACAGCTCCAGAGGGATTTCTCCATATTGGAAGAATGGGTAATATAATGGCAGATGCATTTTAATGTAAGTAAAGGAAAAATTACACATTGGGGCAAAGAATCCTAACTCTACATATAAGACATTTGGAGTACTGTGTCCAGTTCTGGTCGCCACATCTAAAAAGGATATAGAGGAAATGGAGAAGGGGACCAAACTACTCCTGCTGCTATCTTACCTGTTCCTGTGGCGGAGGCGTACCTAGGCAAAATTTTGCCCATGGCAAGGACTGAAATTTCTCCCCTATCAAAACAGTTAGAAGAAATCCCAGGATGTCATCTAGTCCAACCTTCTGTTTATAGCAGGAGAGATCTGTGCAAAGGATTAGACTTTTGCACTAATATATTTACACACACACACACACACACACACATCATAATGTGAGCTCCTCCACTGCCTCCTGGCCTGTTAGAGAGCTCCTAGCAGCTGCTTCTGCTGCGGCTGCTAGGAGTGCTCTGACTGGCCGCAAGGCGGGGAGGAGCTTACTCTGGGCCCACATCACTTTTAACAGCTCTGAGAACACCCAGAGCAATGCACAATTCAAAAATGGCTACCCCAGAGTGCATCTGAGGAGGAGCACGTGAGGGAGTGAGGGGGGGCACCAGAGGAGTGTAAGTGGCACCCCCTGGCAGCCCTGGTGCCCTGCCACCCATGGCACATTGCATCCTGTGCTACATCCTTGTTACATCTCTATCCTGTGGCAATCTGCAGTCCATTGCTGATGGAATGGAGCTTCCCTGTTGTCACACCATCACTAGTGAGCTGCAGAATGAAAGCACAAGCAATGGTGTATAATGTCCATAGGATTAGACTCTAAGCCTCCGCTAGTTAATTAAATTTGAGTATGTGCTTTCCTTTAGCATAGATGCTAAACATGTCTGCTTATTATTTCCCGTGATGTCACCAAGATATTTCATTACTAGAGTACATGGGATTGTTTGCAGCATCAATTTATCTGCAAATCTTATATCCTTGTGCATAATCCTGAATCTCTTTGTAACATACTTTGACCAAATCGTGAATAGCATGTGAGTACTATTCAAGAGGTGGCTGAAGAACATATTCAAGCAAGAACCTAATGCTAAGAAAAAGCAAAGATTGAGAGAAGAAAATCAGTGGGGTAGATTCTGTCTTTAATTATTTCTATGTAAATCCCAAATAATACCAATTACTTCTATGGAGTTACTCCAGATTTACCCCACTGTAACGGAAAATGAATAATCTGGCCCATTGTCTTAGAAAAAATACACTCAGTCAATGTCAGTTTATTACAGAGAGGAAGAGAGAAAGGGAATGAGAAAGAAAACAAGGATTTCGTTAGCAATGCATTCTGGAGTATAAAAGATAAAAAGGAATATCTAATTAACACACCACTATAATTGCTTGCAGACATTCTTTTTTATTTAAAGATGAAATAGCTAAGAGTTCTCATCAAAACTAGGGTCACAGCCTACATATTAAATGAAAGAAATTGATTGGGCTTTATTACACCCTGACTACTGCAAATGTGCCTCAATCACTGATTGCTATAAATTTATTCTTATAAACTACTAATTGCCCAAGTCATAATGGTAACAATGGTATAATGAAATTATCTTGATCAAGCTGATGCTCAAATTTTGCTTGACAACATGAGCAGTGTGAGAAAAAAGGAGAGAAGACATGCATACAAATACATAATCTTTCATTAAAATTAAAACCAATGTTAAAACAACTGTTCTCTGAAGCATACAAAGTTCTGTATTAGAAGGTTTCCTTTAGAAAAAATCATTTAAGAAGACAGGCATTTACATTTATAATAAAATGATCTTGCATATTTTATTTGTCTTGAAAATTAATGACTTACTTAATCACATTTGATCAAAGGAGATAAGTTGATGTAGTCATGTGTTTCTGATTGCATTAGGCCTGATCCGAAGTGGCATGATGGATATTTAATAGTCTTCCTGTCCCTCTATATATTGTCACCATTTTTTGATATGCATGGATACAGTAGAGGAACATTAGCACTCAGAACTGTACATTCTTTCTATAGGGGTTCCACATTTTCTCAGGAAACAGAGGGAACCCTAAGGATTTACTAAGGCCAGCTATGGCCAAAATCCAGGGTAACTACGGGGAGTCCTTGCTCCGGTGTAAGAACAACTTACTCTGGATTCCAATATGAATTTCCCATAGGTTTTCACTAGGTGGTGCAGTAACTACGGGTGCACGGAAAGTCTCTTATGTGCTCCCATAGTTACTCTGGATTTGGAGGTCTGTTGATTTTATTTTGCAATCAAGAGGAAGTGAAATGCATAAAGTGCTAAAGGATCAGGTGGAAGAGAAACATTTTTATTTGGATGTGATGCTAAACGTGCAACACATTCTAATAACCAAAAGTCACAGGGCATCACCAATGTGCAAGAGAAATATAAGTGTTTGAAAACTGATGACCAGGACCAGAGCTGTGTTTGCATCTCACTGCTCAACACCTCCTTCCATCCTCCCACTCTTCTCCATTACTTCTGTGAAGGGTCCAACTCATGCACTGAGATTTCAACTCTCTTGGCATGGCTGGGAATGTTCTTATGGGCAAGATGGTCCATGGGAAAGATGATCCTCAAGGGCAAGATGAGGGAGAATATCAGCATCTTTTGGACTTCTTGATTCCAGGACTGCAAACATGGTGAGACTCTCTGGGAAGTCTCTGGGGATTATTTTTGTTTGTCAGAGTAATCTGCTTTGGTCTGTCTTTTCAAAAATGTTCTCCTCAGGAGGCTGAATAATGTCAATTATTCAAATGATGCTATCTTCTTTATTAGAAGAATAATGCCCTGAGGATGACGAGAGGGGACATATTTGCTTTCTCATGTGCTTAAACCAATAGGCTCAAGTTCTGCTCTGTAATATGCTCTGCTAATAATGTCAATTTGGTCTGACTTTCCAAATAATATATGAAATATTGCAATATACCTTCAACAAGAGAATGAATATAACAAAATGTTTTCAAGTTTTTCCAATTTTCCAGAACTGGATGGAGGGAGGGAGGAATGTTCTGCAAGAGGGGTGGAGATGGTGGCAGAGTCTTCCACAATATCCCGAGTCATGGAGCCCTACCTGAGTCTCCTTCATTCTGCACAAACTCAAGAGCTCCAAGGAGAGCTCCAAGGAGAACCATTCGGACTGGAGAAGTTTAACATGGAGGAAAGGAACATTGGTTATCTTGCCACAACACAACTCTGGTGATTGCCTAGGCCCCACAGATCCAGCAACAACAACTTCAGCTGTACTGCACCTCTAGACATTGCTGAGGTTTAGGATTGGGCTGTCTGATGTCTTGGAAGGCCTCTAAAAGCCATTTCTAGCAAGAGTGACCTTTTGGAACTGATTTCTGAGCAGATGGGAAATCATGGTTACTGAAACCCAAAGATTTCTGTTACCCAAAGATTTGTTACCCAAAGATTTTCTGTTATGTTTGAATCCAGCCTTTTTGTTGGTCTTCACTGCAGCACCATCTTTATCATAACATGTAGTTTTAATCTTGGAAAGTGCAAAATCCTAGAATATTTTGAGATCCCAAAATTTGTTATTTTACTTAATTTCAAAAACAATAAAGTATTAGATGAACATATTTTCCAGCCTTTGAATCCTGTAAACACATTTCATAATTTCCAGTGGACAAAGTCCATTCTGCATCCTGCATGGAATATAAATCCGTGCATGGAGTATTTCATTGAGTGCTGTCCTAAAATTAATTCATTTCAACTTCTGAAGATTGGGACTGGCAGGAGGCATGTGTTTGATTTCAAAAGAGACGGTTCTTACTATACTTACTTCGTATCCCTCTCCCATCCCTTTTGCCTTTCTGTCTGTCTCTTTCTTTATCACAAAGTGACAATCCTAACTTACTTTAAACTCTCCAAAGCTATATTCTTAAATGTTAATGCTGGAAAAGCTTCACGATGACTAGTACTTTGGCTTAATGTATGATGGCTTTTGACAGCTGCCTCTGTAAGGAGAGCAAACAGTGACTGCATTAATGTCAATTTCTGTCACATTCTTGTTGCCAAGGGTGTGCAGTGATGATGACAGGGAACCAAACCCGAGTGTCAAAAGGAGCCAAGGCTGTGATATGAAATAAGGGAGAGTAGGCATTTTTGTTCCATTTTTCATGCATCCTGAAGTTGTTCATTCTGTTCGACATGCAGACCACATTGTGTTGAATAACTTTGGCCCCAACTGCAAGGTCCTGAAATTCCCATAAGGAATTCTTGGCCATCCTAGCTGCAATCCCTGCCTCTCAACTTCAGGATATGGCACATCTATGGAAGCCCACTAACCCAGGGATACAGCTGGCCGCTCCAAGAAGCCCCTTGTATTCTCTGTAGAATGTACTGGCATCTCATCAGGAACTCCTTGTAAGGCAGGCACCAGCACCACAGCTGTTCCTTGTTCAGTGTAATCTGAAGGGGAGTCTCCTCGGGAACAAGCCCTCCCTAGGTGTCACTGAAGTGATGCCTACTTAGCATGCTTCCTGACTCTCTGGATGCAGCATAACTTTCTGCTCTGGATTCAGAATAGTTGGGGCAGCCCAGCTAGGGCACTCCTCACTGCCCTAACTCTGGATTGTGTCCTTATAGCCCTGTCTTTTACATACTCTCCTGAGAGTTAACCCCATTGACTTTAAAGGGACTTACTTCTGAGTAGACATGTATAGAATTGGGTTCTAAATTAATTAGTCAGGCGGGGCTGTTCAGTCAGTGATATCCACCTGTGGTTTTCTTCCTGTGAAGACCGATGCAAAAAACCCACTTGATTTCTCTGCCATCTCCAAATTTCTTTTATCCCTTCTTTCCCTACGTTACTGTCCAGTGGGCCAACTGCTAAACTCGGGGGAAACTCAGTGGAAATTGCTAAACTAAGGAGACTTGGGATGCTTCAGCAAGGGGAATAGGATCTGGGAATATGCCACTGCTGACCTATCTGCAGGTGGCCTTGAATCAGTTGCACATGTCTTGCACCATTGGTCTGGGGCTTATATTGGAACCTTAGGCCAGTGATGGCGAACCTTTGACATACATGTCAGAGGGGGCACTCCAAGCCATCCCGACTGGCAAACAGCCATAGCACCACCACACTGGCCCCATTTGTTTGGTCCCATCAGTGTGGCTCATCTGCACGCTCAGTTCAGCGCATGCTCGCCTTTGACTCTGAGCTGAACAGAGCATGCGGGTGTGGGTTGCAACAGAGTTCTGTGCTTGTGCACTGGCACTAGCATGCGCACGGGCACCAGTGCTGTCAGTCAGCACATTTTGCCAGAAAGGTTCGTCCTAGGCCCTTGATAGGATTGGGTTTCCAAAGTCAGGGTTGTATTAGTCAGGTGTCAGGGTTGTATTAAGAACATCAAAAGTTTGCAGTTTTCTTCTCTACTAGCGAAATGTGCCCACGTTGTGGGAGTAAAATGCCCCCTGTGCACTGTCCTCCATTGCATATAATACCCCCATGTGCATCACCTCCATGTGCATCATCTGCCCATGAACATCAACCCCCCATGTGCATCAAACCCCCATGTGCAAACTACCCCTCTCAGCACATCAACTCCCCTTGTGAGCCATCAGGCCCATGTGCAACATCTGGCTCATGCGCATCAACCCCCATGTGCAACTTACCCCCATGTGCATTAACTCCTCATGTGCATCTACTCCCCATGCACACAATCTGGCCCATGCACACCATCCTCCAGGTGCATCATCCCCCCATGCGCACCGTCCACTCATGCACACCATCCACCCTGTCCATCCTCCCTCCCAGTGCATCAGGCACTGGACAAAAACACATTGCACCCTTTTTCACCCCCTTAAAGGATAAATTTCTCAACATTGGTTCTTGATGGGTGTTGATGTCACAGAAGGAACACCCTCCCCAAATTTCATACTTGTAGATCCAGGGGTTGGGGCAGAGCGTCCCTCAGTCAGAGACACCTCAATGTAAAGTATAGGGAGGGAAATGTGTTGTGCCTCTTTTCACACCCTTCCGGTTTGAATTTCCAAAAACCAGTTCCTAGTGGGTGCCTTCATTATGGAAGGATCATCCTCCCCAAATTTCACGCTTCTAGACCCAGTAGTTTTGTCGAGGCTTTGATGAATGAGTCAGTATGTGAGTGAGTCAGTCAGTGACTTTTCAGTTATTTACATAGATTCTCTCCTGAATAGAACATGGTTATTGTGTGCTTAATGTGTTTAAATTCTCATAAATTTGTCCATAAAGTGTCACAGAGCAAGGGATTTCCTATTTATCCATCTGCCCCTTGATATTCTTCATCAACAGTCTTTTCATTCTTGCTTTTGCCTACGTTTCTCCGCTAGTGCCTTTTATTTCTCCGTTTTTGCCTTTGACTCATTTGTTGTACAAATCTCCCTAATCTAAACCTCCATTGGGCTGACTTTGCATTCAGTGTCATTTGTCAATTTCATTGATTGCTCTCTGACCAACAATAGCAAAGGCAAACTTGAGGAGTCAGCAACATAGCAATTTGGCTTGTACTTTAAGAACCTCCAATTTAGAAGCAGGGAGCTTTCACATTTTCCAGCTATGGGACCAACAAAATGAATTTTAAAAAAGGAAAAAAGACCTACATTCCATCTACTTTCTTCACTCAACAGCAATTTTTCCCCTATTAATTTCTGCTCATTTCCCTAAGATGACTCTCTGGTGGAGAAGCAAAATGAGTTTTGCATGTTTTAAATTATTTTAAATTTGATTTGGCTTCTTGTTAGGACTGTGCATGCACATGAATCAAGAAAAAGCCCATGTTTGCTTTATTAGGATACTACCACAGTTTCACAGATGATGATGCATTTCATCAGAGCCGCTGGTTCCTATCCCCTCTTGTAACTGCTGGAGCACAAGTAGAGACTTATGTTATAAGAGCTCCTATATCCTGTGAGACAAGTTCAGCACTCCAAACCAGGGTCTAACCAGTGCAATGCTATGCAAGGTGCTGATTTCATAGGTGTCATGGGAGACTGGCTGACCTAATGCCCCCCCAACCAGGGTGACCATATGACCAGAAAAACCCGGATTTGTCCAGATTTTTAGCCACCTGTCCAGGTGTCCTACATTTTGGCTTCATTGTCCTACATTTTGGATTCATTTTTTAACTTCGCAGTGGTGCACAGTACACAATCACATCATCTGTCGTTGGATTCATATTGAAGAGCAGAATCCAATGCAAAAATCGGTTTTGAGATATTTCCTTCCTATAAAAAGTTATGGCCAAATATCCGAAAAACAAAAAATATAAAAACAAAAAAATACATTTTTGGCAATTTTTTTAAGCAGGTAGGAATTTTGACTTGGGGGTAGGAATTTTGGCCTTGGGGTTCAGAAATTTTGGGTTTGGCATCTGATCACCCTGCCTGTGAGACTGTTCGGTGGGCGTGATGTGGGTGGAAGGAGTAGACCCCCCCGGAATTGGGAAGGGGCCCAAGCTCAGTTCTTGTGGCAAATAAGGCCAAGGAGACATTGGAGGCAAGTTAACAATGGTTTCTTTACTCATTTCCATTCTTCTGTAGGCACTGAACTTAAACAGTAAGTATTGCAGGTAAGTAACACACAACTGCTCATGAACTGGTAAGTATGAGTTACACAAGCACCAACAACATAACAGTCGCCAAACCAGACAGGTACTTCCTCCAACTCTCTCCTGCCTCCTGCCTTCATCTCTCTCCCATGGGGGGAGGGTCAGGTGGGAACACACGTGTGGGCTGGCACAAACACCAGGGCTCGACTTCCTCATATGACATCTCAAGGAACATCAGATTTTCTGCCAACTCCTCCTCAGGGGTTTGGCGTCTGGCTCCACGCTGCCAATTACAACATCTTTGCTGATCAGCTTAGTACTGTGCAGGGGAGTTATCTTATGGTAAGGGAATAACTGAATAGCAGGGACACACTCAGGGGGCAGGACCCCTGGAGGTGGGGAGAAACTTGCTCCCATTCCTCTGCAGGGGTGCATTCTGATCACTGCCCTGGATCCTCCGCCGCAAAGACTTAGGGGGGTGCTGTCTGGTGCTTATATCTACTCAGAAAAAACACAATACCGAGGAGCAACAGTGAACCCTGTTCCAAATGGGGACCAGTTTTTTATATACATAGCAGTTTTGGTACATAGAGTTAGACAACCACTGGCTTATATTCATATTTGCATTATCTGTAATTAGCATGGCTGTTCTTTCATATGTAGAATATACCTAATAATGGGTAAGATAATCTGTTTTAAAAAATACTGTAGTTGTATGAAGAGATTAGTTAATGTGAATGAAGAGATTAGTTAACAGGAAGACTACAATTGTAAAAGCTCTTCTAGGCTGTGTAGCTTCCTGAACTCTTGAAAGCCCCTCAAACTCCACTGTAAGTAAGGAGGAGATTGACAAAAATGGTTCTTACTTGTCTAAACAGAAGAAGGGCATAATCTGTTGACAGCAGGAGATCAGGCAGAGAGGCAGCTAGCTAGTGCTGTCAAAGGAGTTGAGGATTACTAAAGAAAGAGCAGAAAACTGCAGGAAAGATGAAATAACTCTTTGTATTGGGCTTCAGCACGGAACATTTTGACAGACCCTCATTTCTTGACCTGACTACAAGGCAAGGATGGCTGAAGAATGAACCAAAATGTGACATGACAAATGATGACGTTTTGGGACAAATCAACTAATCAAAATTAACAAGTCACTGGCAGCAGATGACATATGAAAATGGTAAAGAATTCAAATATGAAATTGCTGATTTCTTCACCAAAAAGTGCAACTTGTCACTAAAATCAACCTCTTTCCTGAAGGCTTGGAAAATAGCCAATCAGACACATGTTCTTGAAATACAATTCATTCCAAGTCAGGAAAATGCAGTTCAATTAGTCTAATGTATTTTCTGGGAAAATTGGTAGAAAGCATTAGAATTATTACATATATGGCTCAGGCTGCTGCCCCAGATCCCACCTTGAGCTCCCTGGCCACCTACCCTGTATAGGAGGCTGACCAATACCCATTGCCAGCTCAGGCTCATGAGTTTCCTGGCCACGGAAGCCTGTTCCAAACTTTGCCCAGGGCCCCACTCCAGCTCAAACAGCCCCCCAGACCACATGTCCCCTCGCCAGGATCTGTTCATAATTTCACACTCATCAGGTCCTTTCAGGTCTGTTTGTACTTCTCAGGTCTCTTTGCACTAGCAAAATAGCTGGGGTAGATCTGAATGGATCCATTGGAGGCCAAGTGGGTGTAAAGTAGGTAAATAAAACTTTTACTTACTTCTTTGCCCCTACATGGTCCCCAAGTGCCTGCAGGATGAGTCTTGCAGATAGCATTTAGTTAGGATTGGACAAAAGCCATTCAAGAAACTGCTCCCCTTAGTCAATGGCCTAAAATAACAGATAAGAAGACTAATGTACTACAATACATGTGCCATACAGAAGATATAGGACACACAGTATATTTTTACCCTTTTATTATAGTCTGTTGAACATTTACTTTGGATTATAACTTTGTCCCTGTTTGAATTAATGGCCCAGTTCTCATTGGTTGCAAAGGTCTAGGATCAAGCCTCTGCTGGTTATGTTTCAGTTCATGTACGCCTCCATGAAGCTACCATTTTCTGCTTCAGGATAAACAAAGATGAAACAAGTGGAGGGAAAATAAGAAATTACAGAAAAGAAACAGCAATTGCAAGACCCTCTAAAGTGATTTCTTCCCTCTGGAGGGTGCTGATCACAATTCAGTCCAACAATGGGCCATGAGGTCAGGAAAAAGAAGTTCTGCAGGAACCTCTGAGTTACAGCAGTGTTTCATTTGTTTGTATTTTGAATTTTAGACTTTTGCTTAAAGCCTCCACAACGGATTTTCGATGGCAAAAGAAAGCTTTTAAAGTTTTTTCTTGTATCTCCCTTCTGCTCAGAAGACAAAAGGGCATGACACATCATTTTTTCACCTTTTCTTATTATTCTGCTGCAATGCCAGTGAAACTATAACACACATGTACACACATACACACTCAAAGAGCACTACAGGCTTAATGTATTTATATCAAAATTATTTATATGTAATTTTGTCTCAAAGCAAATGAGGTTGGCTTTTTACTTTATTTCTCTTTAATCAGTTAATAAAAGAAACAGCTTTTTGCCTTAAATAAATAAATCTTCCACTCTGTGTCTGCATACAGATCAGGATTCAGGATAGGACAACCTAGGCCTATATCCTAAAGTGAAATTAAGCCCTTTGCTCTGGAGCAATTAAGATGACTTTCCATAAGATAACACTAAAGGGTGATATGACTGTGTGGACCCATAACTGCTCTGGATTTTGCCCCTAGGCTGAAAGGACTCCTCCCTTCCCAGGAAGTGATCATCTCCTTCCATTTGCATCTAAATAAAGAAGAGAACAGCCTGAAATGGAGTTGTTTTAAACTGGGGAAAAGGAAACTCATTCATTGCCAAACTAATTGAATTGCCTAACTAAATGAACCCTAACTAATTGATTCATTAGTTAGCATGGTAAAGAATGGCTTTTGTATAATGCAAAAATAGCAATTCATGGGGAATCTCGGAACCAAATATCACGATTGGGGAGTCTCTACCTCTATATTGTAGAAGTATAGTAAAAGGTCAGTTCCAATATCTGAAATAAAAAGGAAATAAAAACCTCTCATATAGTTGGTATACTATCTGCTAGTTCTCTTCTTGATACTAAATTCTTTGGTTCTATCATTATGACTTTCACCTCTCAAAGCAGATGGGGAACAGATTCGTACAATGGGTAGCCACTGTGAGAAACAGGATGCAGGCTTTTGGCCTGAACCAGAATACTCCTTTTGTGGTCTACAGCTCAATCTTATTATTTTCCTGCCATAGGATACAACTGTAACATAATGGATTGCTCTGCAGTTAGGCAAGAGGCTAACTGGGAGGCTTTAGAAAGGTAAGATAAAATATATTCTCTTAAGTCTCCCAATTCCTAGTGGGTCTTCTTGGAACCTTCATCTGATCTTTAAGGTGACCAGATACCAAACCCAAAATTCCCCCCAAGTTCCCCAAAATTCCTGTCCCCTAAGCCAAAATTCCTACCCAGTTAAAAAAGTAGGACACACCAAAATGTAGGAAAAATGTAGGACATGTTAAAATAAAGCAAAAATACTCGTATTGGTTTTCTGTACTTAATTTCAACACTTAAAATTGAAAACCTTTTAACATGCATGATTCTGACTCAAACATGTAAGATGTCCATCAAAGCATGTCCATGAATACAACCCATGCAAGAAAAAGGGAGGTGGGTTAGGTAGGTAGGGAAGGAAAACATGAGTAGGGAAGTTAGGTGGGGATACAACAGTGGAGAAGCTGGGGGCAGCAGGAGGAGCGGGAAGCTGCATGGCGAGAAGGGCAGCGGCTGGTAGGCGCGGCAGCCCGCACCATGCTGGTGACCCGCTGGCCAACCAGGAGGTGGGGAGGGACGTCCTGCTGGTCCTGTTCTCAGGTACCTGCTGTGGGAAATTTCAAAGATGACTTGGGCAATGCCAGATTTTTCCAGTTTCCCGGTAAGGCCCACCTTTTTCCGGAGACATCTGCAAATTTCTGGTCATTTGAGCACACTTTCTTTAACAGGCACATGTCAGGTGAAATAAAGATGTGGTGGATCAAAGTAGAGGTGCCTACAACCACCTTTCCACCATCCCCCATTCCTCCTAATTCCACTCTCCCCACCCCATTATTCCCTGCCCTATACTAACTGATGGGCACTCCTCTTCCCTTTACTAAACATGGCTATGCACATTCCTGAATTGCCATTTTTGATGGCCGCAACAGTAGTATTAGGCTGCTAATGTGTTTATCCATCACATTTGATTTTTGATCACCCCATACAGCATTCAGGCTGATCTGCATGGTAGTATAAGTGAAGCATATGAGAAGTGTGAGTCTGAGACGTAAAAAGAAATATCTTGAACAAGCCAAGTGATAGGGTATCCACTGTCACTTGCTAATGACTAGGTTCAGTAAGGCCCCACTATGTCTAGGAAAAAGCTATCATACCCATTTAAACAGTAAATCAAACATGATTTGCATCACGCTTTTTCTGAGCATGCCTTTTGGTATGCAAGTAATGTGAAATGTGTACCACACCACCAAATCCTGTGCATGTCTACTCAGAAGTAAATCCAATTATAGCCAATGGATCTTATTTTCAGGCAACTGTGGCTAAGATTGCAGCCACAATGCCCTGTTTTAAAATCCCTATTCATACCACACTACTTTGCAACAAAACCTCATGTTCTGAAATGACAGCAAAAGCAGAACAAATGGCTGTTAATTTTGAACTGAACTCTATACCTCTAAAAAAACATTTTATGTTAATTTCTTGATAAAGATGCCCTGGGTCTCCTTTAAATAACATTTGAATACTTTTTTAATAACATTGAACGTTAACTGGAGATTGAAGTGTAGCTGATCTCACAGGCAAATTTAAATAAAAATGGCATTCTGCTGACATAAGTGTATTAGGAAGAAAACCTATGTAAAGGAGCTGTTAGCCCAGATCTATTGTGGGATATATTATATATTGTCTGACATACTTTCATAAGAGCAAGCAGAAGTATCCCATCCTTTAGACTCTGGTAATGTGCCTTATTGTTAAATTCAATAGGAAAAGCTATTCATACGGTGCTATGACTGAAAAGAAAATTGAGCCCTTTTGATGTTATAAATGTGTCTATTACAGCATGTGCACACAAATTTTCCATGGAAATTATTGTGAAAGTAGTGATTCTCCTAGAAAAATGCATTAGTGTTGACATGTTCAATTTTATCTGCATCAGAATATAAATACCTTTTAACTGTGGCAGAATTGTTTGGAACGTGCAAACTGTATCTCAGTAAGTTGGTTGTCTTGCTACCCAAAACATGTATCTTCCTCTAGTCAAATTGTGTTCTCTTTCATTCCAGTAATGCAGGCATTAAAAATAGGGCTTAACATTGCAATATATTACAGATATATGTTGTTATGCATTTTAAAAGAAGACTTTTAAAGAAACTGCTGATAACATGGGATAGGAAAAAAGCTTTATTTCAGTATGTCTTCGAGCTGGTTTATTTCACATATGAAATAATAAGGGATAGAAGTATACTACATGTAATTTTAAATGGGGACTGCCACAGCAGCGGAATATACTGACTATTCTCAGGCAGTTGTCTGTGAGTTAAGGGCAGCTGAACTTTGCCTATGTAGCTTTTGTTCCTTTATTTTGAAATTACTGTTGTTATTGTGATCTATGGTAAGCTGCTTTGAGGATAATTATATCAAAGGCAGTGTGTAACAGCCCAATGTTATACAGGGCCTATGATGACGGGTCTCATGATCCGTCAGTGTAAGTCCCAAGATGATGGTAAAAAGTCATTCCATTTATTCTATTTATTCTGAGGGCTTCAACCTCTAGGTCAAACTCTCAGAGACCATACAGGCCTTTGAAACTCCTCTATCCTGTACTGGTGCAGGTAAGTCAGCGGAGAGCAAAAGGGTAATGATCATGCGCTGGAAGTGAGGTGAGCTGGAGACGGGGGGGGGGGGGGTGAAAGGAGGGTTACAATAGCAGTGCTACTTGCCAAGATCCTATCCATCTTTGCCTATCCTGATATGCCAGTAAAACAGACATTCCATGATCACAGGTTACAGGCAGTGGTGGGCCCAGCCTGCCCTAACAACCGGTTCTCCAGAAGTGGGCAGGGCCAGGATGGGTCAGGGGGCAGGGTGGGGAGGGCACGCCACCTTAACCCTTAGTTTACCAAAAAATTGTATCACTTGTGACGGCATCAATCAGTATTAAGCCCCTGAGTTCAGTGTAATTTATTCCTATGCATTATGCCTTGTTGTGCTCTCAGGGGGAAGGTGTGCCACAAATAAGAACATAAAAGCATAAGAAAAGCCTCCACTAGATCACACCAAAGACCCATCTATTCCAGCTCCTGAATCACACAGCAGCCCACCAGCTGCCTCACGGAGCACATATGACACTTGCATCCAGGTGCCTAAGTACCAGCAGACACACCACAAGTTTCACTGGTGGTACTTATACCACTGGTTGAGAAACACTGATCTTCAGTTTAGGACCAGAGTCTGTGGTGTCCATCTGCAGTTTGTGGTTTGCCTCTAAGCCACTACTTAAGGCTACAATCCTGTCCACACTTTCCTGTAAGTAAGCTCCATTAACTGTGATGGGACTTACCAGTATTTCTGAATGGTCATACATAAGATTTGGGCTCTTAGAATCCCAGCCTCTTGCTGCAATATGACACTTGCATCCATGTGCCTAAGTACCAGCAGACACACCATAAGTTTCACTTATGGTTTCTCATACCACTGGTTTCTCATACCACTGGTTGAGAAACACTGTTTCTCAAGTTTCTCATACCACTGGTTGAGAAACACTGATCTACAATTTAGGACCAGAGTCTGTGGTGTCCCCTCTGCAGGTTGAGGTTTGCCTCTAAGCCACAACTTAAGGCTACAATCCTGTCCACACTTTCCTGTAAGTAAGCTCCATTGAATATAATAGGACTTCTGAGTAGTCAAGCAAAGGACTGAGCTCTTAGTAACCATCCTTTGGCTGCAATCCTATTCACTTTCCTGAGAGTAAGCTCCACAGACTCCAATGGGACTTACTTCTGAGTAGCCAAGAATCAGTTTGGGCTCTAATGCTGCACTCCTCTGCACACTTTCCTGGGAATAAGCTTCATAGATTGAAATGGGATTAACTTTTGAGTAGTCAGGCATAGGATTACAAGCTCTTAGAAACCAGCTTCTGGCTGCACTCCTATACACTCTTTCCAGGGAGTAAGCTTCATTATGATAGTGAAGCTTACTTCTGAGTAGACAGATGATTGGGCTTTGAGGCTACAGTCCTATCCTCACAGGGGTATAAAACCTACTGACTTTAATAGGATTTACTTCAGAGTAGGCAGTGGACTGGGCTCCTGGGGGGGGGCAGGATGGGAACTGGTGCTATGGGGGGGAAAGGACTACAGTGTGGATAGGATTGCAGCCTGAGCCCAATCCTAACCGTGTCTACTCAGAAGTAAGTACCATTCAAGTCAATGGGGCTAACTCCCAGAACTGTGTGGTCAGGATTTTAACTTTACAGTCCAATCCTATGCAGGCTTACTGAGAAGTAAGTCTCATTCTAGTCAGTGGGGCTTACTCCCAGATAAGTGTGGATAGGATTGCAGCCTCAGAGCCCAGTCCTAACCATGTCTACCCAGAAGTAAGTCCCATTATAGACAGTGGGCTTACTCTCAGGAAAGGAGACAGGGCTGGAGAAACAGGGCTAGAGGGAGAAATCCAAGCCTCTGCCAATCTCCTCAGAAGTAAGTTCCATTATAGTCAGTGGGCTTACTCTCAGGAAAGTGTGGATGGGAAAGCAGCCTCAAATCCTAATCCTATGCTTCTCAGAAGGAAATCCCATGATTGTCAATGGGAATTGCTCCCAGGAAAGTGTGGCTAGGATTGTGGCCACATGCTGCAGTCCTCTACTGTACAGTGTGGCTTACTCCTGAGTAGTACAGAGTAGTTCTCCATGCCTAGTACTGGGCTGTAAAGGCATCTGGGGAGGCAAGCAGGCAGGCAGGCAGGCTTGCTGCTATTACTCACCTAAGGCTCCCAGAGTTTTCTATGCTGGCTTCTCTATTCCCGCCCAAAGACCCCTTTGTAAAGCTGTCCATCAAAGCCTGATTAAAAAAAAAAACACCCTCCCAGAGAGGCTGCCTCATTTGCAGATGAGAAACCCATCATGCTTTGCAAACTGCACAAGGAAATAACTTCTGAAAACTTGCTAAAAATAAGGTTTTTAATCAAAATAAGACATTTAGCAAAGACAGCCTTCCTGAATAGCCTCATACAAAGTTTTAGGGCATTAAGAAACTCTTCACCCTGACTTGAAAGCATTGAATTTTGAGAGATTTATATAGTGCTCCTGACCCCTCCCATCTCAGCAGTGAGTGTCTGAGTGTGCTGTGGGATGACTGCAATGCTTTGTCTGAATGATGGTCATGGGAACAGACTGTTTGTATTTTAAAATTAAAAAAATGCCCTTAGAGAGGGGAAGGAGCCCCCCTCAGAGGGAGAGGGAGGTTCAGAAGGGGAGGAGGAAGAGGAGGGAGTAGAGCTTCTCCTCTGGGAAGACAGACCCAGAGGCCCTTTAAGAGAAATTCAAACACACTTGCATGCAATTCAAAGATGACGGCCCCCAATTAACAACTGGTTCTACAGAGGTGGTGCGAACTGGCCGCAGCCAGTGGTTACAGGTAAGCAAAATATTTCAAGAGAGTATTGTGAATGGGCCAGATCACTTCACTAATTAACGTATAATCAAAATTTACTTTTACTTCAAAACCACGTTAACTGTACTTGAAGAATTTAATGTGCACTCTGATTTTGGAGACAGTGAGCACAATCCTAACCATGTCTACTCAAAAGTAAGCCCCATTGTGTTCAATGGGTCTTTCTCTCAGGAACGTGTCTTTAGGATTGCAGCCAGGCAGGACAATCCATAGCAACTAATCTGTCCACATAAGAGCCGTTAGGTTGCCCTATCTAACACTAGGTTGGAGCAACTGCAAGATGCTCCAGCCCAGTTACTCTGGAAGAGGCTTAGGGCAGAGCAAGGCAAGATAGGGTGCCCTAAGAGAGGTGGACCTGCTCTGCCCTAACTGGGGCAGCCTAAGCAGCTCAGGAGAGGCAAGTTGAGGACATGTTTAGCATTGCTTAGGGCAGAGCAGTTACTCTGAATCCAGAGCCTGTTTCCAAGGCAGAAATGCCCTCTTCCAGCCCTCAGAGTTATACCACCTCAGGAGCAGGTATAGTAATGAGTAGACCCATAGGGGTCCATGATAAGGCCCGAGTAAGAATGGCAGTGTTGACCAAAAGTCTGAGTTCTTGGCCAGCCTAGCTGCAACCCCTTCCTCTCAACCTCAGGATATGGAACAAACTACGGCTGCCCACAAACCTCAGGATACAGCAGGCCAACTCCAAGAAGCCCCTTGTATTCACTGTAGAATGTACTGGCATCTCATCAGGGACTCCTTATAAGGCGGGCACCCAGTGGCGTCACCAGACTGGTGCGGCTGGTGTGGGGCTGCATTGGGGATGCGCTCTGTATGGGGTGATGTGCCAGAGGAGTTTGACTGTCCTTTGGCAGGGCCCAGGCGTCAGCACCCCCATTCAGGCCTGCTCCAAGGCGGAGCAGCAGCCAGAAGCTGCCACTTGTCTGAGGAGCTGGCCTGAACGGCCATCTGAGGTGCACTGCGCAGAAACACACTGAGCATGCCGAACAGCTTCAGAGGAGACTTCCTTAGAGCAGAGAAAGTCCGCGCCTCTGCACAGCCATTCGGCCTCACTCAGGAGGCGGAGCGGCAGCCGAATGGCTTCAGAAAGAGTACTGCACAGGCACCAACTCTGACGCCTGCACAGTCTCCCCTGAAGCCAAAAGGCTTCAGAAAAGTACTGCGCAGGTGTCAGAGATGGTGCCTGCGCAGTACTCTTTCTGAAGCCAGTTGGCTTCAGAAACAACTGCGCAGGCGCCAACTTTGGTGACTGCGCAGTCCAGGTAGGGGGTGCTCGCATCCCAGGGATGACGCACAGACTTCCGCACCAGGTGATGTGCAGAGTCATGTCACCACTGTAGGCACCACAGCTGTTCCTTGTTCAGTGTGATCTGAGGGGTGTCCCCTCAGGAGCAAGTCTTCCCCTTGTGTCAATTACTTAGCAAGCTCTGGAGCAGTTAGGGTAGCCCAGGCTTCCTGACTCTCTGGATTCAGCATAACTTTCTGCTCTGGATACAGAATAGTTAGGAGAGTGCAGTTAGGTCAGAGCAGGCTGAATTTGCTCTGGATTGTGTCCTAAGACTGCAGTCCTAAAGATACATTCCTGGGAATAAGATCCATTGAACACAATGGGACTTACTTTTGTGTAGACATGGTTTGGTTTGTGCTCTAAATTCGACTGAAACAGATGAGCATTAGAGTCGAGTAAATACAGTACACAGAAACAGGGAGCAACATAAAGTGGAAGGCAATTTCAAATGTTTTAACCAATATTTGTATATCTTTTCATTCTGAGTTATTCCGAGCACAAGTGAATCACTATTAAAACCATCATGGCACTCATTGTCCCTTTATAAATCATTTAGTTTTATTTCTGTGGTTAAAATACATTATTACAGCACTTTTAGAACTGTATTAATCAAAAGGCACCTCAAATTTTTCCCAATTTGTTTTGTTCCATCGTGGGCATCATATATTAAACTGTTCCCCTTTGCAACCTTTACAACATCATCACCAAACCTTGGTAAGCCAAATAGCTTTTCCAAATGTTAGAAATTTAACAAGCGTATAATAGTTAGGCACTAGAAACGTTTTTCCTAAGCAATAAAATGTCACTGGTTCAAAATAGAATCCAACAATATCATATGCCAAGAAACTACTGTTCTAGCTTGATGAACTGGGTGGCTTAGAATAGGTATACTCAGGAGACAAAATGGAGCAAGGAGTTTTGCAACTGAATTTGTAAGAAGTGAAACATAAGTGAAATTTATTAACTACCAGATTCTCACTATGATAAATCAGGAACATTGTAGTTACAGTACAATACAGGTCCAACATTGTTATGCACTGAATTTTTTATACATGGATTTGACTCAACATGAATAGCCACTGCAAAACACAGTTTTAAAAACGGCCTTTCTGGCTGTTGTAGAGAGGCAGTCATGCAAGCAACCACTCCTTTCTTCAGCAGAGCCAGGCTGGGGGTTCTTTGCATTTTTAATTGCTGTCTTTACAACAGTAAGAAAAACTGTTTTTAAACCATTGTAAAAGCACACACTTTTTATTTTTTTTTAAACTGCTTTTATTTAACACATTTTATGATATCAACAGGGAATCCCAGAATGAAACCCCTGCAGATATTGAGCCACAATCTTATTCCATTAGGAGTAATGGAGGAACAAGAAACCTGGAAGTGTCTTTAAATATATTTTTCCACTGCTTTTTATCCACTGAGGGTCTGGAATGGAACCCTAGTGGATAACATGGGACACCTGTATATTAACTCTTTTCCAATAAGCATATGTGAGGCCTTCTTAAAGATGGTTCAGGGTTAACTGGACCCCTTCTTCGTTTTGCATCTATTTCTGATTTGACAAAAAGTCACATTGCATGGTTAAGTCACTGGACCACAATTGTATGTGCATGGAGCTATAAAATTTTTGTTGGTTTAATCCGCAATGACAGATCTGTGACTTTCTTTCACAAGGCTATTATTTGGCTCTTCCGCCTGTTTCTCCTGATTCTCTGTTCCCCCAAGCGTTTTTCCTCTCAAAAGAGTTCTAAACTGAACATGATCTGAATTAGAAGAAAAGTGCTTACCATTTTCCGGTTCCAGGTTACATTTTCTATGTATAATAATGCTTGCATGCCCTCTCAAACGGTATTCTTTTACTGTTAGGAAACTGTAAATAATCTTAGTTTTGTTAACATTTAAAATCTTGGGGTTTTTTTGTCTCTCTGTCTTCAGTTCATAGCAGTCTAGCATACTACCACTGAGAGGTGTAATGGAATCACTTATTTCCTAGAAACTGCAGAAGAAAGTTTGATTCATTGTAAGTACTGTAAATACTTGATTCATTGATTCATTGTAAATTCATTTGGTTTAAATTTATTTGTTGGTGTATTTTGTGGGGAGCATGCTTATGGTTGTGTCCCAATGTTGTATGTTTTCTTTATATCATTCATAACCAGAATTCTCTGTCTGGGATGGAGTAAAAGAGAAATAACCAAGGTTTTGTAAAATACTATCAGGTTAGGACCATTTTAACACTGTTTTAACCATGGCTAAGAACCATGCTGTGTATTTGACCCCTGTTTGACAAATTTTTTTTGGAAGTGTAGTGAATTGTGACCTCATCTTTCATAAGTTCCTAAATTAGACCATTCCGATAATGTGACTCACGGTTATTTTGGTTTCATTCTTCAGTTTATTTTTAATAAATTTTCATTTCTGTGTTGTCAAATGGGCCCCAAATGGATACCTGTGATGTAATATAGTTCATATTTTTGGTACATAAGATATATACATTTGTCCCAAATCAAAAGACAAGACAACCAAATTCCTCTGTGCAACCAATGCCAGCAGTAAAAACCAATTCCAGAAATAAAAGTTTGGCCTATGACAGAGGCCATAGCACCTGGTGCAGGACGCCGGTGCATCACTCCCTATCCTGTGCATGTCCACTCCTCTGAAGCCTCCAGACCTGAATCTGACTCCTGACTCCTGCACATCATTCTAGATTTGAGTGCGCATCACTTCTGACCTGAGTGAACCCCTCCTGCACATCACTTGGTTCATGTTCAGGTCAGACACAGAGGAATGGTCCCAATCCAGTAAAAGTGGAGCTCATTAAGTGCTACTGAAGGCAGCCTCCCCCCTCCCCAAAAAGAATAAAACAGAGGCTTACCCAGCAATCCTAAAATACTTTATTGACCCACTGAACAGAAGTGGGCTTTCTTCTAAGTAGACATGGTTAGAATTGTGCTATCTATTGGTAAGGTGATTTTTGAAATATGAAAATATTAATTAATTTCTAATTAATTGTATTAATACTGATAATGATTACTTAAATAATTAATTAAATAATTATGGTGTGTCAAAAGATTTGTGGGCCCTGGGTGACAAATGACCTAGGTATGCCATGGTGTTCCAACCCCGTATAATAAGAAGGACATCTTTTTTGGTGTTGATTCTAGCAGGTGTTGTAGCTCTTCATAGAACAGATTAATGTCCTCCTCTTTGGCACAAGTGGTCGGGGCACAGACTTGAATTATTGTGATGCTGAAAGGTTTGCCTTAATATATTGCTTTTCTCACTCTTTTATTCACTAAGGGCTACTCTATTTCTTCTATGGGATTGCCAAAGTAGTGGACAATATGGTCATCTGAATTAAATTCACCCTTTCTGGTCCATTTTAGCTCACAAAACATTTTAAGATTGTTCTCCTTTCAAGGTCTCCTTCCAGGTAAATGTGGTTAGGATTTACATGTAAAGCAGAAGAACTCTAATTAGGGATGTCACTAGGGATGACACATCACTCCCATGGTGGACCTCTCTCATGTAGTGGATGGTGCAATGAACATTCACCCAGCCATACTGGCTTTTGGCTATAATATTTGCTAGCTGATTCATTGTTTGATTCATTGCATTCTTCACAAACAAATACATCAAATGATATATAATATTATTTAAAAAATCAATGGTGGCTCAGTGGTTAAAGATGATATGCTTATCAACCTGAAGGTTGGTAATGCAAGACCTGAATACCACTAGATGAAGTGAGCTCCTGTTATTTGCCCAGATCCAACCAACCTAGCACTTCAAAAAACATATAAACACAAGTAGATATGTACCAGTTTGGTGGGGACATAGCAGTGTTCCATGAAGTTTGGGATTTACTCATGCCATCCACATGACCAAAGAGGAATCTTTGGACAACACTTGATCTTTAGCCTTCTAACAGGATGATCATCAGTGGTGGGCACCAACAGGTTCGCACCTACTCTATAGAACCGGTTCTTAACAAGAGATAGTACATATAAAGTTTAAAAATAGCCATTTAAAAGTGGCTGCCAGATAGACAGAGAACCGGTTCTTAATTTCTTTGAAGCCCATCACTGATGATCATTACTTCCTAAAGTCAGTCACAACAAGCAGGACAATCTGAGGTGATCACCTTTACCTTTATTATTAAAAAATACAAGATGTCAAAAATTTTGGCAAGTCATCATGTCACCCTACTGTGCATATCATCTGTGCTGCTAGCAACAACCACTGCTATAGGATGGTCACAAAGTACCTATTCAGGCTTAAAGAACTTCAATCTCAAATCTGCACAATCTCATGCATAGAGACTGTTGCATGTGATCACCTTTAAATTTGCTGGACTGGGCTGTAAATTTGCTTGGATTGGATTATTTCTCAGGAACTGGTGGGTCAGAACGTCCTTGACACTGACTGTAAAATTATTCCCAGCTCAAATGAACGATATCTTAATTGTAGTGTGATTTGGCAACTGTGGTTCTGGTTAAGCTTCTAGAAATGAGATCACTTTCCTGAGGTGGAATTCAGGTTGTCTAGCATGCTAAGCCATTACAGTAACATTTTACAGAATGACTACTGTATTGGTAACATCTTGAATGAAAAACATTCTGGTCTTGTGATGGATTAAACACCAACTCCTTTAAACATCTTTGTAATCAGATCTTGGAAACTGGACTAAACAGATGCATGGTCCAAAGTCCCAAGTAAGAACTGCTCCATCAAAAGTTGGAGAGTTGTGTGCATAATTTTCCCACTGAAATGAATGGAAAAGTCTGGGCCTCACTGTGCCATAGCATTTTCTGAAGATATTTTCAAAAAGGCTGGGAACATCAGTACAGGTAGCATTGCTAATTACCATAAGCAAACACTAACACAGACGATGACTGAAAGCACATCTTCCATACCCCTCCTTTGAAGTTGGGATATGGATTTATTGCACAAGATGTATAAAGAATCCCGTATTCTGAATAATAAAAATATGCACTTTTGATCATTTCAGAATGCCAAGGAGCAAATGTGCAGAAATTAGAGGCAGGTCACATTATTGTATGAGAAAACCAGTGCAAAAACCTCACCTAAAATTAGGCTAAACTACAGAGTATGAAAATGTGTAGTTTGGCCCCATGCTTTTTGCTTTTAGGTTTTAAATAGCTTTCAGAGAACCCCCATTTATTTAATGGCCAGCAACTACCCTGTGTACATCCCATGTTAGCTGTCTTCTGTGTGCCTCCCAGATCCTTGCATTCTCACTAAGCTTTTCCCATGAGACGTGAGCGAAGATAGACTCAAAACAAAAATATCAACTTGTATTAGCTGTTCATGTTTTGAGAATGTGGCAATGTGTGTCTATGGATGCAATCCTATATACACTTTCCTGGGAGTATGTCCCATAGAACACAATGGGACTTACTTCTGAATAGATGTGCTTGGGATTGCACCCTAAAATAGATACACATGATAAAATAGACACACTTAAAGTCCCATGATTGGCATCTCTTGCTTGTATCAGGCTGTCCTATTATCTGCTGCACATGTCTGCTGTCTCCTAATTATTATGGGTCTTGACATCACCTCTGTTGGGTCCTGACAAATTCACATTCCATAAAATGGGTTCTGGTGCTAAATATTTCTTAAGGTTTTATGCCTTAAGGAAAATATAATGTATGGGTATGTGGATCCAATACCAACAGTGCCATTATGCCACAATATAGACACAACGTAAGGAAACAAACATCCTCTTACATTGATGTGGCCTCAGTGGCTGTCTTCCCCCCTATATTGGGCTGGAATGTTGAATAGGATTTGAGCCCTGAGAGAGTGATTATGAATGAGTTGAATCAAAACTGCTAATAAAATTCACTGTCAAATCCACTATTTCTCAGCAGTTTGAAAAACTTACCTGGTGAAACTTATCTTTAGCAGCGGATAAAGATGAAACTGGTTTTTCAGCAGCTGAAGTTGGCATGTGGGTCTTGGCACCTCATATTCACTCCACACAGGGGTGGACCCCTGAAGTTCTGGTTCGTGCAAGAACAAATTATTTTGCCTTTCTTCAGTGGACAAGATATTTATGACAATTCAGAGTTGGTATGAGTCTTGTCCTAGAATTTCAAGCATCCTAGTTGAAAACTACAGTATACAGGTGTAATACCAATAATCAAATACTTTATTGCAGGTTGCTAGTGGAAAATTATTTTTTCCTTTTTGCACTCCTGCATAGATTTCATTTGCATTGGTTCTGACAAGCTCTCATATCTATTACCAGAAGTCTTCAACCATCATTTCTTGCTTTTGTTGTTTAATGTTTTTGTGTGTTGCAGTCGATAGCCTTTTCTTCGTATTGCTTCAGAGTATAACAGGTTCAGGCTTGTTCCAGCTACTCATTCCAGAGTGTTGAGCATTCAATTAAACAGGGAGATTTGTTATTTTATTCAACGGGGCTACATCATGTCTAGTTCAGTAGCTATTTGACTAGATAGCAGCCGAGGCAAAAATTTCCAATGGAAATGTTGTAACATCTTCAGACAAATGTGGAAAGAAATCACAGGATTAGCTCTTCTCTAACACTATTCTTTTTCTTCCAATAGAGTGTAAAGTTTTAAGAGGGGAACTTTTATGCTTTAAAATATTGGAACTAGATTTCTTTGCCTGCTTTGCCAACAGTTTGCTGAACCAGACCAAGTAGATCCATTGAGGTAGCAGAGGATATAAAATTTCCCTTATAAAATAAAAGGAACGATATAAAATTTCCCTTATCTCAGGGAGGCCCCTGCAACTGCCCCCTCCCCAAAGAATGCAACACCTGCTCTGGTGGTGCAGCTCATCAGCAATGGGGGAGAGTGGGATATAAATTCTCTCCTACTACTGTACTGCATTGTACTATTACTGTAATGGGTACTTATAATTTAACTCTCTTAGAGGTGAGATATACCTCTTCCCCTGCTTTCCACATTTTGTGGTTTTAAAAAAGTCAATCGTTTAGGAATAGATTTAATCAACTATTTGTATCCTGCTGGATTTTTCTGTCCAGTCTTATGAGTTCTTTTTTTCAGTGACAATATGAAAGAAAGAAAAAAAGATCTATGTGTAGCAACAGAGACACTGACTGCTTCTACTTTCAGCGTACCACACAGGAGACGCTTGCTGCTATCTCCCCAAAGCTTCACTTTGCAAATGCATTGTGAACAGCCGCATTAGCTCCTGCTTGTGTTTTAATTAATATTGCCGCCTGGATCTATCAACAGCAAATCAGCATGCTTCACACCAGAGGATAAAAACAATCTGCACCTTGTCAGCCCTGGCACTTTGGAAGCCGTTGCAGGGCTGCAACCTCCTGGTAATTACTCACCTGGGCCTTCACACTGCCTTCATTTCCGTTTTTGATTGTTGACATTGCACAACACTGCATCATCTGTATTTTTAAAAAGTAGAAAAATTGTGTTGGGCCTGGTAATTATGCCTGTGTCACCTCTCCCTCTCCCTGCTTTTGGACCCCCAGCAGCAGAAATGATAGACATCATTTTCATGTTAACTGTTCCATTAAAAGAGAGTGATTATGTTAAGCTGAGTGAATGAGTTGACACTGAGAATCAACACCTCCAAAGCAGCTGTGAAAACATTTAGAATACATTTATGTACCGAATGACTAAGTCAAGGGTTGGAGGTGTATTTTTTAAAAAATTAAACAGAAAAGGGGAAAAAATCCCACCACCAATCTCCCCTCCCCAATTATGTGTACAATGAAGTGCAGAGGGGAATCGTATACCTGTGCCTCCGCCCCATTTTAAATGTTCTTTATTAAGAACATTAAGGCTGTGGGTGGCACAAGTGGTTAAGTCACTGTGCCTGTTAACCAGCAGGCCAAGGTTCGAGACCTGGGTTGGCCCCGCAAGATAGGGTGAGCTCCTTTCCTTAGCCCAGCTCTGCAATGCCAGCCGGATCCAATCGTTTCAGCTCTGCCTTTCCATTGGACTAATTCAGTGGCGTGGAGAGGGGGGATTTGCTGCTTAGGTAACAGCCTATCCTCCATAACAATCTAACCCAGGCTTTCATGCTTTGCATGCAGCGTATGCAGCGCCGAGCATGATACCATAGTCTTTTAAGACTGATGGAGGCCTGCTTTTTTTTATTAACCGGATGAGGTTCTAAAAGAATGCAAGATCATCCTGAGTCACAGATTAATTTCTCATGAATCACTTCCACCTGAGAAACACAACCAGATAATGTGGAATTCCAACAGATAGGAAAAAATTCAGAAAAGAGCATTTCAGAAGCATACTTCACACGCTCGAATAGTTTTGTTTGGTAAATTGGACACATGATTTAGTTGTTTCTGTGGTTTAAAACTGACTGGCTATTAATGAGGCAAGAGAGATGGTCTGTACTGCTACTTCTATTGTTCTGGGTGTTTTTCCTTCTTTCTCTATTGGATTTTTTTTTCCAAAGCAGCTTCTACTGGTACACACCTGTATTTGTGCAAATAGTTAACATTAAGTATTACTATGATGAGTGTGACAGGAAATTAATGTGAGATTATGGGCTTATCCATGAGATGTTTTTCTTGTACCTCATGCCAACGTAGGCAGCTGTGTGAGACCTTGTCTTTATGAACTGCCAACTCAAGGAATTCAGATAAACATCATAAAGGATATTTAAACAAATCTTTCCACAAAACTTGGTTAATATAAAATAAATAAATAGCCACCTGGAGGCAATCCACCCTCAAAAACCAACTCTCTCTCAAAATAGCATGTCTATCAACCAACAGATAATAGATACTATTACTCCTATACAAGTGTACTAGAAGGAAACTAGTATTTCCTCCCTCCCTTCCTTGTCATTCTTTATAATTTTTATGAATGTGTATTATACATATACTTTCAAAAGAATGGAAAGTAAAGTATAATTACAAGAATGTTAAGTGCAGAAATGGGGTGCAATCCTAACCAATCTAGGCATGCCTAACTTACCTGGCTTATTTTCTTATGTTGGTGTGGGGAGGTTGGCATATTCCTGTGCAGTGGGCCTAACCCCCCCCAGGAGTGGGGCAAAACAGCCTTATGGCACTTTTGTGACATCCCCAGGACAGTGAAGAATTTACTCTGGGCTTAGGACAGTCTAACTGCAGGTTGGGATTGCAGCCTGAGGTTGTTATGAGGATCATTGGGTGGCAAATTCTCAAGTCCCAACAGAGAAGTCTTAGGCTTAATCTCAGTCCATCTATTAGGAGACCGGTCAGGATCTGTCAGTGACATTAAAGAGAAAACCATTTTGTTTTTTAATTTACAGCAGAAGGTCATGGACAGTATGACATAGCCTAAACAGTGACTCCTTCTGGCTCTGTTGTTTCATGACAGTTTTATCAGCATTTTGGTCTCCCATCCAAAATTCAACTCAGTCTGTTCCTGCTTAGCAGTCTTCTATAAGCCCTTCGGTCAACTATCAGACCATGGCTGCTGCTAATTTTCCCAGGTCTGTTCTCTTAACCCCATAGGACAATTTTTCCTGAAAGGGAGTCATTTCCTTGGATGTCTCGTTTGTCCTTTGTATTTGGGGCTGGAAAATTCCACTACAATGAATTGAATTATGACCATTGGAATTAATGGGAAACACTTAAAAATCAATCAAAATGGAAACAAAGCAACCATTCAAATTGGGCATGAAATGAAACAAATAGTTGAAATAAACCAACAAAATGAAATGGGCCACCAAACAAAGAAACAAAGCAAGAATGGAAACAAAAAAAAGTTTTTTTTTGTTCTTGTTTTCTGTGAGCAAATTACTAGAATCTGGAGTTTTGGCATTTGGTTTCTGCAATAATTGGTCCCATTCCTTATTCGTTTGTAGAAGCAGCATGCTCTGTCTTGTACCATTATGTGAGATTAATGTTGGGGAAGACTCTTGACACATACACCCTTGCACTGTAAGGAGATCAAATTAGTCAATGCTTTAGGAAATCAACTGTTCATCAGAAAGATACTGAAGCTGATGCTCAAATATTTTGGCTACTTTGTGAGAATTCCTTCAAAAAATGTGTGTGTGTGTGTGGGTGTGTGCAAGTGTAAAGGGATGTTTTGGGTCCTGGCATCTTCTCAGGGTAAGGGAACATTTCACACAGGTCTACTGACACCTGTGTGAGCTATTTCATTGGCCCAAGTGTACATGGATGTGAGTTAAGTCCATCTTATCTTTAGATACTTCCCACCCCATTTTTCCCTGTCCCTCCTCCTTCCTCCCACCCCTGCACTAACTTTGAGGTGCTGGTGGGTTATCTCTGGCTACTAATGTGCAGACCCAGACATTCTGAATAATGTGTTGCATTTTGTGACAGTGGTAAAGAGCCTTACACTGGCAGAACACTTTTCCAGTGGTATAAGGCTCTAATAGGATTGGCCTGAAGAACCTCCAAACACCCAGTTCAGTTTTGGAGTGAAGTTAACAGTTTGGAGTGACAAATATGCAGTTCAGTTAGGGATGAACAATTTTGGGGAATACTGAAAGGAAAAGAGAATCATAGTGGCTTGGTAGGTGGGTGATATACTGGTGGAACTGGTGGGCAGGTATGGAGTGTGAGGCACTCTTGGCACCTTAGGCCAACATTTGCTTCCTAGGGCCTCATGGGTGTGCGAGCCCAGACAGCTAGTGTTTGTTGCTTGTTCATGTGTTCTCCTTTGCATTTAGTATATTGTTGGGAGAGAGGGGTAGAAACCAACAGCAATGACTTGTGCTGGTATCCTACCCCATTCCTTCTCCCAAATGGCTGGCATTTTGAGGAGATACTTACTTACTTACTTACTTACTTACTTACCCTACAATCCAGAGTAACTACGGGAGCACGTAAGAGACATTACGTGTACCCATAGTTACCGCACCACCTAGTGAAAACCTATGGGAAATTCATATTGCAATCCAGAGCAAATTGTTCTTACACCGGAGCAAGGACTCCCTGTAGTTACACTGGATTGCGCCCTTACTTACTTACTTACTTACTTATTTATTTGTTTGCAGAATTTTTATCCTGCCTTTCTCAGCCAGGCCAACTCAAGACACTTTCAATCCTAAAGACACTTTCCTGGGAGTAAGACGCATTGAACACAATGGGGCTTACTTTTGAGTAGACATGGTTAGGATTGTGCTCATCCAACATAAAAAACAAACAATATAGATTCGAAGAGATTTCAGGAGAGCAATTGGGATAGCAGCTTGTCCTAGATGGAAGAAATGTTCCCTTATCTTGAGGAGAACTCCACAATTTTTCAGTGTATGTAGGCTGGAGGTATTTTTCTCTAGAGCAGCACATGACCTTTGATATTATGAAAGTTTCTATTATAATCTCATTCATGTTTTCCACATGCAATGTTAGATGTCAGAAACTCTAGCAATTCTCCTTTATAACAGGTAGACAGATATCAGCCCACTTTGCTGCCATTGTCTCTTCCCATCATTCTCCCTTTTTCACTTACTTTTAGCCTTGTGCCATGCAACCACTGTTGTAGCCACACAAATAAGCTATATTGATCATGACCCAGATGTGTCCTCGTCTCATTTCATGGAAATGTATTGTGTGATTCAGGCTATCATAAAAGGTCCACATAGAAGAATGAGGCAATTCAGCAGAATATTGAAGAAATCACTTTCAAAATAGAACTTTTAAAACTTTCAGAAATGACTTATTAATTCTGGTTTGGCTTCCATTGAAGTCAATTACTATTTTTTCTCTTGTTTTGCCAGCCTCATTCTTCCTGCATTAGCTACAAGTCTGTTTCATCCTGCTTAAAACTCTCTTATGTGGAAGCCAGATAATAGCAGTAAAAGAATGACTCACAGCCCGCTAAATCATGAATCCTGTGATACCACAAAGCTTTGGCTGCCCTTTCCAAGGGAGTTCTTTGTTACTTTACAGAAAAGAACAATACATTTTTTTAAAAAAATTCAAAAAGATTCCCAAACAGATTTTAATTATCATCATTGACTAAAGTAATTTATTACCATATTTTAAAACAGTTAAAATCAAAGGATTATTCCTGATGAGTATAGTTACAGTGCTCTGTGTCATTCATTCATTTCAATAAAACTTGTGCACGAGCACATTCTGGTGCACTGTGTTTTCAGAGTGCACTGTGATCCCCATTTTCTAAAAGCACAATCCAGCATTCATGTGAGTCTCTTGCAATCCAATTACACAATATAATCAAATCTAATGCACTAATTGGGCCCCAACCAGGGACGTAGGCCATTGTGATGTATTTATGTATAATGTGTGCTGAACCAAGCAAGGTAGCTTTTTTAATTTGACCACTGGTACGATTATGGTGCAAAAAAGCAATAGTTATCCCAGAGGTAATTGGTACCCTCAGTACAGTTCCAAAAATGGTTGTGGTTGCATTTAAAATATCTGAATATTGACAAAATTGTATTTAATTTGATCAAACTAAATGCATATTATCTTGAATATCACATATGGCATTTTTTGGGACTTGGGAGTTAGACCCTGCTGAGGAACCTAGAGCTATTACTATAGAGCTGAAAGCAGCTACTCTTTAAGTTTGAAATCTATGAAAGACTGTTAATTCCAGAGATATAGGCTCTTGCTAAGAAATATTTGTCAATATTAATGTAATTCCTTCGCTGAGGTACTAGACCAGGGGAAAGCTTGCAACAGTAAACCTTTCTAGAACTATAAAGAGCATGAGGTCCCCTGACTCCTCTGGTGTGTATTTTGTAGAGAATAAAATAATGGTGTACATTTGAAAAAAAGGAGCTTTGTTGACAATGGAGTGTTCTGTACAGTGCTAAGTTTGAACCATTTGTGTGATTCCTGTTACCTTAACTTTGTTTTGTCAGAATAAAACTTTGAATGATCACTTTCTGCTTTTGCGCATATCTCCTCTGCCTTTACTTGTAATCTATTATTAAACTGAACATTTGAATTTGGGAAGGACATGCTTTTTCTTTTATTGACAGAATTCAGCACTTAAAAGAAGTCGAGAGGAACTATAAACCGGAGGAATAAGTGCATACAGTGCACTACCATGGGGAGACTAAGCAGGGATTAATGAGATCTTCTTTCTGTATGCAATGTTTTATATTTAAATGAACATTATTTGTATAAACATTTTACATTGCCTGTATGCACACATTGTACCTCAAAGATTTTTAAGACCTCATGTAGTGCTCATCATTCAAAGCTTTCATATCACGAAAACTTTTTGTCAAATATTCCAAAGCACTGAGGGAAACTTAGACAGCAAAACCTCTGTATACACATTCTTAACTGGATGAGGAAATCCACATAAAGCTACTATCTTAACAGTTCCTCTGCCTGGCCCTTTAGCTGGACTGGCCTTCAACTGGCTGGGGGCAGGTGGTGATGCTGACCTTTTCACCAGTGCAATGGGCTTCCATGCTGGCACATCATGCCTTAAGAATTGGCTGTATTGGATTGCATAGGATTGGCTGTAAAACATAAGATTAGCTGTAAGACATTCAGATCAGACATCAGATTCAGTTCTTCATAGCAATGAAAGAAAATGTCATTTTACATGTGGTCAAATTATGCCACAACCAACCAGGTCCTTAATAGATCCAGACCCCTGCTAACTGGGCAAGAGGCTCTCTTTCAAGTGGGTGTTCCTCTTTTATTTAGTGGAGGAGAGTGACTGGCCCTACACACCCCCCCCCCACAGCAATATCTGTTCAAGTGTCTGCTGCTGGTGTTTTTCAGGGCTGCAATAAGGGCGCAGTCCAGACTAACTAGGGGGAGTCATTGCTCCGGTGTAAGAACAATTTACTCTGGAGTGCAATATGAATTTTCCATAGGTTTTCAATAGGAGGTGCAGTAACTATGAGTGCATGTAATGCCTCTTATGTGCTCCCGTAGTTACTCTGGATTGTAGGGTATGCCTCATTGTGAGGCCATGGCCTATATCCTAAAACGAGATTAAGCCCCTTGCTCCAGAGCAGTTAAGATGACTTTTCATAAGATAACATTAGAGGACCACGTAACTGCATGGATCCATAACTGCTATGGATTTTGCCCCTACTATATCAACAGTGAACGTAAGTATACGTAAAAGCCTTAACCCGTGTGTTAGGGTATCTGGATCTTCTGGTCAACTTTCCATGTCAATTAAACAGGCTGAAGAGAGGCACCGCTGAAGGTTCTGTTTCCATGTGCCTCTGGGGCACACAAGTTTGAGGAGAGGCAATTGTCAATAATATTCCATTCCCATTTCAAACTGCTTCTGTGACAGATCATAGTCAGGCGAGGCTGAGGAGATGATAGGGGGAAGTTGAGGAGAGCCTTTGAGGAGGGATGTGGCAAAAGGGCAATTTGAGGGGGCAGTTAAGGAGAGCCATCAAGGAGAAAGGTGGTGAAAAGGCAGTTGAGAGAGGCAATTGAGGAGAGCCATTAAGGAAAGGTGGCAAAAGGTTTTTTACTAATGAACATTGTTATGTTGTACCTCTGCAAGCAACAGTTGTCGGCTTTTACTAGTCAGTCTGTATGTGACCACCCACTATGTGCTATCAGTTATCTGTTCTTTTCTATTCACTTGCAGGCTTGTTGGGCTACATAAGGAAGGTCCATTTTAGTATTGTATGGAAGGCAGTAGAATCCCTTTGTATCTGTGGAATTCCTTTCATCATAGTGCCTGTAAATGATTGAAAGTGAAGTAAAAGCACTGCTTCCCTCTGTCACAATCTCATTGATTTCTAAAGCAACAAAAAATGTAACTATGATCCAAAAAGATATTTCAGTTTCAATGATTGTGATTTGCATAGACTTTTTGTTTCATTTTTTAAATACCCATACTAATAAATCCAAACCTAGGATAAGCGAACTAATATGTGGAAATTGTGACAGAATGCAGTTCCCTTTTAGTATACCACAGACATGCATTTTGTTTTTATCCCTCCGGTTGTCTTAAAGCACATTGTTATCATAGCCTTTGAAATGTAAAAATGCAGGGACATCAAAGAAATATTGTGATGGTCAAAGAAATGTAGAAAGAGAGACTACATAATAAATGCTCAACACAGGAGATTTACTTCATGGCTCATGAAATCACCCATTGTACCAACAGATCTGGAAAACAAGGCATGAAATTGTAGAAGAGTCAATACGTTGCATATTAAGTGACTTGTATTTGTGTGCATGCTGCAAATTGTGCTTTTAATTTTTGATATAATTCATGGGTTTACTTACTAGTCCTTTCATATATGAGAAATGGAAGTAAATTGACTGAAGAACAGTCTTGTGAGGAAAGTAGTAGGTTGTTAGAATCAAATGTGTACACAGCACAGGGTGTTGTTTGGAGTGTGTAGCACCCACCATCTGGGCTGGCAATGAGATCTTGACAGGAGTTGGCAGAGCTCTACTGCAAGAGAAAGTTCTTGTGCCTTTTCTAAGCCTCTTACTGACCTTCGAAGCTCCCACCACAGTCCCCAAGCCTGGACATAACTGGCAATGATGTTATTGCTGGTTACTTCCAGTGGTTCCTCAAAGACTTTATGGCTGCAAATGGTATATTGGGGGAGCAACATTGAGAGGTGGCTTATAAGCAATGGGGAGGCATGGTGGCAGATTTGAGACGACAGATGTAAATCCACCGTTCAGTATAATTCTCCATTTCAGGTCAAAGTTCAATGCTTTTAAACTGTAGGGAAGTAGATTATAACATTAGGATAAAACTCCTAACTCAAAGAGCAATTATCTGTGCATCTGGCTAGATTCTGTATATATTTAGCAAATTTTGACAAGCATATGCCAAAGATGTTTTAAGACTATCATACCTGATTTCAACATGGGAAACTGGAACAGGCTACACAGTTTTTTGAGTGTGTCTCAAAGATATAACTCCATTCGACAGAGTTCAAGCTGACTTAAAATGTTTATCTGTGAATTTGGTACTGCTGTTGAGTTGCTTGCTTGTAAGTACATGTGCTTAATTTCAGTGTATGGATAATGATGCGCAACACAACAAGCATTCTGACCAAGGCAAATAAACCCAAGGGTTAGTGAAAAAAGTAACAAAGGCTGCAATCCTAACCTCCTATTAGGCCAGCCTAAGCCCAGACATGAGTCCTGGGTTGGCCTAAAGTTTTCACAAAAGTACTGTTAAGATGCTTTTGGACCTCTCCTGTGGGAAGGTTAGGCCAGTCAGTGCACAGACATGCACTTGCCTCTCTACATCAGAAATGGGAAATGGGAAGACCGATATGTTGTGCCAGACTAGGTTAGGATTGCACCTATAATTGGATAAGTGGAAGAACCACATAATTTTATTTGAATGAGACTTGACATGACATCACGGACAACTCAAATCACTTTTCCTATGAGGAAAATCAAAGCACGCTGCACTTTGATCCCCTTCAGATGCCATGTTCATTGCAGAGAAATGGCAAAAGGGGACCATAAGCAGGAGACCATAAGGAAGGGTCTCTTTCTAACTGGGCAAGAGGCACACTTTCAAGCGGGTGTTCCTCTTTTATTTAGTGGGGGAGAATAACTGTCCTTTTCCACCCCAGCAATGTCTGTTATAGGGGCTTCTGCTGGTGTTCTTTTACATTTTAGATTGGGATGCCTTTTGGGACAAGGAAAAATCAAAAGAACGGTTTACTGGGCAGACAAGTCCATGAGGCTCTAGCACCCTGGCCATGGTATGAGCAGCTCTATTCTAGAACATTTTGTTGGTATTAGCCAGGATTAATTTCTTTCATTTGATTGTTCATCCTTTGGTTTACTTAATCACCTTGTTCTGAAACTTTTCCTAGTAAAATGTACTTGTTTTTTCTATATTCAATAGTCATTGTCAATATTCTGTCAATCTTGTGTTGCCCCACTGTTGCAGAGTGTAAGGTCTCTAGGCTGGAACTATGTTACTTATATGTTCTCCTAGCAGATGATGGACATACTATAAGTAATAGCATAAACTGTAGTAATGCTTGCAGTAGCAATTTTCACTCTGGGCCTTTCCCTCCACCCTCATGGGGGTCTAGTAAAGCTACAATTTCCAGCAATACCATTCTGACCTAAGTAATTCCATCCTGACATTCATGCATTGCTTGCTGGATTCCATCTTGCACTTGTCAGGCAATTCCCTTCAGTTTTTCCTCTCTTCAGCTTTCCAACCTGAACTAAAGGTCTCTTTATAGCCTGATCACTGAGAGGCAAAACTGATGAAGCAGAACCTCTTCTAATTACATCACCCGGGAGGCAGCTGACCTTGCAATTGAGTTCTAGGGCATATTAAAAGGAGAAGAGGACCCTCAAAAATGGCAATGGAACCTTGCCTGACCTCACTTATACAACCTGTATGACTATCTAAGACAGTGATTTTCAACCTTTTTCATCTCATGGCACACTTGCAAGCACTGTGTAGCTGGTCTAAGGACTGTGTCTTAATCGCTGGTCTCAATCACTGGTGTCTTAATCACTGTGTAGTTCCACTGGGTCAGGGTAAAACCATGTGGTTTTGATTTTTTTTTTTTTGGCATTCACAAGCCAATTCATCTTGTGTACATCTTCCTTAAGCACATATCTGCTGTTCTGCATTGGGTGCATGCTGGAAAGCTGTTCCACTGAATTCCCACGGCATAAATCTATGGGAAAACAGGTTTGTTCCTAAAAAGACAACATTTCCACAGACCTGAGTGAAGGACGAGGTGAATTTTAATTATAAATTATAATTTATATTTCTTATTATATTATATTAATTATAAATTATAATTTGTATTTTAATTTATATAAAATTATAAATTTTGCTGGAAGGGGAGTAGATAAGATTTCAAATATTCTGTTATGTTGCTTATTGAGTAATCTATAACAATTCCATAATTTACAGAAACCCCTCAGTTGCATTGACTTCAATTAACTTTTGAAATAATTTCCAAGGTCGCATAGATACAACTAAAGCTCTCTCAAGAATGCTGAAAGAGCTCTGTAGGGTAGTTGGGGATTAGAAAGTGGTAGTTAAGGATTGGAAAGTGCTACTTAGCTGTCTTTCAGGGCTGACACTGGAGCTGTTGCTTGCCATTTTGCCTTAAAGCAATGGAGATGTTTCCATTCCTGAGACTGCTCTTGGAATGGAGAGTTCCTAGAATGCACAAGGACATAATGGAAAGTGGCAGTTCTGGCATCAGGCCTGGGAGGTAGATAAACCTGCCCATGTAGCCGACTCTCAGCAACTACCGTGTTGCTGCCTCCTCTGCTCTATTGGATCAATTTGTGTTGCAGCTCCTCTCTCTACCGCGGTATTCACAGAGCACCTGGGGTCAGGGGAGCACAATAGAACAGCAAGGCCGACAGCTTTCTAATGTAGAGGTTTAACTGAGTAATGGAGGTATTTGGATTTAACAGACTTTTGGCATTAACGGACACCCCTTTCCCCCTATTTGAACATTAAATTGCGGGCTCAATGTAGTTGCTTCGTCTTTGCACCGGGAGAAATCCATGTCCACATGAAAATTGTTTCCCAGGTTGTCTTTCTGTACGTGAATACATTTTCAACTGTATTTAAATTGTCTTCTTCAAGTTGAAGATATTTTTATACATACTTCACCAGTGAGTTTGCTTTTGCCAAGACTGTGTACGTTCACTGATGCAATTAATTCTTTCTTTTTCACTTCATCTGAATCATAGGCATCTACACAGATGTCTGTGATTGCAGGCTACATCTTAGAATTCTTTTTCACTCCTTATTGTCTCACACCATTTCCCCTTTTCCTCTTGACACTTTTAGATGATTTTTGACATCTGAGAAAATATATACATCCAAATTATTAGAATGTCACTGCCTGGTCCCTGCTCGAGTCAGCCACAAGACATGTAAAAGAGCATTAGAGTAAGAGGAAATTAAAAGGCAATGATATATGATCTCCTTTCTATGTTATTTATTGAAAGATCAGGTGAATGTCAACTAGAAAACACTTTTGCCTTCCTGGCTTGATTTTTGAACAAGCAATTTCTACGTTGATATTCATGTCAGCATATAGTATCCCTGCGCATTCAAAATTGAGTGTTCTCCATGTGTCAGCTTGGGTTATTCGAGGCAAATTGCTACTATATTTTAGTTTCTTTCTTGTCATTGCTAGAATGAATTTTGTCCTGTTCGTATGAGTTTGTTGAAAAGAAGAAAAAGCCTTCTACAGCTTCTAGACATCAGGATTCCCATACTCTATTCATCTTGCTGGCTAGATTATGAGCAACAGGGCAATGAGTGTCTTTGCTTTTTTCAGCAAGAGCAGGCACCAAAGGGAGGAAGCTCACAGGACTCTGTTAGTTTATAATCATCATGATATCCAATATTTTTATAGCACTTTAGTATGTTCAAAGCATTTCTTGAACATCAGCCCTATAATTCTTTAAAAAATAATCCTGAAATTCTTGTTATTCCCATATTGCCAGTTGGGATGGCTGAGTTGAGAACGGGCCACTTTCTCATTCAGAGCTTCAGGCTGCAATCCTGACCACACTTTCCTGAGAGTAAGCACCATTGATATTCGAATAGTTTTTGAATACTTTTGGTTTTGAATACTTTTGAATAGACATGCATAGGATTGTGGGCTAACCCTACAATCCAGAGTAACTACGGGAGCATGTTAGAGACATTATGTGCACCCATAGGTACAGTACAACCTACTGAAAGCCTATGGGAAATTCATATTGCAATCCAGAGTAAATTGTTCTTACACCAGAGCAAGGACTCCCCATAGTTACTCCCCATAGTTACTCTGGATTGCGCTCTTTAAGTCTCTCTGCTATTACACAACAACAGCCTAGCAGCAACCAGACTACTGTAGCAATACTCAAACTGTTCAGCAGCAGTGGGGGTGATGCAAACCTGTCTACAGAAAAACAAGGAACTTTAACCAGAGGTCTGACAAGTCCTATTTTACTGCATCTGGCTTCTGGTTAGCCAAAAATCTGGCCCTTTGTTTCCAAGCAACATTTAGCAAGTTTTTTATGTTTCTCATGGAAAACGTGAGTAACCTTTTGAAAAAAAAATGTGGTATTGGATGTCTTTTTTCCTGTAAACTTTATAAGAAAAAAAAATTGATTTACTAGTTACACAAGATAATAAACTAGGATGGCATACCACAGTCTCCTAGCCTCAGCCTGCACCACCCACATTTGCAATATAGGGATTTTAATACTGACTGGCTTTACGTGCAGGTTACTAAAAAAAATGTATGTGACGCAAACTGACCACTGTGTAGCCATATATTAAGTAATATATAAAGCCTTCTTTATATATATAATATTATATATATATACTTGGAGACACTCAAATGTGTGTCCTGCCACTTCCATATACCTCTGAACCACAACACAAGATAAGTGAATGACCTTTGCCTTTGCTTCAGTTTCCTGAAGACTTGTGGAAACAGAGAGGTCATTGTCTGACTTCATGCAGAAGGCCACTTGCTGCTTGAAGAGTCTCTTGCATCATGCACATTCACATGTGTTCTCCAGAAAGATAACATTGATGGTCACTGATATTCTTCTGGCCACTGAATTTAGGGAACTCTAATGAGGAACCTAACAAGCAGGCCGAGATGAGGATGAAATCCGAGGGAGAGTGGAGAAAATCAGTAGAAATAGTTATCAGATTTAATCCATATTTTCTATTTGATTGCTGTGTCCCTAGTTTGATCCTTGTCAAACTGTAGACAAAGTAAAGGACTGGACATGTTTTGGTGTCGAGTCTATGAGCCAGTGAAAAGGGTAGTCAGGGCAGAGGAGAATTCTTTCAGGATGAAGTACTTAACTTCAGATCCGGGAAGTTGCAATTATTGTAAGTTCATTATTACAATTCTGGCCTGGTACATTTGCCCCGAAATGCTAGTTAGCATTTTATGTTAAATACAAAGGTCAAGAATATTTCTCACTTTCACTGAAAATTTACAGGGATTTTTACTTTAAGGAAATAAAAAGAAAATTAAATATTGGCAACGCTAACTGATGACAAAATTACAATGTGCACAATTAGAATCATGCAGAGAATGTTTCATTATTAAACCAACTACACAGCTGGTAGGGTTTTACAGTAGACAATTAGCAATATTACATTTCTACCAGGCAAATAGCTGCTTGAGGTAGAAGATCATCTCATACGTTTTGGCAACAAATATCCAGCATCATCTGGGATATTTTCCTGGAAATTACTGAATTTGCTTTGAAGTTTTTCTTGTTCAAGACAGCTATTACAAACGACTTCATTGCCTCATTTAAGAAGACTTTGACCCAATTAATGAGGGATAAAGGAAATTTCCATCACATAGAACTGTGTCCCACAGTAGCTTAGCTACTGTAAAGACAGTGCCAAAACAGCTCCTGACTTTTGAGGTCTGAGTCCTTAAAAGCAGAGAAGAATTTTAGCTTCTTGTTTTTATTGTACTGCCACTCTTAGCATTTTTTTCCTCTATTGTCACCTCTCAGGTTAGGGTGGAAAAGTATGTGATGTGGCAAGTTGCATCATATGCACTTTATGCACTTTTTTTGAATACAGCAATGGCAAGGAGACCAATATGGATCAATGCATATACAGAGGGAGCATTTCAGCTTTTTCTCTCACAACGTAGTTCAATGCAAGTAATGAAATGTGGTAAAGTGAATGGTTTGGGACAGGGGTTCTCAAGCATTTCAGCCCAGGACCCCCTTCTGAGAATGTCAGAGGTGATGTCACAGCTAGAACAGGAATGCCAGAGCTCCTCCTTTTCTACTTGGAAGTAAGTACCATTGTACTTATAATGAGATGATACTCCCAGGAAAGCAGCCTGAATGCCCCATTCTAAGATGGCAGCACCCAGTTCCAGATTCCAGGATGATGGCACCAGGTATTTGTGATCCTCCAGAAATGAAGTTCCCCAAGGGGATCCCAATTCCACTTTGAGAACCACTGGTTCTAGGGCACTGGCGGAAGGCAATCTGGGGGCTAACTGGAGGATATGGCACATGTGCAGTTAACTGTAGAGGGGAAGCTGAGCTCTTGCTGCCACAGCCCTAGTCTTTCCCTGTATAGAAACAGGCACATACCTATTACTACAAAAAGAGGCTGCAGCACTGACAGACAGAGCTAAATCTCTCCTGTGATGGTGCAATCCCAAAGAAATTAATTGGAACACATGCAGTTTCACAGGAAAGACTGACAGCAGAATCCCTAATTTGCACTGGATCAGGCAGGCTGGCTTAGCCTGTGCTGCATCCAATGCACTTTTTGGGATTGCTGCCATGCAGCTGTGGGGAAGGAAAGCCTTTCCCCTTCACTGGGGTAGGGCTGCAGCAGCCCCAATAGATCTACTGAGATTTAGGCCATCCCGTGCTGCCCAGAGACAGAGATTTGAATCTGGAAAACCTGGGAATGTTCCTACTTGCACCTGAGAACACCCTCTCCCCAACCTCTAATCACCTCCACAAATAGCTCTAACTTTGATGCTGTGAAACTAGCACCAGGATTTTAAGGGTTCAGTTTTATATATTCTTTAATCCATAAGGTGCATTTTTTAAGAAATTAGAAATTGCAATCAATTGTATGTGTACTAGGTGTGTGATATAGGTGGTACTGTGTCCCCAGATGTAGCCACAATTCCTACCCATGTACTCCCAGTCCAGCCCATTTATTTTATATTTTTCACAATTTCACTGTATATTTTTTCCGATTTTGAATGTTTTTTTCTTTTCCAAAAAATGAAGTTCAGAAAGCAGTGTTTTGCATGATTTTGTTATCACCAAAAATCATACCTCCATCAGGAGATCTACACAGAAGTAAGCGAAAAATATTTTCCCTTGTCTTTTGTTTTACCCCCCTGGGTGTGTCACCTGGTGTGGACCGCACCACCTGCACCACTCTAGTGACGCCGCGGGTTTTACGACAGGGTTCTGCACTGGGCCTAACTTGCACTGCATCTTTAACTACTGAGCTACTGAAACCCAGGGGTGATTATAGCACAGTCCTAATTGTAGTTTATTTGTAAATTGAATGAGGATTTGTATTATGTATGATGAAAGACATGTTAAAATCTTAAAGAATTCAAATTATATAACTTTCTTCCTAGCATCAAAAATATTTCTATGATTTGGGCTCCAAACTCAAGCCATCATTTCTGATGCCTGGATTATTCTCATATGAATACACTTGAGCTTTTTCTCCCCCTGATTCTGGTCCTCTCTTTGTTAAAAGAACATTCAGCTGGATTCTTATATACTTAGGAACAATTGTTCAATTCTATCCTCACATGCTATTATTTCAAAATTACTTGTGCAGGTGGTTGCCATTTCTTCCTTTATAAAGAATAGTGCAATAGAATATTATCAATTTTTCCCCTTTCTTATAGGGAGCTCATTATGCCAAAAAACTGTCTATTGAAGTTTCCTGGTCACACATTTTTTTTGTCAGTCCCTCAAGACTGTTCTGGCTCCCAATATAGTCTAGTTTGACTGTGGTTAAGGCAGTTGATTGCTCTCTTCTTCACAGTGTTTTATTTTTCCTTCATATTTCCAACTTGGTTCTGAAGGAATGCAGCGTAACTTGTGTCTGACATCAATGCATGCTTCTTTTAAACACACTTTAAAGCATTATCCAGTAAAGTTAATTTGTTCTCTTGACATTTTTCCATTCTGATCACCAGCACTAACACTCCAAGTCTTCTCGTATTTACTCCTGGAAATTGCTTTTCAAAAATTAGGCAATTCAAAGGAAAACTAAATCCCAAACTGATATGTCAGGTGTTATTTATTTATTTATTTATTTATTTATTTATTTATTTATTTATTTAGTATCCCACCTTTCCTTCCCTGCAAGAGGGAGCTCAAGGCGGCTAATGTCAGGAAAACAATAAAACATCATTAAAATAGATCATAAATAAAGATTAAAACACAATTAAAATACAGTTAGATTAAATAAACTGAGGACAATTAAAACATGCAGACTAAAAAACATTTGTTAAAAACAATAAATTTAGCATTTATACAGCATTGTATTTCAATTAAAATGTTTTATAATTTTTATTTTTCTTCACATAATATGTGTAAGGCAGACGTCATTGAAATGCAGTAATTCTATCTCAGTTTTCTGTATGTTAATGTCTCCAAGTATAGCACAGATTGCTGCTTCGTTTTTATAAACTGCTAGGAATGTGTACATTTCATGTAGCATATGGCTATTGTTCCATTTGAGACATCTCCACTACTTTAAGTTCATAAACCAGCTCACAACAGTGGTATTTTTTTTAAAAGAGATTGACCACAAAGCATCATAGGGGATTGACATTTTGCCTCATATCCTATTGCTCAAGCATTAAGATGACAGACTATTAGTAGTGCCTGAGTAACGAAGCAGTGTGTTTTACACCTCTGAGGGAATCTGTACCAAAAGGGGTGTGTTGGCTTTATAATTAATTCTAATGCAAATCTTGTGTATATTTCTCGATATATAAAATCAAAGAATCACTGACTGACTCACTTCCTTGCTCACTCATCAACACCTAACCAAAACCACTGGAACCAGAAGCATGAAATTTGGGGAGGGTATTCCTTAGAACATAAGAACATAAGATGAGACTCCACTAGATCAGGCCAAAGGCCCATCTTGTCCAGCTTCCTGTATCACACAGTGGTCTACCAGATGCCTCAGGGATCTCATATTGCACCTGCATTCAGGTGACCTCCTCTGCATCTGGCACTTTGAGGTTGTCCACCTCTACACCTGTCCCTCATGGCTTGTAGCCTGTTATGGCCCTTTCCCCTAGGAATTTATCCAAGCCCTTCTTAAAGGCATTAAGGCTAGATGTCTTCCATGACGGACCCCCACTAAGAACAGATTTTTAGAAATTCAAATCAGAATAGGTGAAAAGGGGTGCAACATGTATTTGTCCTTATACTTAACACTGAAGAATCACTGACTCATCAATGCCCAGCCCAAACTTATGGGCCTTGTAAGTGATGCCTGGTAGTGCCCAGTTCCCAGTGCCTGGCGAGGATGCCCAGTGCATGATGGTTCCTGATACCTGGTAGATATGCCTGGTACCCGGTGGTGCTCAGTGGTTCCCAATACTACTTGTTGCCCACTGCATGGTTGTGCCCAGTTCCTCGTAGGAATGCCCGGTGGTGCCCTTTGCCTAATGATGCTTGGTGATGCCCAGTAGGGATGCCTGGAGTCTGGTGCTGCCCACTGGTGCCTGATAGTGTCTGCTGCCCAGTGGTGCCCACTGCCAAGTGCTGCTCAGTGGTCCCTGCTGCCTGGTGGTGTCCAGTGGTGTTCACTGAGCGCTGGTGTCCAATAGTTTCCAGTGATGCCTGGTGGTGCCTGGTGCCTAATAAGGATGCCTGGTGCCTGGCAGTGATGCATAGTGCCTGGCAGGAATGCCTAGTGTCTGGTGGTTCCTGCTTCCAGCTTTTTCCTCAGGGTGCCAGCTGCCCACTGTTGCCTGCTGCCTGCTGGTGCTTGGTGGTCCCTACTGCACAATGGTGCCTGCTGCCCAGTGGTATCCACCAGTGCCCACTGCTTACCTGTGCCTGCTGCCCAGTTGTGTCCAGAGGTACCTGGTGTCTACCAGTGCACGCAGCCTGGTGCATACACCCCACAGTCAGTTCCTGGTATCCACTAGTGTCCAGTGGTGTCCACCAGTGTCTTAAAGTGCCTGGCGGTGAACAGCCATGGCTGGGGTCCACAAATATCTAGACATTTTACTCCCACACTGAGCTAGTATTTCAATAACATTGTAGCCCTGTTTAATCACAAAATGTACTTGTCTCAAGTTTTAGTGAGAAGACAAATAAATACCCTCAGTTTTGAAGATTTCATTGAATCAATTCATTTTATAACTCCTTATTTGAAAATATGACCACTAAATGTCAGTGGTTCCCTTCAGAAGATGTTGATTGTTTCCTAAGGATTGATTCAAGATTGATTTTATTTCCTGAATATTTTTGTAAACAATTAGGTCATGAGAAGAGTGCAAGCTACACAAATTTATTTATTTGCATAATTTTTCATTGATTCTCAACTTGTATTTTTAATTAATAAATTGTGTGTTTGATTTTTACATTCATAAATAATTTTAATTGTCTAATGACCTCATGAGCTCATTAGAAGATATATGTATAATAATGAACCTCACATATTTCTTCCAAAAGAGGGCACTGCTACCCATCTCTCAGGCTCCAAGATTCTAGGTTACTTATGGACATATAATGCATCAAAAAATAATGAGTATTATACAGTTGTTCCAATAGCAACTATTGAAATTTATACTAATAAAATTATTTTAATTTTTTCCAAGTTATAAATACATTGAAATTTTTATGTTGCTACTGTCAGAATTGAAGCCTGGAGCATCAGAATATGGTTTGTTGAATTGTTGTGTGGCAAATTAACTGACAGCAAGAACAAGAGATAAAAGGAAAAAGAAAGGCTTTGGGGTGTGAAGTGAAACAAGACAATTATTCATGGTTTGTTTGTATGTTTTTCCCCTGGAATTAATTAACTCATATTTACATATTCTTGGTCACTTTAATTCCATTCTGCGAGTGTTGCTAGACATACTTCTGTGCAGAAGTATGTCTAGCATACTTCTGTGAAATTTTATTTTTTCTTAGTGAATCCCATTGTGTCTAATGAGACTTACTTCCAGTTGGCATAACTAGAGGGAGGGAGAGCAGTCTATCTTGGAGGAAGCCTCATCCTTTTGGTACCATTCCAAGCAAGGTACTGTGAGAAATACCACAAACATCTGACAAGAGGATGAACAAGGTTAGCCTGAAATGGTCACCCATCCTGGAATGGCACCAAAGGGGTGAGACTCCCGCCTTGGGCATATCTTGTGCTGTTGTGAAAATCTGAGCAGAAAATGAGCATGAAATACTAATCATGTCATACTATGTATAGTAACTGAAGTAATTTTGTGAAGCAATACTGCAAATAACTGACAAGAAGATGACCAGAGCCATTCTGAAATGGTCATCCCAGATAGCAGATCGACAGAGCCACCTTTGTCTGCCTACTTACCTCCACTGCTGTACGTGTGGTGGTGAGGAAAGTTGTTGGCAGTACAGTAGCCAGAGTAAGCCAGGGTGCACAGTAAGTTTGGCAGGTGCTGCAACACACCATAAAAGTGGTACTCCAGTTGCCATCTAAGCCATTCCAGGCAGCAATAGCAATGCATTGTCCCACCCCAGATTGGCTATGGTAGTGAGAGTCCCCGATCCCTCTGTAGGAAGCTTACCATGTTCCCAATCCTTTTGGCTATGCTGCTGGCAATGATCTAGTCCTGATGCTTTCCTTTCTGCAATTCCTGCTTACGCAGTAGTATAAATCCATAATAGCTTTCAGGTCACAATTACATATAAAATTAACAACTGCTTTATTTATGTTGAGTGCAAAATTTTGTACAGTGAAATGCAAATCACATAGCCTTTGCATGTGATTCAAGCCTTTGCATGTCTACTCAGAAGTAAATCCCATTATAATCAATGGGGCATACTCCCAGAAAAGTGTGGGTAGAATTGCACACGCACACACACACACACACACACACACACACTGTATGGAAAATTTCTTTTCCTTGGATGTGAGACCAGAATTCAAGTTTTGGCATTATGTAAAGATTTTATCGCTTAATGGATTCTGTGGACCCAAAGCATAAGGATACAGATGATAACTTCATGTGTGTGGTTGCTTTACAAAAAGGAAAATCTCTCTATGCATTTGGATTAATTAGACAAGTAAAATATGCTGATAGCTAATCAGCATATATAATTAACTATGTGAGTAGGGGAAAGACCCATGTAGAAAAATGCTCATATTCCAGGTGCAGTTAAAAAAAGAAAAAAATGGAGAAAAAAAGATGACAAAATGCTATGCTGGTGGAGTTTATTGGTGTTTAATGCTACAGTGAATCATTCAAAGAAAATGCACTTTAGTTTTATTTCTGTCCTTCTTGCTGAAGACTTTCTTTCAGTCTTACAAAATGAGATTACTATTGTTTTGCCCAGTTCAAAAAGTAATATGGGACAATTCAAAGGAGCTGCAAAAGTGCATGTTATACAGATTGTAAATAACTAGAGATACCTTTGCACTCAGTTTCAAATATGTTGTAAAACATAACAATACAATATGATTCAAAAATAAATGTTGTCTATTCTACCATTTAGTTTATGGTATCTATGACAAGGAAGGGACTTCAAGGAAAGAGTATCATACACCTGTTTGCAAAGACTTTTGAAGGCAGCCAAAGACTTTGTAAACCACCTTGCCCCTGTTTTAAACTTTCTTAGCATCCCCATAAAAATGCCTATTCATATTTTCTTATTCAGTGTCACTGAATTCAGTAAGGCTTATTTTGAGGTGAGTGTGGATAGGATTGTAGCCTTACAACCACTCTAGAAATCTGCTGCCATAAGTAACCTTGCAACAGCAAAAAAATCATGACATAGTCATGTGCTATGGAACTGCAATTTGCCAGTGCAAATGACTGGAGATTGTATTGCTACAGATACCCTCTTTCCCAAACATATGTGCAAGTTCATTTTGGTTTCAGAGCAGTGATGGGATTCAGATAAATTAACAACAGGTTCTAAGTCCATGGAATGACAGGTTCTATGTCCCATTAGTAACTGGTTCTCAGAACCAGGTGCTCATTAGCAAAGGGTTCTATAGAACCTGTGAGAACCCCCTGAAGCCCACCACTGTATCCCATTCCAGGCCTAGGCCCACCCCTTTTCTCTTTTTGGATTTTTGCCAGTAAATAGCCACTAGCTAAAAGGATTGCCTGTGTGATGATTGGGGTCCCCAGTGCCCCAGAAGCGTCATCTCTTTTTGTATGTTCCTTGCCTTTTGAAGTGTTCTTCTGAGACTCCTCACCCCACCAGAGCCTCAACAGAAGTGATCCTGCTAATAGGACAGCACTGGCAAAGACAGATCTCATGGGCAGATAGATAAACAGCTTTTGCCGGATATATCCAGCCTGTGGGCCTTATGTTTGTCACCTCTGCTTCAGAAAAAAAACCTCTGCTACATCAAACACAATAAGCTTTAGCTGGAAGGGGAAGACCCAGAAGTTGCAGTGTACCCCCAAAGTATTTGGGTTTAAATCAGGGGTCCTCAAACTTTTTAAACAGGGGGCCGGTTCACTGTGCCTCAGACACTGTCGGGGGCCCGACTATAGCTTCCTCCCGGCGACCCACGCCCCGTGCCTGTGACGCATTCCTACACTGAAGTAAATCCCATGATAGTCAATGGGCCTACCCCCAGGAAAGTGTGGCAGGATTGCAGCATCAGAGCCCCATCCTAAGCATTCCTACACAGAAGTAAATCCCATGATAGTCAATGGGCTTACTCCCAGGAAAGTGGCTAGCATTGCAGCCTCAGAGCCCCATCCTAAGCATTCCTACACAGAAGTAAGCCCCATGATAGTCAATGGGCTTACTCCCAGGAGAGTGTAGCTAGCATTGCAGCATCAGAGCCCCATCCTAAGCATCAGCGCCCCAGCCATCCTAGGAAAGTGTGGCAGGATTGTAGCATCAGAGCCCCATCCTAAGCATTCCTACACAGAAGTAATGGGCTTACTCCTAGGAAGGTGTGGCAGGCTTGCAGCATCACAGCCCCATCCATCCATCATCCATCCATCCCTACACAGAAGTAATGGGCTTACTCCTAGGAAAGTGTGGCAGGCTTGCAGCATCAGAGCCCCATCCATCCATCATCCATCGACCCATCCCTACACAGAAGTAATGGGCTTACTCCTAGGAAAGTGTGGCAGGCTTGCAGCATCAGAGCCCCATCCATGCTAGGAAAGTGTGACTTACAAGCTGGCAACTGAGTGGGAAGGGTGCAGGAGGGACTGAGCGGGAAGCGTGCACGCCTGTTGCAGCTTCTCCACAGCATCACGGGTTTCCTGGCTGGCGCGCGCGCAGCAACTAAACAGAGAGCAGCAACTGAGCGGGAAGGGCATGTGCGCCAGCCAGGGAACCCCTGGCGCTGCAGAGAAGTGGCCACAGGTGTGCGCGCTTCCCACTCAGTCCCTCCTGCGCTCATGCACCTGCTGTCGAGGCCCCTGGGGTTTCCCCCCAACCCCCAGCAGGCGGGATGGGGGGTTCTGAAAGTGCCCGCGGGCCGGATTGAAGGCCCTGGTGGGCCGTATCCGGCCCACGGGCCATAGTTTGAGGACCCCTGGTTTAAATAATCAATATTTTCAAGCAGAGAAACATGCACGGTCTTAGCTCACATCCAGATCAATCAGTAATATTGTATTACACACACACACACACACACACACACACACACAAAAGAAGAAGAAAAAATTAAGGCTTGATGCTCCTCTAGGCAAAAAAGGAAAACCCTGGGTGGTACCAATAGTGCAAAGTGTCTGTAGATCCAGCAAGATTTTCAGAGTAGAGATAGGTGCCAATGATTTCATTCAATTAAATCATCATTTCTTTAGAATAAAGCAGCCCCTGCTGTGGAATCAATTGAAATTAATTACCCGTGTTTGCTTTTTACTGACTAAAAGGGGTCAGAGGCTATTTGGCCATGGGGAGCAGTTCGTTTTGTAGCTTTTAACTGTTTGCACAAACAAGTGACTGTGTGATCAAGGAACCTGAGCTGAATCGCCAGTCCTGTTGGTCTTTCAAAGCTTCTGAATACAGGAAGAGCACTCAACCTTTCTGAAGAAAGGCAAACGCATGCATTTAAAAGATTTACATTCATCCTTCCCAGGCCTCTGAAATATAAATATGAAATATCCAGAACCTTGTCACTTCAGTAATAATTAAGCTGATGGCCTATTATGTTCGATTGCAAATCAATATAGTATCTTTTGGTGCCACTTGAGTTCTCAAGGGTTGGCTTGGGGCCAGCACTAGTTATACAATTGAGGAGCTGCAGCTGCAACGAGAAACTTCACTGCCATTTCCATTCAAAAAGAATAGACTGGTAACAATGGTGGCCAGCCTCTTCATAGTAATTGTGTGCAAGTACACATTTTGAAATCGTGTTTTGTTCAGCAGGTGCTGTTATTTTAGTTTAATTTCAATTTTGAAATATTGAGGAGAGAGGGGGCCTAATCTTAACAGCATCTAACCTACAGCTGTTCAGAACAGGACAGCAAACAGCATATGTTGCTTTAGATGGAAAATCATAATTGCTCATTCTTCCTGGCATATTAGCAGACCAGATCTGCGCCTCTGAAATTATCCAGCATTTCAGCCTTTTCTTACTTCACAAAGTGCTCTACAATGTTCTGGAAGTACAATTCTAGAACATCTGACTGTGTTTTCACCACAAGAAGTGGCTTTGTTTCTTTCTCTTCCCTCGCTGGGAAGGGGAGTTTATATGAAGTCAGGATGCTCAATAGGTTCATTGTCACACGCCATTCTGCCCACACCATCCACTTCTTTCCTATTATTTATTTGTTTGTTTATGTCCTGTGTTTCTTCCTGGAAAAAGGAAACCCAAGATGGCTAACAACATTTAAAACAGCAATAAAATTAAAACAGCATTAAAACTAGATAGAAATTAAAAAATACTATTAAAATATTATTAAATCATACAAAAACTGTAAAAACCCGGGTTATAAAATAGGCAGGTAACAATACAATAAAATTAAGCATCTAAAAGCCATCCTATACCTGTCTAAACAAGAGTTTTCCCAAATGGATAGCAATGAGGGGGCTTTTCTTAACTCAATGGGGAAGGAGTTCCACAGAGTGGGTGCCACCATTGAGAAGTCCCTGCCTCAGGCCACCATCCTCTTACTTTTTTCAGTGGCAGCATAATCAATAGGGCCCCCTAGGATGACCTCGGAGAGCTGATTGGATTGTATGGAAGCTGGCAGTTATATATAGATAGATATTATTATAATACATTATATTATATTATCCACACCAGTATTATGCCTGCAGTAATCCAAAGATCAGGGACACTCTATGACCAACAAATTGGGCAATTGGTCATGTTTCCTTTTCGATATTGTAGAACTGGGTGAGGCTGAAAAAGCACCTATTTGGATAATAGTAGCCAGGTAGAATTTCTGACAGACCCATAATGGAGGCTGCAGGGCAAACCCCTGGGAGAATGTGGAATGTGAATCCCTTCAGGTTCAGACAAGCAGCACAATTGTGACTGACAGTCCCCAAAAGTATAGCATGCAATACAATTGCACTAGACTTTGAGAACTAGAGATGGCATGATTAAGTTAGTTACCATGAGAGAAATCTGCTTGTTCTTTGAGCATTTTGGGTCTTAGATGCCACAAGGGTCACCACACTGCCTGAGAGAGGGGACTAGTCATATATTTAAACTGGCTTCATGTATTCCTTCTATAAAATAATTCCATAGGAACAACACATACATACAGCATAATCCTAATCCCTAGTTAGGCTCGCACAAGTCCCATGGTGATCTAGGGGTGTCATAAAAGTGTTGTAAGGAGGATTAGATCATGCTCCAGTTTAGACAATTACAATGCACTGGCCTAAACTGGTTAAGATTAGAGATGTATTTTGCTGAAACTGTAAAATGAAAAGCAAATGAGAGATGTAGTGTGACAAGCACCACCAAGATGTCTCCAACTTTTGTGAGACTTGTCAAAAAGAGAACAAAACCTAAAAGTTGTGCTGATAGGAAGATGTTAAAACTCAGTTATAACTCAGTCCATTTGTTATGCTTGTTCATTAAAAACCCTGCACTACTCTTAGAGAAGTACCACTCTAATAGAAATGCCATTCTTTTCCATGGGACTTTCTATAGTCATCAGGGTTTCTGTATCCATCCATCCATCCGTCTGTCCCAAAAGGGCTCACAATCTAAAATGCAAAAAGAACACCAGCAGAAGCCACTAGAGCAGACACTGCTGGAAATGTATGATAGGAAATCCGTATTGGTCCTCTTTTTTAGTCTCCTGTCCAGGTGTCCTCCAAAAGGGCTTCACTGTCCTCCATTTTGGCTTTATTTTGGAATTTGAAATAGTGTACAGCACTCCATCATTTCATATGTCGTTGGATTCATACTGAAGAGCAGAATCAAATGTAAAAATTAGTTTTGAAATATCTCCTTCCTATCAAAAGTTATGGCCAAAATACTAAAATAAAAAATATGCATTGAGCTCTATGGGAAAGTGAAAGTGTCCAATATCACGGCTTTACTTGTGAGTAGGCAAACTTACCATTGTCCGCCAGAAAGGCCAAAGTGAGAGAAATCTAAGATCTTATCCTCCCTTTGAGGTTTGGGCATCTAGTCACCTGTGAGTTACAGTGCCTGTTGGTATGCTACTTTCTCAGGATTCATGGTTCTCTGTGAGCCAAACTCAGGTATTTTAATATTACTACCACACCAAGCAGCATAACATACATGGAAAGGAATAAACACTCTCAACCTGTTGCTATATCCATTCATGCTGACACATTACCCAAATATAGCTCTTATAAAGTGAAAAACAGACATAATAAATGTAGCAGGAAATAATATTTTCTAAGTAGAATCAAGAAGCTTCTTTTGTAAGCAAGTTGTAAGCAAGTTTAGTTCTCTTAAGGGCCCAGAGCACACTGTCCCAACACCATGACACAGAACCTTTGAACATAGCAGTTCTTAACTTACAATCCAAATACATTTACTAGTGAGTTAGCCTTGCTGAATGTGATGCGGGTAAGGGAAGGATATGTGAGTTGACGGAGTGGCACCCATACCTGGAATAGCATCCTCTCCAAAATAAGTCCAAGGAGACGTGGGTGGGATTTCAAGTACGATACTTTTACTCTCCTCACCTCGAGGGGTTCTATTCATAGTTACAAAATCCAGCAAACAAACCCAAAACAAGCCTCAACGTGAGGAACTGCCCCCCTTCTGACAGGTAAGTCAGTCCATGTCCCCCAAACTCTTCAAACCAGGTAAGTCTTTCCAACCACTCTTCTGCAGGCAGGTAAGTGTCCAACTGTTGCACCAAGCACTACACTTCCCTCTGTCTCGCCTTCCCGCCTTTTCCCTTTTATATGTCTCTCCAAGGCCCCCGCCCCCTCGGGAGGTTCCACCCTTCCTGTCTGGGTGGAGGAGGGACCTTGCTCCACCAAGCCGGGCCCCGATCCATGCCTGGCCTCCTCAAGCTGCAGGCTGTCGAAGTCAATCCTCCCGGCTCCCGGTAAGCGCAGGCCTTCCTCCTTCGCCAATATCCTGCCACCATTCTCTTTCTCTCCTCCTCCATCCTCTTGTCTCTCTCTACCATGGCCTGCCATTCTTCCGGTGTCATCGTGTCTACCACGATCGCCTCCGCCTCCTTTTCTCGCTCCCAGGGTGGGATAGGTGGAGGTATATACCTAGTGGCCGGACCACAATGACACTCGGGATCTCCCTCCTCCCTGGAGATGTCTAGCCACATAAGGTCTTCCTCCAATTCTTCCTCGGGAGTCATCCGTCGTCTCCCACACTCCCCCCCCCCTCCCGGTAAGACGGGAGCCACCTCTCCCGTCCTCCAAGGGGCATCCTCCACCTGCCGAGATAGGAAGTCCGCATTAGTATGGAGGGCCCCTTTCCGATGCTCCACTACAAAAACATATGGCTGCAGGCTGAGATGCCACCTGGACAGCCTCGCGTTGGAGTCTTTCATCCTTTGTAACCAGGTAAGAGGGGCGTGGTCTGTCACCAGCTTAAACAGAGCCCCCAGGAGGTAGTACTGCAGTGTAGTTATGGCCCATTTAATGGCCAGAGCCTCTCGCTCCACTGTCGAATAATTCTGCTCGGTTCTATTCAACTTCCTACTGAGGAATAACATGGGTCCCTCTCCCCCTTCATCTTCCTGTGATAATACAGCCCCTAGTCCTTTCCCCGATGCATCTGTATGCACTACGAAAGGCTTGGAAAAGTCTGGTGCCACCAATACCGGGGGATTACACAGAGCTCTCTTCAGTTCTTGCAGGGCCTCCTGACATTCCTTAGTCCACGTGATGCTTTGCCCTTTCCTTCCTTTAGTCAGGTCAGTGAGAGGTGCTGCCACTTTCGAGAACTGGGGAATGAACATTCTATAGTAGCCTACCATCCCCAGTTAGCGCTAGACCTCCCTTTTTGTCTTAGGGGAGCTTATTCGCTGTATGGCTTCTACCTTGCTCCTGACAGGCCTAATCACTCTACCCCCCACCCCCCTGGAACCCCAAAAACTGGGTTCGGGTCATTCCTATCCGACACTTTGTCTGATTAGCTGCCAACCCTGCTTCGTCTAAGGTTCTGAATACCTGCTCCAAGTGTCCCATATGTTGTTCCCAGGAGTCACTATAAACAATATCATCAACGTAGGCAGCGGCTATGTTTCATGGCCGATCAACAACTTATCAATCAGCCTCTGAAAGGTAGCCGCTGCCCCATGCAATCCAAACAGCATCCTCATGAACTGGTACAGTCCCTGGGGGGTTGCAAAAGCCGTTACCTTCCTGGACTCCTTCTCCAGGGGTATCTGCCAATACCCCTTGGTCATATCAACAGTGGATAGGTACTTTGCCTTCCCCAGCCTTTCCAATAGACCCAGGACTCAGGGCATGGGGTATGCGTCAAACCTAGACACTTCATTTACTTTCCTAAAGTCTATGCACACCCGTATGGTCCCTCCACTCCTCCACTCGCTCTTGGACGGCTCTATCACGCCTAGGTCTATCATGTCCGGTACTTCTTTCCTAAGTTGTCCTTCCAGCCTCTTAGGCCATTTCTGTGGGGCCAGTCTGACTACCATCCCTGGCTTTACCTCAATCTTGTGCTCCACTAACCCAGTGCAGCCAGGTACCTTAGAAAACACCCTTGATAGCTTGTCCCTTAACTGTTTCACTTGTCGCACCTGTTCCCCTGATAGCTCTTCTCCTAATACTAGCTCTCCCCCTGGTCCCCTCGTGTCGGCTGCCGACGGGCCTAGCTCCTCCTCTTCGTCTTCTTCTCCAACCATTCCCTCTCTCTCCCTGGCCACCCACCTTTTGAGCAGGTTAACATGGTAGACCCGCTTCATTTCAGATCCGTCTTCCCTTCCTAGCCTGTAACTGAGGCTCCCGATCTTTTGGCGTATCACAAAAGGCCCTTGCCATTGTGCGAGCAATTTCTTCTCGCAGGTGGGCAGCAACAACAACACTTTGTCGCCTACCACAAACTCCCTCACCTTGACTCCCTGGTCAAACCTTCTCTTCTGTCCTGCCTGGGCCTCTATTAACCGGGCCCTAGCCCACCTGGCTAACTGACTTAGCCTTTCTCTCAACTGCTGCACATTCAGGGGGCCCTGCCCAGTTCCTGTAGGCTCTTCTCCACCCCACTGATTCCTGGCCAAGTCCAGAATCCCCCTTGGCTTCCTGCCGAACAATAGCTCGGAGGTTGATATCCCAGTAGACGCCTGGGGAACCTCTCTCACCGCGAACAGTAGTGGTTCCAGCGTCTGTGGCCATCCCTTTGGGTCCATCGTGGCAAACTTAGCTATCATCCTTTTCAGGGTCTGATTAAAGCGTTCCACTAACCCGTTGGCTTGGGGGTGGTACACACTTGTCTTCAGTGGCTTAACCCCCAGCTGTCCCCACATCTCCTGCATGACCTTCTCTATAAAGTTCTGGCCTTGATCCGTCAGAACCTCCTCCGGGAACCCCACCCGTGAAAATATCTTCACTAATTCCTGGGCCCTGGTGTTCCACAAAGGGACTGCCTCCGGATACTGGGTGGCGTAGTCTAACACGACCAGGGCATACTCAAAACCCACCCCCCCGCCCCTTGGGCAGAGGCCCTATGAGACCTTTACCTGGGGGCTCCCCCACGCCACTGTCCTCTGTCTCCGCCTCTCCGGGCAATCCCACCGGATATGTCCGGACGCTCCACAAGCGAAGCAGCGTCGTCCATCCTCCCTTGGCTCGCTCTCTCGCCTCTCCAGTAACTAGGGTCGGGCCCCGCGCTCTCCTCCGGGTCCTTCGGGCCTTTTGCTAGCCATGGTGCTGGTTCCACTCTCTCCCAGGCGTGGCAGGCTCCAGCGTCTTTCAGCACTCTGTGGAGCTCCTCCCAGGGCAGGTCCCCGTCCTCCTCGCGCTCCTTCTCTGACGACACACCCCGGGGTGTCCCGCCCCTCCTTCTCTGCCGCCAAAAAAATTTCCAAGGCATGCGCTGCCCCCTTCAAATCCCTGGGCTCCTGGCACATCACCCACGTGCAAGCTCTAGGGGGTAATGCCTTCAAAAATTGTTCCACAAAAATCAGCTCCACTAGTTCTTCCTTAGTTCTTTCCTTCGGCTTCAGCCATCGCAACCCACTGTTCTTGATCAGATTTGTGAGGGTGTGTGAAGTTATCTTAGGTTCCCATCTCACTTCTCTCAACTGACGCCTGTACGCCTCCCCCGAGACATTCAGGGTCCCCAATATAGTCTTCTTTATCTCTGCATAGTCCGCCGCCTCCTCCGGGGCTAGGGCATCCACAGCCTTCTGCGCAGGCCCAGTCAGGTTCGGGATGAGGATGACGGCCCACTTCTCTCGCGGCCAGCCCGCCACTTCTGCCACCCTTTCGAATGTCCTCAGATAGGCCTCTGGATCGTCTTCCGCTGTCATTTTCATTATTTTCATCCTCGGGGTTCCCCCGGTGCACATCCCCGCCATCCTCTCCATTGCAGCGGTCTGCTGCTTCATCAGGTCGGTCATCAGCCGGCTTTGCTCCGCGGCCCACCACCGCATCCAGTCTGGGGGTCTCCCATCCATCATGCCTCCCCCGTTCTCTTCCCCGTATGGGCCACCATTGTGATGCGGGTAAGGGGAGGATATGTGAGTTGACGGAGTGGCACCCATACCTGGAATAGCATCCTCTCCAAAATAAGTCCAAGGAGACGTGGGTGGGATTTCAAGTACGACACTTTTACTCTCCTCGCCTTGAGGGGTTCTATTCATAGTTACAAAATCCAGCAAACAAACCCAAAACAAGCCTCAACGTGAGGAACTGCCCCCCTTCTGACAGGTAAGTCAGTCCATGTCCCCGAAACTCTTCAAACCAGGTAAGTCTTTCCAACCACTCTTCTGCAGGCAGGTAAGTGTCCAACTGTTGCACCAAGCACTACACTTCCCTCTGCCTCGCCTTCCCGCCTTTTCCCTTTTATATGTCTCTCCAAGGCCCCTGCCCCCTCGGGAGCTTCCACCCTTCCTGTCTGGGTGGAGGAGGGACCTTGCTCCACCAAGCCGGGCCCCGATCCATGCCCGGCCTCCTCAAGCTGCAGGCTGTCGAAGTCAATCCTCCCGACTCACGGTAAGCGCAGGCCTTCCTCCTTCGCCAATATCCTGCCACCATTCTCTTTCTCTCCTCCTCCATCCTCTCGTCTCTCTCTACCATGGCCTGCCATTCTTCCGGTGTCATCGTGTCTGCCACGATCACCTCCGCCTCCTTTTCTCGCCTTTCTCGCTCCCAGGGTGGGATAGGTGGAGGTATATACCTAGTGGCCGGACCACAATGACACTCGGGAACTCCCTCCTCCCTGGAGATGTCTAGCCACATAAGGTCTTCCTCCAATTCTTCCTCGGGAGTCATCAATCGTCTCCCACACTGAACACAATGAGGCATCCTTTTGTGTAAACATGTTTAGGCTTGTGCTTGGGGAGCCCAATCCTGAGCTTCTTGGAGTGTGGCGCTACTGCAGCACCAAAAACTGCCACAGTATCCAGGGCACCCAAGGCAGCTACTGCCACCTTCTCGGAAGAAAAACAATTGTTATCCCCTTCCTCCATGTAAGGGATATAGTCTTGTAATGGGACTACTTGATTCTGCTGTGGCTCTTGAGCTGACACAAATATCTGAAACAGGCCATAGGATTTGGTGGAGCTTAGCTACGCTGGTCCCACATCACCCTCCCTGATCCTTTTCTGCTGTGCCTACCCTACCTGAATTTCCTCTTCTCCTCCTTCCCTTGCCTCCTCCGGTATGATTTTCTGAAGAATCAAATCCACACGAACAACACCACATTCACTAGCATTCTGTGTAGATAAGCCATATGGATTCTATACATTGGGTATTGTTTCTGGATTTTTGCAGAAACCCTATGCAAACAGGTGCAACAGGGAGCATAAGCATGAGAGTTTCTATTTTCTCATGGACAACTCTTTTATTCCTTTGCTAATGGACTATTCCAGCTGGCCTGGGATGCTCATCACTATCTCTACCTGGTTATTAACAGTCCATTTGCTTAAGTACCTCACCTAATTACTTTCTATGTTACCTCAGAGAGGCACACTCAATTTAAGAAAGTCTAGCAAAAGTTCTGATCTGACTGATCACCACATAGTATCACATCTACCACCTGGTCTCAGTTCTGGAGCCAAAAGGAATGAATGATCGCCAAAGCTCTCAGTAAGTCAAGTCCATTCATATCAAGGAAACTTGAGCTAGAGAGTCCGGGAGACTGGTCAGCACACTGCTCAGTATGAGCAGACAGACCATACTGGTATATTATTGAAAAAGAGAAATATTTTCTCTATTTTTCCCATAAATTTGTTAGCATCAGGATAGGGCTCCATCTGGAATTGAAAGTCATTGAATTAAACAGTCTTGCACCTAGTTTGATTTTTCTCATATACTTCAGAGTACAAACTGTAATCATTGCTTTGAAAATTCTTAAATAGATTTGAATTAATATGCCTATTCATTATTCCAAGGAAAGTGCAAACATACAACTTGTTTGGGAATCTGGATTAATCCAGACTTGATTTTGTTTTTCTCCTATCTCAGGAAATGAAATTATCTCTCTGTGGGATTTTGTTTAGGTTTATCTATGTCAATGGTTCATAAATGTTTTAGATGCTAACAGAGACTGCTGCCTAATTTATAAATGCCTGGTGTGTGGCTATAATGATGATTGGGCCCCAGTGAGCTTTCTGATAGCAGCTTTTTTATCCCTGTTTAGCAGATAGCCTAATCTGCACCTAGTCATGACCCACTGGTGGGTCCCAGATTCACAGTTTAGAGAACCACTGATTTATGTCATAAGAGAATAGCCTGCATTTATTACCCCAAATGATTATTATACACCAATCAAAATTTGTGCTTGTTGGGGACCCCTTGCGGCTCTGTGGTTAAAGGCATTGAATCTGTTGATTTGAAGATCGGCCCGTCAGCGGTTCAAGACCTGGGTGCTGCATGAAGCAACATCCTGGTGACAGGCCCCTGCAACAGGCCAGCCAGATTTTCCCCATGAAATCTAAAGCAGACCAGTAAGGAGAGGGAATAACACTAACCCTACAATCCAGAGTAACTACAGGAGCATGTAAGAGACATTATGTGCACCCATAGTTACTGCGTCACCTAATAAAAACCTATGGGAAATTCATATTGGAATCCAGAGTAAGTTGTTCTTACACCAGAGCAAGGACTCCCCATAGTTACTCTGGATTGCACCCTAAGAAATGAATTAAACTTTGTGCTTGTTCCTGTGAGGAACTAATTAAGGCTTGAACAGACCAAAATGATACCCATTGAAAAGGACAGAGGATTTCCATTTTCCCAGTTTTAGTGCCATTACCATGGTCATCATCATCAAACAGACCAAGATTGACCATTGAGTTTTTGCACCCATCAACATGATGTAATGTCATTAAGCAAGACAAACAACTTTATTTGTGTAACCATTTGGTCATTACAAAACATACGAAGACAAATTATAAAAGACTATTTTTTTAAAAAAAGTAGGGTCGGTACAAAGAGAATTCGTTAAAACTTACGTTAAAAAAACAGCTATACATCATACAGGGAGCTTCGACCTTATAGTTTTAGCTTCCAAAGCAAATTTTGCAACTTTAAAGATAATGTCGTTATCAGCATCACCCAAAAGCCAGCAAAAGAGATCGATAAATGGTCTATTGCTGAAACTGATAATAGTCGGCCAGAAATTTTGCTCTGGGAATATCCAATAGTGGGCATCGCAGAAGATAGTGTGCAATGTCATCAACCTCTCCTGAACTGCACTTACATAGTCTGAGGTCATAGGGAGTATTGTTGAATCTGCCTTCCAAGAGTGCAGACTGCATGGTCTGAAGACATAACGCAGAAAAAGTTTTTCTCAAAGTAGGATTGGTCAGGTTAATTAAATAATTTTCAAGAACAAAAGTTGTTTTGTAAAATAAAAGCCAATGTGAACAAGGAGAGTTAATGCATTAAGCAAGAAGAGCCTTTGACAACATTTGTGACTTCTTTCAATAGTCCACTGGAAATCAAAGACAATTTTGGAGGCCATTCCTAGTGAGAGGCAATCCTAGCATCTATCAAGACTATGACCTCAGCAGGAGACCCACTGTCAAACTTTGGACTTCTTGGTCCTGCTACTTTTCCTCTTTGTTATGTTGCTGCTTATTCAGTTCCCAACTTACAATAAGCAAATAGTTATAGGATAGTTCCCAACTTACAATAAGCAAATAGTTAAATAGTTACACAGCCTGTGCTCTCTTGTCCTTCTGACAAGCTAGTGCCCAGATGAAGAGGACATGCAAATGGACAGAGGTGTCAGCAGTAAGAAGCAGAAAGGTACATAGTAGTTCTGTTTATTCAAAAGTTAAACAAGATTTTTACTCACACATACATTTGTAGAAACAGACAGCTGTAGCCTGTACCACTACATATTTTTTTTAAAATTGCTTTTACTGCACTACTCAGCTCAAGCAGGAAACAAAATATGAGTATAATCAGTGGTGGGCACTTACCGGTTCGGTCCTACTTGCCCGAACCTGATCTTCCTGTTTCCCTGCCGTTGGCGAACTGCCAGCGACAGGGAAACGCAAAAACATAGCGGACCGGTACAGTCCACCATGTTTTTGCGCCCACCGCGCCTGCCTAGAAGTGGGCAGGCCCGCTTCTAGGCAGGCTCCACGCAAGCGCCGACATCGGCGCTTGCGCAGAGCCTGCTTAGAAGCAGGCCTGCCCACTTCTAGGCAGTCTCTCCACAAGTGTCGTTGTTGGCGCTTGCACAGAGCCTGCTTAGAAGCGGGCCTGCCCACTTCTAGGCAGGCTCTCCGCAAGCGTCGTTGTCGGCGCTTGCGCAGAACCTGCTTAGAAGCAAGCCTGCCCACTTCTAGGCAGGCTCTCCACAAACGTCGTTGTCGGTGCTTGCGCAGAGCCTGCTTAGAAGCGGGCCTGCCCACTTCTAGGCAGGCACTGTGAAGGTGCCAACATTGGCACAAGCGCAGTGCCTCTACTGAAGCTGGCCTGCCAGCTTTAGTACAGGCACTGCGCAGGTGCCAACGTTGCCCCTCCCCTTGGCCCTCCCCAGTCCCGCCCCCTGACCCCCCCGCCCCCTGACCCCGGCCTGACCCCTCTCACTTCCGGCGAACCGGATCTTGGGAGAGGCCGGGCCCACCCCTGAGTACAATCCTAAGCATGTCTATTCAAAAGTAAGCCCTATTGTGTTCAATGGGTCTTACTCCCAGAAAAGTGTCTTTAGGATTGCAGCCCAAGTTTGTTAGCCAGTAATGGCCATTAATGACCCAATCCTATACCTTGATCAGCCACTAATGGTCCCATCCAATCTTCTGTCATAGCATGGCTGCTCCAATAAAACATGCACTCCTTGCTATGATGATAGGGCAATCAGACGTTCAGAAGACAGTAAAAAACAATATTTTAAATACATCCTAGTAGGATGGCTATATGGATAATTTTGGATCACTGTATGGATCATTTTGCTGTTAAAAGTCTGCTGGTCATTTTCCTGTCATGACAGGTTGGAAAATGGAGACTAGGATCTGTTAAAACATTCATCTGCCAGATCCAGCCCTTTCTGTCTTCAACAAACCTCCTCTCTAGTTACTCTCAACCCTGCCTAGTTAATTCCTTGGCCCTCCTCTTGCCCGCCTGTTAACATGCTCCCATACCAGCCAACCTGCCCTATCACTATTCAGTGTCTGAAGAAAAGGAGATCTATTATTGCAACCATAGCGCAGTAGTGGCCTTGAATGACCAAGCAACAGCTTGATCTTTTTGCTGTCACAGGGTCGTTTACACCATTGGGATGCCAGTCATACTGACATAAAGACCCATATGATTCACTGACAGCATAATCTTCTTTGTGTCCACTCAGAAGTAATTCCTATTGTATTCAATAGCCGTTTTCCCAGGTAAGTGAGTAATTAGGGTGCAATCCTAACTTCCAGTTAGGCTGGCCTAAGCCCCAGCATAAGTTTTGTGCTGACCTGGCAGTGTCACAAAAGTGCCATAAGGCGGTGGATTAGGCCAGTCAGTGCACAGGAATATGCCAACCTCTCAACAATACCAGGAAAGATATGCTGCATGAGTTAGGTTGGACTAAGTTGTTTAGGATTGCACCCTCATTGAACTGCAGCCTTCCTTGCTTACTAATATACTACTCATAGCTTAATCTCATAGCCTAACCGTCCAAGGAGATAGAAGTGCAAACATGGCTGCCATTGCATCTTATCTTAATGGGGCAATTGCAAGGTTACGTGCAGTGGTGGGTTTCAGGGGGTTCTCACAGGTAATGAGCGCCTGGTTCTGAGAACTGGTTACTAATGGGACATAGAACCTGTTGTTAATATAGGTTATTAGGACATATAACCTGTTGTTAATTTATTTGAATCCCACCACTGAATATGTGCAACAACACGTAACACATCACAGACTCAGATGACTCAGTTTTTCACAACTTACACAAACTGTAATTACACATAAGAAAGTGGCTCCAGTTCAACACACTGGCTCCAGTTCAACACACTGGCTCTGTACAACACACCACCATTCAGTCTTGGTTTGAAAACCAAAATTAACTTGCCTATCTGACCAAAATTCCAAACTTCACTCCATACTGTAATGCCTCCAAGCACTTTTTTTGCTTTGTATAGGCTACGTTTCCTTTACTTTTCAAATCTACTTTTAATACAGTGCTGTGCCCAGAAAGAGGCAATGATATACCTGTCAGATTCGATGGATGCTGCACAAATGACTTCTACAGGGCATTATATAATTTGTACCTCCTTTGTAAAGGCATTCCTGCTATTTCCTAAAAATAGATGTTTAAACTGGAAGATGACACATTGAGGTGGAGAGGTGTGAACAGAACTGGTGCAGAATTGTTAAACATTAGCTAAGTAAAGAGGTAGGCGAGACCCCTGTGGCTCATCAAATGCCAAATTAGATATTATAATGAATGGTAATTGGTTAAATTATTAATCATTCTATTGCTTATCCCACAGTAACTAAATGGCCTTTCAGTTGCTATATAATTACCAGGTGACTGATGCTCTGTTTTCTTTCTTTGTAGGCCTTCTAAGCGCAGCGATAAAGTCTAAACCCTGTCATAACACAGCAGGGAAAAAAGTTGGAAAGAATCTTGCCAAATCAACTGCACGAAGTTAAAAACTCTTGGATCCTTTTTACTGTTGCTCATTACACCTGCTGCCTCAAAGACTCATATCGGTCGCATGAAATAAAAGCAGTTATGTGTTCTCCGAGCTATGGCAAGGAGGAAGCTAACTTGCAGAGCTCCTGAGGGGGGCAGTAGGGAGGATTCTGCTAGCAGAAAACACTTGGGGGTATTATTCAGAGGCAGCCTGGACAACGGGAGGTACCATCCTTCTCATGCTCTGGAAGCTGGCTCTCTATGAAGTTGGCAACCTATTCACCATGATTCTGCAGATTGCGCAAACAAACCTCATCTGCACTGTAAAGACTGCCATTTTTTCAGAGGCCCCTGGACATGTGTACATAGTGTACTTACCTCCAAGTAAGGAAGCTGAAGAGCTGGTGGAGGAAGGAGTAGCCCCATTGTGGGACTGCTCTTTTACCTGAGAGAAGGGGACTTTGGACAAAATCCAGAGTAAATACGGGGAGTCCTTGCTCTGGTGTAAAAACTATTTACTCTGGATATCAATATGAATTTCCCATAGATTTTCACTAGGTGGTGCAGTAACTATGGGTGCACATAATGTCTCTTACATGCTCCCATAGTTACTCTGGATTTGGGGGTTAGTCCCCTTTAGAGGCAGAGGCTGCCTGCTGCACACTGGAATCCTGCAGTTGCTGTTCTGGTGCTGCAGGATCCCTGCTACTGAGAGCAGCTCTTCTTGATCACATTAAAGCATGTGTGCCAATTTCCTATTTCAAAATCCAGAATTTTTTTTTTAAAATAGGAATGGTATCAGTGTCATTGGTCTCATGGGTCTAAACCTGCTTTCAATTAATCCAGGACTTCAGGGCAAGTTCAGGACAAGTTCAAGAGGATGCTGTAAATAAGAGACCCCATGAATCCAGGTCTTAATGTGGGAAAGGTGAAAAGGATGATCTATGGGTAGAGGCATACATACCATAATCCACTCCCATGGCAGTCATGACATTGTGACATGCATGCTCATTGAAGGTGCATGCATGCTGCGGTGACTCCCCATCAATGGCAATCTGCCATGGGGGGGAGGGGGTAAGCCTCTCTTGACTTCCAAGGGGCATTGGGTTGGATTTGTGGCTTCCCTGTCAGCAGACCAGCAGGGCAGGCAGAGATCCGGCCCTCCATCCCTTGGCTCCACCCACCTCCGTTGTGTCACCCATGGCTCCAGACTTGTAGCCTGCAGTGACCATACAATACTGCCTGTGGGTGTCATGTCTAGCTGGAAAGTGGCTTATTGGAAGGTGTTACTGGAAGGGGGCTTCCAAAGATGTCATGGACCACAAAAGTCTGATGATGAAGCATTATATCACTTGAGATTTTGACAGAATACCTCCAACAACATTTACAGGGAAAGTAACTTGGTCTCGGAAGAGAAAGGTGGGTTACAAATACTGAAATAAATAAACTTCATAGAAATTATTTTTTTTCTGTGTATAGCTATGAACATAAACTTTGAAAAAGCTTGATAGATGTTGTTGTTGTTTAGTCACTCAGTCATGTCCAACTTTTCATGACTCCATGGAATGCAGCATGCAAGGCCCCCCTATCCTCCACCAGATAGAAACAGCAGCTGATAGATACAGCAGCTGTATTGTGTTCAGAATACTTTCAGTTATATTTCTGTCCTTAAGGAAAGTGATCAAAAAACATACACAGAAGAATGTACGTTCAGGATGTGGGATGTTTTTAGAGAAAGAAAGAACAGGAATTACAGTTTTAGTGGTTATTTTAAAATAGGTTTAGGAAGAGCTTAGATGCAGAGGAAAAGTTGGAGAACTCCAGCCCTCCTCTGAGTCACTGGGGATTCTGATGCCATTATATGTAACACAATATCCAGAATTTGAACATTTTTATTATTATTATACCTTGAAATACGTATAACAGAAGACTCTTTTCTTTAGCCTAAACTTATAAAAAGCACTAAGGGACAAACCTGGCCAGTGCCTCATCCAGTGAAATGGAAGTATCTGTTTTATAAGTTAATGCAACTTAAGGTTGCCCGCACCTCACACATTCAATAAATTTGCCATGTGTTTTCAGGCAGTTGCCAGGACAAGGATGTTTTGGAACTACACTTTATCAAGAGTACAAAATAGAAAGGATACCATCTAACCAAAGTGAGACAAATTTGAATCCTATTGGTTTAATGGAACCATTAAGCTGATGCTTAAACATTTTCCATTGAAATCAATGGAACTTAAACAGGTTTAATTTTGGCCTTAATAATTTGGAGTAGAATTTTTTCCCCCTTGCTTTTTTAGATAAATTAATTATTCCAACTCTTACTATGTTCCTGTAGAACACAACAAGACATGTGAGATTTCTTGTAATGTTTTTCATGCTATCAAACTAAACTTTGGCCTTATTGACTGCAGTCTTTCTCCTTCAACCCGTTTGCATGTTTCAAAAATGTAAATGCTCTTGGAGTGTCAATACAGTGCATTGAGGAAGGCTGAAGTCCAAAGATCCACTTTTCCAGAGTGATTCAATTGACATTTTGTTTCCATGCTCCATACTTTCAGAATGTTAAGAGTATTGATTAAACATCTGGTATTTGGGTAGGTTTCCCTATATCTTTGAAAGGAACAGTCGGATGAGCAGGAGACTCCAATAGCTCCAGAGGGTAGCATGCTGTTTCTCATTTTATTTTTTTAAATGGACAGACATTAAAAGAAGGCAAAAAGATAGTTGAATTTGCTCAGCTCCCAACGGGACCTCTTCCTGTAGAATCGTGTCATCACATTAATTCACTAGAAACGAGGCTAAAAGAATTGTGTCTGAAAGCAGCAGAAAATGCAACATTACTCAAATGAGAGCAAGAATGTTTCTGGCAATGTTTCTTAATGTATGCTAAAGCACAGCAGAACCAGTTATGCGCTTTCAAACTCCCAAAATGTAAACAAATGAGGACACCCACCTTTCACATTAAGCAGAAGATAAAAGTGCTGAGGTTTCATTTTATTTTTCACTTTATTTTTCATTTAATATGTAATATTTTTCACTGTGTAATATCTACCAGAATATGGATTGACAGCAGTAGCGACCTCTCAAGTCCATCCAGTAGATCATGCCACAACATTAAAAGTACAATGGTTTTGCATTTAAACCAACCTCGTAGGAGATTTATAGCACAGTCCTGTGCTTCCCATATCAGCAGATCTGATATCCACAGAACCAGTTTTGTGCAGTCGTCCGTGTGAACACACACCCTGCACCCATTACCTTAAATTTATCTTATTTACTGTGGCACCAAGCAAGCATTTTTCTTCCTTTTACAGAATCCTCAAAGAAGAACACAAGCAGGCAGGACACTCAAGGAACACAGCCAGAATGTAAACAGGAAGCAAGACCCTGCTTGCTGTTAACACTCTTAGGGCCAGCAATTTATCAGCAGTTTATCAACCAATTTATCCTCAAAGTATGCACTGAACAAATAAACAAACATTCATTTACCTAGAGGAGGCTTCTGTGACTTGCCTTCCACTGCAAAATCCAGTGCTCCTCCGATCGGTATGGTTGCATTAGTGCTAGAAAGTTAGATAGGACTGGGTCCTTAGTCTCCTTCCTCTAGTACAGTGTTCTTCAGTCTTGGGGATGCAATCCCAAAGGGTCATGAGGCCTCATTTGTGAGATTGTAGTCTGGGAAGTAGTAGTGTGAGAGTCAAAAGTAGAGTTAGTAGACATCCTCCAGTCCAATGAGCTGAAGGACAAGGCTGCCAGCACTGTCATATGTGCTTGAGTTTTTTCACCATTGATGGTCTCACTTGACCTTACTTTGCATGCTGCTCAGCCCAACCCTCACTGGGATTCTGGTCATCAAACCTGACTGTCCCACAGCCTGAACACAGAAGATGGGGCTAGCCATTTGCTCAACCAGGGCAGGGCTGGGTGGCAACATGTGCGGAGTGGGCACATTGGCTCCTGGGAGGAAAGTGGAATCTATGGTGGGTCTCTTCATTTGAGGACACAGCATATAGTGTCCAGGCTGCCTGCTTGGTTGCCACATTCCTCATTTAGAGGACAATGGGGGTGGTGGAGGGTGGGAGGGTTACACCTATTGTTCCTTCTCCTGACTACCATGTGTTTGTAGATTCTCTGTTTACCTGTTATAGGTAAACCCCAGTTCAGTCTCTAATTTTCACCTTTTTCTATGTTGTAAATGTAATGCATCCACCCATCCATACATTTTAGGGATATCTTCATAGCACCCTTCCTTTTGATCTCTGACACGAAGTACAGGCTAGATTGGCAGAATGAAGATGAGAATATCATAGATTAAGAGAGAGAGAGAGAGAGAGAGAGAGAGAGAGAGAGAGAGAGAGAGAGAGAGAGAATGCATTTAATTCAGATTCAACATATGTCAAGAGACCATCATTAGAAAGCTAGTCATTCTGCCTTGCTGTATTTTTCTGCTGTTTGATAGACAAATGGTGTTTCCAGTACAGTCAATTTGGGTCTTTCCCTGTGTTCTTCCACCTACTAAATATGTTTTAGCCCTGGAGCACAAAAGCAGCATGAGTGAAAATTGGAACAGAGTGTGCTGAATTTTCCTCTCATTTACAATGGTAACAATCAGTTTCACCTCCGCTAGATTCTCAAAGCTTCCCAACCAGCACCAGTATCGTTAACCTCAGTGGGGATGGGTGCCTATGGACTGCTTAGACTGCCAGGACTGTTGTTGCTAGAAAGCAAAACTTGCCTGAGATACAGAATAGAAAATGTTGCCAAAGGCAAGGAAGAAAATAATTTCCCAAATATTTCTGAACAGGATAATTAATGCTCAGGACTCACCTCTACTTGTCATGCTGTCCGTAACACCAACTTTTGCTATATCAACTCTAATGGGCATCCCAAAGTCTTGGCAGCCCTAATCATTCAAAGGTCACAAGTGAAAACCTACAAAAATATGACACTTGCTTTAAATGAAGCCTTTGACACTGCATATTAAATTATAATCCATTGGGCTACAGTACATTTATTTGGGCCACATTTTCAAGTTTTGAGCAGAAACTGCATGCCGTATTAACAACAGCAGCCAAGAAATCACGAAAATTAAGACATATGGCCAACAGTCAGGGCATTTTAATGCTTCCTTATTTGACCCTGCAGCTATGTGCCATTCCAGAGTGGTAAAATGTGAACCTTTTCATCAGCTGTCATTTTTTATGCAGTACAAACCTTGCATACATCAATCAACAAATCAGGATTCTTCCCAGCAAATAAATGCTGACATGTAGCTAGAGTTGGCTGAAGAAGAAAAGTACTAGTAGACTTATCACTATGACTTACGGCACTTTCACCCAGCTTCCCACACTTTCAGTGGAGGGGGATTAGTAGAAAACTAGGGGATTATTGGAGTCCACATTAAAAAAAAACATTCACCCAAAATTCAGATTCCTACTTTTGAATTCCAGTGATTTCCAGTTTGGGTTTTTTATTTTGGTTTTCAAGGATGCCTTTAAGAAATGTACAGCTCAACGCTCCTAACAGGATCTTGCACTTACACTCCATCACCAATACAAGGCCTGCTGCAACAGTGCATGTGTTGAGGCCACTAGAACAATTGCCAGTGCCCACAGGCACAAACCAACAACCTCTAAAGCCCCTACCACAGTAGTAAAAATGGCAGAGAAGGTGTTCTGGGGGAAGATCAGAATAGGCATTGTGACCAACCATGGCATACTTAAGGTGTGATATGGCTGATATGGATGGCAGAAGCAGCTAATATCCTGTTCCCTAACCCTGAGCTTGACTTGCCCCCTTAGACTAACCCAGATGTACACCAGCCAAAGAGTACACCAGATATGGGTAGATCAACTGGAGATAAGCCAAGTAGTCAAGTAAAAAAGTTTCCATCACTGTCCAGTCCCTGACTGGATGAAAGCAAGCAACAGGATCTGCTCCAACACCGCTGCATGCTCTGGGAAAGCCTAGAACAGGATTGGGCTATTAATGCTGGATGAACCTACAGCATATAAATGTTCAGTACCAACTTGCCATGCTCAGTACCAATTCTGCCATTCTCTGCACACACACACACACACACACACACACACACACACACACACACACACACAACCCAAAGATCTAAATCCAAAAGCACCTATGGGTTGTTGCAAGGAAATTCAAATTAGGGAAATTTGTTTGAGAATGTTTGGCTGAGGTGAGAGACAGGTCTAGGGAGGATGAACTTTACAGGTATCCTTTTCACATATCAAAGAATGAAATTTCTATCATGCTGAATAAACTGCCTGCCTAATCCTGAGTCTGACTTGAAATTGGTTCTCCTGAAGCAGCTGTAGTTGAAGTCAGAGAGAGGTTTAAGATTTGGTGAACATCATGGCTGCTGAACCTACCCCTTTCCCAGTGCCAGATTTACATACAAGTTAAACAAGTATAGCTTAGAGCCCCACTCTCCTGGGGCACCCAAAAAATTTAAAGGGAAAAAAACTGGATATACATTTCCAAAATACTGTATAAGATAAAAAATTTGTTATGTGCAAATAGCTTTAGATACCTATTCAACACAACACAACATATATAGCATATATTCAACACAAAATTGTTTTTGGGTTATTGTTTTTATTGGGTTATTGTTTTTATTGTTTTTAACTTATGTATGTTTTCCATGCTTTGAATTGTTTTATTGAACGTTTTAAATTATGTTTTATTCTTAGCCACCTTGAGTCTGCTATGGCCTGAGAATTTATTTTATAATAAAATATTAATAAAAAACAGCCACAATTTGTTGTTGACAAACGACAGCTGGACATATAAAGGGCCCCATTACTTTCAATATCTTAGGGCCTCTTCAAACCTAAATCTGGCCCTGCCCTTCCCAGTTGTGATCCACCCTTTCTTCCACCATCACCACCCTTTTCTGCCCACCCTGCCTCCCTCCCTCCTCCTGTACAAACTTACATGTGCAGCAGTGGCCAAGCCATGCTCTTCAGTTCAACAGGCTGGAAGCATCCATCACCACTATAACACTCATCCCAGTAGCACTAGGAGCGTCTATTGTTGAGTTGTTAAATTGTAAGTTGATCTTCCCCTGATCCTCCTCCTCCGCTTTCTTACCAGTGGCAGCAGAGCCAGTGTAACCAGTATCCAGTCTCTGGGACATTACACTAATGGTAACAGCCTAACCCTAACCCTTAAGCTACCCTAAATATTGTTATATCTGTTTCATACTTTAAAGAAAGGATGATGTAGTGGTTTGAGAATTGCATATAAACCTAGAAGATCCAGGTTCAAATCCATGCTCAGCCATGAAGCTTCCTGGGCGACCTTAGGAAGTCACTTTCTCTCAGCCTAATCACCTTCACAGGGTTGTTGTGTAAACCAATGGAGGGAAGTATGTACCTTGATCTCCTTGGAAGTAGGTCAGTATAAACATGTAAAAAATAGGATGACACAAACTAACTTCAGAATAAGCCATCCTGTTAGCAACAATACTTCTGGAGCAAAATACTGGAAAAAAATCAATAGTTAAGTTCCAAGATTAAAAATATTAAGCACAACACTCATCATCAGTCTCTGTGTTAAAGTCCATATATGTTTAGCAAAGGCAAGGAACATTTCAGTGGACTGTCCTCATGTTCTCCGATGCTCTCCTGCTTCACCATCTCAAATCCTACAAAAGCCTGGCTGACTACCAACTACACAATCAAACATCTGTGCACCAGATGTCTATAACATAATATCCAGCTGTGTTACCACTGCTACATCTGCAAACCACAGCATATGTCAGTTGCTATTGTAAGAATATTTTGAGAACAGAAAACATATGAAAGAAAACCCTGGAGGAGAAGTAGCAAAGCATGCATTTTATGTGTGCATATCTGTTTTCTTCATGTTGGCACTTTAGAATCCTCAGTTCATTTTCCAGTAAATTTGGACCACGTTAGGAAGGGAAGTAATAGCTTAATGTGTTTGTCCTTTATCTGTAGAGTCAAAGAGTTGTTTTTTACATTACAATTTGCACATTTGGCACTTGGATTTGGCATAACTAAAGCACATGAATTTCAATTATTTTTAGTGTCGGAGGAAGCAAAATAGCCAGTGCCATGCTTACTACTGTTGATGTTTCTAGACCAACACAGCACTTGATTTAGCAATGTGAATTGGTTTTGACCTGCTAAAATAAAAGCACATCACCTTCAAGACCAGGAAAAAAATTGTTTTAAATTGTTTAGGCTGCAATCCTATAGACATAGGATTATATCTTGCAAGAGGCTCGTAATGCTGGGAATTTCAGTGCCCAGACCTTCAATAAGTAGAGGACTTAAATTTGTCACACTACTGAACAGAGAGCTTGGATTTGAAATGAATTCTCATATACAGAGTATTGCAAAGTCAGTCAAAATTCTCTGAAGGGGAACACGTACTTGATTGCTTTGGCAAAGAAAACTATTCTAAACCACAGTATGAAGTAGAAGTTGTTAAAAGATTCCTGTTGAAAATACTCTTTTGACATGCTTTAACTTGACAAACTTAAGGCTGCTGTTTCGAGCACACTCACGTTGTATTAAGTTCTCATTGGAATCAGTGGGGTTTAATTCCAAGGAAATGTGTTTCAGAATGGGATGTCAGCTCCTAGTTTTCCGGCCTAATCCCATTAAGCCTTGTCTGTTCATTGTGCATTACAAACCCAGCAGTCAGAGATTGGGTCTTATTGTACAAAATCAACCAAACCGTTTGAACAAATGATAAATTCAAATGCATTTGTACTTGTTGAAGAGGTTTTTAAAACACTAAAAATGAAGTGTCTTTGGGAAAGCAAAATCCAGTGAGGTAGTAATTCAAATGTAGTTGCGATTTATGTCAATTAGGGAGTGATAGCTTCAGTCTTGAATGGAAACTACTTCTCAACAGGTGCCATGTCTTAACTTATACATGGGCTGTGGACCAAGACAAACAGCAGCTACTGAATCATCACTGAAGAATTAAAGGCTCTATTATTACCCTTATTATTAAATATTTATATACTGCTTTAAAAAAGCTCACAAAGCAGTTTACATAGAAAAAAATCACTAAATGGTTCCCATTCCCCAAAAGGGCCAATTAGAGCCTAGGCCTATGCATGTGTCCTCATAAGAGAGTCCCATGAGAGTTTCCTTACTCCTCGGAAAGTGTGGATAAGATTACACTGTCATAGGGTGCAATCCAGAGTAACTACGGGGAGTCCTTGCTCTGACGTAAGAACAATTTGCTCTGGATTGCAATATGAATTTCCCATAGGTTTTCATTAGGTGGTGCAGTAACTACGGGTACACATAATGTCTCTTACGTGCTCCCGTAGTTACTCTGGATTGTAGGGCTAGTCTAAAAAGAGATGGAGAAGCAACACCAGCAACAGCTATTGGAAAAGATGCCATGTTGGGATAAAGAGGAGCTGTTGCTCTCTCCATGCAGAATATTAGCGGATACTATTTAAAATGTGTTTTGTTGCCTAAGTAGTAGTACCTCCCATAAGTTCAGTTCAGCTACTCACTTCAAAAGTTCAAGTGTGCAGCCTCAAGATGCTACCGTTAAAAAGTCCTTCTATGTTGAGTCATTGCCATCACCTGCCTCCCAGTTTGATTAATGTTTGCAATGACCATATTTTTTTCTAAAGGAGCAAAGTCTGATTATCAGTGCTCATTTAAAAAAAAATGCTTAATAATAAGCCAACAGTCCTGCAGGCCTGGAATGAGTTGGGTGTGCACAGTCCAGCAACTACTCTGCACATGCCCAGCTGTTATGTGAACCGCTTTGTTCCTGGCCCAGAGTGCATTAGGCATCTGCAACCTAGTTGCTGAACTGCACATGCACAGTTTGGAGCAGGTTGGAGCAAACTGGACATGCGCTCGCCAGCTGGTCCATGGTAAAATTATTGTTCCACATGACTGGTCCATAGTCCAAGAAATGTTGAGGACTACTACTCTATACTAGGCATGTCCAGACTTTTTAGCAGGAGGGCCATGTTGTCTCTCTGACAAAGTGTTGGAGGCCAGAAAAATGATTTATATTTCAAATTTGAATAACGTTACATAAATTTACATATAAGTGCATTTGAGACAGCTACAGAGAATTGCAAAGCTTGCACACAGGCCAGATGGAAGGGTCCTGCTGAAGGATGCATTGTGGTTTTGCTGTGGTCTGTGTCTGGTACCATACATAGTTCAACATTTTCTTCTTTGTACTTCATTTATAGTACATATACAAAACGAACTAACAAAAACAGATATGTTCTATGTATTACATGAACTCAGCCCTGGTTCTGAAATGTTCATGGATTATAAAAGCTCAGCCCTGGTACAAATTAAGCCTTGTTAATAATTATTGGTTCAAATGGAAACTGTTGCTTTTATAAAGATGATGAACTCTGCTTCTTTTGGCGGGATTCTCAGTCTCCCATCCCACTCCTTCCTCCTAGCATTAGTTGGATTTTAGACATGATTTTTTCTTCACATTTGCCTGTTTTGACACTGTCAAAGAGCAGACGAGCTTTATGGAAACAGCAGACATAAACAAGATAAAGCACACTTATTTTCTCGGACCTAACGCACAGGAACTGTTATCTGAACTCTGGACCTTGTTAGCATCCAGCTAATAAAGGGAAGCATGATGAAGCATTTTTGTGTCCTTTCCAAGATATTCAGCAAAGAAGCCATTATCTGTCGCCAAAATGTAGTCAAGTTTTTGAACTTGATCAACAACTTTAGAAATTAGGACTTGTTCTAGGACCGAAAAGGCTCTGCGCTGGTGTGGAAGAATTACATTTTCGGAAAGAGTGCCTACCTATCTCCATAGCTCAAATATTTCAGATAAAATTGGAAACAAAATTAGAGTTGAACTTCTGAATTTTACCAAATATGTAATTTAATTCCAACACATTGATTAGGATTTCTGTAAAGTGAATTTGAATGAAATTGATAGTTGGATTGTGAGAGAAACTCACTGGAATGAAAGTTTCAAGAGTTCACACACCTTGGTTGATCTGTAAACTATTGAAAAATGTACATATGTAAATAGGTAATATTTGAACCCAAATAGTCTGCAGGAAATCACCAAGGAAAGAAGAATCCAGATTTGGGAGTTTCTCTGCATTTGCAAAAAAAATAAAAAATCACAGTGATGTCGCTTCCTGTATGATGTCACTTCTTGCTATTATATAACTTCCAAGGATGGGTTCTGGACAGATTTTCAATCTCAGAAAGGGGTCTTGGGCTGAAATGCTTGATAGCCACAGGATAGGAGGGTGCAGGGGGTAGCAATTACACCAGGCAACAAGCTTTAGGGACATTTTGGGAGGCAACAAGCTAAACTCCACACTAAATTTGGCCAAATTTGTGAAAACCTTAATATGTACTAATAATACCATCAGGCTATACATTAGCGGAAAAGTAATTTAATGCAGAATGCAAAACAAACAAAAAATTATATGCACTCTATCAAAAGTTTCAGTCATTTAACCAGTAAATGAAAACACAAAAAGTGTTTCAAGTTTCTTAAGGAACAAAAGTGGATTTTCTTATTCAAATTAACCTATGACACAGGCAGTGCAATACTAACTTACACTGCATTAGGCAGGCTGGAATGCCTACACTGTATCAAGCACAAGTTTTAGGACTGCTTTTGCCCTTCTGCAGAGAAGGGGAGGTTCATCCTCTTACCTATGATAGGGTAAGAGCAGCCCCAGTGGGCCTACTCAGACTTAGGCCATCCTCTGCCTGAATACTCCCTCCCACCTCCTTCCCTATGGTTGGAGTCCAGTGGGGAAGCCTGGATCTCACAGGACTCTGGCACTGGCTGCCAGTAAGCTAAAAAATCCCTCTCCCATCAACAGCCTTTCCCCCTCCCTACCCCTTAAATGGACAGGGATAAAGCTTCCATGGTGGGGATTCCTACCATGGCTTCCATTGCTGCCTATGGCTCCAAAGTGCTTTATTGGCAACATGCCTTTCACACCATTCTCAATAGACTTGTGTCAGTGGACCATGACATCCACTAACATAAGCGGCAGCTAGGATTGGGTTATAACTCTCATTTTCGGTTTCTAATTTGAATGGGGATTGTACCCTTAAAAAAATATCCCTAGAAAACAAAATGCACAACAAGGCTGTCACTGGGTAGAGCAGACAAGAGAGTCTTGTTTTCACTATGCGATTTTGAAAGGTCCTGCTGGCTTATTGCCAATTGCCAACAACCGTCTCATGAAAGAAGGCTTGTAGGAAAATATGACCATGAATTACTCTCAGTGTTTCCTATGGATCTTAAAGAGCGTTCCACTGTCTCTGTGGAGTGAACTATGCTCATAAACTATTATGTGTCAGATGTAGCATAACAGTTACAGGTCACTTGCTGGCGGTTCTGCTTGTCCAATAGATTAGTGTGATGCTCCTGCAATTTTATGAGTTTTGTTTTAAATTGTGATTCATGTCACTCCTTGTCTTTACCTCTTTTATTTTTCCCTGTGCAGTCACACACTCCTATCTATTAAGATTAGCATCATGCCCTTGTAATTCCATAGACTTTCTACATAGATGCCATTTTCCTGTAACACATTTAGTGAATGGGCAAGTTCGACTTTGTAGGAAATATCACTTATTCTGAACTGGAAAAAATTTAATTTATTTGATCAGATTCTTGTTTTTTTCCCATCAAAGACAATGAAATATATTTTTCTCATTCCACCTAATATAGTTTAACAGTTGGACTTCTTGAAATGAAAGCTAATCAATCAATTAATTACTCTTGTGAGTTAGTCTCATAAGAAATCACAGGTCTGGTCCACATGAATCCCTTACCCACTCCTATCCCTGACTGAATGAGTAGCATTTAGTAATGGATGGGAAGGGACTGTAGCACAATTGGAGCACAAATTTTGCAGGGAGAAGGTCCCAGTTGAATCCCTGGTAGTATCTCTAGATACCGAAAGAAAACAAGGAAAGATACAACCTGACACCCTGCAGAGCCGCTACCAGTCAGTACTGAGCTGCATGGACCAATGGAATTGCTACTCACTGGTGTCCCATGTGTGGTGGGTTGTGTTTCCATATACACTGGGCTCCATGCAGTGTTCTTTGTAGTGCTGCAAAACCTTTTTTAAAAAAAATAAGTGGGACAGAAAGACAGACAGAGACAAGACAGACAGACAGAACTCAGAAGAAGCCAACAGGACCAACCATAAAAGCTTTGCAACACTACCAGGAGCATCACATCACTATCCACCAAAATGGGCAAAGTGAGCTGCAGTGCTGAAAAGCTTGGGAACCTCTGGTCTCAATTGTAAGGCAGCTTGTAATCAATTTCTGTGGATGTTAGGTGGGCAAGCCTGGCCAAAGACTTATCCCTGCCTGAATTGGTGCAATCAGTCAGCACACTTCCGCGACAAAGTGCATTGCAACGCAACATTCCTGCGCTGTCTTTCTTGGCCTACAATTTGTACAAATGACCCCCTGTCTATGTGACCCCAAAACTGAAGTGCGTGTAAGCCAGCACAGGGACTAAATGGTGGTAGGAACAGGGCAGGGAGGAAGAGGAATAGCAGTGTGTATGAGTGGGAGGAGGTGTCTGGAGGAGGCTGGGACAGCACCAGAATGTACCAGTATCCAATACTCTCCTCAATTCTAAGACAGCAAAATTGTTGTCCAGATTTGAGGAGACCCATTCAGGTGGTTGAGAATAAGGGAATGCAAGCTCTGTTACCATAAAGTGACCTCTATGACTGTCACACGATCATAAGATGCATGTTCTATTGATGCAGCTGCATTAGGATTTGGCCCACAATTTGAACATAATCTACAACTGGAATTCCCTGATTTCAAATCCACTCTCATTTCATGTGGATACATGTACTGGGAAGACAACAATGGCTTTCTGTACCCCTCCCTGACTCACATTCAACCTGCCTCAAAGCCAAGTGCTGCCTGCTGACAATTCCAGCTTCTCACCCTCAACCTCTCCCAGTTTATATTCCATCTGAGAATGTTCCATGTACCATCTTCAACTGCAATGCTGGGCTGATTATTGTCTCCACACGCTGAGTGATGATGTCATTATGTCTTCACTGAAGACCTGGGTTGTCAAGCTCTGCCTTGTGCAGAACAACGCATCTGCACACTTTATAGTGAACACTGCCCCAGTTCATTATTAGGGTTTAAGGAAATTGAAACCATGGGGTCCAGAATGTGAGCATCTATCCCACTACGGATTTGAGAAGATCCACCGGATGCCAGGCAGACTACCAAGAGATAATAAGATTTTTTAAAGTTACTTCTCTGAGGCCATCTGGTCAACTCCCCACCATACCATGCAGAGTGCATGCCATTAGCTGTGAATGATAGGATTGGTACAAAAGTAGCTCACATACCCAAAACAATTTTTGATGATCTCCAGATTTTTGCTGGAGCAACATCTGAGACTTTTAGATCGCAATATCCATCTTCACTCCTTTGTTTCCCTGAGGAACTGTCCAAAGTACTGATAGCCTCCTAGATTCTACTGGTAACAATTGTGTGTGCCTGGAGAAACTCACCAGCCTAGCCTGCTGTCATGCCTTGAACAGAGTTGGCTAACATCAAATACAATAGGCCATCTAGTAGGTCATTGAAAATTCAGAGATCTCTTTTAATTAGCAGAAAATATTACGTAATACAGCTGCTGCTATTGGAAAATTTGTTGCAAACATTTCACACCTGCAATTTTGCCACAGTTCCCATTTCTGAGTCTTTCAGATGATTCTGGAGACAAGCAGATCTGCCAAGATAAGTAAATATTTATAATCTCTTTTATACTTTGCTTAATAGAAGCATGGCATATTCTGGGATATCATCCAATGGGGTCCCCCCTCCATTTTGAATAGAATGACTTTTTAGTAGGCAAGCAGGAAGTCTTGAACTTAACCTTATCATAATGTTTTGTGGTGGGGGTTTTCAAAATGATACTAAATCATACAAGGTGTGTCCAGAAAGCAATAAGAATGAAGCTGCTAAGCTCGAGAAGGGCTCTGTGAAGCGAGAAGCTGGCCAAGGTCAGTTGTGGTGAGGTACCACATATACATTAGAACTGTGATCAGTTTAATTCCAGCCCTGACATAATTGTGAAATCCTTTTTTGTGACACCTGGTTCAAATGCCTTGTATTAAGAAAAATGTGAGTTTGGAACAATGGTACATGATACGTAAAATTGGGTGTGAAACTGGGTAAAAGGAAATCAGAAATTATGGAAATGGTTAAGAAAGCTTATGGAGAAGCTTGGCTTCAATCTGCAGAAGTGGACCAATGGCAAAAGGCCTTCAAGGAATGATGAGAAGGGGTTGAAGACAAAATTATGCTCAGGATGCCACTTCATCAAAAACAAAAGATCAGTTTAAAAAAGATGCAGCCAAACTGGAGCAAGTCCAGAGGAGAGTGACAAGAATGATCAGTGGGATGGAAGGGAAGCCCTATGAGGAAAGGTTGGGGGAACTTGGGATGTTAGCCTGGAAAAGAGAAGGCTGAGAGGAGACATGATTGCACTCTTCAGATACCTGAAGGGCTGTCATATGGAGGGAGGGACTCATTTATTCATAGCTGCTTCTGAAAGCAGAACCCAATGGGTACAAACTGCAAGAAAGGAGATTCCGGTTGGATATCAAGGAAAAATTCCTGACAGTTCGGACAGTTTGGCAGTGGAACAGATTGCCAAGGGAGGTGGTGGACTCTCCCTCACTGGGGATCTTCAAGCAGTGTCTCAATGAACACCTGTTGGAGACAATCTAGGAGGATTTCCTTCTACAGGCAGGAGGTTGAACTAGATGTCCTACTGAGTCTCTTCCAACTTTAGGATTCTAAGATTCTAAAACAGGGGTGCAGTGAATGCAGAATGCAGGATGTAGAATGGCGAAGCCAGCGCACATTTTTGCACCAGCTTCCTGAAGTGATGTAAATGACATCTGGAGCCTTGCACCATCTTAAGCACAGCTCTGGATTTCACTCTTACTTATTTAATTAATTGATTTGATTTTGTTGTATAGGGTTGCTAAAAATTTTCCTGCTTGATGATGTCATTTCCTTGACATCTCTTCCAGGTTAATGACATCACTTCCACCAGGTACCAAAGGATTGTCATCCTAAAGCATGGGTCCAGGTACTAAAATGTTTAAGGCTGCAATCTAGAAGTGCACTTGTATTGCCACTGGGGTGGCTCAAGTCCAAGATGGTACAGCATAAGGCAACATAGACTTCCCCAAGACAGATGGACCTGGGCTGCCCTAACGGGGCCAGCTTTGGCAGCCCAGGAGAGGCATGTTGAGGGCATGTTCAGCATTGCCTAGGGCAGAGCAGTTATGTTATATCCAGAGCCTGTTTCCAGGGCAGAAATTCCCTCTTTCAGCTCCTCAGAGTTATACCACCTCAGGAGCAGGTGTAGTAATGAGTAGACCCATAGGAGTACTTGATAAGACCAAGTAAGAATGGCAGCGTTGACAAAAAAAATCTGAGTTCTTGGCCAGCATATCTGCAACCCCTGCCTCTCCACATCAGGATATGGCACAAGTACGGCAGCCCACTAACCTGGGGATACAGCAGGCCACTCCAATCAATCCCCTTGCATCCATCCTTCACTAGAGGTACTGCTGTAAAGCATTCTCATGCTGCAGCTGTTACTGGTTATCAGGAGCTTCTGGGCTTCCTTATAATGCAGGCACCACAGCTGTTCCTTGTTCAGTGTGATCTGAGGGGGGTCTCCTTGGGAGCAAGCCCTCCCCAGGTGTCACTTTCTGCCTACTTAGCATGCTCTGGAGCCTAGGGCAGCTCAAGCTTCCTGACTCTCTGGATGCAGCCTAACTTTCTGCTCAGGATTCAGAATAGTTGGGGCAACCCAGGAGAGAACACGCCTTACTGTCCTCACTCAGCTCTGTGCCCTAAGAATCACTGTTCTAAAATGAATGATATATCTTTGTATATCACATTTTTCAGTTTTTTATGCCACAAATAATCTTTTTTTCCTGTTCTTCCCTCAGTTACTTAGTTTCTTAGTTTTGATATTCCTCTTGTTTTAGCTACTGGTCTTCAGGAATGTCCATGTAACCTGATTGTCTGTGGTTTGGCTTTCTTTGGCTGGTTTCGTATTCAGTTCCAGCCACTAAACCAACTGGCATTGCCTTTGGTTTTTACATAGCACGGCAAAGTGGAAAAACTAGTTCTATCCAGCTTGCCTTGTTAGAGATGAGCAATTTGTTAAATGTTTTTCCAGAATTCTAGCACGAATGCTGGATTTATTCTAATCACATATGCCATGAACATTGACTATTTAAAGGTGATTGCCAAACGTTTTGAGACAATTTTCAACTTTTTATAATTGTGAAAAATAGTGACAATTTAAAAATCTAGGCAGCCTTTGAGTATTCAAGTTCATGCCCAGAGTATCAAATCTTAATATAATGGTATGCTGTATTTTTTAAAAATTGCACAAATAACTTATACTACAGGTTCATCTATCCATATGGGGAGGGGGATGTGAAATATTTGATCAGAAGTACAAATGAATAGCAAGTTTTTTAACTTAAGAGATATTTTGGTGACAAGTAGCAAATTCCCAACCCATCTTAGGCAAGTCAGCTCAAAAATTAGTTGTGGCTTACTACCAATTATGTGGATAGGATTGCATCCTCATACACAATTAATCCAGGTACCCAAGCTTTGAGGAACGAGGTAGAGGAATTCTGTGGAACAAGGTTATTGACTTCATGTATCCCATCCAGATTTAAAAAAAACCAATCTGTACATCGAAACAAAATTTGGGTTCTTTGCTTATCATTACATTCCACACATTATCAGGCATCTGGTCACAGGTGCAGGGGGTGCAGCTGGTAACAAGCTTTAGGGGTCAATGAGCTTGACGCTAGTGGCTAAGATTGTGAAAAACAAAGTATATAAGAATGATAATACCACCATGTGGTATTGATTGCCATCCTATGGTGGCAAGTAATGTGTGTTATAAGATGCTGTCCCCATTTCTCCAGCTTGACACACAACCCTGCCTTTCCTTGGATCCACACCAGCAAAATAAGTAAGAAACATTTTTACTCACCTCTCCAAGCCATCATGTGGATTCCCACCATTGCTTTTGCTCCCACCATTGCCAGTGCTCCTTCAGCCACAACTAGATGGCAAAAAATGGTGGGGAATAAGATTGACCTGTAGCAGTTCAAGCCTATCCTCCACTCTGCAATGAGTCACCTTAGATATGTACAAGTAATTTCACTCACACGTATCTGAGGAGAGAAAAGGGAGTGTGGCATGTGCCAGGATCTTTAGAGCCAACTGTTCCACATCCCCCTAGCCAATTCCCATTCTGTCCTCCCTTGAATCCTTGCCCTTTCCTCCATGTCTTTACCTTCCTTGGTGGGTGGCTGGGGATCACTTGAACAGATGGAAGGCTCCAACCTTCCAAAAAGTATTCCAGCAGTATGCTACTCAGTACACTGATGGGATACCTTTTATGGTAGGCATTGACTGCTTTGCAGCAGCCAGCACCAGGGGAACCCAAGTTCCACTGCCACTTGGATCCATTAGGACTGGGCCATAATTTTTTTTTCTGAAAACCATGTTAAATTTTATGCAGTGATGAGTAGTATTGAGACACATGAGTGTATGACAACATAAGATGCCTGATCTCCCCTTCCCCCTCCCTGTAAGTCAGTGAAGACATGCTTGCATGTTTGCTTAATAATAAGTTTGATCTTTGCAGTTCTGGCAAATGGTCATTGAAAAAAAAATCCTGACATAAAGAAGGTATCTGCGAGATAAAGTTGTACAAGGGATGATTAGCAGCACTTAAGTTTCCTCTTTATTGAAAGGAAGAATCCCTGATTGAACAGTGCATTGAATGATATGACAAGTACTTGATCCCTGTCCAGCTGGAAAGGAATTGTATTCATCAGCAGCTTTTTAAGCTAAGGATGTCTTTATGTTTTCACTCTTTGTTTGAGTCTCTCCAGATCCTCCCTTACTTCATGTCAGCACTATATAGTAGGTATGCCAAGTGGTTTTGAAATTTAAATTACAGTCTCTCTTTCAGATGTTATTGGAAAGAACATGTAATTTATAACCACGTGTTAGAAGTACAGGATGTTCATGGTTCGTTGCCAATTCTTCTTTTGTAAAGTTAATAAAACTTTTCATAAAACACTTGTATATTTCATGGTAAAGATTTCTTTTCCTTTTTTATTCTGGGAGGCTAATGTAAAGATTTATTAAAACCATTTTAAATTTTTTTTTGTTGAGGGGAGTGTCAATAGTTTGCAGCTGAGTATAATTTTTGCATTCCCAGTAGATGATGGTTGGACTGAAAACGACAGCTATAGCTTTGTTGAGTTAGCGCTAAAAATAAAAAGAGGGATTCTTTCAAATGACAGAAAGTGTCTAATGATCAGAGAGTGTTTGTGAAATGTGCCCCAGGTTCATAAGTAGAATGACACTGAAGCACTGGCCACCTCATTTGAATTTTTGGCTCTCCACTTGACACACTTAAGATCAACTTATAGTTGTCTAACACTTAAATGAAGTCATCCAGGGTTCTAGCTAGACAGACCCTGGAATTTGGGGACTAGATCAGAATTATGGGTACAATACCTGACAAAAATGGTTTTCTAATGTTCACATGGAAACAGTCCTATTAACCTTGCGGAGTTGTGGGTCAGGCCTTTATAATGGCCAAGTTTCAAAGGACTATAATACAGAAAGCCAAGGACAAATGTGGACCATGTGTCTATGTCTGTATCTGTGTCTTTGCATGTGTGTGTGTATGAAAAAAGTTCTACACTCAAGCCTCATTACCAAATTCCATTCAAAACTGAAGCAGTTTCTCATGAGGCTGCCGTTTGAGGGGCCCAAAGTCTAAAGACCTTTATGTTGCATGGTAATATTTCTTTAGATCTTCTTGCCTGGTCATCCTGTCAGCTCTACTGGCAGGTCACTGAGGCTGCAGCTATGGCTGTATGATTGTACCATCAGCCCCATTATCTGGATGGATTTTGGCTGTCTGCCACTCAGGCATTTGGCAACAAAAGCCCAATGACTCCACTTGAAATGTACCATGCTCATAATAAGGCAGTATAAGTTTTAAGGGTGAATGTGCAGAAGGCATTAGTGCTATAGAGATTACATGGTGTGTTGTTGGAAAGAACAGTCAGATTTGGGGACACTTATAAGTCAACCTTGATCATTTTACTCCAATACAGCCTTCTTGTGTGAATAAATAAGAGCATGGAGCCTTAGAGAATCAATTAGTGAACATAAATATAATGAGGTAACTATACAAAGGGACTCAGAGAAACTAGTTGAAAATAGAATATGTTTATGAGACAGTGGTGAGTTACTGCTGTTTCCTGACCTAAATTGGTTACAAATTACTAGTCTTAAATGGAAATGTAAAGCTTCTTGAAATGGAATTGTGTAATTCAGCTTCTGACACACTTTGGGAATCATTCCATTCTTTTTTTCCTTATAGTCCTTTGTTAGAGGATGTGAACGAAGCCCTAAGCTACTGGACCCAGAGGAAAGAAGCTTGTCTTCCACTTATCAGAGGAAATGTAAAATTAGTCCTTTGCAAAGAAATGTAATGTTTCTCAGCTTGGTGAGCTACAGAGAGGGAAGGGTTAGAAAAAGATCTGCTACAATGCTCCCACTTTCTTGGGAGTAAGCCCCTTTGACCATATGCTAGTTATGAGTAGACGTGCATAGGACTGAGTTTTTCTTTATCTCCTTTTACGGCAAAGGCAAAAGATATTTGTATTTATTTATTTCATTTATTTATACCCCACCTTTCTTCCCATTATATTTAATGCAACATAGTAGCATACCATGCAAACTGGTGATCTAGGTTCTAATGCACCCAAGAAGCTTCCTTGCAAACTCTCCACAAGCTTCTCTATGCATTTGAATGCAGGAAGTCTGTCCATGTTCTGTTAGCCATGCAATGACCCCATAATATGCTAGATGACTTCTGAATGACCCCATTATACACTAGAACAGGCAACCCAATCATCCTCAACTGACCCCTAGCCTGCTGTGACAGTAGTGTTGCAGGCTATGGACTAGTGGAAGAATATGCCATAGAAGAGAAGCAAGTAGAAGAATGTTTTAACTCCCTACTCTGTTATTTAAAGGAGTACAGGACATAATTTTAATTGAGACCAAACATGAAGTGGAATCTCTCTCTCTCTCTCTCTCTCTCTCTCTCTCTCTCTCTCTCTCTCTCTCTCTCTGTGTGTGTGTGTGTGTGTGTGTGTGTGTGTGGGTTTCCTGCAGGCCAATTACATGCATGACAGTTCAGTGATCTTTAAATATTTTAAAAAACCTTCAATTGTTTTGCTTGTTATAAATTACACATTAAAAGATTAAAGCGCATGCATAGCAATCCTCACCATAATTCCTGTCACAATGTATTGATAATTGCCAGTTTTAACTAGTTCAGAAGACACTTTCACAGTTTTCACTTAACAGAAAATGGCTTATTGTTGCCTTTGATGTTGACACTATCTAATAGTTCTCTTTTTTTCTTCATCAATTGTTTCAACTTGTTTGTGCTATCTTTAAATTAACAAAGATTTTGAAAAGGAAGCAGTCAGTCAAGCAAAAATATAGGATGATTCAAAAAGAATATGGGATGCATTTCATTGCTGTTCCTTAAGATGTGCATGTTTTCAATTAAACATTGCATGCGTGAGGGTATGTGTTTTATTGTCAACTGCTCAGAATCTAGGAAAAGAATGGGTATGATCGATAAATAAATAACTTGTGCTGGTGGTATTACATAACACAGAGAGACTAGTGTCCTATTTTGAACTTTAAATATGGGCTGGCATGCATTCTACTCCTTGATTTCACATCTTCTATTTGATCTAGAGTTTTAAGGTTCACCCCACAGTTTCATTGTTTCACCACATGTGGTAACAGATGTTTCTAAGAGGCCCAATGATGGGAATGACAGATGCAAAAGCACTACTGACATAAAACTGGCATCAATCTAATCAGAGTATCAGATAGGCAATGAACTTGGGGCTCCATGTGAGAGGCATAATACTGTGCCTTATGTATGATTGCATATGATGAATATTATGTATGGCTTATGTATCTTTTAATAGCTCCTTAGAACTTGATATATGTTGCTGGTGAGTTCTACTATATGCCACATCAGCTTCTCTGAAAGATTCTGAAAATCTTATAGCTAAAAAAGACAATTCTGTATGTCATTCAAACAATAAGCTGTAGTTCTGAGTTGGAAACGCTACTAACCTTTCACTTTTTTCACTAGTCTAAAGAGTATAGACAAGCTTGATCTGATCCTTCTTATTAAATTTACAAATGTACTGACTTTCATTTTTCTATTAGGTTTCTACTTTTCTGAAACTTTTGACTGCTCAAATTTACGTTTTAATTATTTTTGCCTCTCAATTTTTGTATCAAATGTATGAATTCATTTCAATGTCCTCATCTTCCTTCTAGAACTCTCGTGCAGGAATTGTCATCGGGGAAAATAGAAGGGAAAACTGAGAAATCTTTGATCTTTTCAGCCAAGCTCTGCTGCAAAAGTGAATGGGAGATCAAACACAAGGTAAAATATACTCTATGATAGGTCACAGGAATCCAATATTTCAATGAACAGAAAAAATCTGAAAACTACAATTAAAGCAGTGTTATAAGTTTTAGAAAACTCAGACATCAGTTCTGGTGAACTCTTACATTTGAGGCCTAGGATGGCCTAGGATGAAAATGTTGTACAGTGATAGTAAGAAACTGGATTTAGGGTTATAGGGTAATTAAGTTGAGGCCTTGCAAAAATAGCATTTCCACAACATGTATTCTCCAGTGATCAATCACATGCTTTGTATGCATGTGAACCTAATTAGACGGTTCTCAGACAAAAGAGATAGCATCTGCCTCAGAGCCCAATCCTGAACTTTGCACACTGGCTCATCACTGTTTCAAATGGGCCATAAGGCAGGTTTGTGAGCCCTTACTGTGAGCCCAGTGTTGAGCTTGCAGTGTTTGCAGTGTTGCAGTGTTTCAGCTTTGGTACTGGGCCCACATTCCACCACCTGAGAGTCACCCTTATTGCTGAGCATCAAAGAGGTAGGTTAAGTATAGGGGAAGCAGGGGAGGCATTCCATGGCCGAGAAGGCAGGGAGAAGAGGGGACAGGGTAACTTGGGCAGCTCCTCCTCCAGGAGGAGGGAGCGGGGAAGGAGGGAGGCAGGACTAAAGGAGCTCTACCAGATTCTGAGCTCCGAGTTGGACCTTGTGATTGGACCCTGAGAGCTGGACCCTGAAACAGGGCCTTCTGATTCTGCACCAGATCCAGAGCCAGTGCAGAATTGAGTAGCCCCATTGGAGGGCTATTTTCCTTAATTGGGGAAGAGGCAAAAGTCATCTTCTCTGAAGAAGGAGATAGCTTGGTTGTGCTGGATGCCATGGCAGCCATTTTGGTGCCATGGCAGCTCCGCACTCCACTCTCCACACTCAGGATTGGACCTCAGGATCTTGGAGGGCTGCTGATTGTGACCAGGACACCCTAGATGGGTTGATAAGGCTACATCATAGTGCAGCACCTACATATGTTTTTATTTAAACTCATCGCCCTTTACATGACTCAAAAAAGAGTGGCAGATTCTTTGAGTTATTCTTACGTCCAAGGAATTCTTCACTTTGTTCTCCCATTGAGAGAAAATTTGAGATGCAGCCAACATCTCTTCACGTTTACAGCTCTGATATGTGACATAATTAATAGCATGTGATCATGGGACAAAATTTAATAAATAAATAAATAAATAAATAAATAAATAAATAAATAAATAAATAAATAAATAAATAAATAAATAAATAAATAAAGGCAGGCAGGCAGGCAGGCAGGCAGGCAGGCAGGGAGGCAGCTGATGACTCATGCATACTTGAGTAGCCATCCAACTGAGCCAATTACCTAAGCTCCCCAATGCTAATCAGCCGTGACAGATTCTCTCCCTTATCACTAATGGGGAGGTTGTGCTACCACTACCTGCTACCATCTGTTGTCCACCTGTAGTAAATTTTGGGAATCAGTGCAAGACCTTGGCCAAAGCAGGTGTCCGTCAGTCTTGAAAGACTATGGTATCGTGCTCAGCGCTGCATACGCTGCATGCAAAACAAGAAAGCCTGGGTTGGATTGTTAGGGAGGATAGGCTGTTACCCAAGCAGCAAATCCCCCCTCTCCACATGGTACTCCTACGTTAGACACTTTTGCTCACCAGTTAAATGACAGAAAGTTGTTTAGGAGATGGTGTACACATGTGATTAGCATAGAAAAGTCTGGAGGTGCCCCACAAGAAGATGTAGGAGGGCATGGAGGCATAAGCTGCAAACCTGATGCATCTCACTTAGAAAATGTCTAAATGCAGTTAGGTACTGTAAAAAGGTAATGTTATGTGTACTTTATTTGGAAATACATTTGTCCCAAACAGTGACAGATGTACCTATACTAGGATTAAGACTCTGCTGCAACGGATGCAGAAAATGGAAAAGGAGGCCTCACCCAGCAATGAGGTAAACTCATGGAACTTTCTGCTGTTCTCACAAGTCACTGAACTAGAGCATTTTATGTGGAATTAAGTTATAAATGAAATCAATTGAATTTATGTCTGTAGTACATATTTGGGATTGAGCCGTTAAAATGTGCAACATGCCAAAAATGTTCCCTTGTAATAATGAGCATTGGAAATATAATGGCATAGTTATACTGTGCTTTAAAATCCCTTTCATAGCATAAGTTAGTTTCAGTTATGTTACGGATTCACTTTCAGAAAATAAAGGTTGTTAAAATTTGAAAATGTTAAATATGTTGTGTCAATATTTTACTCATAACTGCATTTTTGTAATCAGCCTGAGGCTCAGTGGTGTTGGTTATTTTGGGTATTTGTGCTCATATTATGGTTAGCAGTTGCTTTTTATGTACAGGTAGAATTCAACATCAGTGGATTTGACTTACCGTGCATGCCACCAGATACAGAGGTCCCCATTTATATGTTTTTAGAAGGGAAAAAACACCAAAATTCCCTACGTTTGCATGGTCAAGCTACAATATTTCACTCTATTCATGAAGGCAAGTGGATCAAACATCCATCAGCTCTCCCAGCATTTGAGGGGTAGACTTCTGCCTACAGGTTTGATTGATGTTTTCTGAAGTTGCTTTGACCAGAAATGCGTGTTCCTATTCTCATTTGAGGGAAAATACTAGTGCTTGTTGGCTGTCTTTTTCAAAGAAAATAAATGTTTAGCTCACACTGATTCTTGGCATCAACACTCACTTAATGAAGTGTTAATTAATGAATAAGAATGAATGGCGCAATCATTTTAGGCACAGCATATTGAGGGGTTGTCTAAGAAAGTTGTGCATACAAATGTGTTTTTTAAACAAATTTCAATATTGGAATGGATGTGCTTAAAAACTATTTGATGTAGGCCATTATGACTGTACAAGCACACTACAGACTTAAACATATATTGCAGGAAGGGACAATGCTATTTCTCTTGTATACCATGTGCAGTATTTTATGTCATGTTCATTACTGCACATTATCATGTATATACAAAGAAAAAATGGTGAGCATGAATTGATCAACTTGATTAATATGGGAAAGCCTTGCAATTGTACCTGTGGATTCACATGATATGTAATATATATGCCTGATTATCTTGGAATATTTCTGCATTAAACAATGCAATTGCCATTCTTTTGACTGTCCTCCTGCATACAAAAAACTGGAGAGTTGCACTAGCACCCAGCAGCATACCAAGACACTTTGGAACTGTGGGCAAGAACAGGATGAGGTCAAATGGCATAGTGACATTATATGGCATCACTTCTGGGAAAGGGCAATACCAAAGAAGTAAGAGGTTGATTCCAACCTCACATCCAGTAATGTTTTTTACCTCCACTTGTCCCCCACTTTTTGACGGTTTGTTTTCTGACAGTTCTGTTCTTTCAACACTATTCAGTTATACCCTTAACTCATTCATTCAACACATGCTCGCCACCTGGTCTAAAAGCTAAAATTGTCTTCCCTAATGTTGATTTGCATGTGACATGGTGATCAAACTATTTTTGGTATTTCCTTATGACTTTCTTGAGTTAACAGGCATCTTTCAAATACATAAGATAGTCATTACCCACACATTGCCCACATCCTTTGTTCATTTGACTGTAATTTGTTATGTATTTTAGCTATATGTTAATAAATATGTGTTATTTAGGCTTTTACAAGTGATATTTATGTCTTTTTGGTGGCTGTTTTCCATTTGCAAGCTGAAAATGATTTCCACTTTTCAGTGGATTTCACTTTTGGATGGTGCTCCTATCCCTACATGTACAATAAGTAAGGAGATGCCAGATAAAGTACTCTGTATATGAGGGAAGAAGGATGGAGGCATAGTAGGGTTTTTGCTTTTAACTGGAAAGGTGTCGCAGTTCAAATTTTTAGAGTAGATAAAATGATGAAGTTACCTTCAATCTTCAGACTGAAGGCACAGGACCATTGCTATGTAACATATATTAGCACATTGCATGTGAGGTAGTCTTAGAAGGAATAATGGAGAGATCCAAAATGGATCACCACTCAGCCCTGGATGTGATTAAACAAACAGGAATGATTGACAGAACTGGGTATCAATTTCAAACCCAGGCCAGCTTTCTGCAGAAGAATACAGCACTGACTGCCAAATTCACTCAGAGAAATGTTGGGTGGTCCCATTTTCCACATGATTCAATGTTTCATTGCACGGGCTTGATTCCCTTCCAAAGAAAAGGCTAAAAAAATGGATTGTGATCCATGGATCCAATCTCAAGATGGTGTGTCCTTATCACAGAATACGATCAACCTCAAAATCTACAGTCTGCTAATGTCAGCTTTTGACTACAAATAAAACTGACATACATACACTACAGATATTCTAATGAATAACTCTTAACACTCCTTCAGTATTGTGAATTATTACATCACAGCCACAGATGTAATCGTTATTGCTGCCAGATTTTTATAATGTTTTAGTTCTATGAATGAAATAGATCTTCTAAAAGCTTATTTATAAGCCTCTCAAATTCACTTATAAATCCAGATGAAAACTTCCTGACATTCTGTTGTAATCAGCTACAGTATTTTTCAATACTGGGAAAATTTCAGCAACTTTAAAACAAATAAATATTTCTGCAGTTGCTGAAAAAACGGATGACATGGTAGGGTGTCAACCATAGCTTTATGTACTGGATAGCCTTGTTGCCCATTGATATGCCCTGTAAAATGTGTTCACATCAATGCTTTATTATATCAATACTACCATTTTATGTTTAAGAGATATTCCCACCAATGTTTCTAGAATAACAAAGTGGTAGCTGTTTCTTTTTATTGCAACAAAAATAATAGAGTATCACAGCACCTTAAAGGTTAACAAAATTTATGTCATCATAAGCTTTTGTGAATGATGATGAGTTGGTAGAGAATGCTAGGGTCTCCATAAATGTTGAGGGAGTTACCATGAGGGTTATGCCCCATTTTGGTGGTGATGGTGGGGCTGTTGCCCTTTGTGCTTGTTGAAGATAGGACATATTAGATGTGCCAATATTCAGAGACATTGGCACTGTTTATTCATAGTATCACCTCGTCTGTGTTTCAGAAGTCCTAGGTTTGGAAATTATTCTGCAGAACATTTCTACTTGTATATGGAGTATTTTAAAATTGCTAGAATGCTCCATATGCGTTAACATGTTTCAAGTAATTATTAGTGGTTCTATACTAAATTTTCAACACACCATTCAATTCTGATTTCCCTCTGAAGCAGAAATGCAATGTTTTAAATTCAACTTCCTACAGTTTAGTTGTCTGTTTGCCAACAGCATTTTATACTGCATTTCTTGCAAGGCGTTTAGTGCACACAGAATTGGTGGAATATTATAAGAAAAGCCTCTCATTTTAGACTTTTCTTTTCAGAAGTTAGATGATGATTGTAAGAGATTTAAAACAGAATTACCGGTAAGTGGAACTGTAAAATTAGAACTGTATGTACCTTTATCAAGATTGACTCCATAAAGATCTCAATGCTTTCATGGTTTCTTAATTACAGTTTCTAGTCTACTTGATAAGGCTGGGGTCATGCACCAAAGACAAGGGTCATGCAACATTTACAGTTGTGTTGCCAGAATGTCTATGTACATGTAGAAATTCCAAGACTTTTAAAAACTCTGTTCCAACAAGGAGTGGGAAAAACAAACAAGCAGATAAGGCACCATAAAACCAGATGAAGTTGAGAAAACAAGTATAGAATGATTGGGAAGCCAAATTTTGGTGTTCTGCAGTTCATTTCTCTTTTGGTGAATAAGGAACATTTAAACTGGAAAAAATTAATGTGATTAGCTCCTATTCTTGTTTTGACATTTAGGCTGTGCACAGATAATGATTTCTGTGACACAATAGAAGTTATTTATCCCCTCCTAGTAAGTGATCCAATCTAGTCTTGGAAAATGGGTAACTCTGAAGGCAGGGAGAGCTTCGCATTGGTGTGGAAAATCTGTTTACTCCATTAAAATAAATGCACTGAATTCCTTTTAATTCCATGCCGCTAAGCAAAGAGGAGAAATTGTCAAAATTGGTTCAAATGGTTTGTAGTCTAGTCACAGTACATTAAGGAGAATATGTAAAGGAGGCACCCAAACCTCATTCAAATCCATAGGGATATTGTTATAATTTGATCTGGCCCCTGATCTCACAAGGGAACATTTCCTTGCTCTAATATTCCCTATACTGTATCTACAGGCTATAGCCACAATGCATGGAATCCCCAGAGTGTTGGCAATTACTGCACAAGAAAAACATATCATGCAGTTGAATAGAAGTCCTGCAAGCAAACATAAAGGGAATATGTAGTTGTATGCACTTGTCAAAAATTTTACACGTTTATTTATTTATTTATTTACTCACTCACTCACTCACATAGGGCACAATTCAAAGTAACTACGGGTGCATGTAAGAGACATTACGTGCACCTGTAGTTATTGCATCACCTAGTGAAAACCTATGGGAAATTTATATTGCAATCCAGAGTAACTTGTTCTTACTCCGGAGCAAGGACTCCCTGTAGTTACTCTGGATTTCACTCCTACTTGCAGAGAAGTCAGAGTAGTCTATACCCTGAGTAGACCACTTACAGAACCATGAGTTTCACTAGATGTTTCCATCCAGGAGCAAACCTAGCTCTGTTGTGCTCTGCATTGTCCAAACTCTTGCAACAGCCTCAATTTACTCTTGTTCAATTCTCGTTTTCCTTCTCAAGGTGACTTCTACAGATTCTATACATTCCACATCTCAAAATGCCTCTGCAATGTCTATCAGAATCTTTTCAGTCTCCATTCTAAGGCAAGAACCCAGACTGAACCTGCTTAGTAGCTTCTTCATGCTGGACACTGGCTTAAACAACAGACCACAACTCCTGCCCTCTTTTTGTTCTTCGTTGTCTGCATTTCTGATTGCAGGTTTTCTATGCATATGCAGACTCCAGCACAAGGTTCTGTTCTCTCAAGTTCCTTGAAACAACAATTATAAAATTGTTTATGTAATTCTAATTTTGAAGTTTTTTATTTTTCTTACTTCCTGCATTTTTATAGTTTATAAAATAACAAATGAGAAAGAAATAGCTGAAAAAAGAACATATTTTTAAATGTTGATGGATTGCTGGCCAATAGGCAGAGTAAAGCAGGGAGGGGTGGCAGAGTAAGCTGGGAGGGGTGGTAGGTGGAATATAGGCACATTTTTACATTCAGACAAGTAGTATATACCAGACAAGTGTGCAACAATGTGTAATTTAAGTATTTTTGCCCAAACAATCTTATTTTTGTCCAAACGATCAACTTTAGAGGATCAAAGTTATTTTGTGAATTGACTTATTCCTTATATGGTGAAAGAGTCTGGAGAATAACACCATAGTAACAGATAACTTCTGTGTCTGAACAAAATCAGGGTGAATGAAGAAAGGCAAAAGAACCAAAAAGTAAAAATTTGGAGCTAGACAATAATTACATAGCTTGTTTTTATGCATGAAAAATCTTTATCCATTCATTCATTAGTGCAACCATCTGGTTTTTATTAGCATCAAATGCTGTGCATACTTACTGCCAATTATGTAATAGAATAAAACATAAAATTCCCCAAAATAAAAATACTGGGTGTAGGGGAAAGTGACTGAAATAGGTCTGACAGATTATTCAGTTATGCCTGGGCACTAACTGTGCCATGTTACAGACCTGTTCCTTACAGTCATCAGTGATGTTGAAACTCTGGACCGTTTCAAGTATAACAACCAAGAATCTAGATTTATCCCAGGTAATATTCAGAATTAACGATAATTCTTGAAAATCAATTAACTAAAGTGTCTTCTGGAGATAATCCTTGCAATGCATACAATCCTTGCAGGCATACATTTCTGAAAGCAAAAATTCTCCTGGTTGCACTATAAATTATGAAATGGCTTTAAAAGTCTAAATATAAGTGGAGCTTTCTAACTAACTGTCAGTGATGTCATGCCCATGTCAATAACGCCCTGTAAGTGCAGGGGTTTGACTTCCTTTCCCCCTATATTTTGATTTATAAATTCCATTTCATAATAGCAAAAAAACACTTAAAGGGAAGACTTCAGCTTCTTGCCTTAGAACACCACCCAAAGCATACAATAATCATCCAGAAATGCACAGCCTGTCATGTCTTATTGCTTAAATATAGGCCTGAGAAAAGCCTCAGAAGACAGGATGAAATAAGTGTGACATAGGAGTGAGCTTGGGAGGGAGAGTGAAATAAGTGTGTCATCTGCTCCCAGAAGAGCAAGATTCAGGCCCATGTCCAATGGACGTACAAACAGCAAGGACTGTTTCTTCCTTTGCAAAAATAACCTAGAACTATTGTCAGGTATGTTCTGCTAGACTTTGGAATCAGCCACAGAATTTTTGATACATATTTTATCTGAATTGTCTCTACTCTTCTTTGTTGCTATATTGTCTGTCCTTTCATGGTCTTTATTTGTTTTTCTTGTACTGAATCCCCAAAATGGTAGGTGACATTGAAATTGTGACATTTTCAAATGCAAAATGCTTTAATAGCTATAAAGGACTCCCCAACTCTGACTCCATTTCAATTATTACTTTGCAGTGGAGGGATTCAAATAAATTAACAACAGGTTCTGTGTCCTAATAGCCTAAATTAACCACAAGTTCTATGTCCCATTAGTAACCGGTTCTCAGAACCAGGCACTCATTAGCAGAGGGTTTTATAGAACATATGAGAACCCCCCTGAAGCCCACCATTGTTACTTTGTGAGCACAATTTTAACCAATTTAATGCCAGCACAACTCACCCACTCCCCATTCATGTGGTGATGTGGTGAGAGCATATCTGTGAAGTGGTCTAACCCCCTAAGGAGTGGTGCAGAAGTGTCTTGCAGCACTTTTGCAACATCCCCAGGCCAACACAGGACTTGTGCTGGCTTATCTGGGACTTAGGGTTGAAGCCTGTGTCTCTTTTATCATAGTGTCTTGAAACTAATGCCAAAATGTCTTTAAAATACCACAGTTTTCCACTGAGTCCCATCTAGGACCCAGATAGGACAATTCCACCTGGATAACTGAAAGCAGTGGACTAACATTGACTTTTTTCTTTTTTAATTTACCAAGGACGATGAGAAAGGGGAAGATAAATCTTGTTTGCTATCATGTTTTTCCCCTTTTAAAAATGCTGTCTCAATGCTGCCAATGCACCAGATTTCAAGAAGTCATTTGATGAAGCGTATGTTTTGGTGTAGTATCTATCCTTGATAGTGGATATGAAAAATTATTACACCACACTCTGAAAAGGTCATCCCAAAATTATTTGTGGTGTTTAGGTTCATTTGATAACTCTGTGCCTTACTGCAGATTTTGGTAGAATTCTGAGGGCTCTATGTCAGTTTGTGGCCAAGGGGGGGTGTCACAAATGTGCCATAAGGCACACTTGAGATCCCTGTGCTGGGGAGCGGCATGGAGATGGGACTGAAGGAGCTCAGTTCCTCAAAATCTAGAGCCACCATGGTTGGTGTTTCACCCTTACACAGAGGCTTTGTTTCTGTACCAGCAAAAGAGTTGGCAGAAATGAGTAGCCCCATACAAAAGTCTCCTTCCCTCTAGGAAGCCTCAGGCAGCCGTCACAGCAGCCTGCTTGCTTGCAAGATCCTGCTGTAGCTGTTCAGGCACTGTAGGAGTTTTGCCACCACGGGCAGCTCAGGATTGTGCTGCCATATGTTCCCATTTCTCACTTTGTCTTTCTAAAATTTCTAGTATTTTTTTCCCTATGCTATAACCTCAAACTATACTCAGTTGTGTTTCAGATGTGGCCTCTTGCCTAGTCTTCTACTGTTTTGATCTCTCTCCCTTATGTGAATTCTATATATATAATTAGAATCCTTTTCCTTCGATTTTGGATGCTTTGTTTAAAAAGAACACATTCGTTTGAGGGCATTATTCTTTGCTACCTTTGCAAAAACCTAGTGGGTCGATTGCATTCATAAGCTGAGCTACATCTTGGGAGACTCATTAATCCGTTTGTTCATAGGTACCCAATATTTACAGCAGGGTGTCTATTAGACCTAAATACAAGCGTCAAACAAAGGAGAAGCATAATAGCCATGTCTGATTTCTTTTCAAAAAAATGATACTACTTCTTTCAAGAAAAGCTGGTGACATGCCAACATTATTTTGATAAGACTTTCAACCAAGACCTAAGACCATGGGAAAAAGGGAAAATGGCACTGAAAATCAAGAATTTTGTTTTATTCCTGTTTTAAGATGAGCTGTATTGCAGAATGATATAGACCAGAAACCATTGTTAATGCATTTTTGTTCTGATGTTCTCAGAAGCAAAAGGGTCTCTGGAAATTCAGTTTTCAGAGGAGGTCAAAGGCAACACAATGTCAGTGTTTCTGACTTGCAGACTAACTCATGTTTTTCTCATACACTAGTTGGAATTTGGGATAAAGACTATCACAATCCATGTTCATTCTCAGCCTGGGGAAATGGATTCTTTCACAGATATCTGTTGTCAAATCTTAACACAAAACCTTGTTTAGTTAATGAAATAAGTAAAATGCCACTTTTAAAATCCAAATTTTCTTCTAAGACCATTTATCATTATTTGTCGCAGTCACAAATGAGTTTTTTTTAACAGTGATTGTAATCCTACTCTCTAAGGGTGCAATCCTAACCTAGGCCCCAAACATTTGCAAAATAAAATATTGGGAATTATAGGAAATAAATTTGTTTTGCTTCAGTGGAAATGTAAAATCCCCCCCAATGTTTCAGAATTAAAATAGTTGCCATCTAGATGCTCTGGCTGAACTGAAGAGTAACCCATTGTTGTCTTGGTTGTGTGAACACAACATCCCTCCAATTTCTTCGGCTATGCAACATGCTTTGCATTCCCACCTTTATTTTCAACAGTATATGCCAGTATAAAATAGCTATTCAATTCCACCCCTGAGGTGATAGCACTTGGGAGATTGTCAAGTGTTTTTGGCGTGCAGCTCTTGCAAGGATATGTGATCCTGTGTGGTTGAAAGGTGCCACGTAATTGTAAAATTTCATTTCCTTTCAATTAGTAGCTGATTACATTTGATGAGCTGCAACATTGTTTCCTCCATGCAGATTACGAGTCAGCATAGTCAATGAGCTGTGAAATCCTCTCACATGTTGAAACAATAGACAATGATTAAAGAACAGCTAATCTGATCATTATAAACAAACCTTGTTGATCATTAGAAACCAACAGAATCGAACAGATTAAATGTGCTTATTGGTGGGCTGAGGACAATTGATGATTACAGGTATACAAAGGACATTAGTTTCAAGAGGATTGAAAATGCCACCCCAAAAAAGAATGGAGGACAATTGTTGTTGTTCACCTGGATCTGTTGTTCACGTGACTGATCACAGCATCCTAACACTGGCTTACTGTTCAGAGTTTGAAATCATTTGGCATTGAATATGTCAGTTTTCTTCTTCTATCACTGTTGTTTCACTATTGATCAGGGTTAACATGTAGGATTAACATACACCAAATAGCCTGTAGTAGTAGTAGTAGTAGTAGTAGTAGTAGTAGTAGTAGTACTGACCCGGGGGTGTAACAAAAGTGCCCTAAGGCATTTCTGCCCACTCCTGGGAGTAGGGGTGTGAGGCCAGTGCACAGGCATATGATTACATCTCCACATCTTCATGGGAAGATATGCTAGGAGAGTTAGGCTAGCCTAAATTTGTTAGGATTTTGTCCTAAGTAATTGTATAGCACTATCACTGTTCATAGTGTTTTACACAGAATTGAAGAATAGACCTTCACTCCAAGAGTTATAATCTAAATAGACATGAGGGAAACAAAAGTGAAAGGAAATACTGAGATTATTTATAAAGGATCTACAATGTGCTAATTTCCAAACCCCAATACAGAGCAAGTGGTATGGCCAAACTCATCCAATTTCAAGTGATCCCCAATGCCTCATCCCAACTGTTCCCAGATCCAGTATCTGACTGTCAAGCATCAACAAATGTATGGAGGAAGGGCTGCCTGAAGTCACCATGCCTGAATCCATTAGTTTTGAGTGGATAAGGCAGGCATGATCCAAAGTACTGCTGACAGGCAGGGCAATCCTAACCCATGGTTAAGCTGGCATGAATCCCATGCTGGCCAGGGATGTTGCAAAAATGCGGGAGGCAGAAGAGAGGGGGACATGGGGAGGATCCAGCACTTATTTTGGATCCTACCTCTGTTTCCTGGCAGGATTGGGGCAAAGTTTTCCAACTTTGCTCAGTCTTAAGCTATCTCAAAAGGTGATCTAAGTCTGAGTAGACCCATCAAGGCTGCTATTGCCTTACCATGGGGATGGGGACAAGCCTCTCCTTCCCAGAGGTTGTTCAATAGCAGTCTCAAAACTTGCGCAGGATACAGTGCAGACAAACTAGCCAGCCATCCTGTTCCAGTGGAAATTAGGATTGTGCTGTGTGGGAGTATCATGCATCTCCCATTCACTGAAGCAGTGGGGTTCAGTGTTCCTTGCCTCATGTAGAATGGAGCTCTTTAAGAAGGCCATTATTTAAACTTAATTCAACACTGCCACCGAAGGGGAGCATCCTTTGCCCTGGGTAGCACAGGGATCAGGATCACACAAGACAAAAGCTGCCTTCAGATAGATGTTGGCTTTACTCTTTTAACAGCTTTCTGGAGCTCTTCTCTCATTGGCTACATATAAAAGAAGCAGACACTTAATAGCCCCATCTCTGCTCTATTTTCTCTGCTGTCACAGCCAGCAAAGCAGTCCCCAAGATGACCCCAACTTGAGTGGAAAAGAAACAGCAAAGTTTCCACATGGCCTGAATATATCCCTTACTTAATTATGCATTATGAATATGCCTTTCCTCAAAGAAACCTCAGAGAAGGTTTTTCTGATCGCATGCATGCAGAGTTGCCAACTGATCTGAAAAGTTGCCTGATGTACACTTGTGCATTTGACACAAGCTTGATATGCAGAGAGCATTCACTGAAAATTTTTTCACAGAGGAGAGATAATTACCACCTGGTAAAATCTGTAGGTCAAGCTATTATTGATAGCAAAAGAGTAAAAGTCATTTTTTAATGGCAACCCTACCCTTTTATGTGATGTTTTATGTTTGTATAAGCTTTCCTTCCTCTATCGTTTGCGTTGAATTATTCCTCTAGACTTCAGATCCAGAATCTGCCTGTGAATTTTGTGCTTGTGGAAACTTCCCTACACTTTTCTGGAACATGAGCCTGTGGAAATTTATCACTGACCATGCCTGATTTTAGCTTCAGCTGTATTCCCGAGAGTTGATGAACTGATTCTGTGAAATCATCCTATGCCAAGTTGTTAGAAAGGGAATCAAAGCAAATGGCATCAAATGAATCAAAGGAAAAACCTTTTCAGGAAACCAAAGATAGTTCAGCTCCACTCTTCATTCATGAATTGTCCTGCCCCCATCTGTTCTGGGTAAAATAGGTGTTCGGGAATATAAATACTAAGCTATCTGGAGAGACATGAAAGTCATAGGGTCACCATTGCTTCAAAGACCTGACCTACTCAGTTTCCATAAAGAAAAGTACGAAGAATGGATAAGTCCTTAACTATCCTGATGAATTATGCTGTAGCTATGGTGATTATTTATTTTTAAAGGAAGGCATTTTAAATGATCTAGTTTTCCAGTTAAAACAGCCAAGTAAGAGAAATGGAAGAGGTGTGGTTTCATGCTTCAAATCATATTGAATCACTGTCTTGAGAGCAGTAAAATAAAAGACCTGTGAAGTCCTTCAGGAAAAAAAAGTGTGTGAGGGATGACAATTGTGGAAAACTTCCTAAAACAACACCAATCTACCACAGGGAGAAAAGTGAATGTGATGACATCCCTAACTGTGCCTACCCCATGGAAATGTACACACTTATGAGTATCTGTCTAGGGAAAGGGTGGCACGATGGAAAAACATCTGCTTTCTGTGGCATCATCATGTCCCATTCAGAGCTACTGCAATAGAACACCCACCAGCTTGTTTCATTCAGTGCTGAAGTTCACTAACATAACCGTTCTTTCCTTTCTTCATATAGATATCATTATAACCCAGGCATCCCTTTAAAAAAAACAACCCTTTATTAGTGAATAATAAAACAATACAGTTGCTGAACATTAAATGTGAATAGAAAATAATGAAATATGTAACCAGGAAACATAAAAGTACACATACAGTGCAATCCTAAGCATGTCTACCCAGAAGTAAACTCCCTTGTGTTCAATAGTAATTATTCCCTGTAAAGTGTGGTTAGGATTGCAGCCATTGCCATATATATAATCTATATCTATATACATCTATCAATCAACCGACTGACCAATTGATTGATATAGATATAGATATATAGATATATATATATCTACATAAAGAAATGTAAATCTCCATATATAAAACTGAAAAGTCACTGACTGACAGACTGATTCACTCACTCATCAATGCCCAGCCAAAACCGCTGGGTCTAGAAGCATGAAATTTGGAATGGGTGTTCCTTCTGTGACAGAAGGATCCACTAAGAAGTGGTTTTTAGAAATTTCAACAGGAAGGGGGTGAAAAGGGGCGCAACACATTTTCCTCCCTATACTTTCCATTGAAGAATCCCTGACTGAGGGATGCTCTGCCCCAACCCCTGACCTAGAAACACTCACCAAGAACCAATGTTGATAAATTTAATCCTTAAGGGGCTGAAAAGGGGTGCAATGTGTTTTTGTCCTATACTTAACAAGGAAGAATGACCAACATCCAGCCAATTTGGTGCCTGGTGCACTGAGAGGTAGAGTGCACCGGGGGATGATGCACATGGGGGGGATGTTGTGCAGGGGGTGATATGCATGGGGGTGTTGCATATGGGTGATGATCTGCTTGGATCGTTGATGATCTGCTTGGATGGTTGATGTGTAAGGAGTTGATGTGCATGGGAGGGTTGTTGCACATGGGGTATGTTATGCATGGAGGGAATGTTGCGCAGGGAGGTTGGTGCACATGGGGGTTGATGCGCGTGGGAGTAGATGCGCATGGGGGATCGTGTGCATAGGGGTGGTGTGCATGGAGGTTTGATGCGCGTGGGAGGGTCATGCATGTGGGAGGTTGGTGAGCATGTGGGTTGATGCAGATGGGGGGGTTGATGCAGATGGGGGAATGATGTGCAATGGGGCCTTAATGCACAACGGGGGATTTTGTGTATTTGGGGTTGATGCACATGGGGGGATGTTGCACATGGGGAACGATGTGCAATAGGGGGATGGGACACAGGATGGATGATGCACAGAGGGGTATTTTACTTCCGCAACACAGGCACATTTCACTAGTAATCCATACATATAATGAATCTATATGTAAATTTCTAAGGGGCTTCTCAACATCCAGAAATGTATCCATATTCATTTGTCTTATATAAGTAATACATTCAAATATTGAAAGAGTTAAAAGTTCCTCACTGAAAATTAGGGGGAAGGCACCTTCCATCATTTCAGTACATCAGCCCAATACTAACCTGTGCTGGTGCAGTGGGGCTGAATGACCTGCATTGTAACCAGCACATGATAGGAGGACATGTATGAGACATTTGTCTCCTTTTTGCCAAGTAAAGCCCCAACCTGCTTAGTGGGGTTTTGCCTAATGGGGCAAAATAGCTGGTGCAAATTGTCTAAAGCCAATAGGCCTGGGAAATGAATCCTCTGGTGATTCACCCCACAAGCCTCAAATCCCCATTTCACCCTCCACCTGCCCATTAACACCCTAAGTATCCTTCAGAGAACCCTCCCTCCACCCTCTGATAGCCCCAGAGTGTCCAGAAATGTGGTTCTAACATTAAAATCACAGACTTCTCCCCCAAGTTCATTTTTTTTAGTAGTCACTTGATCCCCAGTTGCAGGTTCTCCCCAGTTAATACAGGTGGTCTGTATTAACATATATTAAGACAGCATCAATATTACGATATGAGTGGGTCCATCTGTCCCATTTGAATTGGAAGGAAATTCTGCAATGGCACCATCCTAACTTTCCAGCACTGGCATAGCTGTCTCAGTGGAGCATGTGCTGCATTCTGCAGTTGCCCAACAGTTGCCCTTAGGGTAGGGCAATGTTTGTTCCCTTACCTCAAGGTTGTATCACCCTTAATTTGGTGCTGGAAATTGGTTAGGATTGAGCCATGAGTTGCTTTATTTTGAATAACTTGCTGTCTTCAAGCTTGCATCATCTGATCACCATCACTACCATATTCAGTGAACCAAATATTCAATGTACCAATTTTAATTCTTTTTAAGAACCATTAAGGCCTGTTTCTTTAAAGCATTTTCTTGTAGTATTTAATGCTAATTTGTTAGACTTCAGACTTCTTTCCATTTTATTGTATCTTTGTGTTAACTTCCGTAACAAATGATTGAGTCATTTTCAGTTTGCTTAAATCTAATTAGGGCTGTTACAGCAAATGTTCTCTAATCTATCTTCAGTTAATATGACAGTGCTTTTTGTTGCCTTTGTTGAGTAAGTTTATTCCTTCCACAAGGGGAGCCACAAAGAATTTGACTGGTAAAATAAAGAGTATAGAACCAATGAAGGTTGTAATGTAATTAAAGTGCAAACCTGGAATTCAGGATCTGTAAAGTTTAACATGTTGGGATTGTAGTGGCTCAGATTGTATTCTAAAAGGTATTCATTCTGCAATTTTTCAGTCTAAAAAGTGAGTCCTGGTGCTAAAAGTCTGAGAACTACTGGGTGTATTTGTGGTAAGATGTATATAGGTACAGTACAACAAAGAGGAGCACTGCCACAAGGATAAAAGAGCATGCCACCTGTAGCAGGCAGAGAAATCAGTTGTGGCAGAGCACTTTCTGAAAACTCAACATAAGGTTCAGTCAGACTCAGGGACCTATCTACAGGAAACCTTTAACAGACTTGCATCTAAAGAGAAGCAATAGAAATAAAAATATGCAATAAATACAAAAGCATAGACATGTATGTATCGAAAGGAGGAAACACTATCAGTAATGAGTTAAGAGCCCTTAAGAGCACAAAGATCAGGGGTCACATAGTAAGCACAAAGCTAGAAAAAAATGGCTTCTGTCACTTTAACAGAAAAAGAACAAGAAAAAGAAAGTAACATAACTACTGCTACTTTAACAATCTAGGATAACAGGTGACTGGACATTTGGCTAATATAAAACCTAAATGAAATTGATTGAAAACACATGCGTAGCAATCAGTAGGACTTAAAACTCTGCTTAGTACCAGGCAGGGGGGATTTGATGATGGTGATCTATGGATCATGGAATATTTGAAAATGCCCTTCAAAAATAGGGGTGAAACACTGGGTGAATTTTTTTTAGATCATGGCCTTAGCCTATTCGATTCCCTAATTCTTCTCAATCAATTCCACTCACACCCATGCTAAGTTGTCAGGGCTTTTTGGGGTAGTTGGACAGACCACACTTTTTGGGGTAGTTGGACACACCACACTGCCAGAATGCAAATTCCAGCAGTGTATCATGTGCATAATATTGTGCCCTAAGCCATCAGATATTTAATAGCCTGGGTAGAAAATTGATGCATTTCAACGTCAGCTCAAGCTTGCCAATGAAGGTAGTCAACTATGTTCACATACATAGTCAACAATCAACTGGCACTGAGCAGGTGATGAAAGATCATGCAATATATATTTCCACAATCTACCACAGTACACATGTAGCTCCTTAATACAAACTAGCCTGACAAAAAGATTACAAGGATAATACTTCCCCTACTGTTTCTTAAAAAAGAATATGACAAGTTTCTTGCATATCTGTATTCTAACTGCACTGTGTTCTTTGCAACAAAATGTAACAAAAAAGTGATTTTTCTGTAGGTTTTTATTCTTCAATGTAAGAATGCAGTGCAAGCTTTAACTGTGGATCATTTAAATAAAGTTCAATGAAAGAATATTTTTTAAGTCAAACCTCAAAAAAAGATAAAGACATGAGCACACTGATTTTGTCAATAAAGCACAAGTTAAATTGTTTAAAATCTGAAAATGTGCACAATCTACCTACCTTGATAAGCAAATTAGTAGGAATAATTCACTGGTTCTTGTTCTCCATTTTGTGTTAGTAGGATGGTAATAGGTCGTACCTGAGTGATTTCTCAGAATAAAGAATAAGGTTGCAACCCTTAAGACACTTTCCTGGGTATTACACATTGAACAAAATGGGGCTTACTTCTGAGTAGACATGGTTAGGATTGTGCTCTAAGACTTCCCTATCTTGATAAAGTAAGCATATTTCAGTGACTTTTTTGTTTATTATGCCTTTGGGCCCATCTCCTCTTTGAAAGGATACCTTATTCAGAGTCCTTGAAAATGCAGTTAAACATTGTTTATCCATTGTGTAGATTTTTTTATCTGCTCCTAATTATTGTATAAACATTTACCAGAAGTCACATGTGAACAACTTTTTTCCTTCTTGAGCTGTGCCATTTTTCATAATCTTTTAACAGTGAATTATTGTGCATTTTTAAACTTTCTCATGGAAGTCCAGCTATGAGATATGAAATAAGATTATGCATTTGGTTCTAGGAAGCAATGATGTTTTCAAAGACAGTCAGCCCATACAACAGTCATGTGACCACAAGAAGATGGTGCATTAATAGCGGAGTCATACTGTCCAGTCCTATGTTTACTAGCCAATGTTCTGATGTGTCCTTTGCTGCCATAGAGCTGCCATGACTGCCATAAAGCATCCATCTGCCAGCCTTTTAAACCCTTCTGCCTTTCTGATACCTTTCCTCATAGAATCACAGAATTGGAAGGGACCTAATAGGTCATCTAGTTCAACCCCCTGCCTGCAGCAGGAATTCCCCCTAGAGCATCCCTGACAGGTGCTCATCGAGCCTCTGCTTGAAGATCCCCAGTGAGGAAGAATCCACCACCTCCCTTGGCAATCTATTCCGCTGCCGAACCACCAGGAATTTTTTCCGGATTTCCAACCGGAATCTCCTCTCTTGCAGTTTGTACCCATTGGTTCTAGTTCTGCTTTCAGAAGCAGCTAAGAACAAATTGGCCCCTTCCTCCATATGACAGCCCTTCAGGTATCTGAAGAGGGCAATCATGTCTCCCCTCAGCCTCCTCTTCTCCAAGCTGAACATCCCAAGTTCCCCCAACCTTTATTCGTAGGGCTTGCCTTCCATCCCACTGATCATTCTTGTCGCTCTCCTCTGGACTTGCTCCAGTTTGGCTGCATCTTTCTTAAACTGAGGTGCCCAGAAATGAACACAGTACTCAAGGTGAGGTCTCACCAATGCAGAATAAAGAGGAACTAGAACTTCTTGTGACTTGGAAGCTCCCACCCATCTCGGGCCCCTTTCCCCATTAGATCATCAACCCATGGGATCCTGCCTATGACTCCTCTAAGCCTTTTGAAATCAGCTTTCCTGAAATCCAATATGTAAGTTTCACTCTGCACTCTTTTTATTTCCCACATTATTCTAAATTCCAGCAGCTCATGATCACTTTCCCCTAAAGTTCCCACGATGTTGACCTGATCAACCAGTTCTTCACAATTTGTTAAGATCAGGTCAAGGATGGCCCCTCCCCTTGTCGTTTCCTCCACTTTCTGGACCATGAAGTTATCTTCCAGGCCCATCAGGAATCTACTGAAGCTTCCATGTTTGGCTGAGTTTGTCTCCCAGCAAATGTCTGGGTAGTTAAAGTCCCCCATTACTACTACCTCATATTTCCTTGCAACACCTGCCAGTTGCTCCAAGAAGACATCGTCTACTCCTTCTCCTTGGCCTAGCAGTCTATAGTAGACGCCCACCACAATGTTTTGTTTCTTGTTTTCTCCCCTAACTTTTAACCAAATGCACTCCACAGGGATATCCGGACCAGTAACCTGGATTTCAGAGCAAGTATATATGTTCTTGACATATAATGCTACTCTGCCTCCCCTTTTGCCACTTCTGTTCCTCCTGAACAGCTGATAGCCTTGCATTTGTGTGTTCCAGTCATGGGAGTCATGCCACCAAGTTTCAGGTATTCCTATCAAATCAAGTTTCCCTTCACTTGCTAAAAGCTCCAGCTCATCTTGTTTATTTCCCAGGCTCTGTGCATTTGTGTAAATGCAATGTAAGCCCTGAAGGTTGCAACTCAATGCATCCCCCCCCCCTTTTTGTAAGGCCAGGCCACTCTAAAGATTTTTGAGTTACAGCCGTGCCCTGGCAATTTCCATCCAGAGCATTTTCCTTATTCCTAGGTTCCCTTTGTACGTAACCCACCCCCTTCTTATTTAGTTTAAAGCCCTCCTGATCAGGTTCTGTGTGTGTTGCATCGAGGAACTCCTCAGATGCCTTAATTTGACAAAGGGTGGAAACTTCACCCTCCAATGGTTCACCCTCCAATGGCTCCAAATGGCTCCAAAGCTTCACCCTCCAATGGTTGCCACCTTCTCCTCCAACAGTGCAACCAGTTTGCACTTGCAGCATCGATAATCCCCGGGGTCCTTGGGCAAGAAGACAAACATGGCACACATGGTGCATGTCACAACAACTACACCCTGCCCTTCCATCTCCTATCAACTTCACGAGTCCTCCTTGTTCACACTCTCCGGTCCAAAGGCTTGTGCCTCAGGCCCTGATGCTCCCCTTGAAGCTCCTCCCACCAGGCAACCAGCCAATGAACAGCTAGCAGCAATTAAGCACTCAGCTAAGCAGCCCCCCTCCTCCATTCACCTGGGACTCTGTGTTCCCTCTCAGCTCTCCTCAGAAAATCAATCAATCAATCAATCAATCAATCAATCAATCTATCTATCTATCTATCTATCTATCTATCTATCTATCTATCTATCTATCTATCTATCTATCTATCTAGGAGCTTGGCCATGCGTCTCATTGGAATGCTTACTGTGTTGTTTCATTCTATAATAGATAATTATAGAATGCTCTTTTGTTTCTCAGTCTAGTTGCTGTGTACTGTTTCCCTTCAATCTTCTCATACTTATTTTGTTTCATTTAAATGTATAATATAGAAGGGTGCCAACTTCATTTCCAGCCAAAGAAAGGACAATAAGCTATTGTTCTTGGTGTTACTCAAAACAATCTAAAGTTGATACTCTTTGGAGGATGGCTTCTGCCTTATCAGTACTTTTCCATTATATTTATTTTAATACTTCTAACATCTGACTAAAGTCAAAAAAGACAAGTAAATGTATCTGCTCTGTTTCATTAGTTAGAGACATATGAAAATTTGATACCATTTTGTTCATGCCATGTGTAATCTGTTGTAATTAATTACAGACCATCATCAACTCTCTGCCAAAGTGACCTGGATGACTGAAAGGTCTCTTGTGTTTAATAAAATACAATCCAATTAAGATGAAAATTTGGGGCCAAATTTGATGGTGGTGTGAATGGATTGAGAACAAATAACATCCATAGATTTTTACCTCACCAGAGAATTTGGCCTAAGCAAGATCTGTGACATGATCTATATTTTAAATGACAAAAGCTGCAACTCAGGATTTTATCCAGATTGCTATTTTAATATCACTACTAAAAGCCAAGACATGTCAGATGTAACTCATTTCACCCCAAGTGTAATATTAGTACTACCAATGTGGAGAAAATAGAGCAGCATAACTTTTTTGACCGAAGTCCTGAGAATGGAAGTTGAGAGATATTCCCACAGAAAGACAGAGAGGCCAGATCATTTGTGACTGAAACGTATTGCTTAGGAAAAAAGCAGCCATTATTACAAAGTGCAACATCTCCACAAAGAATGGTCAGAGTTTATTTGTGCAGGATCCAAGTTTGCAAAGTACACGTATGTGCATAAATGAAACTAAAGGAAGTTTAAGTGTGTTATTGTTAAAGGAAGTAGACAATTATTATTATCTACATTATACTTGGGCAGTGGTGACACAAGTGGTGACACAATAAAGACACTGTGTCTGTTAACCAGCAGGCCAGGGTTCAAGACCCGCATAATACAAAATAGGGTGAACTCCCATCCTTAGCCCAGCTCTTGCCAACTTAGCAGTTTGAAAGCATGCAAATGCAAGTAGAAAATGGGTACAACTGGTACAACTTCAGTGGGAAGGTAACAGCGTTCCATGCACATGCAGACCACATGTCAGACAATGCTGGCTCTATGGCTCTAGAAACAGGGAGGATCATCGCTAGTCGTGAGGACACCAACCTGCAGGGGACTCCTTATATTTCACTTAACCTTTTTATGTCATGTCATGTCCAGGAGCTGTAACAAAGGCTGCAATCCTAAAGACACCTTCCTGGGAGTAAGACTAATTGAACACAATGGGGCTTACGTCTGAGTAGACATGGTTAGGAATGTGCTCAAAGTATACAATGCATTCAGTTGCTACTAGAATCAAAGAGCACAAAAGATATTGCTGTCTTCTACAGCCTGAAAAATCACCAATAACAGAACACACAGTTAAGACAGGCCATAAAATGATTTGATTTCACAGATGTTCTATCTACCACTGTACATTACCATCAGAGATTCCAATTAGAAGTGATTGAAATTTACAAACACAAAGGTAACATCAGTCAGAATGAAGAAGCTGTGACTGAACAGTTGCTGGTTTAACTTAATTAAAAAAAAAATCCATCAAAAAGCAGATGTGGCAAAGTGTAACACATAGCTAATAAGAGGAAGAAATTTCTGTATAGACACTATACCTTTAAGTGAACACAGCAGACCCAATGAGCTTCTCATTAGCTCTTCAAGCAGCTGGGACTATTTAAGATGATGTCTCTGTTGCTCTCTACAAGTTCCTGTTTGGCTGTTTGTTATTCCTTCTGCCTCTGAGGATGCCATTGGTAAAGTAAAACATTAGGCTTCAAACAACTTCCCCAATAGCCAGAAAATCAGAGAAAGAAGATATAGCATTGGATTACAGCTGGTCAGGAAAATATCAAATCTTACATCCTTTTATGTCTTTACTTAAGTGACTGACTAGTGGTGCCAGCTGTCATTTTAAGGAGAAACTAGGGGATCAATTCCATCGAGCACCACATCTTGGGGAGTGTCATGAGGGTACCTTTTGGAAGACATCTGAATTAAGGGAACAGCCTCCAGAGCCTCAGAAGGCCTTTTCAATAAAACCAGAAGTGCCATTCTAAGGCCTCTGGGAGATGTTAAAAAATTTTGTGCCCTGGAGTGCCAGATGGCTAGCTATACCACTGGGTCCGCTGTACATCTTTGGAAACCTTGGGCAGAAATTTGGGTGCGCTTATCCTCCTTTGCCTGCTTTCTTTTTCTTACACTTCCATTGTTCAGTTTCTTCCAAAAGTGAATCAGGAACTGCTAGGTAAAATGAACTAAGGCTGCAATCCTAGCCTTGGTTAGGCTGGTCTAAGCCCTGGTCTAACCAGTCTAGCCAGTTAGGCTGGTCTAAGCCCTAGCATAAGTCCTGTGCTGACCTGGAGGTGCTACAAAAGTACCATAAGGCACTTCTGCCCCACACATGGGGGGGTGGGTTAGGCCAGTGCATAGACATACTAATCACTCCACACAATCATGGGAAGATATATCAGGTGAGTCAGGTTGGCCTAAATTTGTTAGTATTATACCCTAAATTTCCATATTTAATTTAATGTGTCATCGAATATAATGTGCACCATATACAGTGGTGCCTCACATAAAGAGCTTAATTCGTTTAAGTGAAACGCTCTTTAAGTGAAGCAGATTTTCCCATAGGAAATAATGGAAACTCAGACGATTGGTTCCACAACCCCCCAAAATAGTCATATAAAAATATTAACTGGATGTAAAAATGATGACAAAACACTGGAATTGAATTCAAAATATGCATTCAATGTGCATGATTCTATGAAGTCTACTTAGGCTGCAATCCTAAAGACACTTTCCTGGGAGTAAGCCCCATTTAATACAATGGGGCTTACTTCTGGATAGACATGGTTAAGAGGCTGCAATCAAAGACAATTTCCTGGGAATTTCCTTCATGTGGAGCCTCATGGCTGCATAGCACGCATGCCCATAGTGCGCTTGCTTGTTAAGTGAAGCGGAATATGTTATGTGAAGCAAGATTTCTTGGAAATTTTTGCTTGTTATGTGAAACGCTTGTTAAGTGAGGTACCACTGTACTTATAATCAAAATACCACATTTGCTCAGATCTAATTAACCATCAAATCTAATGTGCACTCTGATTTTTGAGACTAAATTTGGCTGGAAAAGGTGAGCGTAAGATTTGAGTAAATACAGTAGTTTCTTGGTTGTGGCCAGTTATTTTTTGTTTCTTAGAAACAAAATTTTGAAACATCTTTCATCATTCTTTCAACTGATTTATGAATATGTAGAAATACTGTTAGAAACAAAATCAAAAACTACTGATTCATTTATTTTTACTCCTAAAGTTAGGGAAGTTGTCGCACTTGGCTCACCTTCTTGAATTATCTTATTTTAGAAATTCAGGGGGGCAGTATGTCTAATGCTCCTCTCATTAGTATAGCAACAAGAACCAACACCTTTGTGAGCAGGAAGAGTTGAGAAAACAGTGAGACTCTCACATGCCATTATGGTAGCCATATGTCCCGAAAAACAGAGACAATCCCAATTTTTGGGGTAGTGTTCACATAATGGCTATGTGACAGAGTATCCTGTCCCAATTTTGTGGAAGAGAATTATAGCAACCCTGTGTGCTATCATGCCCAAATATGTCCTTTACTATGTAATTCCTATATTTGCTATTGTTTATATTGATTTTATTGATTCCCACCTTGAGAGCCTTGGCTGAAGCACAGAAATAGAGCAGAACCCTAAAAAGGGTTAGTTTTTCACCGTATTTAAACATAAGCTATATGTTTATAAATTTCCACTTACAAAAATAAGATAATTGAGGTGAATGCAGAGTGGCATTGTGGTCTCTTCTAAACTAGGGTTCTCCAAACATTCATCATCAGGGCTCCAGGACTTTTAAAAATTGTGGAGAAGGAAATTTCAGCAGGTGAAGCTTTTCATCTCAAAATTCACAAGTTACACCAGCTGAAATTCCCTCCTCTACACAATTGTTAAAGGTCCAGGAGCCCTGATATTGAAAGTTTGGAGACCTCTATTCCAAACCATGCCAAATCTACAATCTACTGAATCTGAACCAAACTCTTCTGGGTCTCACATCAAGGTCAAGACATACAGTGGTAGAAATAGCCTATTATGTAAATTGATTTTGATCTTGCACATGTCTCAAATAAAAACTCCTTCTCAACTGTCCATGTTAAAACCTGTGTTTTTTTTTTAATACCACCAGCATAATTTCCCGAATCTTTATCCTGCATTCCTGCAGCAAGATCAATCCATTGGAAAAGATACCTCACTCTTTTTTCTTCCCCAATATTCAGGGTCGACGGCCTTATACAAACTGATTTTCAAAGGGAACACAATCATAAAAGGGTTCAGAGAGCTGTAATTCTAAGTGGATAAGGCAGAATGAAATCTTCCTTTACTAGTGACATTGCATAGTCAATTACCAGTCTCAGAAGTAATTTTAGCTGACACAGTATTTAACGTGGAGATCCCATGCTGTAAGAATTATCACTCCCGGTTGGAATGGCTTCAAAAAAACCCACCAAGATAATATTAGTTTTCATTTCACTTTCAGTCCCTTGTGTCTAATCATAAGAACTGAGCAGTATGTCACGTACAAAACATTGGATGTTGAAGTTGTGACACAAAATGACAAAAGAAAGGATATGCACTCTTAGCTGGGAAATGTACCAGACTGGGTATTTTCCAATACAATGCCACAATAAATTAGATGCTTTTTAACAGGCAACAGTGAAATCCCAGTGTGGATTTTTTTTGTCTTTTCATCTTTCTGTAGTAAAAAATTAAGGAAGATCTATGGAATAGAGGCTACTGAAGCAGACTGCTTTCTACACTGGGAAGTGTGGTGGGCATATCAGTAGGATCTGAAAGGAGGTGTTCATCAGATTGTGAAAATCACTGTAGTTGAAACTATGCAATGGCTGTGTGGAAGGAGAAAGAGATTGTGGTCACAGACGTCACCTCCAGACCTCTACTTGAGTCTAATGCATGAACAATAAATAAATGTATTAGCTTAGTAGGCATGATCTTAGACCTTACAGAAAGAAGAGGTTATACCACTTGTATGTACTAGGGGAGGCCACCACGTCACCCCCATGCAAGTGCCTGGGCAATGACATGAATGGTGGGTGTAGTTAAGTGCCATTACTCCGCCTCTACCTGTTTCTTAGCCACATGTTTTAGTAGAATAATGTTGTATCAAAGTGGTTTATTTCACTGCATTCTGCTGCAAATCACACATCCAACAATATGTAACACAATGGGATTGTTACTACAAACCATGTATTAGCCATTTTGGTCAGTAGGGGTGTCACTCCCCTCAAGGGTGCTCCCTTTCTAAAATCCTAGTGATGTCCCTGATCAGGACCATTTAGGAAGCCTTACACTCCCCTGGACTGTCCTTTCACATCAGCCAACGCATGCTTGCTTATTTGCACACAAACAAGGAAGCAATCCATTTTCAACGCATTTAAATGCAATTATCAGGGACCTGCTTCTGGACTGTGGGTGGCGCAAGTGGTTAAGACACTGTGCCTATTAACCACCAGGCCAGGGTTCGAGACCCAGGTTGGTCCCCACAAGACAGGGTGAGCTCCTGTCCTTAGCCCAGCTCTGCGATGCAGCTGGAACCAATCGTATTGGCTCTGCCTTTCCATTGGACTATTTCAGTGGCGTGGAGAGGAGGGATTTACTGCTTGGGTAACAGCCTATCCTCCATATCAATCTAACCCAGGTCTTCATACTTTGCATGCAGCATATGCAGCGCCGAGCATAATACCATAGTCTTTCAAGACTGATGGATGCCTGCTTCTGGGGTGATTTGTGGGGGCTGTGCTCATTGGGGCAGGACAATTCTAGTGTCCTTGGATTCATCTCAGCATGCCCTTTCCAACGGGCTATGGCACATTTGCCTACTCACGAGTAAAGCCAAGATACAGGTCACTTTCACTTTCCATAGAGTTCAATGCGTATTTTTTATTATTAGTTTTTTGCCATAACTTGATAGGAAGGTGCAATTTCAAAACTGAGATTTGCATTGGATTCTGCTCTTCAATACAAATCCAATGGTATATGACATGGACATATGACATGAAGGGTTTGACGCACCATCACGAAGTTGCATTTTTAGTTCCCCCAGTGCATGTCACCCCCAAGGCACATCACCTGGTGCAAACTACACCACCAGCACCACCCTACTGATGCCCCTGGTATGTACATAGATCATATGTGCTCATACTTTTGAAATGTATGGATATTGGTATAAAATGGAAAGTTACTGGGGGGTAAATATGTGAATGTAACATAAAAATCACTTTTTCTTTTTTAAAAGATTTAAATTCTAATGCATTTTCAATGCAAAAGAAATTTATTTTAAATTTCACAAAGTCAGGAAACAAACATGTTCTGGTTGAATTTTGATTCAATATTCATGCTGGAGCACACTGAATTTTGATTCAAAATTCATGACGGCACACATGGAGAGATGACACACATGGGGAGATGGTGCGCAAAGAGGATGGTGCTCATGGGGGTTTACACATGAGGTGTTTTGCATGCCAGTTAGCACATGGGTGTGTTTTGCATGGGTGTGTTGCACAGGGTTTGTTGCACGGGAGTGTCTTGCAGAGGAGGTTAGGTTAGAAATATTCTTGAAATTTTACTCCCGCAATGTGGGTACATTTCACCAGTTATTATATATTATATTAATCAAGGTTTTTGTAAATGAATCAGACACACAATTCATAATTCTTATTTCTCTGGACTTTTGGAAGATATGAAGAAGCACCTTGTCCTGGCATTGTCTACCAAACTGATGTGTCTTAAATTTTAAATCCTTTTTGGTAGTGGATTTCTGTCATCATTTGTTATAGTCTATCCCTACAATCCAGAGTAACTACAGGAGCACATAAGAGACTTTACGTGCACCTGTAGTTACTGCACCACCTAATGAAAACCTATGGCAAATTCATATTGCAATCCAGAGCAAATTGTTCTTACACCAGAGCAAGGACTCCCCGTAGTTACTCTGGATTGCGCCCTATATTTCAAAATTTACTGAAAATGCATATATTCATTCATTCACTGTAGTATTTGTGTGTTTTATTTAATTGTATATTATCTCTCATTGTTTTTCTACTTTTAATTTTTAAGTACCTTTTGTTGAGGATCAAATGTATGAACTATTATTCAAATTCATGCAAATTATTTCTATAGTACAAAAAACTAATATGATAAAGCAATCCTGACTTTAGGCCAGAAAATGGCCCAGCTAAACCAGCCTAAGTAGACTGTAACTGGGGCTGAGATATTGACGAAAATTACAAGACCAGGAGGCCTGTGGTTGGCCCAACTGCTGCTAGCCCAAGAGGCAGCAGTACAAGGGCAATATGCTCACTGGGCTGATGTAGTGGTGCTGTATCCTGAGGTTGAGAGGCAGGGGTTGGCCTAGGACTCTGGCTTATCATATATCCCTATGGGACTACTCGTATTTATTCCTGCTCCCTAGGTGTTCTAACTCTGAGGAGCTGTGAGGGTGCATGTCTGCCCTGGATACAGCCTAACTGCAGTTTTAGGCCATGCTGAACATGCCTTCAATATGCCTCTCCTGAACTGCCTAGGCTGTCACAAGTAGGCTGGTCAAGATCCATCTGTCTTGGTATAACTTATTTCTGGTGTAACTGGGCTGGGCCATCTTGAAATTGGGCCAGCCCAGTGATAAATAGACTAGTCCAAGTGCACTTCAGGATTGCAGCCACAGTTAGACAATTCATCAGTCAAAACTCAATCCACTAAATGATATTTAAATGGCATTCCCGTAATTCATGGTACACGCCTCTTCTATTCCCTTGTTACGTTTCACTCTACTAAGGAACTCTTTCTCTACCACCATTCTTCAAACTGTCACCAACAACTTGTATTTAAATCAAAACCGTACAGTACTGAAGAAGGTAGAAGCTGAAACATTACAAGCACGCTCATACAAACACACACACACTCACAGAGAGAGAGAGAGAGAGAGAGAGAGAGAGAGAGAGAGAGAGAGAGAGAGAGAGGGAGAGAGAGAGAGAAAACTATCAGTGTAATATTTTTACCAGATTTTATCAGAGTGTGGCTCAGGGCAAAATCATATGTGTTCATTGGGACTTACTCCCAGGAAAGTGTGTATAAGGTTGCAGCTTCCATGTAAAACAGGAATTCTTTATCTGTGTTAACACTCAGTGAACATCATATTTATTTAATGGCAGCACAATGGGATCAGCTGTCTTGTCAAGTTAATCTTCTGCACCAACATAGTGTTTTATCCCTTATTCTCCAGCTTTGTGCACATAAAATTTTAATATATACAATCTGCAGCAGAATGTTCTTTTGTCCATCAGTTACAAATGCATGGTTTCATCCACAGACCAGTAATAGCACAACTGCACGTTGATGTGATTGTACATGACTGCATTCAAATTCCATTCTGTGGCTTAGAAATTCGTGTCAGAAGATGTTGTTGCCTTTTCTGTAGTTCCTGAATATGTGCTCCTATCCATTCACAATGAGAGCCTGGTGCACAGCTTTCACTTGGTGATTATCTGACCTGCTCCTCTGACAGTTTAATAATACGTACAGTTGGGATCTCTCTGTGTATGTTAACAGTGGATTATGTTATAAGAACATAAGGAGAGCCTCCACTGGATCAAGCCAAGGATCCTTCTAGACCAGCTTTCCGTATCCCACTTGATGCCTCAGGGAGCACACTGGACATGACACCTTCATCCAGGTGCCACCCATGCATCTGGCTTTTTGACATTGTTGGTCATCTTGTATAAACATATTGTATGTGCCTTCTTTTCCCTGGATCACACCTTAAGATAAAACCCAAGGCAAAATTTGCTTCTCAAGTTCACAAAATCACTATGAATATAGTGTGGAGGTGACATTTTTTTGAGGAAGAACCCCTCTACAATTTGTCACTGCTATTTTTTGTGTTATTATTCACAGTAGATTTACTGGAAAATGCAACAGTTATGCCTCAGAAATTAGACTTTTTGAGCTCTTTGATTGAATGAGGAGTCAGTGAGAAGCACTGAGGTAACTGTTGTGGTTCCACCATTCACTTGCTCTTCTGTCTGGGGTACTTGGTGGCCACAGATGCCTGGGCACAGAAGCAATACAGGACAAGCTGTTTGCTTTAAGGCCAAGTAGGTGAAGTTTTTTCCTCACTTGATTGGCTCTTGGTGAAACGGTGTGGGTTTTTTTTCTTTTTTGGTCAACTTCAGACCCTAAATCATGCAAGTTACAGCTAAGCTAGCTTAGTGGTTCCCTGTGTAGCAGGTTGAGTGAAGGTAATTGGGCTAGAGGTATGAAAGTGGTATTACCTTGAGGTGAGTGGAATTGTTAGAGACTACAGTAGTAGAGAAAGCCTGCTAAACCCAGCAAACAAGAGTAGAAAGAAACCAGCAGGCACCAGGAGTATTTTATTGCAAAGCAGAATTCCCAACACCTTTCGAATGAGACGCTTTGTACCCTAGTAACATCATCCTAATAAAAACAGGAATAACATTTTGCTAAGGTTTGCTACTCTTGAAAGAGACTGACCCTTCAGGCATGGTCAGGCTTGGAAGAGAATACATTTAGGCAGTTTCTATATTATAACGTTTCTTCTACGGAAAAACTATCATGATAATGCAGTAGGATCTTTTTCCTCAACAATATTCTCTACATCCCTGCATTTTGCCTTCTACATGTGTTTCCAGTACAATTATGGGGGGACTGATATAAAAACCAAAATGCTGATACTTGTAGCAAGTGTAATGTGTAGCTCCACTTCCTCAACTGCAAGTCCTTATTGTAACTTTGGTACAATTCTTCAGCATTACAAAAGTCATACATAACATATGAGTTGTCAGGGTTCTGACATAAAGTATTAATAGGGGCTCTGCTTTAATAATCACCTGCTTTATTTACAGCTCTACATTTCATCTGATCAGGCTGCTTACAAATACGAGTTCCTAGTTCCTAGTTCGTAGTTCATCTTTAAGGTGTTATTGTTACAGAACGCAGCAAAATGAATAGTATTATAATTAATAAGACAATGCAATCCAAATATCACGCACCCATAATTTTATTCTTTTGTCCTTTTATTTCCCTTTCATTTTTAATTCAATAGAAAGGATATATTAAGACTAAAATAATGCTAATAAGAAAACATTTAACTCTATGAGGTAGTTTGATTAAAATGTCCTTGAACGGTGTTTAAACCAAAGAGTAAGTTTCAAAGCAAAATATCCTTGCAAATGAAACCTATTGTTTTTGTGGACTCTTTGGTCATCTCTTTCAGTATCAGCTGTCTAAAATTCCTAATGCAGTCCATTTATTTCAGTAAGTTGCCAGTATACATCCATTTTATCAATATTATAGATTTCAGTCAAGCTACATTAATTTCAACGTCAACTCCACCCTCTCTCTTTCTGGGTTTTGAAAAGAATAGCTCAATGTACCAGGAAATACACAATCTTCTACTTATCCCAGGATTAGTGACTATCCAATGAGTTTGTTTCAGTTTCTCAGCTTCCTTTCAACTGATAAGAACATTTTCATTTCAGTGTCCCTCCGCTACAAGTTTTAGTATACACATATTCAAAGGAACAGCTCTAATTTTTGCTTCTGTTATTACACATCAAAATCTTAGTCTGTAGACAGCTCCTTTTCTAGCAGGCTGTGATAAGTAGCAAAATTAAGATTCATACTCCTTTAGCTGGAGGGAATAACCTCACATCTTTCAAAATATAAGATTATCACCTGATGAAAATATCTGAGGTCAGAAACACTTACATCAAACTTAGACACCAACAACCTGAACACACTGTGCTGTGCACCTACATACATATACAAACTCACATAGATCCAAGGCTGCATCACCTGCATGATCACTGAAGAGGTGGTGGCAAATCTTGAATAACTTACCAATATTAAATGCTGAGCTAATATAGAAAATTTTTTATTGATGTTTAGGCAAAGCATAAAAATATGAGTGTTGATCTTTCTGTGTGCATGCATTTTTACGCAAATTACAAAGTCTATGCAATATTCTATAGAAATTTACTATATTTTTTTCCTGGAGTAAGCTATATCCTTTAATGACTTTTTTCTCTTAAGCGTCTACATTCAACTTAATGTTTACTTGCTGCTTGAAGAAATATTAGCAGGATAAATTGTTGGCTAGTAATTGGAAATGCAACCAATCTTCTACTTTAGTCAACAACAAATGCAAGTGTAGCCATAATTGCAAGTAGTTGGGAAAATAATTTGGAAAGAAAATCCCAAATTATTAATGGCCTTACTGCATCATGCAGTAATGACAGTGGAGGACACTTCCCTTGTCATAAACAGTGCAGTGCCACTGTAAATGGTACAGAACTGCTAGGCATGAGGAAGCCAGCAGGGGAAACTGTCAATGGCTCCCAGAGTATACCAACAGTTCTTCCCAGACTATACTGGAAGAGACAATATGACCGATGGGGGTGCATAGTTGGGAGACTTGGAGCATGGAAGGGGAGGCTCATGGCGGGAACTGTGCTAGAAGGAGCAAATTGTGGTGCAAGCCAAATCCTATCTCTCATTTCCTAGCTCATTCTGCCCATTCCTATCCTAGGTTTATGCCATAGGACCCACAGGATGCCAGAAGGCCTTAAAAGGTACAGGGGTCCCCTGCAGATTGTACTGCTAGTCATGATCAACTGAGTGCAGTGTTGATCACCTCCATGGTCATGTGGCTGGCATGACTATATGCTAAGGTGCACAGAATGCTGTTACCTTCACATTGAGGTGGTACCTGCTTATCTACATGCATTTTTGTGCTTTTGAACTGCTAGTTTTGCAGAAGCTGGGCAAGGGATGGGAGCTCACTCTGTCTTGTAGCACCTGGGTCTCAAAATTTGACCTGCCAATGTTCCTAAACACTGAGCCACTTCAGCCCCATTCCAGAAGGCCTACCAAAGGCTACATTAAAAAATTATTAACTCTCATTGTTTGTTGGGCACTTGTTCCATTCCGCCCAACAGCATACAGAGCACACTCTACTGGAGGGACTGCATGCTGGGGCATGGTGGGGAATGGGATTGGACTGTTACTTTTGCTATGTTATACCAAATTAGTCAAATCAAAGCATATCATTCAAACTGGTTTCAAAATTATTACACTGCCTCTAGATATTAGTTTAAGGGTTTACAGCCCAATTCTACTGGATTACAAAAAATGATCATAAACTCGAGCACACTGCTGGAACACTACTGGAAAGACTAGAGATGTCCATGTTGATAGAGCAGAAGCTGCTAATGGAGGAAGGTAAAGGGGAGAGGGCAGGCAGAGTGTGGAAAGAGAGTGAGAACACAATCCTAACCATGTCTACTCAAAAGTAAGCCCCACTGTGTTCAATAGGTCTTACTCCCAGGAAAGTAAGCAGCCTTAAAAGGCATGAATTACAGAGATAGGTAGAAAAATCTGTGCTTCATCCTCTCTAGGTCAAAGTCCAAGATGACTCTTAGGAATGTCAGCTAAGAAAGCAAGATGGTGTTTGGAGACTGAGGTAATGGAATTTGAGACTGAGATAATGGAAACCAGTTAAATTTAAATTTAACCCAAATATTCCTGCATTTGACAGCTAGGATGGCACCTCATTCCATTATCCATAGTTCTTACACTAGCTTTGAAAAAACATCCTTTACTTTTTAAGAGCCTTAAAATATTTTATAGGTGCTCATACAATTGACTACGTTTTTCAAAATCTGTTTGGAATATAATATATGCACATTTGATTCCCCCCTTATTTCTCATGGTTCTTTCTTCTGTGCATGTAAAATCATGCATCTTCTGTGGATGAATTATAACTTAATGGATGGTATGCTTTGAATTCTTTAGAATTTTTTTATACCTAATAAGTGAATCATCCTGCATGTGTGCATTTTAAACCTGTCTTTATGAGTCTTGTGTTTGAACATCTGTCAAAGGATGGAGATTAGCTGAATAGATACAGGATGCAGGTATATTATATTCTCTGTTATCATGTATACTGCAATTATCTTGATCCTCAAACAACTCCATGACAGTTATAGCCACTTTTATAGACTTGTTTTTATTGCAAATTCAGAAATTTGACTTGAATCTAAATTAGATTCATATGTAAGACAGTTTTAAAAATGTTTCTTTGGCAAATTCCTAGGTTAACTTCCTCTATCTGCACTCAACAATGGGTCTTCTATATAGCAAATGAGTCTCTGGGATGGACTTTTTGGGGGTTTTCCTTAAAAATCCAGGTTTTCACACAGAAAATTAACAGGAGTCATTCAATGGAACCAGGAGAATTAGTTGGAATGAGGCACTACACCAGAGCTCCTATGGGTCCCCCACTCATACACTGAGAGCACACTGGATCCATGACATCATTGCTACCTAATTGGTTATTCAACCTGATACTGTAACCATTATGCAACTCTGTCAATATAGCACTACCCAAATCTCTACTTACTTAGCTAAATGACTCATTATCTACACTTTTTGGATGCCCTCCAGATTATTTAGATAAATGAGGCTGTTCTTTATATCACTGCTTAATTTGTAGAATGAAATTTCATATTAACCTATTGATTTTTGCTTCCAAACCACAAGCACTCTACTGTATCATCTCCACAATTGTTTTCACAACTTGGAATCTTATATAGAAATTTAGAATTGCATTATAATACAATGCTAATAATATTAGGATGCAATTATTAACTTCTCTGCTTTAAAGTATAGAATAAAGAATGCCAGTTTATGAGTGCCAATAAAAGAGTTCCATTCCTCATCATTCATTTGGTTGTTTGCCTTAAGAAGTTCTTGTACAGCAAACCATTTTCAATAACTCAACATTTGATTATTGTATGCATTTTTTTGTAAAAAGCATAATTTGAAGATATTCTATAAACATTTCACAATCTTACAAATCCAACCATTTATGCTAAATTAAGAAGTTATCATATACCTTTATAGAAAATGTTAGCCCAGTGAGGAAAATTAGCATCAGATAGATGTGGTAAGCTAAACTGCAGGGCATGGGACACTTCCCCATCACAGTGATGGCATTTCTTGTTCCAGCCATGGAAACTCTGGGGGATCCTGGATAGATTGCCGTTCTCAGAAGGTGGTTTAAGGGATAGTACTATTATCCAGCTGCTGGCTAACTCACAGCATCTCAGAGGTGTATGATGATGATGATGATGTCATTGCCAGGCACCATCACAAAATCTTGCCATCTGCTTCAGGTACATAGGATCTGCTCTGAATGATGAGAACCCATAGCCTGACACAGGGCACCACAAGGAAGCAATCAGAAATGAAGAAAGATATTTCTTTTCCTTTTCTGCATTTGAAAACTTTTCTCAAAATACTACAGCAAACTGTGATTTCCAGTAATTTGTAGTAAGTTACCATTAGCCCATTAATGAACATGGGCAATATTTCTCACATATAAAATGCATTCACTACACTTTACAGCGAAGAGTATGGGCAGTGTTTTATTTTATTGGGCTTAAACTAAGACTCCTATCCCCCTAAGGGTCAGATTGAGAAGAAAAATGTTAAAAGAGCATTTTAAAAGTAATTTCTAACCCAGAACCAAGATTGTAATTCTTTTATTATTACGGTTAATCTTAAAGGCACCTGGGAATTGTAGTGTGTTGAGAGCACAGAGGATTTTTCCATAAGCCATAAGAGTTAAACAGATCTGCAAATGGTCAACAGTCCAAGACATTTCCAACCTTCTCCCTTCCATCTCCTTAACCTGTTGCTTATCTTAAAGCTTGACGAAAAGTTATGCTGAACAGAAAAGCTCAGTGTCTAATGTTTTGTGACTTCTTAGTTGTTACCCCCCTTTTGAATGTATTCATGTACATCTGTTATAGCTAGTCGGCAAGAAACTTTTCTTTCATTTTTTTAGTATAAATGAAAGACATGGCTATGTTGAAGAATCTGTGTTACTTTTAATACAATCCTAGGCACGTCTACTCAGATATGAAGTGAAGTGCTCAATCCTGAAGTGCACTTCGGCTAGCCCAGTTGTGCTGAACCTATGGCACTCAGAGCCCTCTCTTCTGGCACTTGGCCATAGCACCCCCAATGCTCTAAGCACAATGTGCATGCCCCAGGTTCAGGACATTTGCACTGGACACCATTGTGCTTTGTCGAGTCTGCTCCGAGGAGGAGCAGCCTGGTCCTCTTTGGAGCAGACCTGACTGATGGTGCCCATCGCGCATGCCCAGAACTCGGGGCATGTGCAGTAGGCTCAGGGCACTCCTTGTCCAATGCACATGCCTGAAGTTCCAGACATGTGCGCTAGAAACTGGCACAGTCAGTTGGCACTTGGTGCTGAAAAGGATAGCCATCACTGGATGCTGAAAAGGATAGCCATCATTCTGTCACTGGGCTGGCCTAATTCCAAGACGGGCCAGCCCAGTTACTACAGAAAGGTTTGGTCTGGCATAAGACAACTTAGGCTGGCCCAAGACCAATGGACCTGGGCTGGCCTACTGTGCCAGCCTAGGCAGTTCAGAAGAAGCATGTTGAAGGCATATTCAGCATGGCCTAGAATAGTGCCATATCCAGAGCCTGTTGGGCAGACATGCACCCTCACTGCTCTTCAGAGTTAGAAAACTTAAGGAGCAAGAATAAATCTGAGTAGACCCATAGGTGTCCATGGTAAGCCACAGTAAAACTGGAAGTAATGACAAAAAGATTCTGAGTACTAGGTCAACCTCAGGATACAGCACAACTACACCAGCAAACCTCAGGATATGGCACAACTATACCAACCCAGTGAGTATGCTGCCCTTGTGCTGTTTCCTCTTCAGGGGTGACCTGCAAAGTCGTGCCTCATCTGAAGCAGTGTTGCTAAAAGGTCTGCTTACATGATAGTTGGACACAACCTGCACTCTAGCAGCATCTTACCTTTTTCACCCTTATTGGTCTGCTGCCCCTTAATAACCCAAAACATACTTTGCCGTTTGAGGAATCCTTCTGTCTCTTCCTCCCAGAGCATCGGCAGATGTGGCACTGCTGAAAAGGCAGCAGTGGGAAAGGCACAGTATAACATGGACCAGAAAAGAGCTTTCAGAGGAAACATCCAGCTCATGAACCTTATGTTTGACATTTCTGATCTAAACCATTGTTTTCTGAATACAAAATGTATGGTGAGTTTATGGGCTTGTACCTTTCCCTTCAACCTCCACCTGCAGTGAGCTCATTACCCCCCACGGCGAGAATGAAGAGCCAGAGACAGATGCTGGATTTAAGGGCCACTTTATTAAATCACTGACAACTATTTAAAACCACAGGGGACTGCTAATAAAGTCATGCTGGTAGCTACAAAAATAGGGACGGGCGAAAGCCTGGCTCAGGTCATACCCTCACACAGAAGGTGCCCATCATCACCAACCCGAAGGTCAAGACAGCTGGGTGCTCGGTCAACCAGTTGCCCAGTTGACTTTGCCTAAATCCCGGGTGCAGGGCTAGCCACCTAGGCTTACGTCCGGCCTGGGACCCAGCAAGCCCGCTATGCATCGCACTGACCCTTGCTGTCTCAGACAATCACCAAGGGCCTATCCTGCCTACTCCAGCACGACACCTGCCACACGGGGAACCTGTCTAGAACATGGTTCCACTGCCCCACTAAAGACAGTCAAGAAAGGGAAACAAGAAAGGGAAGGAAGAAGTATATAAGCCAGTGATATAGCATAGTCCCTTGAATCATGGTTTAAGCTGGATCTTATTTATATTTCCAAACTTCCAAAAAAAACATCTATTTATATTGGTTGAAAAATGAAAATATGAGTTTTATACAACCTCCCCCCGCCTCTGTCTGAAGGGAGGGTATGCAATTGCATTTCAGAGATCAAATGAATTAAACTCTAAAGTGGAGCTGGGAGGGTGACTACATCAAAGGAATTTTTAATTGAAAAATAAACCAACAACAAAAGACAATAATTTATACAAATGTTTTCTCCTCCAAGTATCTGATTATATATGAGAAAAAATGATACCTGTTAAGAAAAACAATTTAGCTTTTTTAATGCATACTTCCTCTGTTTTAACAATTTGCTTTCTCGACGGAATAACCAATGCATTGTGCACGTCAATATATTTGTGTTGTAGTGTGGTGCAAATGAGCATGTTCATGTGAGCAGGTGTGTGTGTGGTTCTAGATAGATGGATAATTCACTAGGCACTTAACATGAGTTTATTTACAATACTGCCTGAGATAAGTCTTCAAAAGTAGGTCTATATGTATTGCTTTTAATCTGGCAGCAGGTGGCAGTAGCCAGTGAAGAATCTTCAGCCTGGCCGCTGTTGCTATTTGAAAGAAAAGCTGAAATGAAATCCATCCAAGATGTTTGCTGCCCTAGAGTTATGAATTTATCAGACAGAAAAAGAACTGTCAGAGAGAATTTGTAAACCATCCTTTCTAAACAGAAGCCTTAACAAAATGCTAGGAGAAAGCTAAATGAATAATAAAGTAAAATTGAGGCTAATGTTACATGGTGCATTTTTAAGGGCATCACTATGTATGTACAGAAATGTACAGTGATGGATTGAATTTCAGTCTGAAGTTTCGAAGAAACTTCTGCTGCTTGACTCCAGACTCTTAAGTGGAGCCAATTTATAAAACTATGTATTAATGTGACCATCTTGGCCATCACATAAGGATTGTAATCACAACCTGATCGCATGTTTAAAGTGTTTGTAGCCTGTCAATCATAATAAGAAATAATTTTTTAATGAGCTTATATTATGTTAAAGCTTCTCAATTGTCACTGGGATGTTTGGACCAAAGCCCCATTCCAGCAACCCGTCTGTGTGATGAGCTGCACTGTATGTTCATCTCTCCAGAGCCCACAAGCAGTCCTGCCACATAATCACATGGGAGGGCAAAATGTCTGAACTGCCTCTCATATGCACCATCATACATATGCACATCGTACATCGTACATACCATGCTGGTCAAATGGTGTCATCTGAACCAGATAAATTTGCCTTCTTACTGGGCATCTACCCAATGCTTTTTTTATACTTTACACATATTCTGGAATTTGATTTGTTCAGTTTGTTTTTTGTGCCAGGGACTTCAGAAGCCACAGAATGCAGGTTGAGGCAATGGGAACGTTTGCAAGACCAGCAAATGCTTGGCAGCTTTCACAGGCAGCCTCAGTGTTGGCAGACTAACATCCAAGGATGCTTTGTGCAATGTGGGTTGGCACCAACATGAATAGAGTCTTCACAAATGTAACCTTTTTTATTACACCAAGTATCTGTCAATGTAGAATCTGGCTTATGATCAAACTTATCAGCTGATAATGAACTGATGTTGGGTTGAGTGACAGCTGTAGTTCAAAAGTAATACTTATGCTTTTATACAAAAGATTGCAAGTTCAGTCCCTGGCATCACCAGTTAAAGGAGATCTCAAGTAGCAAGGCATGGAATGACATCTACTAATAAACTGCAAGAATTTTAGCTATTAGGAATAGACAATACCAAACCAAATAAGACATCTCATAAGACATTGCATAGACATCTCATATTTTCCAAGAAGCATGAAAAATTCATATTCATTCTATATTTTAATTCAAACAAATTTACATGATGCAGCAGGAATGATAAATGTGTAATAAAACAAAACCTTTTGTAAAAGAGATCATTAATTGAATATATAAATTCCAAATGTGATACCTATCATTCACTTCATATTGTGCTTAGCCAAGTTGTTAATGGAATAGTACCTAAAGTTCAAAGATAACTGGTTGCTAATATGTTACTGACAGCCTCTTATGGGTCTCTGGCAATTGGGATAAACCATGAGTCCTAACAATAGTTCAGTAATTAATTTAGGCTGCAATATTAAGAGAACTTTCCTGGGAGTAAGCCCCACTGAACTCAATGTAACTTACTTCTGAATAAATACAAACAGGATTGCACTGTATGGAATCTGGAACAGGTCCTTTTTGTACAAGCTTAGTTATTTTAAGCAAGCATGGGAAGAGTTAAAGCATAAATCTGCTGGGAATGCTTTATAATGTTCTGGAACAACACACATGAATATGAGAATGTACATCAGGAGTTCTGAAGCCTGTAAAGTTTAGTACATTCTTGATGCAATTAATCAACTATCGTGGTATAATGAAGTGATATTTATTATATATATATGTGTGTATGTATGGAGGATGGATGGATGGATGGATGGATGGATGGATGGATGGATGGATAGATAGATAGATAGATAGATAGATAGATAGATAGATAGATAGATAGATAGATAGATAGATAGATTTCACACCCTCCATGGGTGGTGTATGTATGTTATCCTCAATCTCGGGTCCTCTACAAGAGGCCTGGGAGTTTGAGGGTTCTGTGCAGTATCTTAGCTGTTCCTAGCAATGCGCTCTTTTGGATTGAGTGTTCTGATGTCCTTCCTGGAATCTGTTGGAGCCATTCTTCCAGCTTGGGTGTCACAGCCCCTAGTGCTCCAGTCACTATTGGGATCACATTCACCTTCACTTGCCACAACCTTTCTAATTCCTCCTTCAAACCCTACTTTTCCACCTTTTCATGCTCTTTTTTCCTGATGTTGCTGTCGTTTGGTATCGCTACATCTATCACCAGGGTTGTCTTCTATATATGTATATGCTGCTTTTCTTTTCTATTGAAAAGGTTATAAGGACAGTTATAAAAAAGCAGGCCTCCGTCAGTCTTGAAAGACTATGGTATCATGCTCAGTGCTGCATACACTGCATGCGAAGCATGAAAACCTAGGTTGGATTGTTATGGAGGATAGGCTGTTACCCAAGCAGCAAATCCCCCCTCTCCACGCCACTGAATTAGTCCAATGGAAAGGCAGAGCCAATACGATTGGATCCAGCTGGCATTGCAGAGCTGGGCTAAGGACAGGAGCTCACCCTGTTTTGTGGGGCCGACCTGGGTTTCGAACCCTGGCCTACTGGTTAACAGACATAGGCTGCAATCCTAAAGACACTTTCCTGAGAGTAAGACCCATTGAACAAAATTATTCTTTCTTTTGAGTAGACATGGTTAGGATTGTGGTCATAGTGACTTAACCACCTGCGCCACCCATAGAAGCAGTGAAAATAAAATTACTGAAAAAACCACAATTAAGTGAGAAACAATATCCAGTATTACCAAGTAACAGTTACAGCAAAGTATTGAATTAGGATGGAAAGAGGCTAAATTATAAAAAGGATCCAACTGTGAGTATATTTCATGAAGCATTTTGCTTAGGGCTCTTTATTTTCAAGATAATCATGGAATGTAGTAGCTGGTATCTCAGTTTTGTGTCACAGTTTGCCACTTTGCTCATCATTACTCCTGAGCAAATTGAGGCGCTCCTGAGCTAGGGTTGCTATATGTCCCCCAAAACAGGGACAGTCCTGATTTGGGGGGATTGTGTTAACATACTGGTAAGTGTGAGAAAGGGTCCTGTCCCAATTTTGTGGAAGACAATTTTGTGGAACTATAGCAACCCTATCCTGAACTAACCAGTAAGGTAAGGAAACAATGGGCACAATCCTAACCATGTCTACTCAAAAGTAAACCCCATTGTATTCAGTGATTCTTATTCCCAGGAAAGTGTCTTTAGGATTGCAGCCATAGTCATACATAGACAAAATATGGGTTTCAGCATATTCAGGGACACCCCTCTCCCCAGATATGAAAATACATATCATTTTGTTAAAAAATGAAAGATAACAAAAAAAGATCAAAACTTCCTTCAAAGACGAAAGAGGCAATTGGTCTGAAAAAGTGCAGCTAGTGGTTATAATGGTTGTAAATGGCATGAAAAACAGGAAAGTTACCGACTGAACCACAGACCTGAGGATGGAAAATATAGCAGCAACGTGATATAAGACTGAAAATAGTCCACAGGGAAGAACTGAAAACATATAAACAGAGGACATGGCAGTGAGCAAAAAATATGAAAATGTTGTTTAGCTAGCAAAAAAAATGTTTCAAAAAGAAATTGTAGGCACTCAAGAAGAAATGAAGTATATAAATGTGATTGAAAAAACAGAAATTCTACAATATGAGGCAAAAATTATTCTCTATTTTGAAAAAATACTTCAGAGCAGAAGAAAAAAATCACATTTAAAAATCATTAAAAAATTATCTACATTCCTTGTCTTCATGACCAGCAACAAATAAAGGAAACTTAACGGGGCAAAATAGTGACCAGTTTGAAGTTCAGAGGAAGGACAATCCAGAGCAACTAATCTGTCCACATAAGAGCCCTTAGGTTGCCCTATCTAACACTAGGTTGGAGCAACTGCAAGATGCTCCAGCCCAGTTACTCTGAAGGAGGCTTAGGGCAGAGCAAGGCAAGATAGGGTGCCCTAAGAGAAGTGGACCTGCTCTGCCCTAACTGGGGCAGCCTAAGCAGCTCAGGAGAGGCAAGTTGAGGGCATGTTTAGCACTGCCTAGGGCAGAGCAGTTACTCTGTATCCAGAGCCTGTTTCCAAGGCAGAAATGCCCTCTTCCAGCCCTCAGAGTTATACCACCTCAGGAGCAGGTATAGTAATGAGTAGACCCATAGGGGTCCATGATAAGGCCCGAGTAAGAATGGCAGTGCTGACCAAAAATCTGAGTTCTTGGCCAGCCTAGCTGCAACCCCTGCCTCTCAACCTCAGGATATGGAACAAACTATGGCTGCCCACAAACCTCAGGATACAGCAGGCCACTCCAAGAAGCCCCTTGTATTCACTGTAGAATGTACTGGCATCTCATCAGGGACTCCTTATAAGGCAGGCACCCAGTGGCGTCACCAGACTGGTGCGGCTGGTGTGGGCTGCATTGGATGATGCGCACCGTATGGGGTGATGTGCCGGAGGAGTTTGACTGTCCTTTGGCAGGCCCCAGGCGTCAGCACCCCCATTCAGGCCTGCTCCAAGGCGGAGCAGCAGCCAGAAGCTGCCACTTGTCTGAGGAGCTGGCCTGAACGGCCATCTGAGGTGCACTGCGCAGAAACACACTGAGCATGCCGAACAGCTTCAGAGGAGACTTCCTTAGAGCAGAGAAAGTCCGCGCCTCTGCACAGCCATTCGGCCTCACTCAGGAGGCGGAGCGGCAGCCGAATGGCTTCAGAAAGAGTACTGCACAGGCACCAACTCTGACGCCTGCACAGTCTCCCCCGAAGCCAAAAGGCTTCAGAAAAGTACTGCGCAGGTGTCAGAGATGGTGCCTGCGCAGTACTCTTTCTGAAGCCAGTTGGCTTCAGAAACAACTGCGCAGGCGCCAACTTTGCTGACTGTGCAGTCCAGGTGGGGGGGGCGCATCCCAGGGATGACGCACAGACTTCCGCACCAGGTGATGTGCAGAGTCATGTCACCACTGTAGGCACCACAGCTGTTCCTTGTTCAGTGTGATCTGAGGGGTGTCTCCTCAGGAGCAAGTCTTCCCCTTGTGTCAATTACTTAGCATGCTCTGGAGCAGTTAGGGCAGCCCAGGCTTCCTGACTCTCTGGATTCAGCATAACTTTCTGCTCTGGATACAGAATAGTTAGGAGAGTGCAGTTAGGTCAGAGCAGGCTGAATTTGCTCTGGATTGTGTCCTTAGTGAAGTTTGTGCTTATTTAGTTTTTATTGCAGAAGGGGTCACAGAAAATTTGTGTGGGAAAGCCTTTATTACTGTTTCTAATTCTATTTCTAATACTATTTCTAATTACAAATTAGAAATTTGCCAGAATATTTTCCAAGACAGATTAATATACGTAAAATTTAGATTTGAATGAGAGGTGTCTGAAGGCTATCCTGTACCTCAGGCAAGAAGGTATTACTGCTTCCTTCTTTGGCTTTTGTGTACAAAAGAGGGAAGACAAGCAGCTGAGAGTGGTTGGTGAGGTGCAGCCAGTGTACGAGACACCAAGACAACCCCACATCAATCTGCTGAACAAGGCAGCCTCATTGCTCGACCACATTAGCAGGCCAACGATACAGTAGAGTGAAAGGAAATAGAAGGAACTATTGTGTAAATATTATTTTAAGAAGAGGTTGTAGAAATGTGTAAGCAGCTTCAGAAACTTGTGTTATTGTACATAGAAAAAGAGGGGGTATGCAAAGTATTGACATTGCTGAGGGGAAAAAGAAAACTTGTGCATTACAGCCAAATCCAGAGTAGTTACGTGAGCTCATGAGAAACATTATGTGCACCTGTAGTTACTGCACCACCTAGTGAAACTAATGGGAAATTCATATTGCGATCCTGAGCAAATTGTTCTTACACCAGAGCAAGGACTCCCCGTAGTTACTCTGGATTTAGGTCTTAGTCACATTAAGACACCAGTCATTAATAATGTTACAAATTAGTACAATATAAAGATGTGTGGAAAATAATAAAAGTGGAAAGAAGGGGAAATATTTCTGAGCAGCCAGAAGAAAAAGTTGAATTGTGTTGTCATACAGAACAGTAGGGGTAGATAAGCACACAAAAACTTTGTACTGAGGAGACAGGGGAACAAGGAATGTACTATACCACAAATGATTTATTAGAGGACAGTAGTACGAGAAAAAAATGCAGAAAAATTGTTAATAGTTGATAGGGTTGCTGAAGTAAAAGCTTCTGAGTGCCAAGTACATTATTGATTTTGATACTGGCAGTGTGATATGTATGTATCTGTGTTGCTTAGGGCACAATCCTAAGACGTTTAGGCTGGCCTAACTCACATGACAAGGTTAGGATTGCAACCCCAGTCTAGCATTTCAGGTTTTTAAAGAGAAAAGTTTAACCAAGAGAAACGTTTAACAAGCTGCCACAATGGAAAGGATTTTTCTCCATTAAGTATAGTGGCTAATAATTTTATATAATAGGTATGTTGGCATGGAAAATTTTCACCAGGATAACAACATGCCTTCTTTGGGAATCTGCAAAAAATAAAAATAATAAAATAACATCCACCTAGGAATGGTGCATTTTGTTTTCAAATAAAAGAAACAGTACAGATGTCCCTCATTATCCAGTAGGTTTCCATTCCAGAATGTCCAATGGATAATAAAAATCCATGGATAAAAAACAGTGGAAAAACAGATTTAAAGACCCACTTCCAGTTTTCTTGCTCCTCCATTTTGCCTAATGGAATAAGGTAGTGCCTCAATATCTGCACAAATCTGATTCTGGGACTGAAGAATGGAAAGATTGCTTAAATGACTGCCTCTCTACAACAGAAGAAAAGCAGTTTCTTAAAACTGTGATTTGCAGTGAGTCAAATCCATGTATAAAAAAATCTAATTATAACAAGGTTGGACCTGTATATGATAACCTAATGAAAGCTGCAATCCTAAACTCACGTTAGGCCAGGACAAGTCTTAGGACAAGTCCTGTGCTGGCCTGGGCGTGTTGCAGAGACACTTCTATGCCACTCCTTGAGGTGGTGGGTCAGGCATACTTTGGCAGCTGTTGCAAACTTGATGTGGGAAGCACTTGGGTTTTCTCAGTGATGGGTGCCAGACAACACCAGATAAGTCTGGGGTGGGAGGAAAGTGGGAGGGGTGGAACAGGGAGGTTATTGGAAAAAGAGGAGTGCAGATCAATTCAGGAAAGGGGGCAGGTTTGGCACCATGAGTTCCCTCTTCCCAGGCCTAATCCGTCTTCATGAGTCAATGCAGACCTGCACCAGTAATATTACTGGCACAGATCCAAGTGCTTAGACTTGTTAGGTTGACAATGGGCCTTCCCGGGACAAGGAAGTAAATCCCCTGAGGATACCTCAACATGTCAGATTAGGATTGCACTGCTAGAAGTTGGTCAGTCTGCACCCTGATGGAAGCATGGCCAGTGGGTAAAACAGTACTGCTTGTCAGATGCTATTGAGCCCTCTGGCTTGGATTCACAATGGCAACTTGAAGTGCAGTCTGGCATGGAGAAGTCTGTGCTGTCCAGCTAATTGACCTTCAGAGTTGACCTGCAAAGCTAATACCATCTCAAGACAGATTGTGACTTGGAGTCAGGGTGGTTTCATCCATGAATCTAAAGAAAATATACTCTCAGATCATTGGAAAGGGCATCCTTATGTATTTCCGTGCATGGGAGAGAAGTCTTCAGAGTTTTCCCTGCTGCAGACATTCTTAGTTAACTAATAACTAATAAAGGAGCTCAATTTAAATCCAAGCCTTTGTCTTGCATGTTTTATTGGCAGTGGCTACACCAGCAATGGCTGTAAACTGAAACTGAAAGCTGGGTTTGAGTTAACATATATGTGTTGAGACGTATGGGCAGCAAGAGGTAAAGTCTGAGAGCGGAAAGGTCATCTTAAGGTATGTCCTGGAGCCTAAATTTTCCAGTGTCCCCAGTATAAGTCACAAATATTTTTCACCTTCTATGCTTGGGAAACCTTTGGTTTGACATGTGTAGAAATCTCCCTACAGTTCCAAGTGTCAACAAGTTCTCTTTTGGTGTCAAGGTGATACTTTCCTGGACCGCTAATGACAAGATGCTGTAGATAATTTCATGATTCCAGAACAAACAAAGTTTGGCACACTCTACTATTATATCACATTTCTTTAATTCTTACCTTTTTTGATCCTAGCAAATAAGGTTGAGTGACACTAAATTGTAGAGAAAACAAATATACCATAAACTAAAAATACAGAAAAATATAAAGTACTGGTATAGGTCACATTGCAAACAATGAATTGAATAGCAGGTGAAACATTGCAGGGGGCTAACTGAGGCCCTTATAGAATAGAAAATAGGAGACTCTCACAATTTTTTCCAAAAGCTTCCTCAGAGAATTCTTGGAAAACTGCTAATATTTTCTTAAGCCTTTTCCAGAAAAGGTCAGAAAAACCCAAGTCCCAGACATTTTCAACAGCCTTCAATTTCCTCTCTTTTCCCAATGTACCCAAATGAACTGGGGAGCACCTATGGTCTGAATGGACCATCACAGACATGACAGTCCTTCCAGGCCTCCTTAGCATCGAAGTGGTCCTGAGCAGTTTTAGCTCCAGTGCTAAGATCAACAGTTTAAATGACTGTACCACAGTGAGTGTTTAAGGCAGTGTTTCTCAAAGTGGGGGTCGGGTCCCCTTTTGGGGTCGCCTAGAGCTTTCCTGGGGGTCGCCTAAAGACCCCTGGTGCAGGGGGCCAGGTCAGGCTTGCCAGACCTCCGGCTGTAGCTGCGCGTTCACTGGGGCTGACTGACGGCCTCAGGGCCCAAGCCTATGCATGCCTACTCTGAAATAAATCCCATTATAGTCAGAGGGGTCTTTACTCCCATGTATATGTGGATAGGATTGCAGCTTCAGAGCCCAATCCTATGCATGCCTACTCTGAAATAAATCCCATTGTGTTCAATGTGTGCATAGAACACACATTTCATTTGTAACAATGAAAATACATCCTGCATATCAGTTATTTACATTACGATTCATAACAGTAGCAAAATTACAGTTATAAAGTAGCAACGAAAATAATTTTATGGTTGGGGGTCCCCACAACATGAGGAACTTATAAAGGGGTCACGGCGTTAGGAAGATTGAGAACCACTGGTTTAAGGGAAGGGGTAGATCAAAGGCTGCATTCAAAAGCCAGGAGCTGAAAGCAGCCTTTTTGTAAGGGAGCATTCCCTTTTCGCCTAGTTTTAAATGGGAAGTATCCTACAATATTTGTCTTGCTTTTACCTCTAAAGATTTTTGTGGAGGCATATTGCAGCATGATGATACCCAATAGCAGTAGGTGATGGAAACAGGTCTACATGACTTGCGAGACTCACAGCCTAACCCTAACATGTGCTGGAACAGGCAGGCCAGACATGTCTATGTTGTATCCAGCACAAGATGTGTGGATGGATCAACCAGGGTCTAGGAGAAATGCTCCCTCTTCCTCTCGGGAAAGCCACTCCAGCCCGAATGGGGCTACAAAGATCTGTGCTATCAAAATCAGTGGCACTAATCTGAGCAGCCTGGGGCTGGATCAGGCTACTTGAGAACACGGTTAAGATCGGGCATAAGTGCCAGATCCTAGCCCCTCTTCTATTCCTCACTACCTGCTCCTGGGAATGCCCACCACCGTCCCTATTTCCTTTGGAGTGGTGCGAAAATGGTTTACGGCACTTTCCTGACACTCCTGAGCCAGAACAAGCCCATCACCTCTCCAGCGTTGTTCCCTCACTAAGTTTAACTCATTTCTGCCTGGCCTGCAGGTGTACACATTTGGTCTCTGTTGCATATATGCCACATTGGGCAGAAATTGCTTTAAACACACAGCCACAACCTACATTGTTGCCTACAACTTTAATTTACACAGCCCCAATTAAAGGGGCTTTAATTTACACTACCCCTTTTGCACTCCTTGAAAGGCAGCTAAACTGGGACAAATAGGTTGTGTTCAGCTCTGTAATTCATAAGTTGTTCAGGTTTGCTATGAAGAAGTAGAATGGGAGTGAATAATCATGATTGTGACTAGTCATTGTAGTATCTTCAGTATAAGCAGACCAAATATCTTCCTGTTCTGCGGGGAAGAGCCTTATAATTAGCAAATGCTAACCTCACATAAACTGAGTTATGATCTGTCTGAAGTAGCAGCAATTTCTGAGGCTTCTCTGCAGTCACGTTCTTGGTGAGGATAATTTTCTTTTCTTTCATTCTCCCCTTTTTCATGCATTGCATTCCTTTTCTTTTGTACAGCCTTGTTTTGTTTTAAATCTTTGAGAAATATTCATCCATCATTTTCTGAAGTCATACATAAATCTTTTTTCCCTGGTTCGGAAGAACACGCATCACTGTTAGATGATGTGTCAGAATTAATTGAGAATGTTTTAATTTAATCAAGTTCAGTTCATTAGGCAAACATTTAAATTATTAATTTAAATACTAGGGTACTTCAATAGCATTGATGACAGTAACAAATATAGAACCATTTTATTTTCAAAGTCTGATTTCTTGTATGTATGTAGCTGGTGAGCTGCTGCAGCTATCATAGTATAAGTGAAGATAGCATTCTTTGCTAATATCTTGCTTTTGGCAACGTTAAAATGCACATTTTTCAATATATATATATTGCTAAAGAACTGGTGTCTGAAATTAAAAATTAAATCTAACTCACTACAATATTCCCCATTTATTTATTCTTCTAAAAATACATCTTGCTTCATCATATTTAGATAACCATATATTTTCTAACTGCAGCTAAAGATAAAACTACATATGCCATGTGCAGCCCAATCCTGTTCTCCCCATGTTTTTATAGCATTCAGCTAAATATTTGTAGTTACTTCTCTGTAGCCTGTCTGTGGGTTTTCTCAGACTTGTATCATCCATTCTTCTGGCGCATATCCGAGGATAGCCAGAGGACATGTTGAGTTGGAGATAGGATCTGGTAATAGTACCATCAGATATACACCCGCCTGCTCTTGACATATCTCCAGAATTTGGCCCCTCTTCATCCAGTTATTCCCCCTGTCCTGTTTACTCCACTTATACACCATTACCTACAGCACCTTGCCTGTCTTGGTGTCATCCGGGAACTGCAGTGATAGGGATCTACTGCCTCAAATGGCCCTGCAGCAGTAGGGCCATTGTTGTAGGCCTTTTAGGCCTGTAGTTCTCAAGTCCCAAAAGAATTGAGCTGGACATGCATCACCTTGTACTCATGGGCTTCAGTTCACTTACTGAAGCCCAAAAGAATATAGTGACTTTCCATAGTTTTAGAGGATTTGGCATTATATATCAGTTGTTCCCAAAGTGAGCTCTGGCTACCCAGAGAGCTAGGAAAATCAGCCAAGGGAGGTGCAGAACCCTCACCAAAAAACCTGTAGCTATATACAATGTATAGGTTGATAGTCCTAAAGGAGAATACATCCACTAGCCCCAGAATTCCTCTTCCCCATCTCTCCCCACTCTCCACTTACCTCTCTACCACTCAGCTGTCTAGGCAACTCCACCAGCATTCTACTAGCACTAGCCCTAGTTCTGGTGCTAGGCTGACACTGGGTCTGAGAAACGTGTGCTTTATGGCAATGGTCCTCAACCTCCAGTCCACAGCCCAGTGCCAATCTGCAATACCTTAGCGGCCAGGCCATACTGGGACCAGAGACTGGAGCTCTGCTACCTCCAGGCAGGTGAGGCCCCAACTTCTCTAACTGGAGGCGACCACACTCTGGCCAGAGAAGCTCCCCCACTGGGGATCTCCTATGGGTGCATCCAGGGATCTCCAAGCTGGGAGCGAATTGAGCACATGCACCCAAGCTGATGGGGCATGCCTCTGAAATTTGCTCCCAGCCCAGCAGAGCCACCACCAGCTGTACTCAGAGGGGGGGAGTTCTCCCTCTGTGTTGCTGGAGGCATGGCTCCCCCCACCTTTCCATGGAAAAATGGAATTGGTCCCTGGTCTCCAGAAGGTTTTTAAGGACCATTGAATTATGACACTGTGATATTTAGCACTGGTGGAGGGCTGGCCATGTGAGCTCCAGATTGGGCTCTTAATCCCCTTACATTGGAGCTGTCTTGCAATTTGGCAATATAGTACGAGCTTAAAAGCTGCACTACATGTGGACTTCTCAGCCAGCTCCTGCGGAGGGAGTTTTGGGCCTCTGGCCCAAAACTAAAGACACAAATACATTGTCTCTTGAATTCAAATGGCATGTCTGCCGATTTGGGCCAGACACAAATTCCAATGCTGGATGTTCAAGCAGCAGATGAAGGGCAGATTTTCAATCCTGGGATCATCCTGATTCCAGAAAGGTATAATATTTCTATGTAGAACAAGTGTGGCTCAAGTTAGAGGGATTTCAGACACACCGACAGACAGACAGAATTCACCATTTATTTATATAGATAATATATGAATTGGATAATATATGAATATGAATATTTGATAATCTGTGAATTTGGCTGTGAGTGGCATAAGTGATTAAGACACTGTGCCTGTTAACCAGCAGGCCAGGGTTTGAGACCCAGGTCTCCACAAGACAGGATGAGCTCCTGTCCTTAGCCCAGCTCAGCGACTCAGCTGGAACCAACTGTATTGTCTCTGCCATTCTTTAGGACTATTTCAGTGGTGTGGAGAGGGGGGATTTGCTCCTTGGGTAACAGCCTATCCTCCATATCAATCCACCCAGCCCTTCGTGCTTCGCATACAGCATCGAGCATGATACCACAGTCTTTTGAACCTGATGGATGCCAAGTAGTCTGTGAATTATCTGTGATGAAGTGAATTCTAGACACTGAAAAATATGGAGTCATCCTCCCTTAAATTCCTCACTCTGTTTTAAACCTGATCTGGCTCTTTTCAATTTGGGTCTGGGTTGAAGTTTTCCTTGATCCCCAGTGCAAGTGAACCTTCTCTAATGATTTCACTATTTCATAAGTGGAGAGGGACGGAGTACCCATCAGCAAAGAGCATAAGGCTGCAATCCTAAAAACACTTTCATGGGAGTAAGAGCCATTGAAATAATGAGATTTCCTTCTGAGTAGACATGGTTAGGATTGTGCTCTAAGAAAGGTTCAGGAGAATATATTCCTATTGGGAAGCATGGTACATTTTCTGTGCCTCCCAGTTATGTTCAGAAAACATATATTCAGGAAAAAGGAGAAAAGAGCAATTCTTATACTCCTCAGAGGGAAGTGTTCAGAACATCCTCAAATACACCATTTCCAGTTCCTGGTTATTCCCTCCTTTTTAAACATATGGGGGTAGTTTGTTTTAGAAGGGAAAACAAGCAAGGGAGAGGCATATGTTTCATTCCTTGATACCTTGATAGAAAAAAAATTAGTAGTTTTTAAAGTGATCTAAGGAATGTATTCACTCATTACTTCAGGTAGACCTCAATTTTTGTTTAGTTTGATGGTTCTGAATTTTACAGTACAATTAACTGGAAGCACAAGCCGAACCGAAGCCAAAACTAAGCCACACTGTGTTCAATGGGTCTTACTCCAAGGAAAGTGTCTTTAGGATTGCAGCCTGTATTCTATTAGGCTGTATTCTATTAGACAGCTATTTGCAGTGAGTTATCCCTGAGTAATCATTAACCATAGAAACCTTCTGTTTTTCTATTCTGTATGTAAAATTATAAGAAAATGTTTAAGAAAGGATTCTATCTTCTTTTAAAAATAAAATCTATATCATGAAAAAAGTGTTTTCTGCTAGAATCATTAATAATTCTTTTTTGTTGTTTTCTCTGTCAGCAGTCATGCTTTCCTTTGAGTATTAAAATTATTTTGTAATGAATATTTGACATGTCTCATAATTTGCAAAGTGTACATGAGCAGTATTTGTTGCAAATACTGTGCCAATCTTGACCTATCTATAAAGATTTTCCCCCTGATTTTTCTATGTTTGGAAGCAAAATACTCTTTTGTGAATTAATGGAGAGAGCTTTGATTAATAAATGATGCATGAAAGATTAAATAATAATGGGGATCATCCTTCGCACATGGGCACAATGCCCAAGCCCAGAAGGAGTCATACAGAATACAACAGAGTTCTTTTTTGCTTCTATCATTTCCTTAATATTTCCCCTCAGGCGGCCTATCAGGACCCCCAATAGAATGAGATCTCTGTGTATACTTCCCATATGCCCACCCTGACATTCCTCTGCCAGCCAAGTCATATAAACAAAGCTTGAATAGCTGGGCCAACCAGAGGGGAAGGAATGCATAAGGACATGAGAGGCATGAACTTCTCATTCTTCATTCTGCCTTATAATGCTATGCTGTCCACTGCATGTTTGCCAAGGAGAAGGAGGTAACAGAGTTCTATTGTGAGTCCTATAGAAATCCTACCATGATATGGTTGGTGATCATAGCCAATGTATGCAACCCACAGGCATTGAAGGTGAAGGAAAGTGGCAATTAGCTGCTATGAACATGGATATCTATCTCTAGATATCTCTAACATCACTATTGTGAGAAAAGTAATTTTTAATCTTTTTCAACTTATTGCACACTGAAAAGGTGCTAAAATAGTCAAGGCACACCAGCAGTTCTAAGGACAACTGACAAGGCACACCATGCTGCTTATTGAGGGTGGGTGGGGGCTCACATATACATTGGCCCTATTAATAAATGATTCTTCCCCCAAACGTCCACAGCACACCTGCAGAATATTTGTGGTATACCAGTGTGCCTTGGCAAAAATCACTGCTCTAAACATTGCAAGGATGGGGAACTTGCTACTCCATGCCAAACTCTTTATAACGAGATGGGTTATCATGCTACAGCACTTGTTGCTTTTGTCACAAGTGAGTCCCATTTGCTACAACTGCTATGGGTCCCACTGAAGTGCAGTGGGTCAAAATGAATGTGCTCTGGGTCATGACATCATACTATCTGTAGTGCTTTATACTAATCCTGTGGCACTACATATTACCTGTAGCATGCAACTGTAGTGCTGCAGTCACTTATTGGAAACAAACAAACATAGGTATTTATATACTGCCTTTCAGGTCATCAGATTTCTCTTTTTGACTTTATTCTCAAGGCAGTTTACATAGGCAGGCTTACTATCCCTAGAAGGCTTTTACAATTCAAGAAAAGGTTATCTATTTCAAGAACTCCTACATTCTTAGATGTTTCCTTTTATGTCCAGTCTCACACTCACTTGCTCTCTGTTATGCCTTTGGACAGACTCCACTGCAACCGCATTTCTTCCTTTTACACACACTCCCACAGTCCAGTATCAACATCTATCTGTGCAGGGCTTCCAGTGTTGTTGAGACCTGACCTTAAGTTCAGATCTTATCTTCAGGCAGTTTTACAGCAGCTTAACCCTCTAGACCAGACCTTCTGCCTCCAGAGCCTGCTTCATCCTCCAGAGACTGCTTCCAGGTTTCACCACTTGATGTCCACAGCCCTAGAATGAGCCACAGAAGCAACTAGGTGTGTTCTCATACCTGATCTATCATACAGCACTGGATAAGCTGATTCCTTGCTTGGCTGCCAGTGTATTTTAGTTGTCTTTTCATTGAGATTCAGCCTTTGCTCTCGTGTTAGGAGTTAAGCCTCAGAGAGCCAAGGCTTCAGGGAGTTTTAGGATATGATTATTGGCTAGATACTGCTATGTTACATTGTGATACCGCAAGTCCTTTTCTTCCCAATGCAGCTCTGCCTTCTTGTAGCAGTACAGTCCATTGTCTACCACAGACTACTAAGAATATGCTCCTTTGTCTTTAATGGGAAGGTGTGCCCTCATAGATACCTGTATCATCATCTTTTTCTTTTTCCCCTACTAAAAGCAGCTGTGGATTGGTGCCATAGCCTACTTGGAGGGAAATAACCATTAACTATTTGCCCCTAGGCTCTGGCCTATTCAAACCCACCCTTGGAGCCACAAATAGATATGGAGGTGAATGCACAAGTACCCTTAATTTCCCAGGGTGGAGAACTGCACATCGGTACACTAAGTACATTTCCATAGTGGTTTTACTGCTGTCAATGTTCAACTGTGCTCACCCACATGGACAAAACTCCATTCAGAATGTGTCCCAAGTGATTGAGCTTTACCATCAACAAAAATATGTCACTCTTTTTATTTTTAAAATATTTCAGCTGTACGGTAATATTGTAACATCTATATATAAAAGTGTAAAAGTGAAGACTCATGCACTCACACACGCATGCATGAACGCACTCAAGCATGCACATGCGTGCACTCACTCATCAATGCCCAGTCAAAACCAACAGACCGAGAAGCATGTAATTTGGGGATAGTATTCCTTCCATGATATAAGCACCGACTAAGAACAGATTTTTAGAAATTCAAACTGGAAAGGGGTAAAAAAGGGCACAACATATTTTTGTCCCTATATTTTACATTGATTCATCAATGCACACCACAACCTCTGGACCTAGAAGCATGAAATTTGGGGAGCATATTCCTTCGGTGATGTGAGGCCCTTCTAATAACTAATTTGGTGCCTGGTGGTATCTGTTGCCCAGTGGTGCCCAATGGTGCCCAGTGCCTGGTGTCTAGTGGTTCACATTGCTCAGTAGGGATGCACAGTGCCCAATGGTACCCAGTGCCTGGTGGTGTCTGCCGCCCACTGCTCAGTGGTTCTCGCTGCCTGGTAGTGCTTGGTATGGGTGCCTGGTACTGACTGATTTCTGGTGTTGCCCATTGCCCATTGCTTTGTAGTGCTTGATGGTGCCCACTGCACTGATGCCCAGAGGTCTGTTGGTGCCTCCTGCCCACTGGTACCTGCTGCCCAGTAATGCCCAATGGTGCCCAGTGGTGTCTGGTGATGTCCACCAGTGCCTATGTCTCACCTGCCTCGTGTCAACAGTGCCCACTGGTGCCCAATGCATGGGTAATATATATTACAAGCAAAATAATCTATCTGTGTTCTTAAGAAAAACAAGTTAACCAGTTCCTTTCCTTCCTTGAAATTACAGATAAAATAAATAATATAACCAAGACTGGGTTTTAAATCTGTTTACAATCTCTGTTTTTCAGTTAATTAGTTTAGGTCCTTCTGTTACTGAAAATGGTTTCTTAAGCTGTCCAAATGCCTTTCTTTCCACAATGTTTTTTAATCCAGTTCTACATCATAGGTATAATAATGTCTTATTTTATCTCTCTATTTAACTTTTTACTCTTCTTTGATAAGATTTCTGACACAGTAATATAAATGCTTAATGGGGAAAATGTACTGGAGTTTTGGATAACAGAACAAAAATAATGAACATAGTCACTGGTTTTTAGTGTTTTGTGTCCTTGGCATTGTCTTCATTTTAACTAGAGCTTTTATTATTCCAAAGAGTTATTTTGTTCAGAAGAGCCCAAAACAACTTTAATTTATTTCAATAATATTTATTTCAATAAAACACAGAAGTAGGTCTGTGTTCTGCTATGATGTATTGTTACACTCCTAATATGCAATTGGAAAGTCTTTTCTGTTATTCAAAGATTAGAAACCCACAGAGTCATGGTTGTGCAGTGAAGAGTTGTTTGCATGAATTTTTACTCAATCCTAAGGGTCACTTACAGCAGCAGATCTAGCAATCTGCTGTCGTATGTCTCCTTGAAACAATGTACATGTTGTTGAAACACTGCATGCTATGGAGAAATGGCTGGAGGCTCTGTCTGCACACCTGAACTGCCCTGACTGTCTGCTGATTCAGGTATGTGAAGGAGGAGGCAGTTTGTGGGGAGTTTAGAGGAGTAACAGGGCAGTAAGTAGGTTGAAGATGGAAGGATTAGATCTCAGTGGCAGTCACGTGTGCCAGATCTACAGATCCTGGCCTAGATCCACTCCTTTCTTATGCCTCAGACATATGCCAGCAAGATAGCATATCCAAGGGCCTCCATAGGAGACCAACTTGGAGGTAAAGAAAAATATATGCATTTTATGTCTCACTAGCAATCTAATTGCACAACCCCAATATATGCGGCATGTATTCCGCCTGCACAGCTGCATGGCAGAAGATGGTCAGGGAAAGGATTGAACTATTTGCTTACCAGAGTGACATAAAGTTCATGAGCTATTATCACAGGGTTATTGTTATCAAATAAAACCTCTCCCTATAGGAATAAGGGTGTGTGTGTCACAGATCCTACCACAAAGTGGTTCATATACATTAATGGGAGTAGAGAGATCCATCTATGAAGAAGCTACAGTTTTCTTGCTCACATAATGCATCCTCTGTGATCTTGATGAGGGTGTTACTCCCATGGTAATACACATGTCATTAAAACATGCCATTTCAGCCACTGTTTATACAGTCCCTTATCCTGAAATGAAAGAGAGGTGACTCAAGGATCTTTGATCTTGTCACATTAACACTGTTTATTCTTTGTGTAAGTATATCAGATACAGGGGCTGTACACTCAAAACTACTGACTGTATAAATAGAATCTCCATTGTTTTTCCAGCAATTTTTTATAGTGAATTCGTGGATTCTGTGTTTCAGATTTGGAAAAAGAAACTCCAAGGTTGAAATTTGGCCCAGTTGTTTCACACTGTCAGAAGTTATGAGGTTTAAACCCTTGATTCTGAGCATCTGAAAGAAAACGAAAAGGATGGTTCAAAACACCACAAAATGTTAGAATGGAAGATTATAGATACAGAAAAATCCTGTCCACAGTAAACTTCTGATCTGAGTATATGTAGTTGTATACTTACATTGTTGTCAATTTTGTAGTCAATTCATGTACAGTGTTGGTGTTTGTAGTCAGTTCATGCAGAGTGATGGAAAACACAGATTATAGCAGGGAAAGTTGCACAACAATGTAGCCTGATGCTTTGTTTCCACTTCTCAAAAGCTTTTTTATTTTTTGCTTGTTTGTTTGATAAGGCCCAGGAAATTGTTCACGACATGCTGGTGTGGGAACCTATGGAAAAGAATGCATACTCTATCAATGGCACAGTTCTTATCCCAGGAGCTGTGTTTGGTGGGAGTGGGAATAATATGCTTTCAGTGTCTGCTGTTGCAATGAGATAGCATTGAGAAACCAGGCCAGAGAATTCAGTCTAGGGAACGAGGGCCTTTCTCCTGCTGCAATGTGTTTAGACAATGTATTAGGCTGAACAACAAACTATAAAAAGATTTGATAGAAATGGATTGGAGGAAAAGATGAATTGGTATGTAGTACAATAAGAATGCTTTTATAAAAAAGCATGTAAGCGATATACTTATGATTTAAAAAGAGAGTATTTGGAACTATTCATTATCTTTAATAGATACCATTATTTTTTAGTATAGTCATTTGATTCAAGATGAGTGGCATTTAATAAAGGCTTTAGCAGGTTCAGTTACTTACGTTGGAGCAATTGAGAAGTGTAATATACACTGCAACAGGAGTAAGGGGGGAAAAATAGGTTTAATAATCAATTAATTTTTATAGGCCTGAATTTAGTTTGGATTGCTGAGAAGTCAAAGGTGAGCACACAATTTTTACAGCATATAATGTATCAGATTAGCTCCTTCATAAACCTTCATGTCCCTTTTCTATCAGACATTCAAAACTGTGGTCTGTGGCTCTGGTGAGGGCAAGATGTTAAAGTATTCACATTGAGTATTGCTGAATCAGGGACAGATTAGTGGTATAGTTATACAGTTGTTCTAACATCCTGTTCTGTTTTGGAACATTTTTTCCCATATAACCTAAACATGATAGAAAGCGCTTAGACACTACTGGTGTCCCTTGTTATCCACTAGGGTTCCATTTTGGAACCTCCCGTGGATAAACAAAGGAAAAATAGGCTTAGAAAACCCACTTCCAGGTTTCTTGTTCCTTTTATTGCACCCAGTGGAATAAGGTAGCACCTCAATATCCGCACGAGTTTGATTCTGGTACTGAAAAAAGGAATTATTGCTTGCATGACTACCTTTCTATGAGTAGAAAAGCAGTTTTTTTAAAACTATGATTTGTAGTGGCCATTTGTGTTGAGTCAATCAAATCCCTGTATAAAAATCAGTGTATAACAAGGTTGGAATTATATTCCTAAATGGATATAGGGTGCAATGCATGAGTACGTTTGGGAAAGGCAGGTGTATTTCTCCATCAAAATTTGATTATGAGTGATTTACCTTGCCTACTTATTTTGAAGACAAGCCTAGGCCTTATAGCCAGCTCCCCCATGCAATATTGTTGAGTAAAATTCTTGTTAACATTGCCACAAACACATGAGCTGAAAAGAAAGCCTTTAAGAAACAAAAGAACAGGGATATCCCAATTGTACTGGACCTGAAAGTCTCATGATGACAAGACTTAAAAATGAACAAGCCATATGCACACACTTGGTGAACTATCTTTTGACTATTGGGAAATGAAAATGTTAATTAATGTATCCCTCCAGTTCAAAAACTATACACATATCATCAGTGATGGGAAAATCAGGTGGCGCTTGGTTTAAGTTGAGTCTCAAGTCACCACCCATGACTCAACTCAAAAACAAGCCATACCCTACAATCCAGAGTAACTATGGGAGCAAGAAAGAGACATTTACATTGACGTAGTTATGGCACCACCTAGTGAAAACCTATGGGAAATTCATATTGCAATCCAGAGTAAATTGTCCTTACACTGGAGCAAGGACTTCTCATAGTTAACTCTGGATTGCGCCCATAATGGGGCTGGTTCCAGTCTCTGTGTGCTTCCTTCACAATTTGATAGGACTCAAGTTGAGTTCCCCCCTTTAAAAAGCATGCTGTTGAGGGAAATAGCACTCATGCCAGGCAGTATGCATTCTTGGAGGTTTCCTCAAATACACAACATACATGGTACATGTTCAGTATTTAAATAAACAACTGCAACTCTGTCTATATTACTTGCTGAGACAGATTTTTGTTTTGGGAAATTTCAGTCATGATATCATAGATCTCTATATCATTTCTATTCACTGGCTTCAGAGTGTTTTAAAACCCTGAAAAACCTATTTAAGCAAAAACAGTAGTTTTTGACATTTCAGTCTAACAAACTGTTTCAGATGTGATAGTGGTCTTGGGGACAGGATGACAACTGACTTTTTGTCACAGCTGATATCGGCCCCTTCGTCTGCCGTACAGTTTCCACAAACGGCTTAAATTTAGATCAGTTCATTGTAACCTTCAACCACCAACACACTCTAAAATAAGCTCGTGGCAAGATAAGATTTTTCAAATACAAAAACTAAAGATCAAACTGCAATTTCTATTCAAAGATTTTAACAGAACAGAATGGAAAGATATAAAAGGTAAATGAACCTAATAAAGTTGTCTTACCTGAAATTGCACAGTCAAATGGAACTACAGAAATATCGGGTGCCCCATGCGAAATACAATGTTTGCTCACAAAACGTCATATGTGGTCATTATTTTCAGTAAGTCTAAGGGCTTGGGAGCATATATTTGAAGTGCCAGAATATTCTGTTCATTGCTGTTTATTTTCAGGCATCAGAGAGGTTAAATAGAAAATATTAAAACTGTGCTGAGGAAGAAGGGCAAGAGAAGCGCTTCTTTACAACATATTTTCATTTATTTCAGTGTGTAATTTTTTTCTTTTTTTTAAGTGGATACACTTCAAAGATAATGTGAAATTGGAATTATGAATATCCCTGCTTTGTAGTAAATGCATTGCAAGCTTCTTAAATAATTAAATTATGTGAGTTCTGAAAATGGAGTGTAATTAGTCATTAAGGAGCAAACTCTATTGCTGTGCAGGGCTACTCTGCTCCATGCAGAATATCTTTGAGCTAGAGAATATGATTACAGCATAGTTTCAAGTGCCCATGGAGCAAAAGGAAGTATTGTCTAGACCCTATAAGAAAGAAACGAAGCTACATTTGAACCCAATGTATTAAACTGGATATGCATTTTTGGACATTGCAGCCTTTGTATCAAGGAAGGCCAACATCAGGGTTATCATGACAGGTTTATTAGTTTATAAGGAAAAAAAGTAGTCAAAGACAACAATCACAATGGTGATGAAGGTGATAAAAAATTATGCAGGAAAGATGGAGGTAATTTTAACCATTATTTTCACCAGGGTGGACCTGTTATTCAAGCTGTTATCCAAGTTAAAAACCACCTTTCAAAAGTCTACTAGGACCTTACTAAGCAGAGAACCACATCCTACTTTAAGTAGATGGACTCGTCATGGCCCTCCATAAAGGGTTGGATGTTGCAGGGAGTGCAACTATAAATTTTGCAATACTAAAAACATTGCCTAAAACATGAAATACAAAATATGGGAATCATCTGAATGTTTGAGGAAACATAAGGGATAATTTGTTATCTCTTGCTACCATTGAAGATCGGCTGCAGTGGGCCTACAACTGAAGAGGGCTACCAAAATTTGGGTCATCCTAGTAAGGCTCACAGCAGTTGGTGGTAGTGACCCTAGCCCTTTCCCTTGCTGCTTCATTCCATGTTCTCTCACAGTCCCTGCCACCCCTCCTGCTTATTTATAGATGGGGTGGGACAGCACCCCATCTTGTTTAAAGACAGTATATAAAGATAATGCAATGCACATATAAAGCTCTTGCAAACTATAAGAGTTATAGGCAATGGCAACTGGCTATAAAGTGATATATTAAATAATTAAAGACACAGAGAAAGCCCTTTTTATCCGCAGCAGGCTTTTTAAAGGGGACAGGGTGATGACATGAATCCTATAGAGTCAAAAAGGGGTGATTTGAGGATTTGTAAAGTGTCCAGTGACTGGTTTTTGACTTGAGTCAAGGTCAGTCAACTTGAGTAAAGACTCATGAAACTCTTCTCAGCACTGTGTAGTTGTGATGACATCTCACAGAAATTAATGAGCCTTTTCACTGGTCATGACTGAGTTGTCTTCTTGATTTCAATACTGCTTACTCATGAATAACAACCTGTGCATACATTGCAGTAGATTTTCTCAGAATGTTTATACCACAGCATGTTCTTTTTTAGCCTTCATAATAACCAGAGATGAAAGTTGCAAGGAAAAAAAAATTACATACACCTGCAATAGTGGAGGGAGAGAAACAGCCATACATGAAATTTCCAGAAGAAAGAAAAACCAATAAAAGGAAGATAATAGTACACAATCATCACCAAAATTCCAGTGTCAATTTCAGCTGTGCCAATGGGGTGTATGCTGCATCTTGATGTAGTGGAGGAGGTCTCCTCGCAGTAAGGTGATATTTGTTCCCTTTCCTATGGACCACACTGTGGCTGCATTAGTTTGCAAAGCACACTGTGGCTGCATTAGTGCTAACAGTTGGATAGGATTGGGCCTGAAGACATCCAGAAGGATCCAGAAGGACCTCTCCGTACTGGAAGAATGGTCAACAAAACGGCAGATGCATTTTAATGTAAGTAAATGTAAGATTATTCACACTGCAGCAAAGAATCCTAACTTTACATATACTTTAATCGGCTGATTCAGTGGAGGTTCTTCTTATGTTCTTACTAGCTTAAAATCTGCACTCCATGCGGACTTTTAAGCCACCTCCTGCAGAGGGTGTTTTAGGCCACAGATTTTCAATCTGTGTGATAGGAAGCTGAATTAGATGGGTCTTTAGCCTGTTCCAGTGGAGGCTCTTCCTTTGTTCTTAATCCCAGGATCATCCTGATTCCAGAAAGGTATAAGATGTCTATGTGGACTAGAGCAAGTGCAGCCTGAGTTAGAGGGTTTCTGACTCAGACAGACAGGCAGAATTCACCATTTATTTATACAGATATAGATGTTATGTTATGCTCTGATCCATAGCCCCATGTGCCCTGCAATGCACATATAAAACCCTTGCAAACAATAGGAGTTATAGGCAATGGCAACTGGCTATAAAGTGATATATTAAATAATGAAAGACACAGAGAAAGTCAAACTAGCATTCTTGTTTTCCCTTTGTTTTTACTACTCAAGTACTGGAGAGCTGACCAATGAAACAACCAAGTAACAAATAAAATGTAATAGGAAAAGTCATTTTATGCAGTGCATAATTATCAATTTGAAATCCTGAATGAGTAAGGGATCGCCATGGCTTGGTTATCTGTCTCCGTGGAACTTTATATTGACTTATCATTGAAACAATAACCAAAACTGCATAAATAATAAAAGTATTGCCACATGCTACAGGGAATGTGGCCTAACTGTTAAAATGCTGCCATGTAAATCAGCTGGTAAAAGCTTTCATTCAAAGTGCTGCTGCCCCTTTATCCTATGGATTATTGTTTTGTATCAGTTTTGCTCTTGACACTTTCCCAGTACAATTTCCCAGTGAAGAATTTTTGCACCTGTAAGAGGAATGCCTGGACACAAGCACTGCAATCTCTAGATTGTGAGCCCTTTTGGGACAGGGATCTATTGGCTATTAATTAGCTATTAATTTTTTCATTTTATTGTAAACCACTTTGTGAACTGTTCAGTCAAAAAGCGGTAGATGGATGGATGGATGGATATGGTAACAGTGCCTTACAGAGAGGATCACTCTGGAATGAATGGCATGTTACATAGAAACAACCTCTGAGCTACAATACAAAGTAAAAACCACACAACTGATAATTGTGAAAAACCACCATACACCACAGACCAGCCTATCGTGCAAGGGAAGGGAACAATCCATTCATTTAAGATGTATGTGAACACAGTCTACTAACTGAAGTAAGTTTCTTCCTGTTGCAGTGCATGTGTAAAGTATTATAAAGCAATCTATTTCTTTAGTAGTTTCAGACAACAGGAAGCCACATTATAGACATACTTCAAAGCATCCTGTATGGTGCTGTGCAGCGTAGGGAGATGTCCTGCAAACAAATAAAATCACAGCTTTACTAGCTGTCCATTTCCCTGAGCAGCAGGACGGTGGTGGTCTCACTGAGCAGAACTGCATTGTTTGAGAATACAAACGGGAGTAGCCACTTGCATGTTGCAGTGAGGCTCCCTGAAAGCCTTAGTGCTTTGTACCCTCTCTAGCTACACCATGAGGGACAAGTAGGAGTGTAGCTAGACAGGATTCAAAGCACTAAAGTTTGCAAGAAGCTTCACTGCAGCATGCAAGTGGCTGCTCTCTCTCTCCTTCTGGGCCATTCCTGCCTATGCCCCTGTTTGCTTCCACCTCCAGGGACATCTCTGAACTGTGCTGTGTGATGGGGTATCTGTGCTGTGTGAGGCTCCCTGAAAAACTTAGTGCTTTGCATCCCTTCTAGCTCTGCTACTGCCTGTTCCCATCCCTTTCAAAGTATTGCCAAGCATATACTTGCTAAGTATAAGTGACTGCAACTCTAAGGCTCCAGGTCATGTAGTTCTTGTTTCATAAAGAGCTCAAGTTGAAAAGATAGTAGGCCTTTTTTGGTGAATTTCTCTAGAAGGACTAAGTTGTGACTTGAATTAAATCAAGATCTGCTGAGACTTCATCTTTTGCTGCATTACTTTAAATAATATGAAAAGCATTCATATGGGTGACTCTTAAAAGTTGCTCAAAGCACAATAAATATGTTTAACTAATTAGTGTTTGCAAAGTTCTTGCAGTGCCTTTGATAAGAGGCTACAGAAGTGCAAACCACAATTATTCAAGTATTTATTAAGGCTTGTGTATGACATAAAAAGCTCTAAAATATTTCCAATCTAGAAAAATGTGTTTTTTTCTTGATGTTTGCAAAGACGTACACATTGTAGGAAGATTTTTTTGTTTAAATTTATATTAAACCAATAGCAAAAACACATATGGTTACTGCTGCTGCTGTGCGTTGATCATCCTTTAGTGCATTTTGAATGATAGTTGGTCTGTGGGGACCAGTGAAGACCTCCAATTAATTATTACTGGAGAACATGAAATCATAAACAAAATTCCTTGTAATAAATTTTTAAAATGAGATTGCATGTTTTATTTACAGTAGTGGTCCATTTTGGGCTTTAAATCTATGAACAAATACAAACATGTTTCTTATCAAACTGAAATAGAAAATATCAATAGTATTTCTTTTCTATCAAAGTAGGACACACAATATGTGGAGTGGACTTCTAGATAACTGTATGTGGGATGGGTGGAGGGAAGCAAAGGATCACAGCACAGGAAGAATGGATTTATTTATTTTTCTCTTTGTGGAATGCAAAGGTTGATAAGAATACAAGAACAGTAGGAAAACACAGCAAACGCTCCAGAGCATCATGTCCATAGTTTCATTCATTATAACTTACACATGCTTTTATTTTAGGAGAATAGATTATAGGAGAAGGTTGTTGTCTAAAATCTGAGCCTACTAAATTAAAATTGACTTTGGAGACATTACAGGAATTTGGATTAAAGACATTAAAAAGATTTGGATGACTATCGTATTTCAGGTAAACTTGTTTACATTTTCTTGCCCCAGACTTTCTAGCCTGTTGTTCCTCTGCTGGTAAAATCATAAATGCTATACTTATGGTTGTCATAATTATCTTCCACAAAATTAGGACAGGAACCTCTGTCAAACTTGACAGTATATGAATGCTATTCCCCAAACTGGGACAGTCCTGGTTTACTGGGAAATATGGCAACCCTACCTATACTGCTTTGGATGAAGTATTTTATTTCTCTTCCTTTTTCTGGGAATTAGGAGACCACAAGGTTCAAAGAAAAATGCATTTATTTCCTTTGAATCATGTTCTTCTGCCATGAATCTCAGGCAACATATAGTTCCTCTCCTTATAATAGACAATGACTCCTTCACAGACTGAGAAAGAGTGACCAGCAACAATAACCATGGCTGTGTCAGACTCTGATCTTTGACGGGCAGCATATGATGGGCAGCACGTGATGGGCAGCAAGTGAGCTGAATCATCCAGTATATATAGAGAGCAAATGTAGGCCTCTACCAATAGACTAGACTAGACTAGAATAATCCCCCCAGATTGCCCTGTTATCTGTACCAACTGTAGAGTGTGGTGCTCATCTACAATATTAGGCTGAAGAGCCAACATTGTCCAAAGGTGCTTCCATGGTCATGTGGCCAGCATGACTTTATGCCAAGGCTCATAAAACAGTATTTTTCCACCAAGTACCTATTTATCTACTTGCTTTTACATGCTTTTGAACTGTTATGTTGGCAGGAGCTGGGCTAGTGACAGGAGCTCTCTCCACTTTGCAGTACTCAGGTCGTGAACCTGGGTCTTGAACTGGTAGCCTGTTAGAATTCCAGTCGAGCATAATGTTCTAACCACTGAGCCCCTGCAGTCCCCAGCAATAGCAGTAGCTCCAGGGACAGGAGACAGCAATACAAGATGGCAACAGTGGTGGTGGAAAGAGCAAATTGGATCCATATGGAGACAGATTCAGAGGGAGAAACTGCCATCACCAAATCCTCACAGGAACTGAGCTAAGGACGGGACCTTACCCCATCTGGCAGTACTTGGGACTTGAACTACTGACCTGTTGAGTGGAATTCCAATGTTCTAACTCCAGCGTTCTAACCACTGAGCAATTGCAGCCCTGTAACTATGAGCTTAAACAAGCTACTACCGAGTGGGATGCATTGCTGCCATCACCATTATAATCACACCCCTTAACATTTATAAAGCAGGCAGCATCCTCTAGTTGAGCATCCTCTATCCTCTAAAAAGTTTGAGAACCAAACACATTACACTTTCCCTTCAAGTAAATAATTTTTCATTGGGAAAAAAAGTTGTAAACTTTTATCTGTGAAGTGCAATGAAAGTGCTTGTTTAACTATGAGTGCGTAGAGCAGGAAGCATATATACATCTTTTATATGAAGATTATCTCTGACTTTTGAAAACATCATGTGAACGTCATATGTGATGTGACCTTTACTTCTTATGCTGAATTAGGACTGTTTGTTTCTTATCGTCTTAATCCACAGAGTTGGCAACCCCACACAATAATGCCTTTGCTACAAAGGTGCATGGCACACTGACAGTGCATCAAAGCTACTTTGGTTTAAGTCAAACCAGAGGTGGGAGCACAGTGATTGGCTGGTCCTTTTATCAAAGGCATCCATCAATACCCTTGGGCATTTCTGTGGATCAAAGGCCCTTGTGTTCATAAATTTGGTTTACTGGCAGTTCCTCTGTTCAGATTATGAATTGTCACTCTTTCCGCTACTGCTTCAGGTCAAAAATGACACAGAATCATAATAGTCAGAAGTTTCTATGGTGGTAACATCAGAAGGATATCCCTGAAAACTCAAAAAAATGTCCCTCAAATCCCCCAGAGCAAAACATGTGAATATAATTTAGGAATACCCAAGATGGGTGGAAAAGGAGTGAGGCAAGCAGCTTTTTCATTGACTTGCAAGTTACAATATTCTTGTTCTAACATTATGTTGTTCTAAGAGAATTATTCACTCTGTTGTTTTTTATTCCATTTGTAATGCCCTCTGATAATTGAAAAGGAGACAAACTCAGACTCCTCATGGTCTAGAATCAGCATTAACACCTGAAATAGATTTCTCACTGCATTCATTTCTATTTCCTGCCTTTTTTCTCTTCAGACAATAAATAAAACAAAAGAAGCTAAACCTTTAGATTAATTGCCTCATGCATATAATGAGGAATACTATATATATATATATATATGCAAGTATAAAAAATTGTCTTAGAAATCAACACTGAAAACATGGTCAACTTAAACATGCATCAATACAGTAAATAGAGTGTCTAAAACCTAGCTTGGCACAATTCATTGGTTATCTTCCCATTCCCATGATGATGTAGGGCAGCGTTTCTCAAAGTGGGGGTCAGGACCCCTTTGGGGGTCGCCTAGAGCTTTCCTGGGGGTCACCTAAAGACCCCTGGTGCAGGGGGCCAGGTCAGGCTTGCCAGACATCCGGCGGTAGCTGCGCTCACAGGAGCTGACTGACAGCCTCAGGGCCCAATCCTATGCATGCCTACTCTGAAATAAATCTCATTGTGTTCAGTGTGTGCATAGAACACACATTTCATTTGTAACAATGAAAATACATCCTGCATATCAGTTATTTACATTATGATTCATAACAGTAGCAAAATTACAGTGATAAAGTAGCAACAAAAATAATTTTATGGTTGGGGGTCCCCACAACATGAGGAACTTATAAAGGGGTCATGGCGTTAGGAAGATTGAGAACCACTAATGTAGGGAGACAAGCGCATGTCTGTGCACTGGCCAGGAGTGCACTGGAGTGACGCAGAAGTTTTTTACCCCCAGGTCAACACAGGACTTATCCTGAGGCTTAGGATGATCTTAGTGGAGATTAGGACTGCAGTCTAAGAAGCACAATACATGGAGGGGGAGAGGAGCAATTTTACTTACCAATAGTTGTTCTGAGGCAATGACAGAAAGCAAATGAAAAGGTAGCCATTTTAGGCTGCATTCGTTTTTCATTAGGAGAATTGGCAGAAGTGACATTTCCAGCATTCCGCTTGCATGCTTCCAACATGGTTAATTTAAAAATAACACTGAAATTAATTATTTGGAGTTTTTCATACACCATGGGGACTGCCGTATTTTAACAGATTTGTCTGTTCTTTAGATTGGAAAATAGGAGAAAGTCATTCAGGGATCAGGCCCATATCCAGTCGCATGAAGGATACTCTCCAGTGGAGACATTTTTGGCTTCTTGAAGTGGTTGATTCAATTCTCAGGATCATAGGGTGCAGTTGTAACCAAGGCTGGCACAATTCACTTCATCTTCTGTCTTCAGCCACAATTGTAACCTGGGCCAGCACAATTCATCAGTCTTCCCATTCCTGTGGTGATGTACAGAGGCAATGACATGTCTGTGCACTAGCCTAGCCCTCCCCCAGGAGTGATGCAGAAGTGTCTTACAGCACTTTTGAGACACCCCTAGGCCGGCATGGGACTTGTGCTGGGGTTTATGCTAGCCTAACTGTGGATTAGGATTGCAGCTATAGAGAAAGGGGTCTGTGATGGATGTGAGGACAGCATGATGACTTTTCTGCCTGTTTGAAGGTTGCAGATACCACTTCTTGTCCAGATAAGTTGGTAGAGACTGCTGGGGAGGAGGTAATTGTTGTGGTGTCAGCACCAGTAATGTGGGGAAATGTAGCTGGAAGTTCTGGAGGCCAAATTTAGGGTTCTGGATAGGAAACAAAGGCAGAACTTCCAAAGTTGTGTTCTCAGAAATGCTGCCTTTTCCATGTGCAGAGCCAACTGGGCAGGCTGAGCTCAGGGATTTCAATGCATGGATAGGTTAATGGTGTTTGGAAGGATTTCTTAGGTACTGGTAGGGTTACCATGTGTCTCAGTTAATTGGGACACTCCCAATTTGGGGGCTCCCCACACAATAGGTTCCATTTGGGAGTCCCAAAATCCTGATTTATACAGAGCACAGCTGCCAGGCAGCAGGGGCAGGAAGGGCCCCAGCCAGGACCATCTCCTCCATCCGCTCCTGGCCTGGCTGTGCTTCCAGCCTCCCCCACTGCCTGCTGCAGTTTGCCCTTTGACTGGCTCCTGTGCTTCTGGCCACAATGCAGCTTCTGAGCCAAACAGCTCCTTCACTGATTCAGCCAGCTGGGTGGACTCCATGGGTGGCTGGTGGGAGAGGTGCAGCGCGGCTGGCCCCAGGCCTTGCCCCCACCCGGGCAGCCACTACTGCAGCAGAACACCCTCCCTCACTCCCAATTCTTTTGATCTGACCACCTCAGTGACTCAGTTTGCCCTGTGGCAGCTGACGAGGGAGGGGACTGCCCTTGCATTGGGCTGCCTCTTCTTCTGCCGCTGCCACTTCTATCTTCAACCACTGCAGCAGGGGAGTGCCTTTCCCCTCTCTCTTTTTGGAGTGCACAGCTCCTTGATCTCTCCTGCCCTCTGACACCTCCATGATGTCTACTTTGAAGTAAGTCCTATGCAGACTCAGAGTACAGTCCTATACGTCTACACAGTAGTAAGCCCATTATAGTCAATGGAGCTTACTCATGTGTAAGGGGGCAATGGAAAGGAGACTGAAAGATCAAGTCTGAGCATGCCTGCTCAGAAGTAAGCCTATGGAGCTTACTCTTGTGTAAAGGGGCAAAGGAAAGTAGCCTGAAAGACCATGCCTGTGCTACATTCTCAGAAGTAAGTCCTATTATAGTCAATGGAGCTTACTCCCAGGAAAGTATGGATAGGATTTTAGTCTCATTGAATATAATGGGACTAAACTTCAGAGTAGACATGAAGATGGCTCTGACAATGTCAAACTTGACAGGATGTGACAGCCACAGCATTTTTGGTAATGATATTACTTCCAGTGATAACATCACATTCACATCCCTCATGTTTGACAAGGGTCCTGTCCAGTGGTGGGCCCAGGCCAGCTCGCACCGGTTCTATAGAACCGGTTGTTAATTTTAGCCCACCGCTAGCAATCCGGTTGCTAGCGGTGGGCCAAAACGCGGGTGAACTGGTTCGCCCCCAAGGGGCCCACCACTGCGCCTGTGTCAAGATTGGCGCCAAGGTCCGCCAAGGTCGGCGCAGGCGAAGTAGCATCCTGAACAGGATGTGACTGCCCTTGCAGTCGCATCTTGTTCAGGACGCAAGTGCAGTGCGTCTTGAAGAGGATGCGACCGCGCTTGCGCCAAGCTTGGCGCACATGCAGTTGCGTCCTGAAGAGTGCGCCAGGGTGTGCCAGGGTTAGGGCAGCCCCTCACCCCACCCCACCCCCACCCCCTGACCTCGGCCCTGCCCCCTGACCCTGCCTGGCCCGCCTACTTCTGGCGAACCGGTTTTTAAGTTGGGCCAGGCCCACCCCTGGTCCTGTCCCAGTTCGGTGGAACAAGATGATGGCAACCCTCAGTGCTGGGGAACATTTTGGGACAAGCTAGTCCTATGTAAGAGGGATGGCCTTGAACTGAAATGCAACAAAGCTGCTAACACCAGTGGTTTTTCGGAATAATCCCATCATGTTATGTACTGTTAGATTTGTAATTTACAGCAGAATGTAATGGAACAAACCACTTTGAAATATATTTATTCTATATATGTGTGGCCATAAAATAAATGGAGGTGGAGCAGTGGCACATAGCCTCGCCGACCATCCAGGTATTGCCCACTGCATGGGGGTGACGTGCTGCCCTCCCGCACTGGGTGACATGAACCATAGTGACTCCCCTGACAGATGCATAATATTAGAAAGGTGGCTGAGCAGCTTTAAAACTGATCTTTAGGGGAAATCCAATAGGAGGTGAGGGATTTCCAGTTCAGGACTCCTCATTCCTGTGGAATGGGGATGGAGAAGTTAGAAAACAACAAGGTGGTGACAGAGCAGGAATAGGAATTGGGAGTAGACACATGATGGGATATGAGCCATCCAGCAAAATGAGAAATTGTAGGAACAAAGGAGCAAATAAGTAGCCCATATTTGCTGGGGACTCTGTATACAAGTGCTCTTATGCTAATCCCAAATGTCTCTCAGCAAAGATAGGAAAACTGAAAAATCTGGGCAAAATGGAAACCTGGTAGAAAACAGAAAATCAGTGGGATACCACAATCCCAGGCTATAAACTGGCCTGCAATTACAGGTGTACTGGTGATGGCATAGCCATCTATGTATTGGTGATGGCATATTGGTGTATTGGTGATGGCATAGCCATCTATGTTAAAAAATAGATAGACTCCAGTAGAGACTGAAGGTGAGTTTGACTCCATCATAGAACTAGTATGAGTTAAATTACTAGGCTCAAGGAGCTGTGTAATATTGGGGACATGCTATTATCCTTCGGACGAAAAACCTAAAGGGGACTTTGAAATGAGGAAACAGATCAGGTAGGTGTCAAGGAGAGACAGGGTTATAATACTGGGGGACTTCAATTATCCTCATATCAACTGGGTTAATTTGTGATTGGGTCATGAAAGAGAAACCGGATTTCTTAAAATGTTAAAGAACTGTGCTTTAGAGCAACTAGTGATTGTGCCCAGCAGAGGGCAAGTGACTCTAGATTTAATATTGTGTGGTACTCAGGATGATTAGTAGTTGATTAGTGGCTGTAGTGGCTCAGTGGATAAGACACTGTGCCTGTCAATCAGTAGGTTGGGGTTTAAGACCCAGATGCTATAAGGCAGGGAGAGCTTCCATCCCTTGTCCTGCTCCTGTCAGCCTAGCAGTTCAAAAGCATGCAAAAGCAAGTAGATAAATAGGTACTATCTTGGTGCGAAGGTAACAGTGTTCCATGTGCTTCAATGTATAGTCATGATGGCTACATGACCATGGAGGCATCTTTGGACAACACTGGCTCTTTGGCTTAAAGACAGGAATGAGCACCACACCCTATAATTGGTCATTTATCCATCTAGCTCAGCATTGCTGACTGGTTGGCTGAAGCACTCTTGAGTTTCAGATCAATGTAGACATTTTGGATTAAATTCTGGGGGGTAGGAACTGGGGAGTTGGAAGTAGTTACTTTACTTGGTTATTTGGAGTGTGGCTTGACTACAGGGGTCTAGCTGTTGAGATGTCTTAATATGTGCCTGAATATCCTTAACAGGTAGATTTTGCAAGAGCAAAAACTGCTGTAGAAATGTTTTTTTAAAATCTTTACATATCAGTATTTTGAAGAATAGAAATAACCTTTTTTTAAAAAAAAATACTGTACTCATTTGAAGTGTGCTGTTGTTTTCAGGAGAGAAAACAAATAAAGAATTCTTGAAGTGATCTGCCATTCATGTTTGAAGGTCTGTGGCAGCATCTGAAAGACAAAAAGGGAAATAATTGATTAGTGGGTTTTGTTTGATCTGTTCAGGGATCAAAGGGACAAATACTGTCTGCAAGGATGAAAGAAAGGGAAACATTCCCTGTACTGATTCAGTTATCTGCTTAATCACACACTCTTTATTGTGCCTTAGAGTTGCTGCTACCTGACCCTCTGTCAAACTTTGAAGCAACAGCAAGGGCTAAGCACTTCCAATTGTAATTCTACAGGCTTTTATGAATTTATAGGCAGAAAGTATAATGGTTAAAGAGATGGAGGGGATGCCTTATTTTCCAGCAGATGGAATAGTTTTGCCAACATAAGTAACTAGAATTAGCAGGCATTTACCTGAAATCCTATATATATATATATATATATATATATATATATATATATATATATATATATATATATATATATATATATATATATATATATATATATCGAAGTGATCCTTCTACAAAGGACTTACTCAGAGTAGAGGAGTGCCTAATCCAGTTTTTTCTTACACCTTTAGGGAGATGTGTTACTGCCTTGCCCCTTCTCTGCCTCTTAAAGGAACTGGGAACCTTTATACAAGCCAGGGGTCACAACCTCCTAGTTTAAATACCACTAGCCTAATCTATTATGATGGTTTACAATGATGCTTAGCGGTTAAGACGCTGTGCCTGTTAACCAGCAGGCCAGGGTTTGAGACCCGGGTTGGCTCCACAAGGCGGGGTGAGCTCCTGTCCTTAGCCCAGCTCTGCGACGCAGCTGGATCCAATCGTATTGGCTTTGCCTTTCCATTGGACTAATTCAGTGGCGTGGAGAGGGGGGATTTGCTGCTTGGGTAACAGCCTATCCTTCATAACAATCCAACCTAGGCTTTCGTGCTTAGCATGCAGCATATGCAGCGCCGAGCACGATACCATAGTCTTTCAAGACTGACGGAGGCCTGCTTTTCTCTGAGGCCACAATCCCACATATAGTTGACCACTTTTTGCTGTATGTATAGAATCTCATGTTGGACTGTGGTCTGAATTGTTCCGTCCACTCAAATGTTTAAGTTTCAGAAGACAGTCAAGTGTATAATGTAGCTACATAATCCATTTGATTCATCTCATCTGAAAAATTGTACTGTGGAAATTGTATCTAAAAGTTGTGATTATGTTAGCAGTATCATTAGCAGTATCTGTGCTTTTAGAACCGCATACTACATGTGCCTTCCCATCCTACCAACCAAATCTTTCTTTCACATTCCATGCTTCTTTCCCAGAGTCTGGACAATTTCATTCATTCTGACATAGTAAAGGCAAAGCACAGTTAGGAATTAAATTGGCCAGACACAAAACCAAAGTATCAGTGGTTTGTCTCTCTCCATTTGTAATCACACACTTGCCCTATTGCACTGAATTAGTGGAGTAAAAGGTTATGAGAATTAGGAAAATGATTTTGCCTAAAACTGGAGACTATGCTTAATGACAGCAAGGTCATATTTGATCCTGTGAGGCTGGGATTACTATTTGTCATAGTCTGAGGTTGCAATTTTTCACACACTTACCTGGGAATGTCCCATTGCATACAGTGGGGCTTATAACTCTGCACTGGATTGTACTGTAAGGCTGCCAAAAATGCTTAGGTTCTACATTGAGTTGATCCACCTTCCCTCTTGCGGCGGAAGGATTGAGGCCTGGACCTTATTCTCCATCCTCCTACAAATATCCTTCTCAGCAGAAGAAAGAGTGGGCAATATTTGGCCACTATGAATATATCCAACTCAACAATATCTGGATCATCATGTGATATTTACAATTGTTTATTAGCTTCATGGTAAATATAAAAAGGTAGAATACTGCCCTAAATGTGTTTATAAGCCTCGCTTTTTTTCTGAAAACATTGCTACCCATGTACTTTTAGGCTGCAATCCTAATATCCAGTTAGATGGCCTAAGCCCTGGCCTAAGTCCTTGTTTACCTGGAGGTGTCACAAAAGTGCTGTAAGACACTTTTGCACCACTCCTGGGGGAGGGTTATGCCAGTGCACGGGCATGCAGTTGCCTCTCTATATCCCCATGGATAGGCTGATGAGTTGTGCCAGCCTAGGTTAGGATTTATTGGCATCCTTCAGTCTCGAAAGACTATGGTATCGTGCTCTGACTGGAGGTCCTGAAACAACATCTAGTGTGACTAAAGAGGCCAATTAGAGAGTGGCAATCCCTTCCACACTGAGGACAAATAAATTCCGTCCCCTGCCCAGGTCCCAGGTTTCGCTGCTTTCGGGTCTGTCTCTTTGCTTCAGCCTGCCGAACAAGTGTCTCTTCCAGTTGGAGAAGGCCATGCTGGGTCTTTTGCCTCCACGCTGAACGGTCAGAGGTCAAGGTTTCCCAGCTGTTGATGTCCATTCCCAAGGCCTTTAGATCCCTCTTGCAGATGTCCTTGTATCGCAGCTGTGGTCTCCTTCTTGGGCGCTTTCCCTGCACTAATTCTCCATATAAGAGATCTTTTGGAATCCGACCATCAGCCATTCTCACGACATGCCCAAGCCAGCGTAGACGCCACTGTTTCAGAAGTGTGAACATGCTAGAGATTCCAGCACGTTCCAATACTGTGTCATTTGAGACTTTGTCATGCCAGGTGATTCCAAGAATACGTCGGAGACAGTGCACATGGAAGGTGTTCAGCTTCCTCTCCTGCCATGCATAAAGGGTCCAAGACTCACTGCAGTACAAGAGTGTGCTCAGGACGCAAGCTCTATAGACCTGGATCTTTGTATGTTCCGTCAGCTTCTTATTAAGCCATACTCTCTTTGTAAGCCTGGAGAATGTAGTAGCCGCTTTACCAATGCGTTTATTCAGCTCAGAGTCTAAGGAGAGAGTGTCAGAGATAGTTGAGCCAAGGTACACAAAGTCATGGACAACCTCCAGTTCATGTTCAGAGATTGTGATACAGGGAGGTGGATCCACACCCTGACCCATGACTTGTGTTTTCTTCAGGCTGATTGTTAGTCCAAAGTCTTGGCAGGCTTTGCTAAAACGGTCCATAAGTCGTTGAAGGTCTTCGGCAGAGTGAGCAGTAACAGCAGCGTCATCGGCGAAGAGGAACTCATGCAAGCATTTCAGCTGGACTTTGGACTTTGCTCTTAGTCTGGAAGGATTGTAGAGTTTTCCGTCTGATCTGGTCCGGAGATAAATTCCCTCTGTTGCGTTTCCAAAAGCATGCTTCAGCATGACTGCAAAAAAGATCCCAAATAAAGTTGGTGCGAGGACGCAGCCCTGCTTCACTCCACTTCGGATGTGAAAGGAGTCTGATGTTAAGCCATCAAAAACTACAGTGCCCTTCATGTCCTCGTGAAAGGACCTGATGATGTTGAGGAGCTGAGGTGGGCATCCAATCTTGGGGAGGATTTTAAAAAGGCCATCCCTACTAACCAAATCAAAAGCCTTTGTAAGGTCTATGAAGGCTACAAAGAGTGGCTGTCTTTGTTCCCTACATTTCTCTTGCAACTGTCGAAGGGAAAATACCATATCAGTGGTGGACCTGTTGGCTCGAAATCCACACTGTGATTCAGGATAGATTCTCTCTGCAAGCACCTGAAGCCTCTTCAGTATTTTCTACAACATTTTCTACAACAAGTTTTAAAATTGACAACCCAATGTTTAACTGTTGCATATGAAGGGCCACTGTCACCCAAGGTTTGTGACATTTCATCGTAGATCTGCTTCACACCTTTCCCTTGGAAAAACAGGAACTTGATTGTGGTCCTATGCGCTTCCACATCAAACTTTTCTAGAGATGCTGCTATGTTCACTTTGGACCTGAAAAAGAAAAATAATTTAAAATCATAGGTAGTTGATTTTTGCACCATTGCATATAAACAAATTGACCAATACACCCTGCAGTTTACAGCTTCCTGGGTAAATTTTTTTCTAGGTAAAGCTTAATACTTACCAGCATCCCCACATAGCCTGCTGAAGAGCAGACAACATGCTCTTGTACAGGTTAGCTCCCTTTGGAGCAGAGGAGCCGTCACTCTTAATAACACCATCCAATAGTTCACTGAATGCATTTGTGGAAAAAATACAAAACTAAATCCATATGTATTCTAAAAGTGTCAAGCACAGATGTCATTTAAAAAAAACAAAAAGGAAGAAAAATACTCTCTTTAGATTTGGAAGTCTGAGAAAATGTTTGTTATTCCTTCTGAAACAAATACTTCCTCATTCTGTCATCAGACCCCCCTCCCCCCCAAAAATCTACTCTTGATGCTTATTCTTCGTAAGAGCTGAGTTTATTGCCGTTTGCCAGATTCTCATAAAAAGACTGTTGGTCACAGGAAACCAGAGAAAATTCCAAACTTGTTCAATGACAGATATAAATCCTGGTTTATCTTGTCTATTCAAAAACAACCACCATCACTGAATGTTTCCTTGAAACGATATAATAGATGTGTTCAGCTATCTTTAAGGCTTTGCTGTTCATTTGTTCAATGTATAGTAAAACCTTGAATTGAGAGAAACTTGGATTGAGAGTGTTTTGCAAGACAAGCAAACACTTGTAATAAATTTTAACTTACATACAAGTTATGTCTTGATGAACAAGCTGAAAAAATAGTCCCAGCCAGGATATGATCAGTTTCGGTGCTCCACTAGCACCTTCTCACCCTCTCCTGAGAGGCCAGCCTACTCATGTCTCACATAAGCCTATTACAGTCAATAGGGCTCGCTCCTATGTAAGGGGGGGGGAATGGAAAGCAGCCTGAGAGACCTAGGGCAAAATCCAGAGCAGTTGCGGGTCTATGCAGTTACATTACCCTCTAGTGTTATTTTACGGAAAGTCACCTTAACTGCTGCGGAGCAAAGGGCTTAATTTGACTTTAGGATTAAAGTCAAATTAGGATTTGACTAGCCTTGCATGTCTACTCTACAGTAAGCCCTATTACCTCATATAATCAGTAGGGCTCACTCCTGTGTAAGGGGGACAGATTGCAGCCTGAATGCAATCCTAAGCATGTCTACTCAGAAGTAAATTAAGGCTGCCTTAGGCTGCAATTTTAACCACACTTTCCAGGGATTCTAACCACACTGTAATTCTAACCACACTTTCGAACCACACTTTGCCTTAGGCTGCAATTCTAAACACACTTTCCAGGGAGTAAGTACTATTGAACACAATGGTACTTACATCTGAATAGACTTGCTTGGAGTGCACTGTATTTGCAGGTTAATTTGTTTTATTTTTTCTTTATATTTTGTATTTTTATAATTTTGTATTACAGTATTCTAATAATTTTATATGAATATTCTTGGGTTGTGGAATGAATCATCTGAGTTTCCATTATTTCTTATGGGAAAATTTGATTTGATATACATGCATTTTGCATTATTAGCATGCTTCTGAAACTAATTATGCTCGTAAACCAAGGTATCACTGTGGTTGATAAAACCAAAGCATTCAGCATTAGATTGGCTAGCACCCCCCTTCCATGACAAATTCAGTGACTGCTCTGATAGCCTTGCAGTTGTATTATGTACCATCCATATAAGATTCAACATTCTTCACCTCCTTATTATTGATATACAGTAGTACAGGGAGTAATGGTAAGTTCTGCGGCCAGAAGGATTAGGCTTATTTCTCTTCACCAGTGATTTTCACCCACTATGCCATGGTCTGTAGGAGTAATGTGAGACTTTCAGGAGGATCATTAGTAGGGGAATTAGGGGATTTGTGCCCCCCACCAGCAGTATGGTGTGCTTTTTCAATGGTAAAACAACTGATGATGTGCCTTGACAATTTTAATACTTTGTCAGTGTGCCAAATAAGTTAGAAAATCACTGTTCTTAAATCTTTGTTGCTTTTTGGTTATTCAGTCATGCTGATTCTTCATAACCCCATGGACTGCAGCAAGGCAGGCCCCCTATCCTTCACCAGCTTCCTAAGTCCATCCAAATTCATATTCATTGCCTCAGTCGCACCATCTAACCACCTCATCCTCTCCCGTCTCCTCCTCCTTTTGCTTTCAGTTTTTCCCAACATCAGGGTCTTTTCTAGGGAGTCCTCCCTTATCATGATGTGGCCAAAATATTTGCACTTCAGCTTCAGTACCTGTCCTTTCAGGGTTGGTTTCCTGCAGGATGGACTGATTTGATCTCTTTGCAGTCCAGGGGACTCTCAAGAGTCTTCTCCAGCACCATCATTCAAACTTACCCTACAATCCAGAGTAACTATGGGAGCACATTAGAGACATTATGTCCTTCCATAGTTACTGCACCACCTAGTGAAAACCTATGGAAAATTCATATTGCAATCCAGAGTAAATTGTTCTTACACCTGGAGCAAGGACTCCTTGTAGTTACTCTGGATTGCACCCGTAGAGCCTCTGTCACGAGCCTTAGAACTCTGTCACGACTTCCATTTCTTCCCCCTCTGTTTGCCATGAATGGACCAGAAGGAATGGTCTTGGTTTTTTGTTTAGTTTTAATTTTGTTAAAGTTTTAATTTAGCACTTTCTTCTTTCAGCCTCATCAAGATATTCTTTAGTTCCTCCTCACTTTCTGCCATTAGATTGGTATCATCCGCATATCTGGAGTCATTGATATTTCTCCCAACAATCTTAATTCCAGCTTGTGATTCATCCAGTCCAGCCTTTCTCATAATGTCGTCTTCATATATTAAACAAGGTGACAATATATAGCCTTGTTGCACTCCTTTCCCAATTTTAAACCACTCTGTTGTTCCATATTTGCTTCTGAATGTTGCTTCTTAGCCAACATACATGTTTCTCAGGACACCAATCTAACAAAGGGCTGTGGGTGGCACAAGTGGTTAAGACACTGTGCCTGTTAACCAGAAGGCCAGGGTTCAAGACCCGGGTCCCCACAAGACAGGGTGAGCTCCTATCCTTAGCCCAGCTCTACAACGCAGCTGGAACCAATTGTATCGGCTCTGCCATTCCATTGGACTATTTCAGTGGTGTGGAGAAGGCGGATTTGCTGCTTTGTCTATCATCCATATCAATCTACCCAGGCCTGCGTGCTTCGCATGCAGCATCAAGCACGATACCATAGTCTTTCAAGACTGATGGATGCCAAGGATTAAGTTGATCTGGTACTCCCATCTCTTTAATAACTTGCCATATTTTGATGCAATCCACATTTTGATGTGATCCACACAGAGGCTTTAGCATAGTCGATGAACCAGAAGTAGCTGTTTTTTTCTGGAATTCCCTTGCTTTTTCCATAATCCAGCGAATATTGGCAATTTGATCTCTTGTTCCTCTGCCTCTTTGGAAACCAGCTTGTACATAGTTTGTGATCCACATGCTGCTAGAGCTGAGTTTGTAGAATTTTGAGCATTACCGTGCTAGTATGTGAAATGAGTGCGATTGTGCAGTAATTTGAGCATTCTTTGGCATTGCCTTTCTTTGGGATTGGGACATAGACGGATCTTTTCCAATCCTGAGGCCACTATTGAGTTTTCCGAATTAACTGGCAGATTGAATGTATTACTTTGATACCATCATCTTTTAAGATTTTCAATAGCTCAGCTTGAATATCGTCATCTCCACTAGCTTTGTTGTTAGAGAGACTTTCTAGGGACCACTTAATTTCACTCTCCAAGATGTCTGGCTCAAGTTCAGTGATCACACTATCATGGTTGTCAGTGACATTAAGATCTTTCTTATAGAGTTCCTCTGTGTTTTCTTGCCATCTCATCTTAATATCATCTGCTTCTGTTAGGTCCTTGCCATTCTTGTCCTTTATCATACACATCTTTGCACAGAATGTTCCTTTGATAACTCTAATTTCCTTGAAGAGATCTCTACTACTCCCTCTTCTGTTGTTTTCTTCAATTTCCTACCAGTGCTCATTTAGGAAAGCCATCTTATCTCTCCTTCCTATTGCTCTTCAATCAACTGGGAGTTAATTTAATTTCTTGGAAAAAGACTTGTGGCTAGAAAAATCCAGATTTTTAAGATTGATACATTCATGAAACATTATGTTTAAATAAATAGGTTAGTTTATAAGGTGCCAAAATATTCTTTGTTGTTTTTGTTGCTACCAACTAGCACGGCTGCCCTTCTGAAAGTTGTAATCATCATGAATTACACTGTTTAGAAGATATGCTAAGCTGAACAATCCTAACAGGCCTAGAACTGGCAGAATAAGCATGCATGCTGTCATAAAAGTGCCGGAAAGGCTTATGGCACATCCATATGGAACACCCTACGGAACAAGTATTGAGAAAAGGGTTGGACAAAATAGAGGCAGGGAGGGGCATAATATTGGGGGAAGTAGGGGAGACTGGGAGGGGGCATATCATGCCCAGTAGGTGATGAGGATGGTGGCAGGGGCTACCACCATATCTCATGCCCTTTCCCAAGACTGATTTTACAACATAGGGCTGCTTGGACTTCCACCAGAAATTTTGGTGGTACAAGCCTAAGTGTAGGGTTGCCATAAGTCCTAGATAACCTGGACTGTCCCAGTTTTCGGGGATTGCATCCACATACTGGCAAGTTTGACAGGAGGTCCTTTGCCAGTTTTGTGGAAAAGAATTATGGCAACCCTACTTAAGTGGTCCTGTAGCAGTTGCATGGTCTTACCCTGGCCAGGGGTAGGGGTGATAAACATCACCTTGGGGAGTCTACCAGCAACCTTCCTCACCAGGTGAGAATTTGTGGGGACATCAAGTCCCTGTGCACAAGCAAATGCCCTGTCTTTATCCAAATATAGCTGACTTTACTTTGCCAAATGTCATCAATAACGAATTTTTATAGCTTTCAAACAAACAAGCTATTTTCAGCCATGACAATGAGCTCCTTATTTCTGAACCCTGTTGAAGTCTCAGTAGGATATGCAGGAATTTTCCTTTAATTAGGGCATCTAATAGAAACGTCAAAGAAAGATGCAACTAACCTGAAGCATAATGGAAAATTAACTATTTGTTCAACTACCGAATTTTCCTAGAAACAGCCTCCTTTTGATGTTGGAAGCCACATAAAGCAAGCCAGATTCCCCTGTAAAGGAAAGTTTAGCTTTGTGTCATTTTGAAATGCAGCAAAATGAAGCAGTCTTCACTGTTTCTTCCCATGCCAAAGGGTTGAACACTGTAACCATTCAGACTTTTCTCTTGCTACAGAGTAAGGGTCAGTTTCCCTGCTTCTCGAGCAGTGTGAGAAACGTGATTTATGGATGAGACAGAAGTGATGGTGCAGCCATGCTAAAAGGATGCCCATTATATCTAGCAGAGGGGATGGAATGGGAGGCTTCAGAGGGGAAAGAAGATTTAAATCCTTTTCTACCTCCATAAGCCTCCCACTCCACAAGGGGTCTCCTCAGACTTGCACCGGCAAGTCCTATGGAGTGGGCTTTAAAAGCAGCAGAAGTGCAAATTAAGGAAAAAATACAAATCACTTGCATATCTTGATTCCCAGATACTTAGCAACATTTTTACCCGGCTGCAAGAGCTTTCCCCTGACCACTTGAATCTCTAGACCAATGTTCTCAAAGTGGGGGTCGGAAACCCTTTGGGGATCACAACTTCATTTCAGGGGGTCGTGAAATGTTGGGTGCCACCATCATGGAATCTGGCACTGGGCATTGCCCTCTTGGAATGGGGTATTCAGACTGCCTTCCTGTGAACACAATTGGACTTACTTCCAAGTGTACATGGAGGAGCTCTGCCATCACAGCGATGGCGCTTCCTGTTTGGGCCTGACATCACTTCTGGGAAATACTGGACAGATTATCATTCTCACTGCATCTCAGAGTGTATCACACTGCAGGAGGTCTATTAAAATATAGACAGCATTACTTGTCCGTATGTTTGTATCCACAAAGGATTTATAACCTGCCTGTCCCATGCTAATGCAAGTGCCCAAGACAGCTTAAAAAGCTTTAGTTCCTCCTCTCCTGCTGTCCTCACAACAACCCTGTGAGGTAGGTAATACTGAAAGTGGGTAACGTCACCCAGGAAGGTCACCCAGGATGATGCAATTTGAACCTGGATCTTCAAGGTTTCAGTCCAACTCCTAACCTTTATGGTATCCATGAAACAGGTTGAAAATCAATGCACTAGAGTGTGACAAAGAAGGAAGTTCTATATATAGCATGTTCAGTTCTTCAGTTAAAGAAGATTGTAAAACAAGAAACACACTGCAAGGATTTTAACATAAGGTACAGTAATGAGAAAACTAGGTTGTATTCACTGTTTCTTTATTTGCAGGAAGGCCGAATGAAACCCCAAGGATAATGGGGCCCACCTGTCCAATGCAAACTACGAAGGCAATCTGGCAAAAGTTCAACATTTCCATTGATTTCAATGGGACTCAGGGTGACCAGATGACCGGAAAAACCCAGATTTATCCGGATTTTTAGCCTCCTGAGCAGGTGTCCTACATTTTGGCATCATTGTCCTATATTTTGGCTTCATTTTGAAACTTCGTGATTGTGCACAGTACCCCATCATGCCATGTGTCATTGGATTCGTATTGAAGAGCAGAATCCAATGCAAAAATCAGTTTTGATGTATCTCCTTCCTATCAAAAATTATGGTCAAAAAACCGAAAAACAAAAACAAAAAAAATAATTTTTTGGCAATTTTTTTCAGCAGGTAGGAATTTTGGCCTGGGATTAGGAATTTTGGGCTTGGGGTTCAGGAATTTTGGGGATTGGCATCTGGTCACCCTGAATGGGAGACTCATGCAAATGCTAAAATCCCTCCCATTGAAATAAGGTAGCTTAAAAATGCTTAACTCTGACCATATATTGTAGAACAAGGTGAAACAATTCATTGTTCTGCAACCATCTTTGATTATTGAACGGCATTATTTTACACTGCAGGCTATTCTATACAGGTTATTTACCCTGTTTATTAAACTGCTTGCAAATCATTCAAATTTCCATATACAAGTAGAGTAACAGAAAAATTATGCAGCCAGCAATTTGCCAGTTGTCTCTTGACAAAGAGAAAGAGTGAGCCACTTACTACTGTTTTTATACAATGAATCATTTTTTATTTTATTTTTTTGCCAAAAAAGGAACCATCTAATGAAAATTTAAATGTATTGCTTTTCTGGATCCAGACAGAAACCCAGGCACTTCATATACTCTGTAAATAAGCCTCATTTGCTGCACTGTGTCAGCTAACAAGTGATTTGAGATTTACATGCAAATTTCAAGAAAAATATTTCAAATAAAAACAGGTAGTAGCATTTCACGTCCACAAGCAAACTTTTTCCAAACATTTCGACATCTGTGTATAATAGACTTTATAAACTGTTTGTTTGAAAGCATAAATAATTTTCAGTGTTTGAGTTACCACCTATGTTTCTCGTTTTAGGAAACAAAACAACAAATTCCACAGACAAAGCTAATACATGTCAGGTTCTTCTGTCTAGATGTGAAAAGTTTTCTGCAGTCAGGAAAACAACTCTTTTCACATGTGGCCTGACTTCCAGATGGTGGTGGTGGTAAAGTGGTGCACTTGTATTGCATACCCTTATGTTCTGCACCATGCGGGAAAGCTTGCAAAGTCAATTCTCATGTCATTCTGAGAGCTGTTTAGAAACGTCAACTGTTTTCAGAAGGTGGCTGTTTGATAATTGACAGAGACTCAATACTCTCTCACCGCTTCTTAAAGATCTGCACAAACTCAGTTTGTTTCAAACAAACAACTCCATGTTTTATCCAATTCCATGTTGGGATACCTAACAGGTATAAGAAAAGCAGGGAAATCCACACTAGCATCAAGACAAGATGCCACTTGCTTTATCTGTCTGAATTCTCATGTCATTTCATGCACCATTTATATGCTTTCTTCTCTTATACAAAACTACCTTCCAAGACACAGGCAAGAATAATTCTTACGCACATACATGTTCAAGAATGAGGTCAGCCACTTACATGAAGGACAAAAACTTTTGGGGAGGGGATGAAACAGTTTAATCCCAGAATTATAACAAGAAGTCAAGGGACACAAGAAAAACTTCTTAACTACATTGAACCCATGGGCCGTATGCTGCTAACTTTTGACTGAAGGAATTATTAGGACAACTATCAGTTCTAAGAATCTTCTTTCTAGTTAATATTACTACTTTTAAAGAAGTATATTTTATTCATCATTAGATCACCCGGATGTCATGCCAGCTCCCTTTGTGAATCATTAAGACTGTGCCTTTCTTGTGAAGTCCATGAAATAATATAAGATCATCCACCAGAGAAAAGGACACCAACCACTGCTGCTTGGCAGCCAGAACTCAACTAAAGAGTATTTCTATCAGGCTAACTTTAAGTTATTTGCTTTGATATGGAAGGTACCAGCATTCCAACTACAGTCTATAGAAGAGGGGAAAAAGAAAGAAATCTCATGTGTTAACTGCTTGAGAAACACTTCATTTACTTTTTAACGAAGTTCACTCCTTAAGACTTTACATGGTACAATATTGCTGGGAGCTGGAACCTGCCACCCCTTCCCCTCCCTTGACTTTTCTTTCTTCACATATTTGCTTTTATCATGTCAGTTTTACTCAAGTGACACTGAAATATGGAGATTTTTCTGATCCTTTCTTTTTTTCTGGAAGGAGCTGATCAGTTGTAAAGCCTACATTTTTGAATGTGAGCTTTGATGTTAACAGCCCCAGTGCTTTTCTTTCTTATTTGGGGCATTAAGTTCAATTACATATTCAAAGTATCTGTTCAGTGCTTTTCCTAGATTTTTCAATAATTAAAATGGCTAAGTTCCTTTAAGATGTCTTTCATCGGTGTTTCATATATTTTACAGATGTGATTCAGGTCCAATTCAGTCTTCTCTATCAGTTCCACCAGTTTAGCATATAGTGCTGACCAGAATGGGGTACCTACAGTGCAGGGTTTTCCAGGGTTGTAGTGAAGTTTTGCAGACTGGAAAATGTGTACCTTGCAGTGGACCAGTTGGAATATCAAACATTGCCTGGCGTATGTTCAATCCCTTCCTGAGCACTTCCAAGTATCATTTCCATACAATGAAAATTCCGCACGCTGTGACCAAGGATATGCAAAGCCTTCCTGGGAAATAAGCAAGCAGGCCTCCGTCAGTCTTGGAAGACTATGGTATTGTGCTCAGCGCTGCATACGCTGCATGTGAAGCATGAAAGCCTGGGTTGGATTGTTATGGAGGATAGGCTTTTCCCCAAGCAGCAAATCCCCTCTCTCCACGCCACTGAATTAGTCCAATGGAAAGGTAGATCCGATACGATTGGTTGGATCCAGCTGGCGTCACAGAGCTGGGCTGAGGACAGGAGCTCACCCTGTCTTGTGAGGCTGAGCCGGGTCTCGAACCCTGGCCTGCTAGTTAACAGGCACAGCGCCTTAACTGCTTGCGCCACGCACAGGGCTGGTCTTATCAGAACCATTTCAGAATTACTCAGCAAGTCCTTTATCAGGTGAGGAACATTGACAATTGCTTGGAATTTTGCTTTAAGCAAAATAATGTAGTACAATAGGAAGCCCCTTATAAATCACAGTTAGGCACTGGCATACATAGTCATAGCATAAAATTACTTATAAAGGAGACCCCCCCCCCAAAAAAAAATAATAATATAAACAAGGGCTATAAATAGGGATTACCAGCAATTAGCAACTAAGATTGTTTGTGCAGCAAATCCAAACATTCAGGGCAGATACGATAAAATATATCCAGAGGAAACCTCCTCAAGTGCCTTCCCCTCTCACAAGATGCTGGAATAGCCATTTTGGTACTGCTGACTCTGTGGGGCAGTCATGGAGGCCTCCACAAAGTAAGGCAACATTTGTTCCCTTACAGTGGCATTTGGAAAGTTAGTTAGGTTTGGGTTTTATTTCCATCTGGCTTGTCAGGGCCAATGCAGCACTGCGAACAGGAAGTATACTGCATTCCAGTTTGGGGATGACAACACTAAATTGTTGGACATCGTTGGACCATAAGGAGATGTATGTTCTATCCACATGTAAAGGTAAAGGTAAGGGCTGTGGTGGCACAAGTGGTTAAGACACTGTGGGCACAATCCTAACAATCCCTACAATCCAGAGTAACTACGGGAGCACATAAGAGACATTACATGCACCCATAGTTACTGCACCACTTAGTGAAAACCTATGGGAAATTCATATTGCAATCCAGAGCAAATTGTTCTTACACTAGAGCAAGGACTCCCCATAGTTACTCTGGATTGCGCCCTATGTCTAATCAGTAGTAAGCCCCATTGTGCTCAATGGGTCTTACTCCAAGGAAAGTGTCTTTAGGATTGCAACCTATGCCTGTTAACTACCAGGCCAGGGTTTGGGACCTGGATCTTATAAAATGGGATGGACTCCTGTCCTTAGCCCATCTCCTGGCCAACCTAGCAGTTTGAAAGCATGCAAATTCAAGTAGATAAATAGGTACCACTTTGGTGGGAAGATTACAGAGTTCTGTGTGCATGCAGGCCACATGTCAGACAATTTTGGCTCTATGAGTCTAGAAACGGATAAACACTGCACCCTACAGTTATAACCTGCAGGGGAAACCTTAACCTGAAGGTTATCCTGCTAGTCATGACTAAATATAGGTGTGGTGCTCTAGAGTCTTAGAGCTAGCATTGTCCAAAGACATCTCCATGGATATGTGGCCCATGTGCACATAGAACACTGTTACCTTCCCAGCAAGGTGGTGCCTATTTATCTACTTGCCTATCCCTATTTATAGCCTTGTTTATTTTATGCTTTGCATGCTTTCAAATTGCTACATTGGCAGGAGCTGGACTAAGCATGGGAGGTCTCAAATCACTGACCAGCTGATTTTTAGATTGACAGGCACAGAGCTTTTAACCACTAAGCCACTGCAGCCTTCCCACGTGTGCCTGGCCATGAACCTCATTGGTTTCAGTAGGGTAGTACACTGGGTAGAATGGACAGTCATACTTTCCAGTATACATGCATAGGACTGGGTTCTAAGAGGCTCTATCTAAAAATATGCAGAAAAACACCAGCAAATATTTTATAGAAAAGAAAGCAGAGAAGAAAATATTCATTTTATAGAAAAGAAAGAAGAAGGCCAGTAATGGGAATTAATGGTGCAATCCTAAACATATCCACTCAGAAGTAAGTCCCATTGTGTTCAATAGCACTTACTCTCAGGAAAGTGTGGTTAGAATTGCAGCCTAAGGGCACAATCCAGAGTAACTACGGGGAGTTCTTGCTCCAGTGTAAGAACAATTTGCTCTGGATTGCAATATGAATTTTCCATAGGTTTTCACTAGATGGTGCAGTAACTATGGGTACACGTAATGTCTCTTACGTGCTCCCGTAGTTACTCTGGATTGTAGGGCTAGTTAGTCACAAGTAATTTCTCTTAATTTGTCTTATTGCCTTCATTCACTACCTATTGCCTTAATTTATTATTATTAACTATCGGTAGTCATATTATTAACTATTATCATTATTAACTAGTCATAACTGCTAATTTCTTTGGATACAACACAGGACACAATGCTAAGTATGCCTTGGGCTGGCCAAGCCCTTTGCACCAGTCTGGAAGTGTTGCAAGCGTTCCGTAAAGCATGCTTACACCTTCTTTGGAGAAAGCTGCACTGCCACATGGAGACCTTCATGGTGGCAGAAGCAAGTGAGATCTGAGGGGGCCAGGCAATGATGGGGAGGAGGAAGGAGGAAGGCATTCCATGTGGAGGAGAGCAGGTGGCAGACAGCAGGTGGGACAGTGGGCAGGTAGCCTGGGAGCAGGAGGAAGGGCGAGGAGGCATGGCCACTTGTGCCAGATCACAGAGTGATTTCAGGCTGCTCGGTTCAGCTCAGATCTGTGCTACCCCCTGAAGTGGTGCAGATCCAAGTAGACCCATTGAGAGGGTGCTGCTGCTGCATGTCAACCTGCCTGTTCTAGCGCAAGTTAGGATTGAACTGACAATGTTTTTATTGTTTTATTATTATATATAAGATATCTAAGGATGAAATGCCTAGAAAGATTAAAAATATTTTAAAATTATTGATGAAATATTACAAACATTTGAACAACATTTTTTTGTGGCCATGCCTCTAAATTTAAAGCCTTAAATGAAAGGCCTCAACATCTCATTTTGTCCCTCCAAATGTAAACCAAATAAGATAATTCTTTTTTAATGATACCACTAGAGACATTTCAGGGAGTAGGAAAATTCTCTTGATGGGATTTTGCTCTGACTGCCAGTTCAAAGTGTTTCACAAAGGCTTTTAGTTCAGGTGCTGCATAAAATGGGATACGTCTCAAGCAGGAGCCCAGTGACTCCATTGCAGATTTACTCGTCACAGACAAGTTTGTGCCATAATCCTAAATTTATTCTGTTCAAAGTGGCAAAAGACTATAAAACTGGCTATTCTACAGCATTAATTTGAAGCTCCCCAGAAGGCTCTCTAAAGCTGAAATTATATTTTACAGCCCCCATGTCGTTTAAGATAGCATGATGCACTTTCCGGGTTTGTATCATATTGATATCGTACATGGGAGGAAATGTCTCTGGGTTTACTAAAAATATACATTAGTAGGAAATAGGAATTGCGACAGTAGTTGTATATGTGCAGACAGTTCTTCCACAGGCATAACCTCTTCCACGCTAAATAGCTGGTGACTGTGGCCACTGATGTGTGGAAACTATAGCGGCATCCAGTATATTCTATATAATGTTGATAACTGGAACTGGTTGTTGGGAGTTCTGCTGAATATTTATTTAGTAACAGCAGTGAACTAGACACCATACATAACACAGAAAAGACACAATTTATACCCATGTACTGTATAATCCATATCAGATGGTAAACAGAAAAAAGAGGATGGATTTGATGAGATTTAAAGCCCAGTCCCATGGGATGTTGAACCTATAGGTGGTACATGTGTACTGATGGCTCGCACTTTTGGCAAGTAGGAAATGCCAACAACGGGCCTCAGCACTGGGAAAAAGCCACTCAGGAGAAGCCAATGATAAATAGCACAGGAGGAGGCATTTTGAGGTGGGGGAAGGTGGAACAAAAAGAGGGACTAGCCGAGGAGTGGGTTGGGATCAGCAAAATAGCTGGCACAGACTCAAGTAGTCCTATTGCAGAAGATTGGCCTTTACTAGAGGATTGAGGCTGGAAGTCCACTTGCCCCAAGGATACCTCCAGTGGCCTCCCTGACTCTGATGGATACAGAGGTAGCCTCTTTGGCATCACTGTAACCAGCAGTGCTAGGAAGGATAGGATGCGGCTGCTGATGAAATTAGCATGGCTCATGGGGCCAGACCATCCATGAAGCTGATTTAGGCATTAGCCATTGATTGAAGGAGGTCTATCCAACTGCTCACTGCCACTGTTGCTCCTCCATCCTGAATAACACAACAAATATCAGTCACTGAAGTTCTGAACAAACAGCAGAAAAGCTGCTCCATGTTCAGTGGTCTGTTGCTACCAGGGCAAATGGCTGGAGGCAATTCATGGTCGACTGCAACCCACTACACTTCCTCCATCCCACATCATCTCCAGTAAGTTGGCAGCAAGTTCAGGGGAGGATTCTGTGCAGATTGAGGCTGAGAACTGGCCAGGACAGGAGGAGATGAGAAGGGGATCTCAGTGGCACCCAGGCACACCTAAATTTTATCCCCTTCACCAGCCCAGACCTGTCCATAGGTGCCTCTAACCTATGCCAGCTTATGTTCTGGCATAGGTCCACCCATTAGAGACTATGTACTGTAGTCTACAGAAAGGTAAATTCTGTACCTGAGAGCCAGATGAACATAAGTCCAAAATGGACAATTTTCAGGTTATTACCAAATTGCATGTATAATCTGATTCTGCAACAAGCTATAACAACGTAAGTCTGTTAAGCATTAAGGAGAATGTTAAGGAGAATGCTTAACAGACTTAGGTTGTTATGGATTGATGCAGAATCAAATTATACATGCAAAACAGTAATAACCTGAAAATAATCTATTTTGGACTCAACGTTTGTCTGGCTCTGAGGTACAGAATTTTAAAAAAGTTTGAACTTTACTGGGCCATTTGGTTTCCCCACGTGTATAACATGTAGTGTGTACAAAACATTGGATGGTCTGGGCTGCCAAGAGAATAGAATTGGACTCTGGCAGGGGACAGGATTAGAAAAGAAGATATGAAAAGGAGAGTTGTGGGTTAGGGTGGCACTGCAACTCACCACTCACCTCTCCTCCAACCTTCTTCCATGCTATTCGTCTTTTTTCAGTCCACGGTGTTGGATGAACAGAACCTGGTACATGATCAAGTAAAGGTTTATATTTGGCACACTATTTCAGGCACCAACCATATTGGTTCAGCAGGCTCTGAAGGAGGTGAGTCTGGAGACTTTTAGGAAGAGACTAAGGGCACAATCCAGGGCAAGTTCAGCCTGCTATGCCCTAACTGCTCTCTCCTAACTATTCTGTATCCAGAGCAGAAAGTTATGCTGCATCCAGAGAGTCAGGAAGCCTGGGCTGCCCTAACTGCTCCAGAGCATGCTAAGTCAGTGACAGCTGGGGAGGGCTTGCCCCTGAGTAGACCCCCCTCAGATCACACTGAAGAAGGAACAGCTGTGGTGCCTACATTATAAGGAAGCCCAGCAGTTCCTGACAACCAGTTACAGCTGCAGTTCTTCTAGTGCAAGATGGATATTTGGAGTGGCCTGCTGTATCCTGAGGTTAGTGGGCTGCCATAGTTGTGCCATATCCTGAGGTTGAGAGGCAGGGATCGCAGCTAGGCTGGCCAAGAACTCAGATTTTTGGTCAACACTACCATTCTTACTCAGGCCTTATCATGGACCCCTATGGGTCTACTCATTACTATACCTGCTCCTGAGGTGGTATATCTCTGAGGACTCTTCTGCCTTGGGGAAGAGGGCATTTCTGCCTTGAAACAGGCTTTGGATACAGAGTAACTGCTCTGCCCTAGGCAATGCTAAACTTGCCCTCAACTTGCCTCTCCTGAGCTGCTTAGGCTGCCCCGGTTAGGGCAGAGCAGGTCCACCTCTCTTAGGGCACCCTATGTTGCCTTGCTCTGCCCTAAGCCTCTTCCAGAGTAACTGGGCTGGAGCATCTTGCAGTTGCTCCACCCTAGTGATAGATAGGGCACCCTAAGGCCTCTTATGTGCAAGGAATAGTTGCTCTGGATTGGGCTGCTAAGCAAACTAAAAGGATTAGAGCTGATGCTTGGAATACAAAAGGTACCCAGTTCAGTCTTTGACACTCACGATTAAAAGGGACTTAGACCTGCTTCAGATTTCGAAAAACTGTTTTCAGAATACACAACACTATACTGAGCAGAAGAAGTAACAGTCTGACCTAGTATAAGTCAATTTCAAATGTTCGAAAGAGAGAGAACAGGTGGCTGTTCCAAATCATGATAAATCATAAATCAGTGATATAACTCATGATTTATCAGTAGAATGATGAATTGAAACTGATAGGAAATCAGCTTCAGGAAAGGGGGACTATAAAGAGAAATGGGGTACAAAAACTAAGGTTAGCTTTTCCTTTTCAGCCATTGACTATGGGGCTGAGCAGTTTCCATCACAATATAATAACCTTCATTATGGCCATTTGTTGTGATGTGGAAATATTCACTTGGTGACCTGATGGACACAAATGGATCACAACAGCATAAATGTCTCATAGAATGACATTCACCCTTGGCATGATGTGTGGAAACCAGTCCAATTTAGTTAGTGGGTGAGAAGCAGAAAGTGGTACAAACAAGTTCTAGCACCTTGACAATATAAAGCAAAGTGATAATATTAAGTATCTCAGGCAGGAAGCCAGGGCACTGACTCAAGTAGATGGCTGGTACGGGCATGGTGATGGGAAAGAAAATATGTTTTTGTAGAGACACTGAACTGGAATTTAGCATTAACACTTGAGGAATTTGAATAATTTGAAAAATACTGTTTTGCTGAGAATGCTATTTCACCACACAGGCAAATATACAAACAATATAAAACAAAGGAGGGAATATCTTCCTTTGTTTTATGAAAATAATTTTTCAATAATGTATAAAATAAGGGTAATCAGTTCCTTAAGAATGTGGTGTCCATTGATCATGAAAGAATTGCAAATTTTCATTTCAAAAATCTATTCAGAGTCAGGATCACTAAGCAATTCTGCTGGAGACTAACTGCTTGAGGAGTCATTAAGAGGGGAAATGATTTTTTAAAAAATTATTCAATACTTCTCCAAACTCACCTATTAGTAAAGCGGTAAAGAAAAAGATGCAATATAATGCCCTGCACTTACCATGTAACTCTTTTCCCCATTGTAGGTCTTTAGAATGCTAACAAACTAAAACAAAGGTGGATTTGTAGCATGTCATCCCATCGAAGCCCCTCACCCTGGTCTGGTGCTTTATTAAAGCCCAAGACATATTCAATACAAAGAGTTCCCTTGCTTGGATGAATACGCCTTTCACAATTTGTTTGGGAAGTAGGAAAGGGAGGAAGGGGAGGTTAACACACCACAACAACAGCAGCGACAACACAAAAAGTCTATTCATGGGATGGGGGAGAGTCTGAAGAGATTTTGGTTCATAATTCAAGTGAGAACATTACTAGAACAGAGACCTGCTTAGAAGCCTAGGAGGGTGTTTAAATGTTTTAACAGCAACAGATCACATACATTCAAACTTAACGTGAAGGCATCTATAAAAAGATGTGAAAAAGATAGGAAGTTGCACATCAGAACATTTTACTTTTCTTAATTTGCCATAAATTCTTCCCACATCCAGTAGTATTCCATGAAGAACACCGTACATGCATACTGCACTCTGGCCTTCCCAAAGTAACGGAACCCTACCCGGATGACCTCTCTATTCCCTGTTTTAAAGACGCAGAAACATGACACAAAGATCACACTTGCGCTGACCAAATCAACACTGAGGTTCTGTGAGGCCTGTTAGCGTCTTTCTGAACCTGAATGCAGCTTTCTTTGAGACCCTATTTGGGGACGTTGCTTTTGGCAACTATGCCAACAAATCTTTACCTTTGCCAGGACACATTCTGATTCTGAAGTTCCTTGCAATGACAATGTCTAGCTTGTCTGTGCCTAACAAACAAAAAATAGAGGGGGGAAGAGTGTGATACATTTGTTAATTAAATCAGGAATGAGGTAAGAGAAGAGAATAGCTTGGCATTTGGGGAGATTGAACTACATAAGGGTAGTTTTTCCTTTGACCCCATAACACACCTGGCAAAGTTATTGTGAGCAGAAGGTTTATGTAAAATTAGCATAAATTGCATAGCATACGTAAGATTTTTGTGAAAATGAAACCTACAAGTGTTTGAGAGATAACACTTTTCATAGAAAAGCCATTTCTGAATACATGCTTTGCGTCCTGGGGAAGCCACCTAAACCATTCTCTAAAAGGTCTGTGCTGTGTCTCCAAAACTAGACAGAATAAGGCAAAACGGATGCAATTTTTTTTAATCAGCACCCCAAATAGACTTTAGAATACGTCTCTAAGGGTACAATCCAGAGTAACTACAGGACCTTTTACACTGATGTAATTACAGTGCCACCTATGGGAAATGCATAGAGCAATCCAGAGTAAGTGCTTCTTATATCTTCCCATAAAAAAAGCAGGCGTCCGTCAGTCTTGAAAGACTATGGTATCGTGCTCGGCGCTGCATATGCTGCATGCAAAGCACAAAAGCCTGTGTTGGATTGTTATGGAGGATAGGCTGTTACCCAAGCAGCAAATCCCCCCTCTCCACGACACTGAATTAGTCCAATGGAAAGGCAGAGCCAATACGATTGGATCCAGCTGGCATCGCAGAGCTGGGCTAAGGACAGGAGCTCACCCTGTCTTGTGGGGCCGACCCGGGAATCGAACCCTGACCTGCTGGTTAACAGGCACAGCGTCGTTACCGCTTGCGCCACCCACAGCCCGTATGTCTTCCCATAGTTACTCTGGATTGTACAAGATGTCTTAAGCCAGTAAAATGTGTCAGCCTATATTATCTAATATAGGCTGACACATTATATATCTAATATAGGCTGACACATAATATAATATATTATCTAATTAAGCCTATATTATCCAGCAGCAGCAATTGCTATATCAAGGCAAAGTGAAGATTGTCCTTTGGTCTTCCATCTATCTATCTTAAATATTCTGTAAAGGTTAAAATGTCCCCTGCAAGTTGCCCTTCTAAGAGCACAATCCTAACCATGTCTACTCAAAAGAAAGCCCCATTGTGTTCAGTAGATCTTACTCTCAGGAAAGTGTCTTTAGGATTGCAGCCTAACTGTGACTGACTCTAGGGAGCAATGCTCATCCCTGTTTCTTAAGCCATAGAGCCAGCATTCCTTAAGCCAAAGAGCCAGCATTGTCTGTAGACACCTCTGTGGACATGTGGCCTGCATGTGCACAGAATGCTGTTACTTTCCCACTGAGGTGATACCTATTTATTTACTTGCATTTCCATGTTTTTAAACTGCTGGTTTGGCAGTCTCAGACAGTACAGGCTGTCAGAAAATAAAGCTATAGTCCTACACACTTTCCTGGAAGTATGCTTCATTGAACAAAATGGAAATTGCTTCTGAGTAGACATTTCGAGGATTGCACTGTGTAACCTATAACCAGAAATAGCACTTCCTAAATGATAAAATCTGTTGTTTCTTTGAATTATGCTGTTAATACATTCATGGCAAAAACATTAAAGCTAAAAGCTTATTTGGGCTTGGTGTGGAATATCAGTCCGTAGTCATTCTCAATTATTCTCTAGATCTGTAATTTTCAACCAGTGTGCCGTGGCACACTGGTGTGCCATGGGTCATCCTCAGGTGTGCCATAGGAATTTGGGGATTGACATTCATTGAAAATTAGGGGATTTAAACAGTCTGGTGTGCCTTGTCAATGGTAAAAACAATTGAATGGTATGCCTTGACCATTTCAGTGCCCTGTTAAGTGTGCCATGGGATGAAAAAGGTTGGAAATCACTGCTCTAGATAGATTTGCAGCTCCAGTATCAGTGTTGTTTCCTGCAATTATCTCACCCAGTCTCGACCATCTGAAACAAGCAAGTAGTACTTTGGTTTTTCAAGCATCTTGGAAGAATTTCTCTTTGAAGTGCACCAATCTTAACATTTTAATTATCAGGATTTCCTATTTCTTCAGGAACTGAAGGCAAAGTACTCAGTGAAGAATGAAAGATTTAAATTATAATTTATTTTGAAAAAAATATTCTCATTCCACTTAGTCCCAATTGACTCGGAATAGCTAAATGTGTCTATAGTAACTGATTTCAGTGTATAATATTTATTAGTTTTGATAAATATTTGGAATATTTGTCTGTTTTGATTATTGGGTCAAATCTACTCATTGTCAAAGTATAAAAAACTGCCCCCTCCTCCCTAAAAACACTTAGATTTGTCTATGAAATGTTGATATTGTTTGACGCTGCTATTTCCTTGAGCTGCTGCTTCCTCCTCCTTCTGGAATTAGTCACATGAATAATTTGATCCAAATGAGAATCATGTTGTGAACAGGATGCTCTCACAGTGCTATGTCTGCTGTGATCATGTCAGCAGATATTGATAAATGAAATCATGTGGAATGACACAACTGACTCAGTAAGAGCAGTTAATTGAGGAATGCAGCCCTGTTGCTAAATTAGGGTAGGGGATCTCCTTACCCATTTTTGCCCTGTGTAAAGCAAGGGACTATATAAAGCACCCCCTGATTGGTTTTCTGGCCTTCTGGGGCAGGACTTAAGATAGTGTCCATGCATGCATATCCCGAAAATACTGCATCCTGAGTGTTGAAGAAATTGTTGCCCAGCCCACTCATCTGAGATTAGCAGGACCTCCCTTTTGGGAGCCAAGTGGGAATTTTTTGCTCACTGCCTCATTGATGGGAAGGTTTTTTTTGCTTAACCCAGCCTCTGAGTAGCAGTATCTTTAACCAGCTCCTCCGCTGTTGGCAGGTGTAGTCAGTGGTGGGATTCAAATAAATCAACAACAGGTTCTATGTCCTAATAACCAGCATAACAACTGGTTCTATGTCTCATTAGTAACTGGTTCTCAGAACCAGGTGTTCATTGGCAAAGGGTTCTATAGAAACTGTGGGAACCCCCTGAAGCCCACCAGTGCATGTAGTGCAGGACAGGAAGTACTATTGGGGTCCGGTGTGTCTGCTAAGAGAAGAATCAGAAAGTGGCATTTCAGGGTGGGGGAGGTGGGAGACATGCATTCCTGGGAGAGGCAGATGGGGAGTGGGGCTTGGACAGGCAGTTTGGCTTTGTCCAAACATCTGTTCCCAGGTTGCCAGACTGTCTCTGTCGTAGGCACCCTCTGGCTGCTCACATCTGCCCATCTCCAAGCAGGCCTCCGTCAGTCTTGAAAGACTATGGTATTGTGCTCGGCACTGCATATGCTGCATGCGAGTCAGCCTGCCTGCTCCTGCGCAAGTTAGGATTGTGCTGTGTATTGCTAAAGCACTCCTTTTGCAACAACTAGAAACAGTATCTGTTCTCATGGTGAATGCCTAGTATGCCAACTCTTGCCATAGATGGTCAAATACTCATTCAAAGATTTTTTTTAAGGCTTCAGAATTGCTACATGGGACAGAGCAGTTGTTTCCCACAGACGCCTGCACAATCCCAATCAGGAAATGGAAAGGTAATGTCAGAGGCATACCTAGGCAAAATTTCACCCGTGGCAAGGACTGAAATTTTGCCCCTATCAAAACAGTTAGAAGGGATCCCAGGAGGTCATCTAGTCCAATCCCCTGCTTATAGCAGGAGAGATCTCTGCAAAGAACTAGACTATTGCACTAATATATATATTAGTGGCTGGCCACTAATATATGTGACTGGCTGTGAGGTAGAGGAGTGGAACTTCCTCCAGCCCACATCACTTACCAGCTCTGGGAACACCCAGAGCCGCGCACAATTCAAAAATGGCTGCCCTGGAGTGTGCCCAAAGAGGAGCGTGGGAGGGGGCAACTGGGGGGCCACCAGAGGAGTGTGAGTGACACCCTCAGGGCCCATGGCAGATTGCATCCCATGCTATATATTAGTTATGCCTGTTAGTTAGGGCGCAATCCAAAGTAACTACGGGGAGTCCTTGCTCTGGTGTAAGAACAATTTGCTCTAAATTGCTATATGAATTTCTCATAGGTTTTCACTGGGTGGTGCAGTAACTACGGGTACACGTAATGTCTCTTATGTGCTCCTGTAGTTACTCTGGATTGTAGGGTAAGGGTGAAATCCAGAGTAACTACGGGGAGTCCTTGCTCTGGAGTAAGAACAAGTTACTCTGGATTGCAATATGAATTTCCCATAGGTTTTCACTAGGTGGTGCAGTAACTACGGGTACACATAATGTCTCTTACGTGCACCCGTAGTTACTCTGGATTGTGCCCTAAGTTAGTTACGCCTCTCGGTAATGTTCTAAGGTGCCATGTGCTTACCCTCAGAGCAGTGCTGCATATGCACCCATAGTATCATTCTCCCTCACAAGCCCTGAGCATATTTCTTATTTTAACAACACTTGAGCACAGAACTGCATTTATTTTCTATCACAAAATAGACAACACTGTAGACAACAGTAGATAACACTGCCATGGTAGCAGTTACAGTGTAATAGGCTATACATTATTTGTTTTAATTCCAATGACATTGTGTAGTTTTTTTCTTAATCTTTCCATGGATAGATCCAGTGACCCAATAAAACCCAAACCATGTTGTCTACAATTTTTTTCTGCATCCCTGCTTGACATCAACAAAATTACTGTATTTTTCATTGCTTTGGCACCTTTCCAGTTAGGAAAATACAAGTCTAATGTGATTTCTTTATTGGCCCATAAATGTTACCCGTATCGCTATACACAAGACCTCTCATTTGATATGTTAACCCCAATCACATTCTTATATTTTGGCAATTATTATGGGTCAGCAAGAATTGATCAAGCATTGTAGTTTTCCCATTATGAAAGTCATTTGTGCCTCTGTAGTTTAATGTTTGCTAGCCAGTATTATAAACAATGCAGAGTGGTTTTTTAAAAAATTAATAAATATACAGTATATGTATATTGTATGCCCTGGCAAACTGAATTTCCTATTGTTCCACTGGTTTTTGACATGAGAGTGAGTCAACTTTTAATCAGTAAATATTTTTCAGGTCAAAAGAGGTCTCTGGAAAGAGTTGAAAACAGTTTCATGAACCCCCCCCCCCCCCCGCTGCCCCCACTTACCTTTTCACACTCCATTTGCCACCTATTCTTAGCTGTTTCTGTTGCTTCCATGCTGTTTTTTAAAAAATGAAGGCTTTTATTGTGAGCAAATCCCAGCCAATTAGGGATCACATGGATCAGATGAGGAAATGTCTTCAAATCTTCATGCCAAGGTTTAGCTGGGGACGAGAGCATGAAGAAGTTTGCTTGCATTAACTTTCTTACTGTTTTCTTACTATAGGGGTTAGGATATGGCCTTGTGATCTCATGCTACATATTTTAAAGCATAACATAACATTTTATATATCGTACTGCTACAACAGAAGTATTTTGCAACACTCTATGACATTTCATCAACTGTTTCTATAGTGATTATCATTATAATTTGCAGCTTCCTTTAATTATCATATTCTGCTTGTGAATACTTCCTCCTTTTGTCTGTTTCTGTGTGTGTATATTTTGGGTCTCTCTTTAACCTTTCCTTCACTTTAGATTAATGTCAAAACTCATATCAATGGTGCAAGAATCTCATCATATATTCTTTAACTCAAAACAACTACGAAAGCTAATGCCCATTACTATGTTGGTCAGGCCTTGGGTGGGGAAATCCAGAGTAAGGACGTGCAAGGTTTACATTACACGCAATATATATTTAACAGTGTTGGAAACTTGCTTCAGATTCACAAAAATTTGCTTTTTTTGCTACTCACTGACTCACCATGCACAGGGAGGACTCTGAAAAACACTCGAGTTATGGTCCTACTGGAATGGTTGGGTGGTTGCCCCAATTTGGGAACCCTGGCCTATCCTATTTATTTAACTTCCATGTAGTTCATATGTTCTTTTAATTGAAACACCATTAACTTTGCTTTGATTAAGATGACAGGTTTTGCGTTTTAGGGCACAATGCAGAGTAACTACGGGAGCACGTAAAAGACATTACGTGCACCCGTAGTTACTGCACTACCTAGTGAAAACCTATGGGAAATTCATATTGCAATCCAGAGTAACTTGTTCTTACTCCGGAGCAAGGACTCCCTGTAGTTACTCTGGATTTCACCCTTAGTGGCTTTACACAGTTCTCATAAACAATTACATTAGTGACTATCAGAATGTTTCTCTAGAAAAAAATTTGAAAGCAAAACGTCAGCTAAGCAATTTTCCCAAAATGGTGAAGGGAAAAAAAGCCTATAGAGAAAATGGCTATAATGAACAATATCCTTACATTGACTGGGTAAATTTATGTTCCGATCATGGAACAGGACAAAGGTTCTTAAGATTATAAATAGAGTAAATAGTTGTGGAGCTGAGGAGAGTAACCCTTGACTTAATGTTGACCAGAGCTCAGGATCTGCTTAGAGTAGAGTTGCCATATGTCCTGGAAAACATAGTGTTGGGGGATTGCATTCCAGTGGGGGATTGTTGGGGGTTTGCATTACCCCCCACGGCAAGAATAAAGAGCCGGAGACAGATGCTGGAATTAAGGGCCACTTTATTGAACTACAAAAACATATTTAAACCCACAAAAAGGGACTGCTAACTTGTCATGCTGGCAGCTAAAAAATAAGGGATGGCGAAAGCCTGGCTCAGGTTTTACACCTCGCACTGAGGGTACCCATCATCACCAACCCAAAGGTCGAGACTGCTGGGCGCTTGGTCAAACCAATAACAGCCGGGCACTCGGTTCACCCGAATGCCCGTCTGAACCAAGCCTAACTTCCCAGGTGCAGGACTAGCCATCCCGTCCTACGTCCGGTCCGGTATCAACAGGCCAGGGATGCGTGGCACTGACCCTGCTGTCTCAGGCAGTCACCGAAGGCCTATCCTGCCTACTCCAGCACGACACCTGCCACACGGGGAACCTGGCTAGAACATGGTTCCACCGCCCCATTAAAGACAGGTTAGCAGTCCCTTAACTAAATTCCACACATATTCCTCTATGGCCAGGTCAGTGAGGTGGACCCCATCTGCTCTAAAAACATGGGGCAGCTGCCACATGATGTGACGGTGATAAACCACCAACCCACCCCAACTTTCCACAAAATGCGCCACGTAGGCGTTGACCCTCTTACGGGCCAGATCTACTTTCCGGATATCCTTAGCCCCCTTCCAAGCCCGCCTGGGAAGGAAAGAAGACCAGACAAACCGGATCGCTGGGCACCACCACTTCACAAGTGATAGGTCTTGTTTGATCTGCACCCTAAGGTCCACAGTCCTCGTCTGGGTCAGATCATTCTCACCCAGGTGTACCAGCAAAACATCAGGGGGTGGGTTGTCACGCAAAAATTCACTAACTATGGGCAGCAGCTGACCCCACCCCATTCCCCTCTGGACAGCCCAGGCAATACACACGTCTGGACTGAGGCCGAGACAGGAGCCGGCGCCACTGCGTTCGGCCCACTTCCGGGCCCAGAAGAGGATGGAGTGGCCGATCACCAGGACTCGAAGAGGTCTTGATGAAGAGGAATCTGCAACATAAACAAAGAGAAAGTCACTAAACAACTGCATCATAGCAACAGATAATAACCACATCATTAAACTAGGGCAACACCAGGCAAATGAGCTCTCCAGAGCCTTATTTGTGAACATAATACCTGAAGGCACCCGAGCGCCATCGGCCGATGCGCCGGATGACCTCCTCAGGGAGCCCCATAGAAGATGCTAAGGTGGCAGCGCCAATCCAAAGGGAATGGACGCTGTAGAATTGCGGGGAGAGACCAAGCGTGGTCACTGCCCAAGCAAAAATAGCCCTATACTGGAAGAAGGTAGGTGGGGCCCCATCCGCATGCTGGAATAAGGGTCCCACAAAATGAAGCACCCTGTCTCTATACCGAGTCAGAGCCCGAACTGGACACAGGGCGTGACCGGGAATAGCTCTCAACTTGATCACCACTCCCCGGGCCCTCTGGTCAGTCTTGGATCTGCATAATCGCAGGATACAGACCGAGTTTTCAAGGGTCACATCCGACCACCACAACACCCAGGCAGGGTCAGCCTTACGAGACTGCACCAAAACCTCGCTGATCCGAAAAGCTCCAAAAAACATAACCAGAGTCGCTGCCCGAAAGAGGTCCCTTTCGAAGTCAGAGCTACAACACCGGCCAAAGGCCTCCATCAGGTACCCCAAAATCTTAACAGTCACTGGCTTCCGTTGGTCCGGAACTGAAGGTCTGTCCCTACGCATGCCCTCCAGCATGCATTGTACCTTAAAATCCTGTGTAATGTCCACCACCCCTTTTAAGCCAGCCATAAAGGCCAGGGCCTACAGGTACACAGAGATAGATTTTGGGTGAAGGCCGGATTCGAAGAGGAAAAGCATGAACCTGAGCAGAATTTCTACAGGTAAAGGCCACACTACAGGCAAACCCTTGGCCTGACAGAAGGCCTCAAACTCTCCCACCTTTCTGTCATAGCTGCTCCTTGTAGAAGGAGCCAGCGACCCCAAAATCAACCTTTGAGCCCTCACGGTCCAAGGCTCCACAGCCACTCGGGCATGGGGTCTGGATCCCGAAGAGCAGCCTGGGCGAGTTGCTGGAAGCGCTCCTCCTGAAAATGAGACAGAGCGTCGGCAACCCCATTTTCAAGTCCCGGTACATTACTAATCGAAACTACCAAGTTAATGCGCAGGCATTGCAACACAAAGGCACATACCAAACGCATCACCCTTGGAGAACAAGAAGTCTGCTTGCGAATCACATGTACCACAGCCTGGTTATCACACCAAAACCGGACAGTAGAGTTCCGGAATTGGTCTGCCCAGATGTGTACAGCAACCATTACAGGGAAAAGTTCCAAAAAGGTAAGATCATGCACTACATCACTAGCCATCCAAGAAGAAGGCCAAGGATGAGCGCACCATCTTCCCCTAAAATACACACCAAAATCGTGGCCACCTGCAGCATCCGAATGGACCTGCAGATCGGCACGGAGGATCTGTACCTCCCTCCAAAAGGAAGTGCCATTAAAGTCAGACAAGAAGGTCAACCAGACCTTCATGTCTTCCCTCATGGCAACCGAGACCCTCACTCTGTGGTGAGGTGCCGTTAAGCCTACCATGGCATCACAGAGACGCTGGAGAAAAGCCCAACCGGGAGCCACCACCCGACAAGCGAAATTCAAATGTCCCAAAAGCACCTGCAAATCCTTCAGTGAAAGCTTCTTCGCATGTAAGGACTGCTCAAGCAGGCTGCGCAAGGTCACTAATTTGTCCTCTGGCAACCTGGAACACTGTGCCAACGTGTCCAATTCAATGCCTAAAAAGGTCAAGGTGGTGGCAGGCCCCTCAGTCTTTTCCTCTGCTAAGGGAACACCCAACTCCAAACAAAGGCTCTTAAACGAGGCGAGCAGCCTGTCACACTGATCAGTGCCCGCTGCCCCCATAAAGAGAAAGTCGTCCAAATAATGGACAACCCTCCCAAAAGGGGACCTTGATCGAAGAGCCCATTCTAAAAATGTACTAAAAGCCTCAAAGGTTGAACAGGAAACAGAACATCCCATAGGGAGAGCTCTGTCAACATAATAAACACCCTCGAACCACATACCCAGCAGGCAGAAATCACTCGGATGAATAGGGAGCAGTCGAAAGGCTGACTCCACATCAGTCTTGGCCATAAAGGCCCCAAACCCGCAGGTTCACAAAAGATGAACCGCCTCATCCAAGGAAGTATACCTAACCAAGCACAGGTGAGAAGTGATACCATCATTGACAGACTCACCCCGGGGAAACGATAAATGGTGAATTAACCGGTACTGACCCGGGGTCTTTTTGGGGACAACACCCAAAGGAGAAACTCTCAAATTCGGAAAGAGAGGGGACGTAAAAGGACCAAGCACTCTGCCAGCGGCAACCTCCTTGGCCAACTTTTTCCGCACAAAAACCTCCATACCCTTTACCGACTTCAGGTTCGCAGCCCAAAAGGCATTATCTGGGCGAGGTGCCAGAATTCAGAAACCTTCAACAAAACCCTCTAACAAAAACTTGGCAGCTTCCCTATCGGGGTAAGCTTCTAGCAAAGCAGTCAATACAGACAATTTAACTGGGGTCGGCCCCCATTCCAGCAGCTGCTGGTGGCTGAGGTGGCTGACTACCACCACCTTTTTTGCCTCCTCTGGCCCCAGCTCCCTTATATCCTTTGGCTCTAATGCAGGAGCTGGCAGGGTGCTTCCCACCACACTCGGCACACTGGTGGCTAAAGGGGCACGATCCCCTGGTGCATGCTCCGGTAGAACTGAATTCGAAACATGCCCTCTGTCCTTGAACCCCCAAGGCGCCCGAAGACACCTTGGATACTGACTGAGGGTTACGTGCTATAAGGTGACCGCTATCTGAGCGGTCACCCTGGATGGGTTTGGCAGTAGCCACAACCTGCATCCAGAGTTCAAATTTTGGGACTGACCAGTCCAGGGAAGGGTCATTAGCTGCCCTCAACCAGAAATTCTGGTCATAATGGAGCCATGCATTTCCCCCAAAATCCCTAAGGGTCCTGTGCACTATGTCCAGATATTTTATAAGTGCCGGAGCCCTTTTTGGCCGCAATTGGACCACCACGGCCATATAGATGCAATATCCATATAGCCAGTTGGTCCAATTATGATCAATTTTGTGGCGTTTCGCCGCCTCTTGATCACGCTCTGGGTCTCCAACTTTTGGAACCCTTTCAGGTTCTACATGGAGAAGACTGAAGAGGTCGACATAGTCGCCTCTCCAAATCTTTTCCTTTACGGACATGGCTAGATGTCTGCCCAGCGGCAGGTCAATGCTGCCATAAGGACGATCCTCGGGACCGTCCTCATACTCAGCATGCCTCGCCAGCCGGTAAATCTCTTCCCACGTGGGCATACCATGCCACCGATCACTTTCTGCGCCCTTAGTACGAGAAGGACGAGGCATGCCCATCCAGGAACCATCATAAGCCCCCATACCCATAGGGGGCCACGAATAATAAGGGCATCCCCAGCCTGGCATCCACCAAGGCATCATTTGAGCTACCCGTTTGGGAGGAGGAGGTGTAACAACCGGGCACTCCTCCCAGCAACCCACCACCTCAGGCTCCTCATTGTCCTCAGAGTCCTCACCTGTGGCACCATCTCCCCAGGAGGAAGCTTGGACCCCGGAAACACCTGTTGGTACCTGGTCCAGCTGAGGAGCCTGAGGCTTCCGGCCGCCCGACCTGGAGGGGCGAGCCGAAAACATTAAAGCCCCCCAACCCTTCCTAGTGAAGGTATGGGCGGGCATAGGAGCAGAAGGCCCAGCATCCCTATTCTCAGCCCGCTCCCGAGCCTCCCTCTCCAGTGCCTTACAGCGCTCCACAAGGGTCCGGTGATCCATGGCCTCCCATTCCTCATCCGAGGAAGTTGGGTCAGGAGGGGGAGGCGGGGGCGGGGTGGAGGGACGAGGGGCCCGGCCACGCCTTTTCTGAACCCTCTTGCCCATGTCTCCAAGCCCAATAAATGACAACCACCCTGTGTGTTCTGCCCAAGAATTGACAACCACCCTAAGTGTTTGCTTTATTCACACGAAAAGGATATGAACGCAGAGTTGTAGCAGAAGACTGGACCAGGCACAGGACAAGGCAGCAGCGAAGCACCACACCACACAGCAGCACCAGCAACACCAGCAAGGCAACAAGGCAAAAGAAGCCAGGCACGGGCCTACAAGAAGGCCCCAAGTGGAAAAACAAAATGGCAGCCGCAACAAAATGGCGACCGCGCCACGAGGTGCCCACAAAATGGCGGACGCAAGCAAGACGCCCGCAAAATGGCGACCGCAGGGCTTCTAGCGGCAAAATGGGCAGCCGCGAGGCCTGCGCGCCACGAAAGCTACGAGGCACTGAGTGGGGGAGAGCCTAAAGACTCCGCCAGGTGGCCGTGGCCGCAACGGACAGCGGGGGCGTCCGCGGACGAGCCCTCCCCGCCACCGGTCTCTGTCACGGGCTAAAGGCCCTAGAAGAGAGTCGTCAGGAGCAAGCTAAGAGAGCTCCGCTCCGGGTGACTCTCCGATGAAGACTGAAGGACGCCCAGGCACCACGCCGGGAGCGTCCTTCAGTCGCCGCCCCTGAGCCCTTCTCAGCCAATCGGCTGAGAGCATCTCCCCTGGCTGAACCATTCCGCCCGGGGGAGGCAAAGGCGGCAAGCCCATTATCGGGCTAGCCCCATTCCAGTCCCAGTGTTGAGGGATTGCATTCACATACTGGCAAGTTTAACTGGCAGTACTGTGCCAGGTTTCTGGAAGAGAATTATGGCAATCCTAGCTTAGAGATGTAATTGCTTGCCTAACTGCTCAGAGGGCTGTGGGTGGTGCAAGCGGTTAAGACACTGTGCCTGTTAACCAGCAGGCCAGGGTTCAAGACCCGGCGTATTGGCCCTGCCTTTCCACTGGCCTAATTCAGTGGCGTGGAGAGGGGGGATTTGCTGCATGGGTAACAGCCTATCCTCCATAACAATCTAACCCAGGCTTCCATGCTTCACATGCAGCGTATGCAGCACCAAGCACGATACCATAGTCTTTCAAGACTGACGGAGGCCTGCTTTTTTTAACTGCTCAGACCATGAAGCTCATGATAACTTCTGGTGAGTCTTTATCATAAACTAAACTAGTGCACAGGTAGTTATGAAAATATGTAACAAAAAATAACCTCATAAATCCCACCATCTTCATTTCATTGTGGGTTGCAGTGGTTCAGCCGATTGAGACACCATGGGCAAAATCCAGAGTAACTACGGGGAGTACTTGCTCCGGTGTAAGAACAATTTGCTCTGGATTGCAATATGAATTTCCCATAGGTTTTCACTAGGTGAGGCTGTAACTACGGATGCACATAATGTCTCTTATGTGCTCCCATAGTTACTTTGGATTGTAGGGCATGCCTGTTATCTGGCAGGCTGGGATTCATGACCCATCCTTAGCCCAGTTCCTGCCTTCCTAGCAGTTCAAAAGCATGTAAATGCAAGTAGATAAATAGGTACCACCTCGATGGGAAGGTAAACAGGGTCCCATGCAGTCATGCCAGCCACATGACTATGGAGGAGTCTTCGAACAACACTGGGTCATGGGTGAGTCGGAGATGAGCACCATACCCAACAGCTGTAGCTGGAGCCTATTTAGGCAGTAGGGAAACCTGGAGTCAGTCACGGCTGGCAGGACAACCTGCCAGGGACCTTTACCTTACCATAATTTCATCAGAGAAGGGAGGGATGCAAATGTGTGTAATCTAATACATATGTTATTGGAAAACAGTTTAGAAAGTCCAGCACAGTTGCATTTCAGAAGAAAGAATTTCTTGAAACTGGGTGTTAGTTAAAAGCAAGCTGAAAGAGAGTCAGGCATGTCAATCTCTTCAGGTACTTGAACAATGTTTGTCTGCAATCCTAAGAGCTCTTTCCTGGGAGTAAGCCCCATTGAATTAAATTGAAATTACTTCAGAGTAGACATGATTAGAATTGCACTGTGAAACACCAAAACAGCTTAGAGAAAATGTAGATTGTTAACCAATCCAAGACGATGGCAGCATGGTAAAATAAAAGTGTCAAGGAATCAATAAGTAACAAGAAAGTTTCCTTTAAAGAATATAAAACTTTTCCAGACAATAAAAAGGCCATAATCTTCAGTAGAACAAATATAAGTTAATTTAAGAACAGGTATAAGTTAATATAAGGCAAAAAGTTAATAGCGCCCATATTGAGTGGGAAATCCATACCCAATGGCCTAATCGCTCCTTCTCACCAACACATCTGTGCCACTGGAGTGAGTTGCAGCATCCTGTTGGGCAGGAGAGTCAAGGAGGCCCACTCCAGGCAGGGAACATTTGTTGCTTTACCCACAGGTAATCTGCTATCCACATAAAGAAGATGTCAGCAACCATTTAGTTAAAAGGGGCTGGATGTTTTATGGTGACATCCCTTCTGAATTTCTGACTCGCCAACCAAAGTCCGGCTTCCACAGAGGTTGGCTTGAAAATATCCCACCCTGTTTAGCACACATCAGATGGGGAACGGTAGTACCACCTATCTAGTCTCCCAAAGCCTCTGAGCTGCTGCCTGGCAAGGGATTTGTGTAGCATGGGTGGGTATGTTCACTGTTACTTGCCTGGTTGAGGCTTTGCTTCCTGAGCTAAGCTCTGCATGGCTTAGACTTGCAAACTGTATCCAGCCCACATGCTATAGCTTCCCAATTCCAAGCATAACTGGTCACCTTGTATAATTGCTGGCAATTATAGGTAAGGGGAAGGGAACAGGCGAAATGGTACAATGATATCAATACAAAAGTGTACCAATGATTTCCACCCTGTTCTGCACACCATTCTTCACCTTCCCTCCCAGACATTTCCCAGTTTTGGCCCTTTTTCTGTTAACATTTTCCTTCCACTGCTGACTTGCTGACTCTGGCAGGAGAAGCATGCTCCAGAAGCAAGGATGGGGCACCCCCAACTCTTAATGCAGTGCGACCACCAGTAGCATGCTGCACATGCCAGCAACACCCATTTAACACACCATTCTGCTGTCAACCCCCACATCTGAATCAAAAGTATTTTTAAGTTCTACTTAAATTCTTTCCAAACGCTTCCATCTAGTTGGACACAAGTCATACTGGCTTATAACATTATGTCTTCTTTAAAAAATTGCTTTGGTGCACTGCAAGGACAGCTTTAACTGTATCCTTGGACTTACCAACTATGACTCACACTTAGGATATTCCAGTGGCTGTACTGAAAACAGATGTGACATAGAAGATTCTTACTTATGCTAAACTTAAGAGACTGTATCCAAAAAAGCATGAAAATTTAAAAATGGGGGTTTTCTCACATATTTTCTCCATCCCCAGCATCTATCCAAACCACCCAATACTTGCTATCCTATCCTGACAGTCCCTCGTCCTTCCTGAATGTCTTTTTCAGGAGCATGGAAAGCTGCAATGGGGAAGGAGTGGGAAATTCAGTGCAAATAGCTTCCTTATGCTTAAATATTAGTCTTATTAAAACAGTGTGTTCAAAACAGGCATGATCTCATGGTAAATGGCCAAGCCAACAAAGTACTCTATAACTTGAAGATGTTTCCATTTTGTCTTTGGATTTTTCTCTCATTTTGAAGTCAAAATAACAGCAGCATAATTCACAGCCCAATCCTATGCATATTTAGAAATCACCACAAACATGTCATAACCAATAGTATCAATGTTAGCATGGCTGTGGAAGAAATAATTCACACTGGAGCTCAAAAGGAGGACAAGGTACTGGATTCCTCTCAGCCTGGCCTTTAGGGTGGACAGTGACTCATGAGGAAAGCCACGATATTGGGCACTTTCACTTTTCCGTAGTGCTCAATGTATATTTTTATTTTAAGTTTTTTGGGCCATAACTTTTGAAGGAAGGACTTATTTCAAAATGATTTTTGCATTGGATTCTGCTCCTCAACACGAATCCAACAACATATGACATGATGGGGTACTGGACACCATTGCAAAGTTCCAAAATGAAGCCAAAATGGGGGACAATGAAGCCCTTTTAGAGGACACCAAGACAGGAGGCTGAAAAAGAGGACAAAAAGAGGAAATTTCCAGTCATATGGTCATCCTGTATATACTGCAATATAAGTAGAGAGAGTAACAGATCATGGCCACTTAGGAAAAGAAACATAAGACAGGAAGGTAAAGATAGCATAATCCTAAACTTGGTTAGGCCAGAACAAGTAGCAGCAAAAATCCTGTCTGGGAATGTTGCAAAAGTGCCATAAGGCACTTTTATAGCACTCGGGAGGGAGGGGGGGAGTTAGGCCAGTGCACAGACATGCACCACCAGTGGTGGGCTCTAGCAGGTTCGCACCTACTCTATAGAACCGGTTCTTAACAAGAGATAGGACATATAAAGTTTAAAAATAGCCATTTAAAAGTGGCTGCCAGATGGGCAGAGAACCGGTTCTTAAATTTTTTGATGCCCATCACTGTGCACCACCCTAAATTGGTTAGGATTGCACTGTGAGACATCTCGTCAGAGAGAGAGAGAGAGAGAGAGAGAGAGAGAGAGAGAACAACCCACAAGACTTTCAGCTAGGAAGTCTTATTGTAAATAAGCAGCTTATTGTAAGTAGCAGCTTCCTCTACGTATATATCCATACCACATATTTCCATACCATTGTTTCTGTTCAGGGCATAGTTTGCATATAGTCATTCTTCCTATGATTAAAGGAACAAAGGACTACTTCTCCTTCACTATCCAATCACAGATTGTCAGATAGAAAGAAGAGTATCTATTCCTCAGTAAAACAAAAAATCAGGCTGGACGGATATAATGGCCTCATTTTTATTAGCTCTTTTGCTGTTGATTTACCTGCAGTGATGGAGGTTCCATGACTGTGGCTCACAGGCTTTTGTGCTGTCAGTAGCAAGCCCCAGAATAGTGCAGGGGCTTAATGATGGAAGCTCCAGCCTTTTATAGACTAACCCCCAAATCCAGAGTAACTATGGGAGCACGTAAGAGACATTACATCCACCCATAGTTACTGCACCTCCTAGTGAAAACCTATGGGAAATTCATATTGGAATCCAGAGTAAATTGTTCTTACACCAGAGCAAGGACTCCCCATAATTACTCTAGATTTTGCCCAAGGGTACAATCCTAACATAGGGCGGCACAACCCATCAGTCCTCCTGTTCCTGTGGTGATGTGGGATATTCCAGGTCAGTACAAAACTTATGCTGGGGTTTAGGTCAATCTAAGTGGAGATTAGGATTTCAGCCTTACTCTTAGAGTCTCTAGTGTAAGACTCAGATGGGACTGGGTCATTAGTTTAACGGCCAGCTTTTTCGTTATTAAATTGTTTTGTAGTAACTACTGCAGTCCAACATGTGTCAACCTGCAATATGGTGGAACATGAAAATTGTTTCCCAAAGTTATATGACACAAAAAGGGGAAGTTGTGAGATGAAAGAAGGTTGAACACTCAGTTACAGCCAGCAAAAAAACACAGTAAAACTGTCATTAGAAAACACACTATACTAAGAGTCCCATCTAATCCTCCCAGTTATAGAGCTATACCAAAAAAGAGTGTACTTTATCTGGAGAGGGGGTTAGATTGGAGGCCACTAATTCTTCTTTTTCCTGTATAATGTCTCCATAACACCTAAACCTTCCTTCACGGGAAGGAATGATTGGTGCAACTTCCAGTCACTGTCAGGCAACATCATTCATGATGCATTCAAATCATGTTAATCCAAGGCACCATTGGAGAATTCATATTTCCATCATGTGCATAACTTGCTCTGTCACTGGCTAGCACTCCGATCCATAGCAGATGACTACTATTCTGTATAGTATATACAATGTATATATATAATAGTTATATTATGGTTATATTATATATATACAGTATATATAAGGGTTATATTATGCCAGAGAGCATCATTTCTATTTCTGTGGTTACTGAGATGGACTTTCTAGGATGGAGGGGGAAGGTGCAGAAATAATCCCTCACCTTGTATAGTTCTGGAGGTGTGATTTCCAGTCATGTAGAATGATTTTGACAAAGGTAAAGCCAAAAACTACTCTGACAAGAAGCAATTGCTTCTTCTGCTTCTTCTTCTTTTTTTTTTTTAACAAGACTACCAGATGATTTCATGATGCTTCTTCTAAGTGGAAACACATACTTCAATTTAACTACTGTCAAGGATCTAACAGCATATTCATCTCTCTAATTTTATTGCAGGAGGAGACAAAATGCAGACCAAAGAATTGTCCTTTTTTGTGGTTGCCTTCCTAATGACACTCAGAAAAATAGAGACCGAACCTCCAACATCTTAAAAAAAGGAAGTGGTGAGGAATTTAGAAGAGGAATCTTGCATGCAGAAAGAAAACATTGTCAGTGACACAATAAAAGCATAATGTGATGGTAATAAAGTTCAAATTTGTTTATGAAGATTGGGATATGCCCACAATTCTTTTAAGCCCACAATGGTATGAGATTTTTAACCACTTGTTCTATCACTTCCAAGCTGTGTTTCAAACAGTGCTTGAATTATTGGGGGACAATAACTTTAAAATGTCAAGTGCAGGGAGTGTACCTGGATTTATAGAATCATAGAATCATAGAGTTGGAAGGGACCTAGTAGGTCATCTAGTCCAACCCCCTGCCTGCAACAGGAATTCCCCCTAGAGCATCTCCAACAGGTGCTCATCGAGCCTCTGCTTGAAGATCCCCAGTGAGGGAGATTTAGGTGTCATATGTGCTCCTTGAGGTAAACAAAGGGTTGCGGTACGATACAGAAAGCTGGACTAGATGGGCCTTTGCCTGATCTAGTAGAAGCTTTTTTTTAACCACAATTCCAGCACTGGTTGAATGGGGATCATATGTTTCCCTGAAGCCCATCAGAGTAACTCAGTGAGGGGAGTGGTAGCAAATTAGCCTATGACCCTTTCCAGGGTTCACCAAGAAGAAGGAAATAATGGCTTCATGGTATGTCTGAAAAGATTTTCACAATTGTTTCCCACTGGTTTCTAGAGTTAAGTATAGGTTTTGAAAATATGACATTTATTATTTCTCTTACCTTCAAGAAAGATTGTGCATAAATATATTTTGATAACCTGTATGAGAAACTGTGTTCTGTACCAAGGGGCTTGGCTTCCTCCCTCACCATACCATAGTCTAAGTTCCATGTATAGTTCCATATATAGATTGGGGGCATAATCATGTGTTTTCTTTTGTATCTCAAAATACGCATACACATAACAAATCTTCTGAGAAAGCTTATGGCATAATGAGGAAATTCTGGGAATAATTAGGCCAGGGAAAGTATATACTCCAGCAAATGAAATACATCTTTTTTATTTAATTCGATGTTTTTTACCACCAACTTGCTGCAATTAGGAGGTTGTTGGAAAGATATCAGTTGAGATTTGAAGCCTTTTTCTGAAGATGTTTTGAATTAACAACTAATTGGTAGCTTTCTTTTATAACTATTTTATTGTAGGGTGCCGTGAAGATGAAAATCAACCACAAAGGGAACTCAATTTTGTTTGTCATTAATTTAAACAGATGATTTACATAGACCCAGTTCCCCACCCCCATTTCTGTGTGCTTTACAATTCCTGAATACCAACAAGAAGCAGTTGGATTTGATGTTGTGTCATTTCCTATGTATTTATGTCCCCCAAAATATCCTGTCTTACATTAGCAGTGGGATGTGCAAAAGGTTGAGAACAGCATTGGGACCAACGTAGGAATTCTTGCTATTTTTGAAAGAGTAGGAAATGACAGGTCCTGAAGAGTTCATGTATTTTTCCATTTCTTTCCTAGATATCTACAAGTACAGAAATCAAAGGAAATCCAGAAAATAATACAGTGATGCGGTTGTGTCATGGTTAGTGAAGCCATTCTACTACCATAGAATAATTCACTCACCATGCGAGTAGAGATTTGTCCCTGCTTAGATTTGTGTTTCACAGGAATTTTACTTTCTGTTAATTTGCATACAGAATTACGGGTATATGTAATTGTATATGTACGGGTATATGTAACTGGAACTGAATCAGATTACACCACTGTGCTAGTGACAAACCCATTTCTACTATGGGTGCAATCCAGAGTAACTACGGGGAGTCCTTGCTCCTGTGTAAGAACAATTTGCTCTGGATTGCAGTATGAATTTCCCATAGGTTTTCACTAGGTGGTGCAGTAACTATGGGTACATGTAATATCTCTTACGTGCTCCCATAGTTACTCAGGATTGTAGGGTACAACTCTTTCTGATACCCCTGCTAGAACAGATATATGAGTGGCGGGCACCACCAGATACCACGAGGAATCCGTACCAAGCACCAGGATCCCTGTCAGACACCAGGCACAGGGCACCAGCAGGACAACAGGGCAGCAGGGAATCAGCGGGCAACACCAAGAACCAGGCACTACCAGGCATCATCACAGAAGTAATATGCTTCCCAAATTTTATACTTCCAGGGGTTGGGACTGGGTGCTGATCAGTCAGTCTTCAGTGTTATGTATGAGGACAAAAACACATTGTACCCTTTTTCAACCCCAAATTAGTGAAATGTAAATTTCAAGCAAAACAGGGTGATGTGGAAATTTGTCCAGTACTTTTCTAGTTATGGGAAATGGCTGCAAGACTGGGCCTTCTGAGACAAAACACAAATCTGAATTAGTTTCACATTTATAAGACACAGATTGAAAAGTGTCCTTGTCTTTGGCATCAAAAATCAAGTGGGCTTTGTTTATAGAGGCTCAGTTATATGAATTATAACCGATCACCACTTATGTCATAAGAGAAATAATTCCAGATTACATGGTTTAAATCTCCTGTGTAAATTGCGGGGGGTGGTTTGATATCCAGAACATGCTGTGGCTAGGGTATCTGAGGCCACTTGTATATGTTCACTATTGTAAGATGAGCTAGTTTAGAAATTTCAAACAAATTTGCACTGAAGGGAGCTAGCTAACACTGAAGCCCACAATTAAATAAACAGGCCACTAGCATGGGTGGTGAGCACAAAGTGCAGTACTAATTCCATAGGATCTTACAAAAGCTAGGCCCCCCCCCCAAGCCATCATCTACTCCCTCAGCTATAGCTACCAACTTCTATATCTTGTTCCCTCTGTTTCTTTTTCTATTTTTAATCTTAGTCTGTTTGTGGAGGATCCTCAGGATACAGTGGATTTCAGGTGGGAACCAGTGATGGTGCAAATTCCCCTGGTCAGACTCAAAAACACGAAGTTTTGGAATTCTAAGCTCCAGCTAGGCCAGCAAAAACCCCAGCATATATCCTGGGCTGACCTGTGAGTGTCACAAAAGTGCTGTAAAGCACTTCTGCCCCACTCCTGGGGAGGTTAGGCCAGTGCACAGGCATGTGCTGGCCTCCCCCGCACCAACACAGAAAGATAGTAAGTGAGTAAGTCTGGCCTAAATTGGTTAGGATTGAGCCCAAAGTGTGGGGACAACTGTAGGGTGTGGCTGGGAGGCACATCAGGACCAAGACATGGCCACTTGTCACATATCCATTTTCTGTACCTATGGTTACATTGCAAATAGCAGATATAATGGCTGCACAGGATTTGAATTAGTTCAACTCAACGGTGAGGCTTCCAAACAAAATCCCTGGTCTTTGGTTCTTTCTTTAAATGAAATAACCATTGAAAAGGGCATCCGGGCTGATATAGAACTCAAGTTGAATTGGCAGTAGAGGCAGTTAAACAAATAAACCCTGTGAACTGTAAACTGCACCAGAGTTGGATATATGGAAATTGTCAAGAAAAAATAAACGCAGATTACCACAATCTCACTTTAAGAAGGTGGTTTTGTATAAGTAGTGTTAATCTCACTTCCAATACATTTGCAAAATGTTTGGATTTTTTTCTAAAACATTATTTTAGAGTCCCTGATGAAATTAAAACGTCTGACTCATGAAAGAAAATGTATTTTTAACAACCTTTAATATTTAGGATGATCATTTAATTGGACATTTGAGTAAATTATAAATTAAGAAAACTTGGACTTACACAATATTCCTTCACTTCAGAGTTTCAGAGTTTGTCTAATTATTGAAAAAAAATCTACATTCAGTTTTCTAGTAATTGTAGTAATTAGATATTTGATAACTTTTTTCCAAAATGATTATTATTTTAAATATACCCATTTTAAAGTTATTTTTCTGAAAGGCTTTTCTCTAATTGTAACTATATGAGTACAATAACTTTATTGATCTAATTAATGTTATTAAAATAAACTTTATAAAAGCCGCTTCCCCACCAGGAAGCCCAATTCTAACCTGCACCAGAACATTCAGAAGCATAGCCTCCACTACATTCTAAGTGGATTAAAATAAAATAGCCTAAGAGCAGGAGGGAGATCACCTAGGGGTAAGGGGATGAAGGGCCCCCTGACCACAGACTTTGTCAAGCCAGAGTTTGTGGAACATGTAAAGATTATATGACAAACGCACACGGATACCTTAGCAGAGAAGATGAAAGGGAACATGTTCTTTGAGGGTGCAAGGAGTCATCAACTTAGGGTGACCAGATCCTAAAGTCAAAATGTAGGACCTGATCACCCAAAAGTCTGGATTTTTATGTAATTTTTTAATGTAATTCTGATTTTTATGTAATTATTTTTAATAATTTTAAAAAATATTTTTTAAAAAGCCAGTAGACTGGCTTACTTACCATGGAGGAGCAGGCAGGGAAGGCAAGGCAGGGCTGGCCATGGCTGGGCTGGGGGATGCTTAGGGGGGACTTTAAGGGGGTCTGGGGAGCATTTTAAGGCTGCTGCGGCTTGGTGCGGCTAAGATTGGCCAGCCGCAGGCAGCCATTTTTTAAAAAAAGACAGTGCGAATGCATGTGCAGTCTTCCTATTCTTAAAGCTCCAACAGAGAGCACTAGCACTTCTCCATGGGTGGAGTTCAGTATCCTCGGCTGACCCAAGAAAGTGAAAGTGCCAGATAGCACCTCTGGTCAGCCACCATGGAGAAGTGCCAGCGCTCTACATCGGACCTTTAAGCATAGGAATATTCTTAGAATAGCCATTTTTAAAAAATAATAGCAATTTTTTTAAAAAATGGCTGCCTGCGGCTGGTTGATCTTAGCTGCGCCAAGCTGCAGCAGCCTTAAAATGCCCCCAGTTCCCCCAAGCACCTCCCAACCCCCCCAGAAGGCCAGACAGGGGAATTTTGGACTGAACAGTCCAGTCCAAAGGCCAAAAGCTGGACTTGTCTGGCCAATTCCAGCTTTCTGGAGCCCCCGCATCAACCTGGACAGTTCAGTTACCTTCGTAAGAAAAAGAAGTTAGGAAGTCTTCCCCTGAGAGCATTTTATGTACAATGAAACCCTTGCAACCTTAACATAAATTTAATGTGCCTCATAATGTTCTGAAACTCCAGACGTGCGCCATTGTTTGTTCACAAACATCTGTATATTTATGAAGGTGTATACAGGTGTGAATTAAATAGCAGTTCACAAAAGCAGGCTGTTAGATACTCCATTAAATTAAATTGTTCCAATTTTCACATATGCAGCTGAAACAGATCAGCACTGCGGCATATGATAATTCAAGTATGCTAAACTGTGGAAGCAGCCTCAGAGTCTTCAAAAATGATTAGAGGAAAAGTGTGTTCATGCTCTCCTGGATAGTGTAGCAGCCTGAGCAGGCTTTTAAAAACACAACAATTTATTTATCGTATTATTCTTTAATAGATATTTAAGCAAGTCATTCCACTGACTCTTGGGTTGCATTACTTTCAGCCCCTCTCTTCATAGTCCACCACTTTCTAAAATTATAGGTGTAATCCAAGCTGTCAGCAGCTATTTGTTTTCCAATTTAGTGCCTGAACCAGGCAAAACAAAGACAAACACAAACTCCCTTCAGATACTACCCACACATGTGAGTGCCCATTTACCAGGGAATATCTCTCCACACATTCAGTTTCTTGATGCAGATCAATTCAGTATAGATGGAAGCAAGAAAAGGACTGGGGAACACAGAGGCATGGTGTCAGTGCTGCCAGGATGCACAGATTGAAGTGAGGACAATACAGAATGCAAATATGAAAAATGAGGTGTACTGAAACATGACCTAAGTTGCATGTTGAATTTTTTCCCTTCCCATTGTGTGTGACATGAAATGGCAAACTTAGACTTCACCTGACATTTGAGGAAAACAGCATCTAATGCTCATATTGTTCATCTAGCCCAGGGGTCTCTAAACGTTTTGGAAGGAGGGCCACATTATCTTTCTGATTATTGTGTCAGGGTCAGAAGGCAAAAAAAGAATTGATTTACATTTCAAATTTGAATAAATTTACATAAATGAAAATATTAATTACAGGACTTGTGAATGAATGAATAAAATCAAATCAGTTCCCAACTTCCCAACACACACATAGAGGGTAATCTTCAAACCAGTTCATCAACACTTTCATACACAGAGAGAGGAGGTGTGTGCAGCCTCCTCAGCTTTCAGAATACCCTCCCGAGGTCTGGAGAGCAGAACTCCTCACCTCTGGAAGATTAGAGGGCTTGCCTGAGGGCTGAATGGAGGGGGCTTGCCAGGGAACAGATGGAGGCTCGCCCAGGGCGAGAGTTTAGAGACTGATCCACGCTAATTGAATTAGAATAGTCCAAGATGTAATGCAGGATGCAAATAAATGGTTGTGGCAGGCCCTTGCAACGGACCTTTTGGTTTCCTCTATGCAGTGCCAGATTTATATATAAGCTGAACAAGCTATGGCTTAGGGCCCCACTGTCTTGGCCCCCCCCCCAAAAAAAAAAAATTTACAGGCAAGGAAAAATGGATGTACATTTCCAAAATGTAAGATAAAAAACAAATAATTTGTAAAATAAAACCTGCATACAGCAACAGTGTTTTGTGTTAATTAATATTAGGTACATAAATTATCATATAACATATATTCAACACAAAACAGTAACAATTTGTTGTTAACAAAGGATAGCTGGACATATAAAGGGCCCCATTACCTTTAATAGTTTAGGGCCTCATCAAACCTAAATCTGGCCCTGCCCTATGTCTCATCGAAACATGGATTGGACAACTCAGATCAAGAATAGCAAACCCTGCCTTAGTGTGAGAACAATGATAGGAAGAATGCAGACAGATATGGTTTGAGTGGCATTAAACATACACTGTCAGTGTTTGCATAGGTGGGCATAATGTCAACAAACGAAACGAATTATGGCAGGTTACTACTGGCATCAAAGGGCTATAGATCAGGGGTTGGCAAACATTTTGTCAGGAGGGCTACATAATCTCTCTGATACTATTTTGAGGACTGAGATAAAAGAGTAAATGCACATTTTAAATTTGAATAAATTTACATAAGTTTACATAAAAGAATTCTTTGGAGACAGAATATAGATGAATGTATGTATGTATGTATGTATGTATGTATTTATTGAGCTTATTCATAATACAAATGAGAACTATAATACAGACTTGTAGAACCACAAGAGAACTATGAACTGTTTGCCACACACCTCTTGTAGAGTGAAAATATACAGACCAAGTCAGAAGCACAGAGACATGTTATTCAGAGGCAATGGGGAAGAAAATTTAAATAAATATCTATAGGCAGTGGTGAGATTCAAATAAATTAACAGGTTCTATGTCCATAAAACAATAGGTTCTATGTCCCATTAGTAGCCTATTCCCAGAACCAGGCACTCATTAGCAAAGGATTCTGTAGAACCTGTGAGAATCCCCTGAAGCCCACCACTGCCTATAGGCCAGCATAAGCTCCAACAGACTCTGCTTGGCCAGAGTCTCATTGGAGACTATGGATGTACTACATGTAAAATTGGGGGGCCACAAATGGCCCTTGGGTCAGGGTTTGTCCAACCCTGATATAGATTGTGAACCCAATCCCATGCCTGTCTACTCAAAGTTTCTGTATTTTTCAAATATAATGCTCACCTTTTTCAGTTGAATTCAGTCTCCAAAATCAGGGTGCGCATTAGATTTGATGTTAATTAGAATTGAGTAAATACAGTATACTGATTATGAGTATAGGGTGCGCATTATATTCGATGGCACATTATATTTGAGTAAATACAGTAAGTCCCTTACTCAATGTAAGAAGTAAACCCCATTATACACATACTTTCCTTATTCCCAAGAAAGTAAGGACAGGATCACAGCCTGCGCCCTCACTGAGGAACAAAGGGGTTCAAGTATAAGTTTTGATATGCAAGGCAAGCAATAGGGTTTTGCATGCCTCTTATAATGCAAAATATCAATAAAGGAAAAAATATTCTAATTATAGCCATCAGTAATAATATTAGATTGCATTTCCATGATCCTGCACAACTCCTTATTTTTGAGTTGAGACAATATGCTTTGAAAATTAGAAGTGCATTTTATTTACAGATCTGTTTTTCTGTCACATGTTGTAATGTGCAAAGAAAGCTTTAGGCAACATTATAGCACTGAATCTGTTTCTGAACAAATAATGTTCTTTCTTAAAGAAATTCATATACAACATTTAAATTTGAACTGCCAGATGTAAATCTATTTTTTAGATTTATTTAAGATATAGTTTTTAACTTTAGTGGATTCCATTGGATCAAATTCATAGTCAGAACCAGTGATTTCTTTACACCATCGAAAAGAAGAGGTTACTGTGAAGCCTCTTTCTTGCCTATCAAATACATTTTAATGTGCTGCCTTTTAAAGAGTCTGAGGTTATACATTTTTTTCAAATCCTTTTTATAAAAATGCACAGATGTTTTCCTAAATGTTTTAGAACTTTATTTGAAAAAACATTTTCGTTTAAAATGGGAATATATGCAAAGTGCAATTAAACATGTTTTTCCAACTAAGCATACTGGTTTAAATCTTGCGGTGAGAAAAAATAAATAAGGAAAAATAAAAACAAGCTGTGACTTAGAAGCAATTCGACTGTCGCATCTTCGAGTTCACACCATCTTCTGATTCCAGTTCAGGAAGTTGCAACATATGGTAACCCTTTATTTCTGTGAACAGTGGGTTATGTGTGGCCTTGTATACATTCATTTCTGTCCTTCAAATTATCAGTGTTATCCAGATTTCACATATTGCATTAGGCAATGAAATAAAGAGAAGGCTGTGTGGTAAACACTGCACATAAGGAAATGTCTGTTCAGTGCACTCAGAACTCTCACACTCACATAACATTCTTAAATTGTACCATCTCTGCCTCCATATTCTCACTGCTTCCTCAACCACAATAATGGTCTCTCAGTGTGAGCCTTATATGGTACTTCAAAAACAGTACAATAATTTAGGTTTTCCAAAATATGCACATTAGGATTGTTCACATATGCTCCAATTCAACCAGAGCAGTATTGGGTGGAAACAAACTTCTGTGTGCAACACTTTCACCTGATCTGAACATGTGTAGGGAGTATGTGTACAGTTGGGTTGTATTTGGGTGGAAACCATGCTTAGTGGATTGTTGCCTGCTACCCTCTTTAAGAAGCAGTGATCACTAGTTGTGTAATTACTATTTTACCCCAGACAGACACAAATAAAGAGCCGGACACAAGTGCTGGATTAAGGGCCACTTTTATTAACTATTTAAACATAAAATTAAACAGGGACTGCTCTAACAATAGTTAGATGCGGCTAACTATAAAGGGGATGCGGCTCTCCACATATTTCCCCATGCAGATATTAAAGATGGTAAAGGGCGATTCCCAGCCTGGCTCAGGGCATTCCTTGAACTCTGTTCAAGGAGGCCCGTCTTTGCCAACCCGAAGGTCAAGGTAGCCGGACGCACAGCCACCGGCTGTCTGGTCTGACACTGCGCCTAGGTTTCCCATCCTGGTAAGGGGGCTCGTCAGACCTTCCCCCCGGAGCCGGCTCAGCATCACGCGGAGGCTTCCTCACCCCCAAACCCTTGCTAGGAAGGCCCAATGACAAAGCCACGTGCAGGCAATGCCAGTCTCTCTGGGATAACAGGCCAAAGTAAACGTCTCTCTGGGATAACAGGCCGTGGAATAAACTTGGGCATGCGCCCAAACTGAGGCCAAACCGTCCGGGAAGGCCCAACAGCAAAGCCACGTGCAGGCAATGTGAATCTCTCTGGGATAACATATGTACAATAGTAAGATTGGGCTGCAGTGGCTTAGTGGTTAAAAGTGCTGTATCTGTTGAGATCAACAGGTCAGCAGTTCTAGACCCGAGTATTGCAAGATGGAGTGAGCTCCCATCAACTGCCCAGCTCCTGCCAACCCAGCAGTTTGAAAGCATGCAAATGCAAGTAGATAAATAGGTACCACCTCAGTGGGATGGTGACAGTGTTTCATGCACTTGTGGGCCACATGTACATGAAGGTGTCTTTGGACAACACTGGCTCTGTGACTCTAGAACCAGGGATGAACACCACTCCCTAAAGTCGGCCATGACTAGCAGGGCAATGTGCAGGGAACATCTTTACCTTTCTGCTGTAATAAGATAGTGATGTCTTAACAAGTTGCTGAACACTATTGAATTTAACACCATTCAGATGATCATACAAACCTTTGTACCTGGCTCCTGAGAAGCTGTAATGAACAGGATACACCAAGGAGATATCATGTTGGTTTATACTTGTCAATTACTGTAGATATTTTATCTTGGCTTATGCTCATGTTCCTTTTCTCTCTTTACTGGAGTGCAATGCTGACACTTCCTTTTATTGTATTCTATTGTGCTGTCAGCTCTGGTTTGCAGCACAGTCAAGTCATAGATACTTATAATTGCATACTTCTTATGAGTATTCACAAACACATTAAAGATGCGAAGGTAGCAAATTAGCCACAGATCTCAACAATCTGCACTTACAGTAAATATTATACTTTTGGAGAATGAGAATGATGCTTTAAAAGTCAGCAGTTGTTTGGAAAGCACTTTGTCACATTTATGAAGCTCTGCGTCACATTTATGGCAAACCATGTCATGATAAGTTGTCTAAAGTGCCTGTCAGCTTCCCTCACAAACTGAACAAAAATGAACACCTCATAAGAGGAGCTTACATTTTAACATTACACTGGCTTCTGAGGAAAGCTTCCTTATTTTTCACAAACCTTGAAACTACGTATTCTTTTTTATGTTCCTCTTTTTTCTTTGTTTCCTTCGTTTTCTTTTTTCTTTGTGAGACGGTACAGTATGCCTTCTTTTTCAAGTACATGCCATTTTTTAGCCTGGCGTCCTGGGAAAAAAATCTTCATTGTCCTCCTTTTCTTTGTGAGCAGTCAGCATTTAGTTGTCTTGTAATTAATAAACTATCTATCTATCCATCAATCTACTGATCGATCAATAGATTACTAGATATAAAATTGAAGCGTCAGTGACTCATCAACCACCCACTGTGTGGTGGTGCCCAATGCGTGGTGATGCCTAGTAGGGATGTTCAGTGCCCACTGCCCACTGATGTCCACTGGTGTTTGCTGCCCACTTCTGCCCGCTGCCTGGTGGTGTGCACTGCCCATTGGTGCCCACTGCATAGTAGTATCTAGCAGTGCCTGCAGTCCGATGGTGCCCAGTGACTGGTAGGGATGCCTGCTACCCAGTAGAGATGCTCTGTGGCCACTAGGTGCACCTGGTACCATCTGGCATCCACCGGTGCCCGCAAATGCCTGCCACTGCTCCCTAGTATTCTCTGGTACATATCAGTGTCCAGTCATGCCCAGGGGCTACAAATACTCTTGAAATTTTACTCCCATAATGAAGGGTATGTAATAAATTATTTGTAATAGTCTTGAATTTAATAATAAGTAATACAGTGTTTAACTACACCTTACTGAGAAATTTTGTTCAGCACTCAGGATAGTAAAGGAGAACAAGGGATGAGAATTTGTTCAATGGAAGTCTTTGAGAATGACAACACCTCAGCAACCTCAGGATTTTCTGAAATATCTTTTAAAAGGCATAAAGATAATTTTATCATTATAAAGATCATTGATCATTATGTCCATTTTATCATTATGAAGATAATTTGATTGTTTATTTAAATAGACTTCCAGATCCCTTTGCTCAAGCAACTTGCAGCTTGTTCAAGCATGAACAAGTTTGTATTTGTGTTATAGATTCCTGTGTTCACAGTGCTTGGCCTTCTTGGTTCACCTATTAATACCCTCTGTGTTCCTTATTTACATGCACCTGTCTCTCTATTAACACCTCATTAAGGTGCACACCTGCTGTGGCTCATATTTAAGCCCACTGTACGACAACCATTAACCTGCTATATTTCATTAACAGGCACTCAGCACAATGGCAGCACTCATTAATGGGTCACATTGCCACTGAAAATTGGTTTTCTGGGGGAGTTTCCTTTTGGTTCAAATTCCCTTTTATAAGTAATTGATTTTGTATTAAATATTTTCCCAGAAAAATATATATATAACTGGAATGCATATAGCATTAAACCCAGCTGAAATAGCACAGTTTGCAGACACTGCAGACTAATAATAGGGATATGAAATATATTATAATCAGGTAAAAAGGTCAGCTTTGCAATTAAACCCATGGGCTAAGGGCCTGAGATTTGTCATGAGATCTTGGCCAACTATTCTCCCAGCATCTTAGTGGGAAACAAATAGGCACCTCATTGTGACTAGAACTGGAATAGCTGCATAATGTACAGGTGGCCCTGTATCCATGGATCCCATAACTTAGAATCATAGAATTATAGAGTTGGAAGGGACCCAGTGGATCATCTAGTCCAACACCTTGCCTGTAGCAGGAGATCCTCATCTTGTAGGGTCTCGGGTCTTGAACCCTGACCTGCTGGTTAACAGGCACAGTGTCTTAACCACTTGCGCCACACTTATCTGTGAATTGAGTCTGGCTCCCCTCATGCATGTCTCCTTTGGAGGTTGGAGGAGTTCTCCTCCTCTCTGAGGGTCTTCTGAGCCTGACAATGAAAAAATGCAACATCTGGTTTCTTTGCAAGTTCTGTTGAAGATTATTCCAGGTCAATCCCTAGGAAAGACTCTTGTTTGAAAGATGCTACCAGATAATGTAGGCAATACTGACCTAAATGGACTAGTGATCTGAGCCATATGGATCTTCATATGTTCACATATGCCTTTATATGTGCAGCTTCCTATGCAAATATCATGATGGTGCCATGGTTTTGGAATCATTCTCCCAAGCCATCTATTATTCTCATGTAAGTTTGGAGAAACTTTAATTTGTGTGAAGTTGTTTTCTGTTCTGATTGCTACTGTTACTTTATCGTACTTTATTTTTTGAATGGTTTAATTTTATTTGATTGTAAAATTATCTTGAGTAGGATTTCTTTTTTTAGTGTTGAGAAGAAACAAACGCTTTCAAATTCACACCTCTGTTTATAAGCAATTTGAACCTGCACTTGGTCATTTGTGGTGATGGTGAACTGCAAAGTGTTAATGACAGTAAAGTGCATAAGATGGAGCTGAAGTCAGGGAGAGGAGCATGGCATAGGAAGTGACACTCAAGTTCATCTTCTGAATCCTAGATCAGGGAATATTCCCCAATCTATAGGTGCGTGCAGAATTGCATTCGAACAGATTGAACACAGAGTAGAGAACAGTGACATTACATTTTACACTACTAGAGAGAAAATTTGAATTGCACCAGGAAGAGCTTTTAGATTAGATATTAAGAAATCTCAAAGAATCTGTACACTCACCTGCTATGAAAATATTTACACTGATAGGAATTTAATTCCTGTGTAGGCTATTTACTAAGATTTAAATTAATGGGCCACAAATAAATTATCATATATTTCAATGGTGCCTACTCATAATTGACTTTTTTGGCCCATACACCTCCCCCTTCCTTTCCTCAGACTTATGCCAGATGTCCCATACACCAAAAGAAGTTTTATGGAGAAGTAATTAAAAATGTTTAATTTATTTAATTAGAAATACTTTTAATTACTTCTGGCAAACCTCTTGATTGCCCCTGTGATAGGTGGCAACCCACGCCTGTGATACATGGCAACCCACACCTCCTCCTGAGGAGGAGCTGGCAGAAGACCTAATGTGGTTGGACTTTTCTGATGAGGAAGGAAACCTGGAATGTCATTGCGGGGCAGCCACAAGACACTCTGCGCTGCACACACCACCTCAAGAGAGAGGAAGGAACGAGAGGTGGAGGCTGTGCTGACTGAAACCATGGATCTGGAGGAGGAGATGAAGATGTGGGAATGAGAGTGGCTGGAAGAACAGAGGTGCAAACGTGGGGTGGCTGCTTATTGGAGAGACAGAAGAGCTAGAGCACCAAGGGAGCCTGGAGGGGGTACCCCAAGGGGGTTTAGTTTAAGAAGGCCGGGTTTGGCAGGACCAATGGCAGGACCAGGGGCCTGCCTGGTGGAGCAGGATCCCGCCTCCACCACGACCGGAGTGGTGGAAGCCCCCTCGGGGGCGGGGCCCCTGGCTGGGATAAAAGGGGAAAAAGAGCAGGAAACAGGCAGGTGGACAGGTAACTATACTTACCTGTTAATGGATACTTGGTTATATCCTGTTGTTAATGGACAGTTTCTTTACCTTCCTGGAGATTCAAGGGAAGGGTTGATGAAGGTATGGGACACTACTTACCTGTGCAAGTTGTAGAACATTAAGAGTGTGTAACATTTAAGGTTTGAACCTCCGATATGGAAGCTAGTAAAAGTGTTATCTTGGAAATCTCTCCTGTGTCTCCTGGGAATTATTTCAGCGAAGAACTAGCCATGGGCCCCGGGGGGGCCATGGGGAATTCGGCCTTGTTTACTCACATCACCTCTGCGGGAGACCCGCATGACAGCCCCCAGCACCTCACTGGGTGTAATATGAGCACCACCTGCATTGGTTTCAATGGTGACTGATACACTGAGCAGAAAGTCTCTTTTGTTTCATTATTCCATTGAGAAATTGGATAGGATAGGGATCAGTGGTGGCTTCAGGGGGTTCTCACTGGTTCTATAGAACCCTTTGCTAATGAGCGCCTGGTTCTCAGAACCAGTTACTAATGAGACATAGAACCTGTTGTTAATTTAGGTTATTAGGGCATAGAACCTGTTGTTAATTTATTTGAATCCCACCACTGGATAGGGTATGCTGTTAAGAGCAAGGATAGTTATCTTCCCTATAACTATAGTCTATTGCAGGGGTCTCTAAACATTTTGGCAGGAGGGCCCCATTGTCTCTCTGACACTGTGTTGGGGCCAGAAAACTAATTTACATTTCAAATTTGAATAAATTTACATAAATTTATACATAAGAATGGATTGGATTGGATTACAAGGCTTGCCCAAGGGCTGGATAGAGGGATCTTGCTGGGGGGCCACATTGAGGCTTGCTGAGGGCTGCATCTCGCCCCCAGATCAGGTTTTGGACACCCCTGTTCTATGGAAACAGAAAATATCCCAATCTGTGCAATGCCAATCTCTTGTGGAGTAATCCTTGTAGTCACACTATTATTCTGTGCAGGATTCACACCACCTACTTCCAGAATTTTGTATAATAACTCAAAAGACACATTTTACTCAGAGGTGGGCTGAGCCTCCCCCAAGATCCGGTTCACCAGAAGTTGAGGGGGTGGGGTCAGGGGCGGGGCGGGGCCAGGGTCAGGGGGCGGGGCTAGGGGCGGATCCCCAAACCCAGCGCACTGCGTATGTGCCAACCCCCGGCGCATGCACGATTTGTCTCCTCCCGAGGGTTGGCGCATGTGCAGTGTGTCTCCTCCAGCTGGAGGAGACGTACTGCGCATGCGCCGAGGCCGGTGCGTGCGTAGTACGTCTCCTCCAGTTGGAGGAGACACACTTGTCTTCTCCTGCTGGAGCAGGCACGCATCGTGCGCACCTCCTCCAGCAGGAGGAGACGCGGGGGGAAAAGATGGCGGCCGGCGCAAACCAGTCCGCCCTCTTTTTCCTTTCCCTGCCGCTGGCGGTTCACCAATGGCAGGGAAAAGGCAAGATCCGGTTTGGGCGAGTAGGCCCGAACCGGCATCTGCCCTCCCCTGATTTTACTGGTGATGAAGAGTTAAAACAATAGAAATCCTTGTATTTTATATACAATTCTGTGAACTATTTTCTGATTAAAAAACAAATAAACCAATGGCAATGAGGACACTTAACATATGCAAATCTGTTCCAGTGAAAGAGTTAAAATGCTTTATAATATAATTTTGCTTTCAGTGCCAATATAATTAGATTGTAATAAGCAAACCCCTGCAACATAACACAGTGAAAATTTGAAAATTTGATTCTGCCTGGCAAACAACCAAGTCCCTGTGTGCACAAACCTGACATTAATAAGCTACAAGAGATTACATGATTTAGAAAAGAAGCACTTGGTGTTACAAAATCAAATAATAGATCTCTAGGCTATAATTAGGAGAATTGGGATTCAACAATGAAGTCATAATAATGTAATTTAGCTGTAAGTAACAGAGCCATGGAGTCACATTAGGAGGTGTGATCACATCTTTCAGCAAAGCTCCACTGTATAGACTTATTGCTGCTCTCTTTAGTCGGGTTCCCAGCAACCTGTTGGCACCAAATCATAAGCTGTCGGCCTCTCATTCTCTAGGGGTCAGCAAGGCAAGGCGCCACCCATGCATTTTTATTTCAGCCCTGTGACTCTTAAGTCAAAACAATAAAATTATATATACTGAGTGCAAAGTTGCCTGCGAACATTTGTATAAACAGCATGACTGTAGGAGCCATCTAAGAAATAATGCTTTGAATAAGCACACAGTTAAAGCAATGTGTTAGATGTTGACTGGAGTTGTGGACATGTAAAATCTAGTTATTTAATTAGTCCCGCACCATTTTAATTTTGGTTCTGTTTTAAGAAATTTTAGCTTCCAAATGGCTTTTACAGAACTTAGGAATTTTTTTCCCTATACAACACAGCACTTTTTTAAAAAAATGTTGTGTATATACGAGTTGTGTATATATATAAAACGTTGTGTATATAAACAGTCAATAATTCAGTCAATAACAGCAGGGATGCCCAGTCCCTGGTGATGCCCAGTGGTGCCTGTTGCCCGATGGTGCCCAGTAGGGATGCACTCATTGATGCCCACTGTCCACTGGTGCCCACTGCACAGTGGTGCTTGCTGTCTGATGGTCCCCAGTGCCTGCCAGTGCCCACTGCTGCCTGCCACCATCCTCTGGTACTCTCTGGTGCTCATTGCCTGTCAGCTCAGTGGCAGTTCCCAGTGCTGCTCACAAGAACTCAGCAGTGCCCACTGGGTCCCACAAATATTCTTGAAATTTTACTCCCACGACAACAGGTTAATTCCCTTGTTCTTAGATATATTTATTCTCTATGAGCAAGGTTCCAATCCGGCAGTTAGGCCAGCCTAAGGCCCTATGGTGACCTGGGGGTGGCACAAAAGTGCTGTAAGTCACTTCTTCATCACTTCTGGGTGTGGGATAAGCCAGTGCACAGACTTCTGCTTGCCTCCCTACATCACCACAGGAATGGGAGGACCAATGAGTTGTGCTGGCCTAAATTAGAATTGAACAATTCTAAATTAGAATTGTTTTAATGAAGTGGCCTCTCAGTTCATACCCAATGAATAATTTTAAAGCTTGAAATTTTTTATAATAATTGTGATACAAAAAGGAGTTTTTGCAACTTTTTTTCTGAGAGCCACACATTAGATGACAAAAACCTGCATGTTGCTCCCAAGCTGAGGTTTAGCCAGCACTAGTATACAGGAAGATGTTATCCCTTTATTCAACCAGATATCAGATTTATTACTCCAGTTTTGCCAGTTGCTAAGGAAATCTGACCTGCTTCCATACTGAACTAAATGCCTTGTATTTTTCTATCTTTTTCATGTGTGTAGTTTTTCAAGGCAAAGAAAACAGCATTAATGTTCAGGAGCCTGTTTCTAATTTGAATTTATTTGGTATGTGTTAGCCAGGAGTCTTTCCTAGGCTCATATCATCAGTTCATTGTAACTTAATAAAATAAATAAGTTAGCTTAGTTTTGCAAGTTGTGATTTGTGGTACAGTGGTTGGCACTTCATTATGACAAAAAACACTAGCTGTTCACTGGTAGGAACTAAATATACAATAGTATGCAACTTTATTTTTGGAATACATTTCACTGAACTCAGGGAGAAGCAGGCATTGACCGTATCTGGGAGAAAGTGCTTCTACCACAAGACAGCTAATGATCACGGAGCCCAGTGCAAAACTCAAAATTTTACCCCGGAAGTGACACTTCATGATGAAGTGTGACATCACGTCCAGGTCAAAATGTAACATCAGTTCTGGGACAAAATTCCATGTCACACTTCATCATGTCACACTTTATCATCACCACCACTTTATCACACGTCATGCCTGGACTTTAATTTTAAAAAAAGAAAATTGGGGAAAATCCACCTCTTTCTCCCCAGCAGTTCACAAATCATTTGCTCTGCTGTCTCCCCAAGCTAGTGACATAGCTCAGGTATCTGTCTGCTATCTGGAGTCAAAGAAGATTTTCAACAAAATTTAACTGAATTAAGTAAATAAATAAAAAGTGTGCCCTTTATTGGTTATAGATACTGTGCTGAGGCAAAGAGACATGGTTATTCACTCCCTGTTAAATATACGAGGAGCACCACTCTGAAGTGCCTCTTCACCCCTTACTGGGGAAACTGTATTATAATATATGGAAATAGGAGCTGACTCATATTAACATGTTATCAGTTCCATACTGTATCATAATTGCATCTTACTGGCTCTCAGAGCAAGACATGTGCCAGCCTTCCCACACTACCATACGAATGGGGAGACGGGTGAGATGTGCTGGCCTAAATTGGTCAGGATTGCAACGAGAGTGTATAATTTTTTATTTTACAAACTGTTTCTGGATCAGTAATTAGTGACAAATCATATATTATACAGAAATGGTTTTAAAAACTCACATTTTTTGTTTCAACTAAAGTTAGATCTTGCTGCATTAACCCAGTTTTCACTTTTTGTGCTGTTATTGTCAGAATCCCAGGACCCCAATGCTAATCATTTACCCTAAGTGAGAGGACACCAAGTTCTGTAAATGGAATTAAGCACAGATCTAATTTGAAAGGGTATATGTGCAGCCATAAAATTAGGCTTTGTTTAACTATAACGGATGCAAAGCTGAGATTTTCCAAGTCACAAATGGCACATTGCTGCCTCTGTATATGAATGTCAGTTTTGTTTTAGGCACCCTAGCTGTAATTTGTGCCTTTACTAATTATTTCCCCTAGTCCCTGCATGATCCTAAACATTTATATCCAGGATATCAAGAGGGAGTTAGGACAATTCAGATGTGCTAATGAAGCATCAGATGCCAAGTCTACACACAATGATTAATAGGACAATATTCTTCCACTTCTTGGCATGGAAAAATGTCCTTACACAAAACCTTTTCTTCTCCCCCCCCCCTTGCAAAATTGTCCATTTCTAGACCCACATCAAAGAAAGATGTGTCTTATGGCCACTTCATAAGTCAATTTCCAAATGCAAAATATATGAGCAATACCATGACTTACAAAATGTATGCACATGTATAAATCCTAGTTTATTCTATAAAGTACAAATAAGTATGGGTTCAAGCCTTTTTCTATTGCCTCTCAGTTATATTTTGAAGCATTCAATATACATATACTGAGTGTAAACCAACCCCAACATGAGATGTGTTGCTAATTACTGTTCTTCAATGTTTCAGGACCAAGCAACATGCTACACAACACACAGCTTGGCCTTACATTTTGTTTGCACTTTCAAAATGAGATGCCATCCATAGGGGGGAGCTGATCAGGATTGCTGAAGGGGAGGAAAGAAGCTTGAAGCCTTTCCTACAGTCAGTCCCTATCCAGATTGTCATTCCCTTTCCCCACAACCACCTGCCATTTATGTTTGAAATAGAATGCACACAGGGCTAAACCATGCATTTAATGTAACATAGAATTTGGCCCTAAGAACAAGTGGAAAGCAAACTCCACTATTCTGTCTTGTTTTAGATAACATTTCCATATATTCAAAAATGTTCAATATTTTTTTAACCTTTGTCTTTCAGCTAGCTTACTTCTTATGGAGTCTTTTAATACTGAAAGAAACATACCCCATTGAAAGTTTATTTATTTATAGGAGAAAGATCTCCTATATTTTGGAGATCTTAAATACTATATATTTGTGACACAACCTTAACATTTCAGGCACCACCACTTCTGAATAATGAAACTGACATGACTCTCTCTTTCTCTCATTAAAGAATAATAAAATAAATTATTTAAGGCAAAAAATTGGAAGGGATTCTCTATGAATAGATTCCTGCCTTCTCTGGGACTTGTTTTACTCTCCCTTTGTGCCTTTTGCGATTATAAGCAAGAGAAAGAGACAGCAGTCCAAAAAAATCCAACGGCAGCTGCAGAAACAAAGAGGTCATGAAGAGTAAGTACTCCACAAATACCAAATATAAAAAGCAAACACAAAAGCATTTTAAAGCAATAATCCATCAAGAAGAACATTTGAGAAAGAATGAAATGTATACAGGATGGCCAGTGGTCATAATCGCAAGTGAGAACTACCCAAAATGTAGGACATACCTGAGAAATGTGAGACATGACAAAATTAAAGCTAAAACCCCTGTATATTGATTTCATGTTGTTAATTTAAACACTACATGACATGTTATTAAAGTTAAAACTACATTACCTATAATTTATTACATACATTTATTAATTCCATAAGGTTCTGTGGTGCCTGCTAAAAGGAGGGCATATTCATTTTCTTTCAGAACTGAGGTGAAAAAAGAACATGTCCTGAAAAAAGAGGATGTCTGGTCATCCTGAACATATACAAATTTCTTCCTAATAAAAAAATGAAAAGCTGATAAAGAACTAATAAATTGATCCAGGGCACCAGGCAAAAATGTAAAATAGTCTTGACTAGAAAAGCACCACCAGGTGAAAAGAATGGTCTTCAGTCTGAAAGGAAAAACCCACAGATTGAATTTTCCATTAAGAGCAGCTATGCAAAATCAGTACACAAAATTAAGCAGCCCACAAAACATTTTACCAGCCCACACACATCTATGCAAATTCCACAAGATACTTTCCATACTAGATGAGGCAAGCTTGGAAGAATTACTGATTCACTCTTGGTGAATGGTTAATTGCAAGGCTGACTTAGAATGTTCTGTTTGATCTTAAAAACTAAATTTGTTCAGTTGAGCAGTTTGGGAGATTTATGAGATTTCTCTATGAAAGGACAGTGCCACTTAATATCCAACCCTTTCCTTTCCTCACCCTCCTTCTGAAGATTTTGACATTTCTATCTTTTCTTTCTTTGGACTGGGAAGTATTTTCTCAGATGATTGCATCTCCTATCTGTCCATTCACCCAAACAGTCACACCCCTGCCATACCATGTATATAAATTTCTCTTTCATTAAACAACTTACATTTTTGCTTAGTTCACTTACAGTGCAATCCTAAGCATGTCTACTCAGAAGCAAGTCCTACTGTATTCAATGGGACCTACTTCCAGGAAAGTGTGTTTAAGATTGCAGCCTCATTTCAGCCTCACATGTAATTGTTTCCATGTTGCTTATCAAATTAATGAATTCTCTTATCAAAAGATAAGGTAAAACACAACCCGGAGTACTGAGTCCAGTTCAGGTCCCCACATCTCAAAAAGATATAGTGAAGATGGAAAAGGTGCAGGAGAGAAAGACCAAAATGACAACTATACCAGGGAACCTCTCTTACGAGGTAAGGCTACAGTGTTTGGGACTCTCCAGTCTAGAAAAGGGAGAAGGACATGAGGTAGGACATGACTGAAACATTAAAAAAATTATGCAGGGGACTGATAGAGCGGGTAGGGGAATGCTCTCTTCCCTCCCACACAACACCAGAACTAGGAGACATCCACTAAAATTGAGTGTTGGGAGAGTTAGGACAGACTAAAGAAAGCATTTCTTTACCCAATGTGTAATTAGTCTGTGGAACTCCTTGCAACATGTTTTGATGGCATCTAGTCTGGATGTCTTTAAAAAGGGATTGGACAAATTTTTGGAGAAAAAATCAATTACAGGTTACAAGCCATGATGGGTATGTGCCAAATGCAGGGGAAAGGACAATGCTCTTGTTGTCTTGTGTGCTCCCTGAGGCATCTGGTGGGCCACTTTTGAGATAGAGGAGGTCTTGAGATAGATGGATCTTTGGCCTTATCCGTTGGGGTTCTTCTTACTCTCTCCAGGCCAAAGCACCTTCCAGCCAGATGATATCTTGATTTAAGAAGCATGCTGGGAGCCTGGAACTGTATATCCATCACTTGTCAGAGAGGCCATGTCACCAGTAGAGGTCTTCCAAGAAACTTGTGCCACCTTATGTGAACAGGATGGATACATGGATTTTATTTGTCTTATCTGCAATGCCAGTTGCCCTTCCTTGTGTTCTGAGACCAAATACTGGACATGATGGCAGAGGTTTCCAATCGCTCAGATTTCACACATAATAACAGCTAGTTCACTGCACATACGACAGGATTGCTGCATCAGACATTTTTTTAAGTGTGTTATGCATCTACTTCTCTGACAGTGGTAGTTTGGTTCACGGACGCTTCTGTTTGCGAACAATTGAGTCACAAATAAGAAGTTCATCAAAATTTTGCCTCCATTCGCAAATTCTGTCTCTGGTGATGAACTGCTCTGTCACCTGGTCATGGCTTCCTCTAGGCCTTTGTTATGTGGTCATGGCTTCCTTTAGGCCTGTACACACTTATGGTGCAACTTTTTTGGTGACCTGTGCATGGCTCCCAAAAAGGTTCTGAAGAAAATAACAATTGTCCCAATGTCCTCATGGAGGGGGACTCTCCAGCTAAGAAACAAGGAAGTGAGGAAACCTCTGAAGCACATCTTCCCGATGTCCTTATGGTGGGGGACTCTCCCTCCAAACAATAACCACCTCCCCAAACACCTTCCTGTCCTCCATGCCAGAAGTCACCTAAAGAAAGATTATTGTTCACTCTCATCATAATGTACTGTACACTACTGTACAGTACTTTGTTTCATATTTTTGTGGTTAAAATAAACAAACAAAAAGGGTTCAGAACAGATTAACCAAATTTACATTGAACCCTTTGGGGAAAATTGATTTGGTTCATAACCAACATCATAGAACAAATTAAGTTTGTGATCCAAGATACCACTGTACCTGCAAATTGTACAGTGGACTACACCAAATAATTTTCTTCCCAAGTGAGCACTTCCTATACAATTGTTTTATGTGAAACTAAAGAAAGAAATTGTTTCACACTTCTAGTGGGTGATTCATAAAATCACTTTTTTAAAGTGTGGTTATTATTTTGTAAAACTACTGTATGTTGGTTTTTATCAAAAATTTTGGCATAGTGACCGGTCTTGTGAATGCCTTGTTATGTGTTGAAATTATAGCTCACTATGTCTGGAAAAAATTTCAAAATGCTGGTTGAGCCAGGAGCTGGGAAACTTTGACATGTGTCAAGGCATGCACAAGACTAATGTCCCCCAAATAAACTTTGCCCAAAAGGGAGGGAAAAACCCTATTTTGGTGGGTTCACTAGATAACGACCACAAAACATATGGTTGCATGAATCAGCTCAAAGTCTGCTTTCCCTCCCAAGAAGTTAAGCCACTGTGTCTTCCAAAAAGCAGAACCATGTGCATTTACTGTTCCAGAAACAAAAATGCATCATCAGCCAAACAGCCTCCATTAGATCTTGTTTGCAAAATATGCATATCCCACAGAACAAAACTTGAACACTGAACAAAAAGAGGAGTGCAGAAGTTAGCCTGAGGCAGCACTCAGTTACATGCCAGCAAGTTACATGGTTTTACATAACTCTCACTAGGGATGAAAAAGAAGATATGATATATGCCAAAACTGCTGCTGCTGCACACTTCAGAATATTTTTTAGCTTAAACTGAGTCTTTCTTTTGAACACTAATTATTTCACAATCACTGTTTATTTTTCCATTATTGAAATCATTCAAATTTATTTATTTTAAAAAAATAAATCTACCATAAGCATGGATCATAAAATTAATAATTTGTTATTTCCACCAAACTGTAACATTCATAATTAGACAACAAGGCTATTTACACCTCAGGCTGCACTCGGGTACAATTCAAGCAGAGGCTCGACGAGCACCTGTCGGGGATGCTCTAGGGGGATTTCCTGCTGCAGGCAGGGGGTTGGACTAGATGACCTACTAGGTCCCTTCCAACTCTAGGATTCTATGATTCTATGGATAGGCACAATTCACACATTCTGTTCAGTGCTGACACAATCTGTTTGTAGCATACAAGAATCTTTGGTCTGAAAAATGAACATTGTTACAATTATTCACATGGAACTGTTTGCTGGATAACTAATAACCCTTGGCCATCTTAAAGAATCAGAAGAAGCAATGCTGTCTTGCTTTCCAGCAATGAATCATGGATCTACATGATGGGCCCACTTTAAGAGGGCATTTATCATGGCATCTGGGCTTCCTTTTCAAACTCTATGCATCCTAAGACAACACAATCCTAACTTCTGCTGGAACAGGCAGCCTGGCATCCCTGCACTGTATCCAGTGCTAGTTTTGGGAGCGTTACTATGCTACTGCAGGGAGGGGGAGGCTTGTCCCTTACACTGCGATAAGGAAATAGCTGCCACAAAACTCCAGAGGCTGCTTCTTGCTGTCAGGAGATGGAGTATGGATCTGACATAACTTGAATTCAAACTCCACTTCCCACGCCAGTGGAGTAAGTAGGGGAGTGCAGGTGGTGCACTTGTACTGGGCTACAAGCTTTAGGGAGGCTACAAGCCAGGCCTTCCATGAAGCTGGAAACTGCCAGACCTGTCCAGGAATACTGCCCACTAGGGGACCATCCGCAGTGATGGGCTGCAGCAGGTTTGCACCTACTCTATAGAACCAGTTGTTAACGAGAGATAGGACATATAAAGTTTAAAAATAGCCATTTAAAAGTGGCTGCCAGATGGGCAGAGAACCTGTTGTTAATTTCTTTGAATCCCATCACTGACCATCCAGGCAAGACCTTCATTGTCCGGAAGCCCCTTAGTTTGCAGGAGGCTCTTGGGGGAAGGTGGGAGAAGGTACTCCTCAGGAAGCCCTGACTGAGCAGGGAGGTCGGCTTGGGGCTCCATGCGTTCCCTCAGTTCCCCAAGCCCAGCTGCCCTTCTTTCCTGGGGCTCCTGTTGGGGGAGGCGTGAGGGGAGGAAAGGGCTCTTCCCTTCCAGCCCTCCCTCAGTGAGGGTTCCATGGCCGGTGGGCCAGTAGTCCCGCCTGCAGCCTCTGCCCTGCCACTCCAGCTTTTAAAATGTAATTCGGTCAGACTTCAGCCACAGAACCCTCACTGATGGAGGGCTTTCTCTCCCTCACCACCCCCGCCTGGCTACAGGAACCCCAGGACAGAAGGGCAGGCAGGCTTGGGGAGCTGAGGGAGCACAAGGAGCCCCAAGCCAACCTCCTCATTCTGCAAGGACTTCCTCAGGAGCACAATCTCCCGCCTTCCCATGGTTTGTGTTTGCATGTGTATGTGTGTGTGAGTGCATGGTTTGTGTGTGTGCATGTGTATGTGTGTGAGTGAGTGCATGTGTATGTTTGTGCACATGTGTATGTGTGTGGATGCATGGTTTATGTGTGCGCATGTGTGTGTGGATGCATGGTGTGTGTGTATGCATGTGTGTGAGTGCATGGTGTGTGTGTGTGCATATGTATGTGTGTGTTAGTGCATGGTTTGTGTGTGAGTGCTTTGAGCCAACTTCACGTGTTTGGGTGCAGGAAACAGGTATTGGGATGACTGGAGTATCTGGTGGGATCATATCTCCTAACAGGAAAGCAATACAAGTGTTTTTAGCCTTTATTTTAACAAGTCCTACATTAATCCTACATTTTTGGATGTTCTACATTTTTTTAAATGTCACAAATTTTTACTTGGATGTCAGGAATTTTGGGAGACCTTGTCCTCTTTTTTGGGTTTGGCATTTGGTCACCCTGCTACAAACTGAGCTTGACACTAGTGACTAAGGGCGCAATCCAGAATAACTATGGGGAGTCCTTGCTCCGGTGTAAAAACAATTTGCTTTGGATTTCAGTATGAATTTCCCATAGGTTTTCACTAGGTGATGCAGTAACTACGGGTACACATAATGTCTCTTACGTGCTCCCGTAGTTACTCTGTATTGTAAGCAAAAATTGTGAAAAATGGAGTATGTATGAATTATAATACCATCACAGGGCTGTGGATGGCACAAGTGGCTAAGACACTGTGCCTGTTAACCAGCAGGTCAGGGTTCGAGACCCGGGTCGGCCCCACAAGACAGGGTAAGCTCCTGTCTTTAGCCCAGCTCTGCGATGCCAGCTGGATCCAATCATATTGGCTCTGCCTTTCCATTGGACTAATTCAGTGGTGTGGAGAGGGGGGATTTGCTGCTTGGGTAACATCCTATCCTCTATAGCAATCCAACCCAGGCTTTCATGCTTTGCATGCAGCGTATGCAGCGCCGAGCACAATACCATAGTCTTCCAAGACTGACAGAGGCCTGCTGTTGTATATCGTTGGAAAGGTAATTTAATGTGGAATGCAATGAACAAACTGCACTGGAATATCTATCAAAAGTTATGGCCAATTAAATTTGGCATCCATCAGTCTTGAAAGACTATGGTATCATGCTCGATGCTGAATGTGAAGCACAAAGGCCTGCGTAGATTAATATGGAATATCAAAAATATGCCAAGCTCAAAGGCACAAGTTTTGTGCTTGCCTGAGGGTGTTACAGAAGTCTGAACTACTTTTGGGGGGTTAGAGCACAATCCTAACTTATGTCTACTCAGGAATGAGCTGTATTGTGTTCAGTGGGTCTTACTCCCAGGAAAGTGTGTTTAATAAAGACACTTTCTGGGAGTAAGATCCATTGATCACTATGGGATTTACTTTTGAGTAGACATGGTTAGGATTGTGCTCTTTGTCTCTGAACCTGGGTTTTTAACTTGTCTTTTTTTTAAACCTGGGTTATGTTTTAATTGTATTTTACTGTTTGGTATTTTATAGTTTTTATCTCGTTTTTAATAGTATTTTATCTTGTTGTCTAACTGCTGTTAGCCACCTTGGATATCCTTCTTCATGAATGAATGAATGAATAAATAAATAAATAAATAAATAAATATGCATAGACACATGCCATCCTCCCCTCATCACCCTGGGAATGGAGAGACAGATGAGTTGTGCTGCCCTAAATTAATTAGGATTGCTCCTTTTGGTTCTTAATTTAGCCTGAAAATGCCCTCTTAAAATCAAAAAGAGAAATAATGCATTTGTGACCAAATAACCTATATCATTGCAAATAAAGAGCTTTATGAAAGGTAGCTGATGGCTTTCATAAACCCACACAACCAACCTCAACACATTCCCCTCCCCGATTCTTCATTATTTTGGTGAATAATAATTGTTTCCGTCAAAACATGGCACTCTATCATGTGACTGACTGAGCTAGTCGGCAAAATAATTTTAGGTATCAATTATTTAAACTGAATCTATGATTATCCATTAGAGCAATGTTTTCTGCATAGGATAACTCTTTTCTTTTTAGGGAATTGCAGCATGATAAATAAATGAATAAAGACTTGTAGCAGTGTATATCTCAGCAAAGAAAGCTCTTCTGCTGAATGCACTCCATCGGAAAACTTAGAGTTTAAACCACAATATTCCCTGTGGTTCCACTGTTCTGTATTAGAAATAACTAAAGACTGCAGATGTATTTTTACCCTCCAATACATAAAGTGCATTTTATGCAACAATGGCTGAGACGAAAAACTGACTTGGAAGAACTTACAAATTTTCTACATTGCTTCTTTTCTTTTTTTAACTGCAGCAGCAGCAGCACTGAGGAAAACTTACAGGCTGTTGTGGGTGTCGTAGTATTTGTCTTGGATTAAAATTCAGGACAAATCCTGCTTACATAAATAAATAAAAGAGGCAAAACTAAAGTTTAAACACCCATGTGCTGCTGCAGCTGATATTTTGCCAAATAAGACACAACACAATTTCAAATTTGCTACATAATTCAGAAAATGAGAACATTTATGCTGAAAGAATTATGACTTAAATGGCCCAATTCTACAAAAACCCCTGTAAGTGATGCAGAAACACTTTCACAGCTTCTGCTGTATCCAATGAGGCTATTTTGGCAGCTAAAGCTCTACTCCAGGTAAGGGGTAAGCCCTAGCAGCCACTATGGGGCAACTCAAACCTGTGCCTACAGGTCAGAAGCATAGCGAAGGTTTTCAGGGGTAGCAAGTGCACTGGGCTAAAAGCTGTCGGGTGGCATCTGAGCTGTACACTAGTGGCCAAAATTGTAAAAGATGGAGTATGGACAAATAATACTATCATGTCATATATTATTGGAAAGGTAAAGCAGAATGCATTAAAACAAACTGCATTGGAATATCTGTATTCTGTCAAAAGGTATGGCCAATTGACCAGAAAATGAAAATGGAACATATGATTTTTCCTTATGGAAAAAATATGATTTTTTAAAATCAAAAATTAACACAAAACAGATTGATTGTTCTAAGAGACAATGGAGTATAAGACTCCATATAACACAGCATGGAATCAATAAAGTGTTCATATGAGTCAGCTCTTATTTCCATGTACAGTTAATCCTGTTAACTAGATAAGAGGCACTCCAGTCCTATCTCCGCCTTATACTATCCATCAATCCAATGAAAGGATGGATGGTATGAGGTGGAGATAGGACTGGAGTAAGCTGACTAGGGATGAAATGGGGCATGATCAATAGCATACATCAAATCCTGTGCTTCTTCCATGGCCTGATTTGCCTGCATGGAGCAACACGGACCTGTTCCAGTGGCGTAGCTAATGATTAGGTAGCCCTAGGCCAAGCTCAAAATGTTGCCCTTGGAGAGGTGTCATAACCAGAAGTAATGTCACACCCTGGCTTTTTAAAAAGTGAAAATTGAGTGGGGGCCTGCCTCCCCCTATCCTCACCCTCTATATCCTGTACACTAGGCTTATTTGCTTTGACATCCTGCTCTGACCTTCCCACCATTGTGCAAACTGCTTGCTCCAATTTAAGATGTAGGAAAAAGTCCAAGAACATATGTACAGTACATTTCCCTTCCCTCAACATAAATTAACTGAAAGCATTTTGCAGGAGAGGAGCAGAATGTATTCTCTGACCCACAAGTAGAACTGAAGGCATTACTCAGGAGACATGAGACAGAATATTAACACAAAATATTCTCCCTCACTGAGGATCTTCAAGCAGAGGCTCAACGAGCACCTGTCGGGGATGCTCTAGGGGGATTTCCTGCTGCAGGCAGGGGGTTGGACTAGATGACCTACTAGGTCCCTTCCAACTCTACGATTCTATGATTCTATGAAAAAATTTTCAGCAGGGCCTGACTTGAACCCCCAAGATATGAGGGACCCAAGGTATGAAGTAGGCTCTGGCTGACTTTCCCCCTCGACCCACCTCCTTTGATCCACCTCAAAGCCAGATCCATCCCTGGCTGGACTCGCTTATCAATGGGCAATGGGCTCATGGAAAACACAACCAGACTTTCTTGCCTTTGCCAGCCAACAGGTTCATCCAGGAGGCTTGCCCTTAAATGAGACACTTCACTATCTATAGACCTATGATTTATGTATGTGCAGAATAAAATTATATTTCATACTCCCTAAAACATTTTGATGTGGGACTTCATGGAATGACAAATGATGATGTGGTAGTTTATGAGCAATTCTGTTTCATATGTTTTGGAATTGCGTTGTCATTAGTTCTATTTTGGGAATATGTCACTGATAAACTCAGTTTAGTTACACATCTGAAATTGGAATTCCCATTTAGACACTTTATTTTGGCGTGCATCCCTGTGTTTTTATGATTCCAAAATTTGCTAGGCTCTGGATTGCCACATAATTGCTACTCCAAATGCAAGTTATTTCACAGTTTTAGGATTCACAATTTTCAGCCTATAAAAGCAGATCTTTCTGCTTTTGGAGTATGGTGATCCAATATAAGAGACCCTTTTCAAAAGTTCCCAAAAACCCAGCCTCTGCCATCCCTGTTGCCTCCTCTCTCTTAATAAATTTAGCTTTTTGTCTCCCTGCCATACATTCCAGTTTCGCCGCAGATTGAATATTCACTACTCAGCATTCTTCCAGTGGTATGGCCCATTGCTGACTGACCCTTGGCCATTCTTGTGGTGCCGGGTCTTTCCCGCTAGCATTTTTCCCCTAACAGCACTTTTGCAACACCCAAGTCAATTTCTGCAAAGTGCAGTGCTGGGCAGCACTGAATTTGGATCCCCAACTCTGCACCATATCTCCAAAAAGGATTCTGCAGGGGGAAAAATTAGTCAAAACAAAACCACATAATTCCAACCTACAGATTCAACATTAGTAAGCAGCTGTGATATATGCAAGATGGCAGTACATTTGCCTGATATAAAAAAATGTTTTTAAAAACATTGATTCCCTGTGACTGTGCAGAGCCTGGGAGAGTTTATAAAGTTATGATGTGCAAAGTATATAAATTAGGAAAAAATTGTCCAGTTTCAGTTTGCCTTACATCAATTACTCATTTTGTAGTGCATGCATGTGGTTCATTTTCTGTTTCCAGGCTATGTCAGTTTACCTAGGTAGAGTGAGCAGACTCAATTTCAATGAAAGTAATGGAATGCGATTATCCAGAATTATTTCCACTGGGCTGAGTTGGTGCACGCCTTCTGTTAGGAGAACAGAAGTAAATGCTGAAACACCTTCATTGAAACCCAAGAAGATTCATACTATTTACCTCGTGACAAAGGTAACATTTTGTCTCCAACTATGCTCAATTAGCTTATCCAGCAATAGATCTAGTCAGAATACAAGTTCATTTAAGTGAGTTAAACCAGGCATCTGTTTTTGGGGGAAAATAAGCCCCATTTATTCAAATTGTTCTTTCATATAGAGAAAATGAAAAGTTCTTTCTCCATATTTAAAAACATACACAGCTTAAATGGCATGGTCCTTTTTGCCTTTGATAATAAAGCTACATATGCCACAAAAAAGATTTGACGTGCAACCCTCTAGTATTGTCATTCCCCTCGCTGCTCCCTCCATCTGCCAGCATCGTATCGATAAAGCAGAGTTGCATCCAGTCTCAGGATAGCGGCTGAATCAGTTGTCAGTCCACACTGTTGCAGGCAAGTGTGGTTACAGAGAAATAATTGTATAATAATCACTGGTAGAAATAAGTGAAAACTATTTTGGGGTGTTTCAGGTTTTTGGGGTTTTTTGCATTTTGGTTTTTTCTAAATTAGTGTTATACTGTAAATTTTGTCACCTGGGCAGATTTTTACAAGTAGTATAGTGTACATAGTGGTACCTTGGTTTATGAGTATAATTCATTCTGGAAGCATGTTTGTAATCCAAAACGTTTGTGTATCAAAGCAAATTTTCCAAAAAGAAATAATGGAAACTCAGACAATTTGTTCCACAATCCCAAAATAATCATATAAAAATGATTATAATACTGTAATATAATAAAAATAATACGGAAATTACAAAATATAAAGAAAAATAAAACAAATTAACATGCACTTAGGCTGCAATCCTAAGCACACTTTCTTGCGAGTAAGACCCATTGAACACAATGGGGCTTACTTCTGAATAGGCATGGGTAGGATTGCATCCTTTTTCTCTCAGGTCTCTCAGGATGCAATCTGCCCCCTTACACAGGAGTGAGCCCCACTGATTATAATATGGCTTACTTTAGAGTAGACATGCAAGGCTAGGAGCACAATTCTAACATTGTCTACTCCAACGTAAGCCCCACTGTGTTCAATCAGTCTTACTTCCAGGAAAGTGACTTTAGGATTGCAGCCTAGGTCTCTCAGGTTCCTTTCCATTATTCTCCTTGCATAGGAGTGAGCCCCATTTACTGTAATAGGCTTACTTCAGAGCAGACATGCATAGGCTGGTCTCTTAGGAAAAGCTGAGCAGGTGCTGGTAATGCACTGAAACTTGCTGTATCCTGGCCGGGACTATATTTTCAGTTTATCAAAATATTACTTGTATATTGCATGTATATCAAGTCAAAATTTATTAGGAACGTTTGCTTGTCTTGCAAAACACATTCAATCCAAGTTACTCTCAATCTAAGGTTTTACTGTAACCACAAATTATAGTCATTTTAAATTACATTCATTTTTTAAAGGGTCCAAGGCAGAAATCGTTGTCAGATGATACAGCCATATGCATGTAGAGGTGTTAGACGTAAATGATTGTTTTTCAGATTTTAGGGTTTAAAAAAAAATATGAGAAGTACAGAAATTGGTTCAAGTATTTTTATTTTGTCATCACCTCTCAAAAAAACCCACCTCTTTTCACTGGTAAGCATATGGAAGCAGAACGTGGAATTTTTTATGTTTCAAAGTTTGAAGGCACAATTCAAAATTTCTGGACTAATTATGAGACTCTGTGAAACTTGGGTTCAGACTGAATGCTGACAATGCAACTGTGCTCTTTAATTTGCAGGAAGAAGCACAGATCCCAAAAGGTCCGACAGTGGCACCCCTTTATTTTTGTGTCTAAGGCAGCTGAGCAGGCACAGTCCAAGGTAATGTTTGGTAGATGGCATTTGCTGGAGAAGCGAGATTGTTGAAGCTTCCCATTCTTTTTATGATTCAGATTTCTTCTGAAATCCAAGCCCAATGAGACTGAAGAGGGTTATGGGACAAGGTCCAAAACTGTGTAATAATTGTGGGGAATGAAGAAGTTTGTTAACTGAAAAATGATTGATGTGCAGATTTCTGTGGTGCATATGTGAAACTCCTCTTATAGGATTTCTTCCTTGCTTCAGTTTTTCTCTTAAGTCTAGGTTTTTAGGTGTGTGTTTCTTTAAGCAAAACAAAATCTACCATATCTCACCCATCTCAACAAAATCTAGCTCACCAGTCTCCACTTGGAGTGATACAAAAGTGCTCACTTTCACAACACACCTGGCCCAGCACAAGAAATATGTGCTGACCCAAGGTGCCGTCTGGATTATGCCCTAAATGGTATCACTAGAAGAATAGTCACCAATTCCTACCTGCACAATAAACTAATGCTACTATTTAATACTAACAAATGCAGGGGTCTCCAAACCCTGGTCCTGGAACCAGATCTTGCCCTATGTTAGCATCTATGCAGCCCTCAGCAAGCCCCCTCTATCTGACCCTCGGGGAAAGTCCTATAATCCTCCAGAGGAGAGGGGAGTTCTCCTCTCCACACCTCTGGAGGGTATTTTTAGTGTTGGGGAGACTGCACACACACCTTTTCTCTCTGTGTATGAAAGTGCTAATGAACTGGTTTGAAGATCACCCTCTCTGTGTTGGAAACTGTTTATGAAGTGATTTAAATTGATTCATTCACAAGTTCAGTGACTAATATATTCATTTATGTAAATTTATTCAAATTTGAAATGTAAAGCAATTCTTTTTTTCTTCTGGCTTGTGACACTATATCAGAAAGATTTGTCCCTCCTAACAAAATGCTTAGAGACCCCTGTTCTAGAGCTGTTAGAAGCTGGAATAGGAAACCATCTTAATGACTATTGCTGGCGGTGGCCCGCCTCCTTACCCCTCTTGACATAAGGAACACCCTCCCTGAATTTCATGCTTCTAGATCCAGGGGTTGGAGCAGACCATCAATCAGTCACCGATTCTTCAACGCAAAATTTAGGGAGGAAAATGCGTTGTGCCCCATTTCATCCCTTTCCAGTTGGAATTCCCCAAAACCAGTTCCAAATTGGTCCCTCCATCACGGAAGGAACACCCACCCCAAATTTCATGCTTCTAGGCCCAACGGTTTTGGCAGGGCATTAATGAGTGAGTGACTTTCCAATTATATATATATATATATATATATATATATATATATATATATATATATATATATATATATATATATATATATATAAAGAGAGAGAGAGAGAGATTAGCCTCTTCCTTCCTTCCTAATTAAGAGCAGTTTATTGTACAGTAGGTACTGTACTTTTGTTACTTATATCCCTTGACCATTCAAGTAACTTGTATGGATAAATCCAGGCCATGCTGTGATTATAGTCTGTTTAACTTTCTGATGGGAAAAACAGTCCAATGAATCCAAATCACTCTACTATTTGACATAGCTGGTTTTTCATTTTAAAATGAAGTTTTTAAAAAATACTGTCTTATTATTTGCAGTATTTAAAAGAGTGCCCATTGTGAGATGCATAAAGATATTAGCAGACCAGGTAGCAGGATATAATGAAAGAGTGTAGGCTGGGGTGGAGCCTCCTATTACAATGCTTCCCCCAGCTTGCATTTATTGTACGTGATTGAACTCCTGAAAGGGACTATTGTCATGCCTTTGAACAAGCATTCTTTGTGTTGCTCCAATGGTAAGATTTATCCTATTACTTGAAAAAACATATGTTCACAAACATATGTTTTAATACAACCAGAGAGATTATTAAAAAAACATGCATAAGCTCAGCTAGACCAAAACTGTCCATTTACAAGTAATAAAGGAAAAATAAGATAATAGTCTGTAATAAAATGTGAACAACTGCTGCTAATCTAAGTTGCAAAGGCAAACAGACACCAATTTATAAACTACACAAAGCCCAAAAGCTTTTAAGTATTTCCAATCCCAGAGAATCTCAGTGCAGCACATTAATGTACAATACAGAAAAAGAAAGGGGAGCAGACAATCTATTGGAAAGCAAGCATGCAATAAGTTTCCTAATGTTGCTATGAAATCAATATTTTGAAATGCTGAAGGAGGGAAAAAATACCCAGAAAGCCCTCAATAATAGACTTACATTAAACCAAATAAAATCATTTTGAAATGACTGAAGAGAAATAGTGAACAGGAGAGAAAAAAACGCCCTTGGGTCTGCAGTCTGTTTATGCACTGCATATTATACCTTTTCATCACAATTACCTAAAGTGGTACATTTGTATTTCTGTAATGTATGGAATTCATTACATAGTTTTGCAATGAAATTATCACACTGTGGCTAGGACATCTGCACCCTGTCATGTATCATTCTATTCATTTCTAGTTAATTTAATCCTAATATCTGCCTACATGACAAGACAGATGTTCAGCTGTACTGGAGCTTCTATAGTTTCTGCCTGGAAGAAACTTTCAGACATTGCAAGAAAATGACATATTTCATGCAAACACCTTATGTGCTTTAAAATATGTTTTTTGTTCAGCATTTTCTGTTCAATTAGCAGCCTCAGTAATAAAAATCAATGCATACAAATGAATTCTTAAATAATATTGACCTGAATGTCCTTTCCTCTCATTTATATTGAATTGCTTTCGAAAAAATAAACTTTTAATAACATGATGCATGTGGGGAAATATCAAGTATTGTAGCTCGGAGAAATTAACCTGGAGCTTTCTTATGCTATCATTAATTTTGATCTCTACTTTTATATCAGACCATTAGTGGGTGAATGAATGGCAGATGACTATAATGATGCATATGAAGGGTCTAAAATGACAAGGTGCTAAACACATGATTCTGACCCAGAGAAGATATTAAATATGAGCTTATCATTAGGATAGAAGTAATTCCATTTCCATGGGTACTAAAAAAGGAGCAGTAATGCTAACATTTTATGTTGCCAAGATGGCCACTATTTAACTAAATACTTATTAGAATTATATTGTACAGATCAATGTGTTCAACAGCCATACACACCAACCTTATTTATACCAAAGGCCTTTGAGCATATAATGTCTCCACCATAAATGCATTACAATGCATTGGGCATTCATCTCTATATAAAAAAAATTGAAGAGTCACTGACTGACTTACTCACTCAGTCACTCACTAAATCATCAACACCTAGCTCCCCCAACCCCTGGATCTATAAGCATGAAATTGGAAGAGCATAGTCCTCCTATGAAATGAGGACCCTCTAAGAACCAATTTGATGCCTGGTGGTGCCCACTGCCCAGTTATACTCGCTGCCCAGTGCCCCATGGTGCCTGATGGTGACTAGTGGTGCCACATTTTGCCTACCATATCTTAGATTAACTGAGTATTGTTTGTGGACCATATTCACTGCACTATGAAACTGAGGATACTCTGACAAAGTGGATATTCTAGTTGTCCTTCCACTGCTAGTTACTGGTGGGCACCTCTGGGCACTGGGCAGTGGGCACCTGCTCCACTGGGCACCGCTGGGTACTGATGGGATATGGGCACCAGAGGGTACCAAGGGGCAGTGGTGGCCAGCAAAGGGCACTGGTGGACACTAGCAGGCACTGAGCAAGGCATATGAGGCTGAGCAGGTGCTGGTGGAGCACCAAAACTGGTCATATTCTGGCTGGGACAATTTTTTGCTTGTTCATCAGGACATTGCATGTATATCAAGTTAAAATTTATTAGCAATGTTTGCTTGTATTGCAAAACATTCTCAATCCAAGTTACTCTCAATCCAATGTTTTACTTCTAAGCAAATTATATTCAGTTTTGTGTTGCTTAATGTCCATGCATTATATACTCTTGAGAAGTTTAAATGATTTTGAAGATGGGATTGGCATAAAACATCAGCATTTCAAGCCTTTTAAGAAGTGGGAAGTAGTTATTTATCAGTGTTTTAGCAATTATAGCCATAGCATATAAATCCCCCAAAATAGTTTCTGGAAGAGGATTCCTGTATGGTGGTGAAGTGTACAATGACAAACAAATAGTACTATGTTCCACTCCAGATCCCCACTCATGTCTCTGAGGTTACAACCCTAACCTCCAGTTAGATCAGCATAAACCCCAGTTTAAGTCCTAGGCTGATCTGGGGGTGTCAGAAAAGTGCCATAAGTCATTTATGTCCCACTCCAGGGCAGGACATAGGCATATGCCAACATCCCCACACCACCAAAGGATGATATGCCAGGTAAGTTAGGCCCACCTAAAGTTTTAGGACTACGCCTTTATTGAGTTAAAAAGACACAATGATTTTCCAGCCTTGCAGTCTGGCAGACCTAATTAAGGAGCACAAGTAGTCAGGCAAACAATTGACTGTTACTGTATTGTTTGTTGAAAGAGAGTTCCTGGTTTTGATTTGATTCCCCTTTAGAAAAACATACAGGGATGACTGTAACAGAATTAAGTTTAATTCCCATACCAAATGGCTGAATATTGGTATTTTGCCTAATACATATGAGGGGTTTTAAGTTTCTTAATATGGAATAGATTTATGCTGGCAGTAGGCCTAACTCTCTTGAGAGACATAAAACAGTAGCCTAGGCCTTGGGACCTTTTGTGGGCTCTGTAGGATTATTTGTTTACTTAAATCTGTTTGCCTTGACTGTTCTTTAAAACAAAACCTCCAAAGAAAAGAGAGTTCCTGTCTACGGCTGCTACTTAGGATTCCCAGAAAGTACCCAAGAGGGGGAGGCTGGGTTATTTCTTGACAATATATAACAAGATTGTTGAATTGGAAACACATGTGTTGAAGGAAAAGCGAGATAGACTTGGAATGGCAGAGATTTGGTTAAACCGAGACATTGAGCAGGAGATTTAGTACCACAAAGGCGCAGAGGCAAATTCAAAATATAAGTGGTGATGGAAGGAGAAATAAAAGAATGTGTTTAATTGGGTGGTCTAAGTTGCAAATTAGACCATGAGAGCTGGATAATGCCTTCTATGACATTCCTTCTTTCTATCCAGTTAATTAACAATATAACCTCATAGCTTTACGTAGCTGATTTTTAGTAGTGGAGTGGGATGAGATTCATTAAGATCCAGACCCCACTCTTGAGCTTATTTGAAGTTAATCTTTTTTTAAAAAAATCACACATATTTTAAGATCATTAGTGCTGGTTATATTTTTTAGGCTTATGAAGCATGTGGTGTTCTTAGTATCAATTATCAATTAAGTATCAAGTATCAATTATCATGCAACCTGGTTTAATTTTGCAGAGATTTGTATTATTGCATAACTATGTAGCAAGCCCTGCTGAAGGTATTGCTACCTGAAACCACCCAATTCTGCTGCCCCTCTGAGCTATAAATGGGTGTGCTAAAGTCAGTCATGGGCTGACACCGGTTCGGACCGGATCGCCCGAACCGGAAGTTCCACTGAGCCCGACGCTCATGAACCGGTAGCTATGGTGGCTGGCCAAAACTGGCCGAACCGGTTTGCGGGGGGCTGGCTGGGGGGGGGGGGCGCCGAGAGCCTCGCGGCGGGTCTGCCGCATTCAGCCTCTCCTGACTGGCTGGGGGAGGCCAGGAACACCTCGCGGCGCGTCCGCCGCATTCAGCCTCTCCTGGCTGGCTGGGGGAGGCCAGGAACACCTCGCGGCGCGTCCACCGCATTCAGCCTCTCCTGGCTGGGGGGGATTCTAAGCAGGTCTACTCAGAAGTAAGTCCCATGAAAGTCAATGGGACTTACTCTCAGGCCATTGTGGAGAGGACTGCAGCCTCAGAGACCCATCCTAAGCAGGTCTACTCAGAAGTAAGTCCCATGAAAGTCAATGGGACTTACTCTCAGGCCATTGTGGAGAGGACTGCAGCCTCAGAGACCCATCCTAGGCAGGTCTACTCAGAGGTAAGCCACATGCTTAATTTTTTTTGAATTTTTTTAATTTAAAAAAATTCTCCCTGGCCCTGCCCCTGGCCCTGCCCCCTGACCTCGGCCCCACCCCCTGACCTTGCCTGGCCCCGCCCACTTCCGGAGAATCAGTTGTTGGGGCCAGGCCTGCCCACCTCTGGCTAAAGTGTGTGTTTAACCTTATTGTACCCAGCATGGTGTCATTTCAAGTGGCTTTTCTGGTGACTCTATTGCATCTTGTTTGATCCTCTGAAACTACCTTTTGTTTTGGGCTATGTGAATCTTCAAGAACTTTTTTGTTGAAGAGTTTGCTACGCATTTTGAGGATCACTTCAGTCTGAATCAAATAAAAATTCATCGCAAGTGTTTTGTTTTTGCCATTTTTACTATGATGATTCACATTATTGAGACTGCAATCCAGAAGTGCACTTGGGCTACCCTATCTATCACTGGGGTTGCCTAGTCCAGCTCCTCAGTGATACAACCTCAGGAGCAGATAAAGAAATGAATAGACCCATAGGGGTCCATGATAACCCAGACTAAGAATGGCAATGTTCACAAAAAAATCTGAGCTCTTGTCCAGCCTATCTGCAGCCCCTGCTCTCACCTCAGTACTGTGGTCCCTTGCTTAACAAGCGCCTCGCTTAACAAGCATTCCACAACAAGCAAAAATTTCCAAGTAATCTTGCTTCACATAACAAGTTCCGCTTCACTTAACAAGCAAGTGTGCTATGGGCATGCATGCTATGCAGTCCTGACACTCTGCATGGAGGCTCTTTAAAAGGGCTGCCAGCCAGTGCTGCTGCCTCTCACTGCCCCCAACTTGGGGACAGTTGCCTGGAGGTGCCAGAGGCAGCTGCCCCTAACTGCCCCCAAGTGCCCCCACCAACCACCTTGAACCTCCAGCAGCAGCCCAGTTAAGCCTCCAATGAAAGTGTCTTTGATTGCAGTCTCCTAACTATGGCTACTCAGAAGTAAGCCCAATTGTGTTAAATGAGGCTTACTCCCAGGAAAGTGTCTTTCATTGCAGCCTCTTAACCATGTCTACCCAGAAGTATGCCCCATTGTACTCCCAGGAAAGTGTCTTTAGGATTGCAGCCTAAGTCGACTTCATAGGATCATGCACATTGAATGCATGTTTTGAATTCAATTATACAGCATTTTGTCATCATTTTTACATCCAGTTAATATTTTTAGATGAATATTTTGGGGGTTGTGGAACCAATCATCTGAGTTTCCATTATTTCCTGTGGAAAAATCTGCTTCACTTAAAAAGCGTTTCACTTAAAGAGCATGCCTTTGGAACAAATTAAGCTCTTTATATGAGGCACCACTGTATATGGAACAGCTACAGCATCCCACTAACCCGTGGATGCAGCAGACCACTCCAAGCCCCTTGAATCCACTAGAAACTGTATTTCAAGCTCATACTGCAGCTGTTACTGATTGTCAGGGACTCCTTAATAAGGCAGGCACCAGAGCTGTTCCTTGTTCAGTGTGATATGAGGGGGGGGGGTCTCCTTGGGAGCAGGCCCTCCCCAGGGGCCACTGACTTGGTGCCTATTGAGCATGCCCATGCTTGCTGATTCTCTGGATCCAACATAACTTTCTGCTCTGAGTTCCAAATAGTTGGGGCAATTCTCACTGCCGTAACTCTGGATTGTAGCCTTACTCTGTTTTGAGAAGTCATCCCATCCCTATACATAGACTCTGCGCAAGTCCTGTTTAACCAGGGCTCAAGGGCCTTCTTAAAACATGCTGTAATTTCCTAACTTAGAGATGTCAGTTTTCTTTGGTTGACTTATTCCTTGCAGACGGTGAAGTGTTTTGTCTTCAGTGATGTCTAGAAGGAAAACATTTGTACTTTTTCATGGGCATTCAGTGTTAGTCATGAAATCCAAATTAGAGAAAAAAGATGCAAATTCTAGGTTTATTATTTTGACAGATGCAGAAAGTAAAATAGAAACAGCATACTTAATTTCCATTGAATTCAATAGGGCCTAATCATAAAGTTAAGTATTTAAGACCCTTAATTTTGGTAGGACTTAAGGATGTTTAGCATTACATTCTCTGGTTATATGTTTAAAGAGGCTTCACTGGATTTATAAACGTCCACCTGAATGAGGCTTTAGGGAAAAGAAATTAGTACAGGCTGCGCTAAAGAACCAGGGTGGGGGCTGTTCTATCAGATTTTCAGCTGGCTAGGAGATCTTTCTTCTCAACAACTGTAATAATAAAATTCTGCACTTTTGGATTTGAAATCCAAATTACCTTTGCAGCAATTCATACAGGTCTTTAGAGTCTATGGAGATCCTTGCTCAGATACGGACCTAATTGGGTTTTGAAAAGTGTTGTGGGAGAAATCCTGGGTTTGGGAGAGTATCCTAGGAGAAATTCTGGGTTTGGTGAGAGTAGGGTTGTCTGATTTCTCTTGCCTCAAATAAACTGACCCTTACTCAAAGTATTGCACTTCTGCCCAAGACATAATGAGTGGCCATCACTTCCATATATCACATTTTCACAGTACAATTTCTCTTATCTTTGGCACCAGTCACTTTTAATTCTTCAATATTTTAGAGGGCATACTTTCTTTGGAATAACCCAGTAAGTAAGAAGCAGTGACTACACTTGCTCACAAGAATTAAAGAGGAGGAAGAGACACACACAAAAATGTGAAAAGAAGCTTTGAAGAAGTATTATAGTTCCTCAAAAAGATGGATAACTGAGGCTAGACTCTGGCTTTAATTCTGGCATTCAGAAGTTGTAACACAGGAGTATTCAAGGGCATGCAAGACACATTGTGTGATTCCCTATAAACACCACCAATGTGTTTTATCAGATGGAATATAAAGCAGTGGAGCTGCCATAGGAGAGAGTTGTGATAAATCTTGCCACAAGACAAAAACTTGGGTAGAGCAGCACATCTCCACTAGGAGGTGTCAGCCTCATGTGTGACAGAGTTTTTAAACTTTTAATTACATAATCAGCCCATGAACATAAGAAAATATGTTTTCTTTTGAGCAGCAGAGTTAGGTCATGAGGTTAGGATAATTTAAGAACAAGGAAATACAAAGCTAACCAACTCTTGCCACATTAGCATGGTAGCCTTAACTTTCTTCTAGGTACTGTAGTGAATAATGAGGTGACCAAATCTGCAGAACAGTGATGTAGCTGGGTCATTTGGCACCTGGGACCTATAAATTTTTTGATACCCCATACATCAAAATTATTTAACTGATTAATTATTATCAATATTAAATTAATATAATTAATTAAATATTAATTAATCTTTTTCCTATTTTAAAAAATCACCTTTCACTTTTACTGGATTGGGATCTTCTGGTGGTTTTGCATTTCTCTGTGTCTGACCTGAACATGATCCAAAACACATTTCTCATGAGTAGACATGACTGTGTAGCTCAGTTTCTCTTTCCATAGGTCTCAATGCAATTATCAGTGACTTTCTTCTGGTTGATTTCTGGGAGTTGCATTCAATGAATCAGGACCATTCTGCCCTTTCCAGTGAACTAAGGCATGTTTGATTACTCGCACATAAAGGTGTGATATAGCTTACAGCACAATCCAGAGCAACTAATCTGTCCACATAAGAGCCCTTGGGTTGCCCTATCTATCACTAGGTTGGAGCAACTGCAAGATGCTCCACCCCAGTTACTCTGGAAGAGGCTTAGGGCAGAGCAAGGCAAGATAGGGTGCCCTAAGAGAGGTGGACCTGCTCTGCCCTAACTGGGGCAGCCTAGGCAGCTCAGGAGAGGCATGTTGAGGGCAGGTTTAGCATTGCCTAGGGCAGAGCAGTTACTCTGTATGCAGAGCCTGTTTCCAAAGCAAAAATGCCCTCTTCCAGCCCTCAGAGTTATACCACCTCAGGAGCAGGTATAGTAATGAGTAGACCCATAGGGGTCCATGATAAGGCCCGAGTAAGAATGGCAGTGTTGACCAAAAATCTGAGTTCTTGGCCAGCCTAGCTGCAACCCCTGCCTCTCAACCTTAGGATATGAAACAACTACGGCTGCCCACAAACCTCAGGATACAGCAGGCCACTCCAAGAAGCCCCTTGTATTCACTGTAGAATGTACTGGCATCTTATCAGGGATTCCTTATAAGGCAGGCACCAAGTGGCATCACCAGACTGGTGCGGCTGGTGTGGGCTGCATTGGGTGATGTGCTCCGTATGGGGTGATGCACCAGAGGAGTCTGACTGTCCTTTGGCAGGCCCCAGGTGTCAGCACGCCCATTCAGGCCTGCTCCAAGAAAAAGCAGCAGCCAGAAGCTGCCCCTTGTTCTCGGAGCAGGCATAAACAGCCAGCTGTGGTGCACTGCGCAGAAACATGCCGAACATGTTGAGCATGCTGAACAGCTTCAGAGGAAACTTCTTTAGAGTGGAGGAAGTCTGCGGCTCTGCACTGCCATTCGGCCTCACTCAGGAGGCGGACGGCAGCCGAATGGCTTCAGAAAGAGTACTGCACAGGCAACAACTCTTGACGCCTGCTCAGTCTCCTCTGAAGCCGAAAGACTTCAGAAAAGTACTGCACAGGCGTCAAAGATGGTGCCTGCGCAGTACTCTTTCTAAAGCCAGTTGGCTTCAGAAACAACTGCGCAGGCGCCAACTTTGACAACTGTGCAGTCCAGGTGGGGGGTTGTGTGCATCCCAGGGGTGATGCACAGACTACCACACCCGGTGATGCGCAGAGTCGTGTCAGCACTGTAGGCACCACAGCTGTTCCTTGTTCAGTGTGATCTGAGGAGTGTTTCCTCAGGAGCAAATCCTCCCCATGTGTCAATTACTTAGCATGCTCTGGAGCAGTTAGGGCAGCCCAGGCTTCCTGACTCTCTGGATGCAGCATAACTTTCTGCTCTGGATACAGAATAGTTAGGAGAGAGCTGTTAGCGCAGAGCAGGCTGAACTTGCTCTGGATTGTGCCCTTAGTTTCTGTTTACATAGGGCTCTACACATTTTTAGTTTTTTAGTTTTTAACCATAATTTTTGAGACTCAGCCCTCCGATGCCTGATGTGCCAGCTCACTCCTCCTCATCCTTGGCATTTCTACCCTTATATTGCTTCCCATGCCCCTGTGTGGACCTTCCCCTTTCCTTCACCCTCCCGTTAACTCTTACATGTGCACAGGGCTGCCACTCCAGTCCCCTGCCCAGCCAAGCGCAGCCTCCCTGCACCTATCCAGTCTCCCTTCCCTTTCTGGCTCTTCCCAGAAACCCTGGGGACTTCCCTCTGTCGTCCCTGTGGCCTCGCATCACCCTCCTGTTGCCTGGCTCACCCCCCTCTCTGTCCGCGCCAGGAGGAAGTAGTCCAGCATTGGGACCCAACGGATGCCTCTCTGGTGGCACAATATATTTGACACAATATATTTTGGTGCCATTTACAGTTCTGTCATAAAGGTGCCCTTGCAACTAGCTCCCATCAAGGGAACTACATTTTTTTTCTCATGCAGTGCCTTTTGAACCAAATTTGGGCAGCACCCAACACTATAATCATCTTAAGACATAGGCACACTACTATTTCACAGGACAGGACTATGGCAGACAGCTGTCTGAAGTTACCTTTGTTTGGCAGATACAGCATTTATGTTCAGTGGCTCACTAGTGGATCAGCTATCATGATGCATTTGTCCAAATGCCCCTGCAGAAACAGGCAAGCCAATGAATAAAAAGAATGTTAAGTAAAACAAATTTCACTTAAAGTTGATTCATTCAATATTATTATGTTTTAAAGTTGGATCAGTAGTTCTCAATCTTCTGCCCTCAACAGCTGCACACTTTAGGGGACCAGAAGCTACTTCTCAAGTGCACCAAATGCACAAATCATATCCTTGACCTGTTGCATCCCTGACTGCTTTCTGCAAAGCACTGTGTGCCACAACAATGCTTTATGGTGTAATAGAAAAGCACTCAGAGAGCCCACAACTTGAAAGTGTTATTAAGCCCACCAAGTATAAAAATGATTTTATTATGAGTTGTTTCATTTAAAGTTGCAATTTTCACAAACCTGTCTATAACTTTAAGTCGGAATTTGCTGTACGTTGTGATTATTTTGAATGGAAGATGAAAATACTTAGATCAAAATTGTATCCTTTTTTGCCCTCTTTGACAGTCAATCCTTTAGGCTATGGGCAAATCTTATGATTCTGTAGATAATGTAGACATTATCTGCATAGACAAAGCTGCTGCATCTGATGTAATGCCATCTTGGCTTCCCACCACCACAATTCTGTGGGCTATCACAGCCAATTGGATTAAGCAAGAGTTGGGTGTGTGAAACCAAGAACTGTGAGGGCAAAGAAGAAGAATGAAGAAAACGGGTCTGAAATGAAAGCAGAAGCCAAGGAAATAACTGTAACAAATCACATAAAATATGAATGTTTGGCAAGTTGAAGATTTTTTCCTTATAATTTGTTCAGCTGTGTCAACTTTGCTCATTTCAGAATTGGAGAACAGCGGCATGGGACTTGAGCAAAACATCTATCCCCGTATGAAAAGGAGAAGACTATCTGTACAATCCAGAGTAAAAACGGGTGCACGTAAGAGACATTACGTGTACCCGTAGTTATTGGACCACCTAGTGAAAACCTATGGGAAATTCATATTGCAATCCTGAGTAACTTGTTCTTACACCGGAGCAAGGACGCCACGTAGTTACTCTGGATTGCGCCCTATTTCTCATTACATTCTGTCTCAAGCAACACAGCAACTACAATAACTCTATATTCCCCCTTTAAGTCTATTGGGAGTCTCTCCCACAACAAAGGATTAAATATATTCTCTTAACACCACATGTCCATGATTCTTTATGACCTTCACTAATAATAAACAAATGTATTATTTCACCAAATAATTTCAACAAATCTGTATTTCAACAAATCTGTATAAATTTTATATTGTATTTATCTGTATCATACACATGTGCACAATTAGCTATTATGTTATGCAGCTTCCATAAAGACAGGTCTGTAGCAGAGCAAGTCTGAGCTAATCAGACCCAGTATGCAGCAGAGAGGTGGCCCAGTTAGCTGTGCACAAGCACCAGTAAGAAAGACTGATTCCAACTAGTATGCAACAATCAGTTGTATTGTCAGTTTTTCAACAGACCACAGATAAACAGAATACAGGTGTATCAGTCTAAAGGTCATACAGAGAGTCCAAATCATGGCCCAAGTCTCAATGTTCCTTCACAGTCCAGGCCTAGAATCCTTTATCAGGCCTTCAATGTCTCCTGAGGTAAAACATGTTTCTCTAAGGTAATCGAGTTCTTCAGCACATTATACCAGACTTAGCAAGACCAATTTCAGGCCTGCAGTTACTCTAGGCCAGTGATGGTGAAACATTTAGTTTCCTGAGTGCCCAAATTGCAGTCCTAAACCATGAGTGTGCCAATGCCCATTGTGTATGCCCAGGCATGGGTGTTGAGCACTAGCGTTGTCAGTCAGCACTACTCTGAAGAGTAGCAGCATGATCATCTTCAGAGCAGAGCCAACTGATGGTGCCAGTACCCAGCATGCATGCCCAAAGCTCTAGGGTTGCTCGCTGGTCACAGGATGCTCCAGGTCCAATGGACATGCCCAGTGTTCTGGGCATGGGCGCTGGGCACAATCATGCTCTTGTTCTACTTTGGAGCAGAGTGTGGCAGTGTCCAGTGTCCATGGCTTGCATGCCAGCAGAGAAGGCTCTGCATGCCCGCTCTGGGACACATGCCATAGGTTCACCACCACTGCTCTAGGATGTGACACATAAATATATCTTTTCCAATCTACGATCACATTTTCAGGTTTGATCTCCAAGCTTGGATCAGTACTGCCTTCTCTGTTAGTGCCATTTCTGTGTTGCAAGGAAAAGCCCAGCACCTTCTCCAACCACCTTATAGGTAATTGTATGTTCTATTTATATGATGATGCAAGAAAATTTTCCTGTGAGTGATGGAGTCAATTTGCATGTGAAAACTGGATTCTCTTGGTTATGACCCATCAGCTGAGATAAATGCAGTTCAGTGATGTTTTTAAAATTTGATTTTAGTTTTTGACTGAAAATTCAAGTTTGATATAAAAAAATTAACAAACATTGAAAAAGTGAGAAGTGAAAATGGAATTTGTAGTATGTAACTCATACATTTAGTTTTCTGGTTTTTAAATTTTGAGGAAAATGTACCTAGTTGTTTTCTTATTACAATACTGCTCCTTTTGTTCACTGGTCCATGTTTTTCTTGGAATGCACTAAAGCAGAATGTTTTAAATTATGGGGTTTTAGTTTAGGCTGTCCAATATCTACTAAATGTCCATCATCTCATTCTGAATTGGGAAGCAGCAAATTTACTCTAGTAGCCAACAAAGCACATATTTTTATTCCAGAAAAGTGCCCTTCTGTTCTGAATTTACTGCAAAATATTTCAGAGACAAAAGAAAAACCCTCTACCAAACCTGAGCTAAGTTCTTTATCATGTGACTCCAAACAATATAGCTATATATAATGTAAACTGTGGGAAAGGTTTTCTTCTATAACACATAGTAGCAGTCGCTAAGCTTTAGCTGATCTAACTCCAGGCTCCTTTGTTTATTACCAGTAAAAATGAAACTGTGGAACA